>CM076649.1:15177997-15289237 GCA_038496675.1 Rachycentron canadum | reverse complement strand
GGAGGGTGGTGGGGGGCGTGGGAAGCTTGGGGGCGGTGGGTTGGATGAAAGCTGGTGGGATAATTTATCATTCTGTTTCTCCCTTGTCAAGTCAAAACCCAAGACTGTTCTTCTCTTAGCCAAAGAGCAGCGATAACAATAGGCAAACAGTCGAGCCATTTCTAACATCTGTATTTCACACATAATCCCCCACTGACTGAGGTTTGAACATTCCCCCCACAGCCCTTGACACAGCAAGCTGCCTGCCTCCTTACTTTGGCAGTGGTTGCACACAAACATGCACAGAGACATACGCCAGGAGCTTGCGCATACCCCAGCAGAGAAGCAGATAAACAGTTGAATAGATAAGGAGCCAACAAGATGAAATGTAAAAACAATTTGACTTGACATACCACATACACGCACACACTCCTCCTCCTCCCTCTCTCCTCTATTCCTGCAATAGGAGTATCATCTCTGTTGTAGTCTTTGTCAAGCTGTGGTGGTGTAAATGGATGCTTTTAGAATTGAGATGAGATCACAGGTAATTAAAAGTGAAGACATGGAGAAGAAAGTGTTGCTCCCCTTTATGGTTATATACAAAAAATAAATAAATACCCACAGTCTTTTAGCAGTAGGAGCGCCGTGCAGGAATGGGAGCATGTTCAAAGACACAAACATCACTGTGGATTAAATGTCAGACAAGCACCCAAAACTCACAACAGGAGGAAAAATACAACTTTGGTTCAATTCAAGTGTAATTTCTGCTCACTATTTTATCATTCACCTCACAAATATGCCTGGAGACATTTTTTCTCCCACTTGAGCACACACAGCTTCTTTTCTATGCTG
Source organism: Rachycentron canadum (assembly GCA_038496675.1). Lineage (NCBI taxonomy): Eukaryota > Metazoa > Chordata > Actinopteri > Carangiformes > Rachycentridae > Rachycentron > Rachycentron canadum. Next base: position 15,288,406 of record CM076649.1, on the reverse strand, counting down.
GATTTTCTAGCACTGAAAGTGTGGCTGTGGCAACTTTACCCGTCTCAGAAAAATGTACTTGCCTGGGAAAAAAAATATCGTACTAAAGATTTTGATCCAACACTTTTTGAGACTCTGGCATTTGTAAAAAGTGTGTTCTGCAGTGGGGAATAGTAATATAGTCTAAGACGTGAGTCTGAATACAATTTTGGTCTTGGTCAGAGGGCCTTTACTATGTATGCTATTGACATCAAAATAGTTGAAATGAATGCAATAATCAGTCAAGAAATGTATATTTTTGAAAAAATAATGTCTTTTCTGGATGAAAAGTGAATTATGCAGTGAATATTTCATAATTCATATTCACTACATACTGACAGTGCAGCCCATCCTCAAACCAAATTAATCACTTTCAAATTCTAGTTAATTCTGTGAAATAACTACTGTAGCAGCAAGTCACCAGACATTTAGCATCTGAATCTTCAAGGGAACAATCAGCAACATCTGATTAGCACTTGATCATAAACGTTAGTTGATAAAGATTCATTTGATAGAAAAACTTTAACTCTGGTGTAAAGAAAAGTGAAGCAGCCTTGGAGTCAGTGGTGTTATGTAACTAAGCACATTCACACAAGAATTGTACTTGTGCTTTACATTAAGCATTTCCATTTAATCGTACATTTTAGAAAGCAATATTTGTACGTCTTATTCCACTGTATTTATTTACGAGCATTACTAGTTTAATTACTTTTCAGATATAGTCTCAATGTAAAATGCAATATTTTCGAAACTGTGATGAATTTCCATTAATTGAACGACCCAACAGCATATTTGACTATAGAGTAAATGTTATAAATTGTAGTTTTTTATTTTTTATGCTTTTAATTTTGCCTATAATGCATTTCACTTTTATTTAAGTAAAAACTTCAATGAGTATTTTTCTTCCATCACTGTCTGTCCAAGATCAACATAGTCAAAACAACACCGGGAATTGCGCTGATACTGAAACATGCTGTTCCCTCTGCACAACTTGACCCAGGTCTGAAATGACTGAGCCACTGTTAGAGTGTTGCTGCAGTGCCAGGGCCAAAAAAGGACAAATTAAAGTCCTTTTTAACAATACCTTTGCCTTATCTCTTAACATTCACTGCAACTTTGTTTAGAGTTAAAACACACAAGACTGGAGCTGTGAGTGAGCAACAAAGCAGAGATCCTGTAGTATTTTCACTTTAGGTTGGACCTTATCAGCCAGACTTCTTGGCTACATATTCCCTCTTTAAAGGCTTAAAGAGAAGTGATGGTGACAGCACAGGTGTGGTTAGTGGCAGCAGATCTGATCCATTAGGAGACTAAGGACTGCTCCACTGCTCTGTTTCAACAACTTCACTTTATTTCCCCTCCCATCTTTCACTTTGCCAGACCCACTCCTCCTCTTGTTGTATTGTCTTTCCTATCACGCTCTTTTCATCAGCTTCTTCTTTATTTATATTTATTTATTTATATTTTCCTAACAGCATTCAGACTATGCAAACAGTTTTCACTGCCGCTGGCAGTTTGGCTGGAGTTTGTCTTCTTTTCTGAAAATGAATATATAAGTATTTTGGATTTATTGTTGAAGCTGAAGCATGAATTATTTACACATTTATAAGTTGTTGGAGTATCCTCCACCCAAAAACAATGAGAGGCAGCAGGCTTGTGTGGTTTATAATAATTGTTCAAGTTGGATCTTGTGCAGATTTGTGTCATAGCCTCACCACAAAGACAGTTTTTACCCAGTAGCACATATTATTTCCATTTTAATTTAGCCTCAAGTTGCATTCTCCTCCATTCTTCATAAGCAATCGCACCATTAAGACTATAAATATTCATCAGAAAATCAAAACATACATTCAAACTTCCCTCTATCACTTTTCAATATTTAAGTTTCCTCTACAATGCATTATACTGAAGTCAAATAAACAAGCAGAAACCTCCCGTTAGCTTTGTGAAGCTGTCCCATCAAGTGAATAAGCTGTGTCTGCCAAATAGATGAACAACGCAAATGGTGCAAGTTTCTGCCAGTTTGCATGATGAGAAAATGATATGCTGGGCAATGGCCCTGGTGTTGATGAAAAGAAATATGGAAAATAGTTTCCATTTTTAGCATCCCCATGAGCATTCAGTTGGGGGTGGCTCTGGCTCAAATTTGTGTTGCTTTCTATGAGTACTGGGATGAAACATTAGTGGCTGTTTTTAAACCCCGTCATTCGACAGGCATGGTAATCTACAATTTCAGTAGATGCTTTCTTGTCCTTAAATGACAACAAATCAAACAGCAGAAATATCTGTGAAACAGATAAAATGAGGTGTATGACGCAAAGAAATACATACATTTTAAATTTTTATTGTGCATCTGGTTAGGGGGTATAATATATGTCCAGCTTTGTAAAGTAAGGGTCAGGAGCTGTGCCTTGAGTGGGCTCTTTTAGGAGCATCAGGTAGAGATTTCTACTCCAGCCACAATCTGTGCAGCAAACTCTCCCAGCACTGTCTGGCCTAGGTCTCTCCTCTACTCACACCAAGAGAGAGCCTGATTATAACCTATACAAGTACAGGTGCAGTTTGAGAGTGTTTGAGAGTGAGTGTGTGTGCAGTGTGTGTTTAGACAGATTATAGTGTATACTCTGCAGGCATACTGCTGTAGCTTCCACCTCTGATTAACTCGGTGGCGGTAAAATGACTGTGAGGGCTGCATGGGGACAAGGATGAAGAAGGCTCAGAAAGGAAAATAATAGTGCAGAGACGAAGTGGGGCTGCATGGGAGAATGGGTGGACAATTTTATAAGAATGTCCACTGTGTGTGTGTGTTTGTGTGTGTGTGTGTGTGTGTGTGTGTGTGTCTGCGTGCACGTGTGTTGAAGTTGAACTATTCTCTTATAGATGGATTGTCTTGCAGAACGTGACAGTGTGAGAAAGAAAATTGAATGAGAAAATAACTTAAATACAACAAATGTGTAACCTGCAGCATATTTCACATTGTATTTTTTTTCCCATCGTATTTGTATGCAAATTTAAATACCTATGACACGATATGGACTTTTATTTAAGTGTACGCATTAAAAAAAAAAAAAAAAAAACTTTTGTTCTGTTACAGCCTTTTCACAGAGGCAGAGCATGATGGAGTGACTCCAACTTTATAAATATTTTCTGTTGCTCTGGTTGTGTAAAACCATCATTGCAGAACTTGGCATTTTCCATTACAGCTTGACAGCTACTCTCTGATGTTTGAAAACATCGCCTCATATTTTTCTCAAGCCCTTTGGTCCTTAGCCTCATAACCAGGCTAGGAAAATCCAAGGCAACAAGTTGAGCCTAATAGGCAATTAGCTTTTCAATAAGCCGTACTCACTGTGATTACTGGACTACATTAGTCTGTGATTGTCAGTAAGAAATGCTCGCAAGCTAGATAATCACGGCCATGTTTGAAAGTAATTAAAGTTTTGGTGCAGTCAAAAGTGTTTAGCAGGTGGAGGTTATATGGAAGATGCATTGATACACAAATAGAAGAAGTAAATCAAATATAGTGCAGTTAAATATTTTTTTTTAGTTTACCACTAAACCAAGAACAGAGCATTTCTCCAGGGGTGCACTGTTCAGGTTCACTTCACACATTTTGTGTTGTCTCGACACAGCCCTTCCTACTCTCATACTCTAGACTTCATAGTGTGGGCCTCTGCTTCTCAGTGTCCCTGGCCTCTCCTTGCCCCCCTCCCCTCCTACCCATCTCTTCCTGTTTCCTTGCATCAGCTCCATTTTTGTCTCTGAGTGTCTGTGAGAGCTCCAGTCGCTCACCCGCTTTAGCCTGAGACGAAGGATCGATGAGCAACCGGGCCTCTTACTGTAATCACTGACCCATTCCCCAGCCACCATTTGGCCCCTGACCTCCTTTTCCTCAGCTCTGGGCACTGAGCTTTATTTCTACCGAGCCAGGTCCAGGAGGTCGTAATGATTTCAGTCCACTTGGGTTACAGCCCCTGAACCGGCTCGAACTCAAAAAGTCGTGACAGATTTTGCTCTCGTTAATGTCCACGACTCTGACTTGACGCTGTTGATATTTTAGCAGAATATACACACCAAGAAGACGGCAAATTACATAGTCCTCGACAGCCAGGATGTAGCCCTTATATGATACAAAGTGTCTCAATGGCAAAATTTGTGACAGATATACAATCCATTCCTGACTGACCAGATGCTTTGTGTAGAGTTAGTTTCTTCCTCTGAGAGCCTCAAGTATCTAGGCTACATACTTGGGGGTGTTTTGATAAATCATAACTTAAGTAGTCGAGATATGTGTCTCCATGGCAACCCCAACCCTTGTACATAGAATCTGCCACACTGCATAACATGGCTCTCAGAACCTAAGAGCAACAATTATAACACACTTCCTTAACAGCTAGTGACAGAAGGATTGTGGAGGAAATGGGTTGGGAGACACTCAGCACTGTGGAAATAGCACACATTGATGGAGTGAACGATAAATTATATATCGCAAAATAGGAGGCAGTAATTTTTTAGGAGTCACATGTGAGAAAAATATGCATCTGGGGTCAAGTAAATACAGACTTCTTTCCACAGGTGTGCAACCTCCTTGTGTGTCACTAGACTTCGGCCTGCATCTAGCATGGTAATTCATCAGGTTAAAACCCTTTGGGGTAATGGTGGGCTGTTTGCTCAGGCCCAAGGATGCTCCCTCTGAAGAATATTCACAGCTCAATAGCTGCTGAAATCAGATGGCAGACAAAAGATTCTGGCTAATTAAGTGTTATGCAATAAGGGCACGGCTGTCAGAGGAAGCTTTATCTCCAGCAAAGTGACAGCACGGCCGATGTTGAATAACAACATCAGTCGTGCCGTAATGTTTGAAGAACAGGTTTTGTGCATGATGCGGGGGGTTGATAGGGTCATTATTTACAATAACAGCACTCTCCCTGAGATGTTGAATACTTAATCCATCATCTGTGAATCATCTGCAAAGAGTGATTGATTCCTCAGTGTCTGCTGCTGCAGCTCCTCTACAGTGAGAGCTGATAGCAGTTGTGTCAAATCCCACTGGCCTCAGAACATACATTTGTCGAAGCATGTTGATACTCTCTGCAGCATTCATGTCATTTCCATATGCAGTAAATCATTAAATCATAGTGTGAAGTGAAAAGAGTTGCCCACAAATGTGCACAGATATATGTGCAAATCTCTTGTGTATGCGTCTTTAATCTACATTTGCTCGATGCTTGTTGCATATGACTCAATTCAGCTGAATCTTCAAACAGACTGCGAAATATGTGCAGCGAGAGCACTGTTTGAGTTAAAAGGCTTCACTTGACTTTACTTATTGCAAAGTCAGAAGGCAAAGTTTTCTCCACTTCAAAAGACACTGATTGATTCAGCGCTTCCCTGATGTTTAATTTGGAGTTCCACATTGTCTTTTTTGTTGTTATTTTCAATGTTATTGCATTATTTCCTGCCACCAATGGCATGTTAGACAGCAACTGGAACATCTATTATTTCTAAACTTGAATAAAAACACATTTATCATGTTGACATCACAATAATCACATTAAACAACCTCATTATTTGTGAGCTCAAAACTGCAGTAACTTCTATGCCTGGATACATCTGAAAATATAAAAACTAATTTATAGCGAATCTGTGATGTGCTACACTGCATGTCACACTGAAATGAGAATGCTTTCTTTATGAAATTACAAATATTTCTGTGACAAAGCATGCATGGTGTGAAAGCAAGATTAAGGCTTCAGTCCGGTCACCAGGCGTGTGAAAGGGACGTCCTGTTAGCTCCCATTAGCCTGTGGGCTGCCATGTCACTTCACATTAGCGTCACCCAATAACCCACTAGGCCCTCACACAAAGGTGAGTCAGAGTCAAAGCTGCCGTTTCTTACTATGGTGTCAAGACTCAGTCACTACTCACTCCTCTCTTTGTGCTCTTCATCTTTTTTCTTCCACTACTTCTCTTCCCCTCACATTCTTATAAATAAGTCATATAATTGCAAGCAGCAGACAATGTTCTTTGCTTTGCAGCACATGTGTTGCAAACACAATGGGTAGAAAACGCAGAAACTGGATGCAGAAATGGAGGGCTAAAACCAGCCATTGTTTACTCTCTGAGGAGTCTAGCTTAGAGGTTGCATTAGGCGCTTAAAAAAGACTTTGTTTATCCCGGTGTATAGTCGGTAAATAATAAATAATGAATTAATTGATTCCTTTCTTCAGGGGTCCTTTGCTTTGAAGCAGGGTGGGCTTTGAAAACTTTGGCATCAGAGAGAATTTTGCCAGGGAGCTGCCTAATTACACTTCCAAGGCCTGGCTGTCAAACAGATTCTGGTTTTTAACTATCACAAAAGCTGCAGTCTGCAGCAGTTGTAGGTATTAATAACACTTTTGTTTGCCAAAGTATTTTTAACTGAATCCGGGACTACACAATCAGAGAAAAGTCAGTATTTTTTCACCTTTCTCTGATGAATAAAAGGCATATGGCATATTGTTATCACCTGACCCAATGTAACTGTCAAGCTTAGAGTAGGACAATTTATGGTGTGGATGTTAAATAATGTAGAGGATCAGAGAGTTATTCATGTTTGAACCCAGATCAAGTGTTGACTTTTATCTGACATAGACAAGGAAACATTTGATCAATATCAGTATCAGTTGTTCTGACACATTTATAGACTTCATCTCTGCACTCGGCCTTTCTCTCTTTCCATCAGCAATTTTCTGTTTCACCATGATATCTAATGATGTTTCACTCTGATAATTCACCCTGGACAATCATTCAAAAACCAAATTACAGAAGAGCTTTCTTACCCAGCAGAATTCATCTTAGCATAATGAAATCAGAAAAATCATTGTATCCTCTCTGGATAATCAAGGGTTATTTGTGAGTTTTTGAGTGGGAGGATTGTCAGTGTGACTACTAGACTGACTAATAATTTGTGACATTCAGGCACAGTGGGCGTGCATCGTAAAAGATATGTATCTCAATAAGTAACCATCAGGCTGCCTTTGGGAGGATAAGGTCTTCATGAAACATCACCAATTATATCTAGTTATATGTAAAGCTGCGTCAAAGCATGCCTTCTAGATGCAAAAGCAGTAGGACAATAATGGGGGTTTGCATAGATTACACATGATAACAAGGAGGCTGACAATCACATGGAATGACTGTAATATGACAATAATCTGATATAATTACATGTAGAGGAGTCATTATTTATGTGTTTGCTCATTGCATAGATAATGGTACTCAGTACTGAGGCAAAAAAGACCAGCACATTTAATGAGCTGTGAGGCGCAGACAGACAGAGTATCGCTGACTGAATGAGAACAAGCTTTAGGAGGTCAGGGGTGGGGTCTGGTGGGATAGGTGCAGTTATAACCAGACGACTGCACTCAACTGTTGTTGGATACAAAGGACACAGACATCGGTATGCAATCATGAACTACGTTTAAGATGAATATGCATGCGTGCAGGGAGCGCACAATTGCACACACACCGTCCCACCACAAACACATGAATTGTCTCACACAAGAGAGAGCACAGCATGTCCACTTGGCAAGTAAATGAACCAGTAAATATCTCAGCATGCACATGTCAATGTTAAGTGCCTCTCTTCAACATGAAAAAGTAAACTTACACCTCCTGGTTGTCGCCATGACTGAAGACTGTAGCATTTCTAAACTAAGTTTGAGCAACGGCGGGAAAAAAATTAAATATGTTTCTATATTGTACAACAAGGCCAGACAGTCCATTAACACTAAAAAGCATTCTTGACTTTCTCTTGACATTGCCCAATTCTCTTGGCTGAGTCATGTTAATGTGAGTGATTGTGAGTATACCAGTGTGGGTGTGTTTAATGTCCCAGCAGTTAAGACTAGTAGTGTAAACACTCAGCCTAGCGCCATCTGTTTCTTTATGATCCCTGGTTTGACTGTGTCTAACTTACTACCTCCTCTCGCTTCCCTTTTAATGGCCACTCTCTAGAGACGACTGTGAAACTGAGGCTTTACTTTTAAAGAACCAAATCCACTGTACCATAAAAGCTTAAACTGTCTCCCATTATACCCAACCTGGCTTGTGGGTTCATTGCAAGTGGTAATGGATTAGCAAGAGGACAGCATGTGGTAAAGCATCTTAGTCAACATTATGAGGCGTTTGTGTATCTAAACCTGCATTATTCAGAATTTGTGTGTTAAATTACTTGCTGTACTGAGACTGAACTCCAGCAGACTGTGTTTCTTTCTCCAGCTCATATCTCTCTCCCTCTCACTCATCATGTGTCTCTAATTCTTATTTCACTCACGGATCTCTTGGATCTCCCCACCACCCTCTGTACCACCAAGAGTCTCCTTGTTTAATCTATCATTTAAGAGCATTAACTAGAGAGGGGCCTATTAAGAAAAAAAAAAAAAAACACTGGCTGATCCGCTCCTTGCCAAGAAGTTTTTACTAGGGGGATAAAAGTCTGCTGTAATCTTTCACCCATTCCGGAGGTGCTAGGTTAAGTAGGTTAGCAATGATTTGGCATTTTAGAGTGCAGAAACAGGAGACATTAAAAGCCCCCACTAGTATGCTACATATTAAGATTGGATTCCTTCAGAGTGAGGCTTATTGTAGACAACTAAGACGCAGGGGAAGAAAATGTGGAAGTACTACAGAGCAGTGAAAGAGGAGCTGTGTATCAGGGTGCTGCTGATTATCCTGTTGTTCTGTTCGGATTCCTCATATCAAATGGATTTGCCGCTTACAAGCTGTGATAGCACTGGTGCTTATATAATGTGCTAGCAACTGTATATGTGAATGTGTGCTTGGGTGGCGGTGTTTGCGGCAGTTTGCGTATGCGTGAGTGTCTGAGTGCATGTAGGTAATATCTTTGTTTTCATCTCTAAGGGGCCTCAGCAGCTCGTATGTCTCAACCATGATGGACAGGGACCAAGTGGTTTTCCCAGCGTGTTGCTGATCCCGTCACATCAACATGAAATGTTGATAGTGCGGCAATCGGGAAGTCGAAGACTGTTTCGTTGGTGTGCTCCTTATAGGCTGCTCTGTTCATTGATTTGTGCTTAGGTTTTTAAGGGTTTGGGTTTCCTAACGATTCACCTGCGGTTCTTTTCCTCTTTGACCAGAAAGAGCGTACCCTTGGGATGTTACTGTATGCTATATCGGACTATCTATTCGGCTTGTCTCTGCTGCAGTGAGCGTGAGACGCTCATCAACACTGTACAGTGCAGATTTGTCTACATAAATATGAGTCTGACACCCCACAGGAAGGCGACCAGGCACACTGACCATCAGCATTTTCTATCAGCCAATGAGAAGATCCAAGCTTGTGTTGCAAATACTGGTCAAATGTCTAAAAGAAACACATCCAGAATCATGTTTGCTAATCACTTCATTTGTTTACGGCTTTTCATGAGCGAGAAGCTATAAAAACCTTTTCAGGAGTTACATGAATTTGAAAAGCTTCAACTGAGAAGAGAGACTTACTCTAATGAAAGGCAGCTGTGTCATAAAAATGACAGATATGACGTCCAAGTATTTTTTTGGGAGACTGATTGACAGAGCCACAAGGGGAGCTGACTGATAGTTGTGTCTGACTCCTTCAACAAACACAAAGGAGACAAGGTGTTGAGTGGGAGGATAATGGCAGAGGACATCAAAGCATTAGTGGCAGCTCCGCAACTTTGTATACAGGGTGCTTTGCTAACACTGTTATCAGCACATCATGTCGCTCACACAATCCATGCCCTTAACAGCCAATCACAATGTGAGTAATGGTCTGATTTGAGGTGACTCAATGGATTAATGACTTCAGGGTAATCATAGAGGAATACGATTTTTATTAATCACCCATGGAGTAATCATCCTCCAGTACACAACAGCCAAATTTTAGTTGATATAACCTGTCTGAGACCCAAGAGCTTGTTTTTTTTTTTCCCCTCTGTGCTATTGGATGAACTAAAAAAAAAAAAAAGAGTCTCATATAGGTCTGTCTGGTTTTGTAATGGCTTGCCACCACAGGGACGTGGGTTTGTTCATTGGAAATCTTAAACAAAGCACAAGGTCTTTTGGCCCTGTCTGATTTGGGACTGGGGAGAGCGGGATTGGCTATTATCTCATGGGGGCTGCCGCTGAGGAGCATCGGGAGGCTGCAGCCAGACCCCAGGTGCACTGTCGTACACAGAGGAAATTGAGCAAACAGGAGATAAGTGAGATGGAGGGCTGTCTCTCTGTAGGGCCGCGCCACAGAACCATCCCTCACTATTAGGTTTCCACTCCCCTCTGCTCCTTGCCTCTCGTTCCCTCTCTTCTCTCCTCTCGCTCTCTCTTCTCTGCTATCTTAAACATGGGGTGAAAGTGTTTGGTGGTGAAGGATGTCTTAGGATACTGGTCCTTTTCAATTCCTGCTCTATACATAGCATCAAACTGCATTACAGTGAGACAACAACCTAATCAAACGCTAGGACTTTCTATTATGCTGTGCAGTGCATACTATAAATATGACATATTGACATGGATGGAGGTGGGAGGTGGCCACAGGAACAGTAGGGGAGACATTTACAGTCTATGCAGCTGCTTGTGCTGGAACACCCTGAGGCGAGTGCATAAGCAGACAATGCTCAGTCAATGCCTGCATTGGCAGAAGAGAAATGTGGCAGACAGTCAGTGAGCAAGACAAGTCGCATTATGGTGGTCCACCACAGTCTAGCCTGGCACATGAATGAACTGAGCATTATTAGAATCAACACATGCATAAGCATGCTCAGCAACCATGTCAGCTGGGGGTGGTGTACCCCCATCTAGTCAGAGGAGATGGCAGCGACGGAGACAGGGGGTGGTGGTCATCACAGCAGCTCACAAGTCCACAGGAACAAAGCAACAGTGGCAGGGTCCAGATGTGGAAAAGCCCAGGGGTCCTGAACACGTCCCCACCCATCACACCATACCCCAGGAGTGGGTGGAAAGATGAAGGGAGGTGGTTGCCTCTGGCTTGAATACATCACTTAAATTGAGAGAAAGGGAGATGGTCGCATGCCTCAGAACACACTGTGTCTCATTTTGGGAGGAAAAGATGTGAAATGTGGGGGCAGTTAATGACTTGTGTTGTGTGCTTCAGAGAGTGCAGATTTGCTTGTGTTTCCTTGTGTGGCAGTAAAAAAAAAAAAAGAATGAGTCGTGAAGTAAAGTGAGAGCTCAGTGAGTTATGGCCATAAAAAATAGAACTGTACCTACTGTATTCAGGAGCTCCTTACATAAGGACAGATGGTAAAAATGTCACCACGTTGCATCATGCTGGTGGACAGCCAACCTTTTCTTTTGCCCCAATGATAAAAAGCTATTTTCTCTCTTTGCCAGGTTCCATTGTTAGGCTCATTAAAAATAATTAGAATGAAATCAATTTAAAGCGTGTACTTCCAGAGAAAATCAGCTGTGTTAAATGCACTGCATGTTAGCTTCACTGCCAGTGAAAGCTTGTGCTTTTTTTGCCATGGCAGCTTTGCTAACTTGTCCCTCTTGTGTGTGGGTGACATTATCATGACACTGAACAAGTGGGAGGCTACTCTGTCTGCACTGACATGTGTTGTGTGACAACACTAATGATACGCTCATAATAGCAATTGCATGTGCAGATGCCCCATCCACATGCCAAACTATGTCATACTTTTTTTTCCCTTGAGAAATTTAGTATAATACTTTATTTCCAACCCTGCAGCAACTACCATCATAATCTTGCATCACACATCACCCCTATCCTGACCTCTGACCCATATGACTCCATGCTGTCCTAGGGAAAACATCTGCAGTAAGAGGAGGGAAGAACAACAAAAGCAGCAACCCTGCAGCTGTCTCTTCTCTTTTTCCAGCCCTTTCTGTCCATCTCTGTAAGTCTGTGTAACTGCACAGACAGGATTTATTAGCTCCTGGAAGTTATTATGCCCAAAACAAACTGGATCAATCTTCATTATAGTCACTGGTCAGCATGAGCTCAGACAGAGGAAAAAAAGAGGCTCCTGTCACCCACAAAGATATCTAGAGCCATTCTCACAGAAACTGACCTTTGTTTCAGTCAGTAGGGGCTTGAGGGGGTGATTGAGGAGTTACCCTGGCTTATTCAGGGCGTGTTGCTAAATTTTTGTACTGAGCTGTTCTCTTTTCGTTTTTTTTTTTTTTTTGCAAAATTAACAATTAGAAGAACAGCGTTTTGTGTCTTGTATGTAGCAGAGCTGTGGAGGAAAAGATCCAGTTACATTCTGGTGTGTGAATGATTGATGATCAGAAAAATTCAGTGCGTTCTTTATTCATTAGAGTGATCGAGGAGGGAATTACAGCTGTACTGATTATTCCTGATGAATCCTTGGGTGAAGGTGAGCGTGACTGAACATACACTTGTCAGACTTTGTGTGTGTCCTGTGTATCTTATCTGCAGGGGGGTGTGTGGTTCTGCAGGTCACAGTTGTCGGTTTTCTTATGCCAAACTTATGTTTGTTTGATTCATCTACTTCTGTAAGACTGGCAGCCCACCTGCTACAAAAGCCTCTGCAGCTTATCCCTCATTACATGTGTATGTGAGTAATGAGGGAGATTATGTTTAAGCTCATCTAAAGCACAAATGTATGCTCTCATTGAGTGTCGACATGTCACTGTAGTAAAGCCAATCTGCTCTGAGGGAGACAGGCAAATAAGTAGAGTAGCTCGATGGTTTATTACCTTACCTGTGATTGTAAACAGGCTGGTCCTTCGGATGAGCCAGTTATGTCCCCGCGTGTGTGTTTAGGTGTGTGTATGAGAGCATTAACAGCATCTAATGCAGTGACACTTACTACTACTGTATGTTTTCTCCTCTCCTAATATTAATGTTCCCATCTTATAAAGTGTTATTGAATCAAATAACACTAAGAGGGCGAGGTGAAGTCTGGGGAACTGAGAAAAGCAGCAGATAAAGAAGCTATAGAGTGAGAAGCTTATTTTCTTTTCATTTAGTCCCGACTGGTGATTTCACATCTGCAATCGATGCTGGATAATAAATAAATAAAACAAACATAATGTGAATCTGTTTCTTTTAGATTAGCCCATATTAGAGCGAGGCCTCACCATCTCTTCATGTAAGGAGAAAGAGAAAAAAAATCTCCAAACTATCTGCTGATACTGGAGGGTTTATTACAGTAAATAACGTGTTCCCTCGTTTCCTGTCTGCTGAAGCTGATATTTTGTAAGGTGTCACTGGCAGTCTGCAGCGGTTTTCCTGGCCAAATACACAGCGCAGTTCAGTGTTGGTGTGAATGCTAAAAACACATTCCCTGGGAGAGCATTTGTTCATGAATACCATTTACTGACATTATGATCCTTCAGCACTTGCATGCAGCTCGTTGAAATGTGTGAGGAGGGAGGAAAACTTGATTTTCATCTCATGCTCCACACTTGTCTCTCACTCTCTTTTTTTTTTTTTTTTTGACCAAGCCAACGGTCCAATTATAGGGAGTGGAAAGTAACGAGGAGAAGCAGAGTGGCGAGTATCGGAATACAATTTATGAATCATTAAGAGAGAGGGGGCATTAATATTTCATAGCCCTTAGACCACCAACAAGTGTTGGAGTGGATTCAGTAAACAGGCGTGTGTGCTCTCATGTGCGTGTATGCACGCACTGCAACGGCAGCCTCGACTGCATTTATGCAGCACTGAGGCAAATTCATGTACAACCGCACCCTGCACCATAATGTAAATACACATATGCTTAGACTCACACACACATGCATACAATAAACACATATTAAATTCCCTCGAGTAGAATTTTAATTGATAACTATGGGGGTGACACAGTGGGGAAGCTGATATCAGCCCCCCAGCACAGTCTTCTCACCCTCATCCCCCCTCCCCTCCTCCTCCCCTTGGCTTCTACTCCAAAATGCTCTCTCCCCTCCTCCCTCAGCCCCTGAGCATAATTACTCCTCTATCTACAGACAGAGCATTGGTTTCCTCTAACTAAAGAGCAGCAGGCTCCTGCTTCCTCCTATCACTCCAGACCTTAGCTGGGTCGCCTCTCCTAATCACTCACTAAAAGCCTGGAACTATATCAAAGGGGATGTGTGTGCGAGTGTGTGTCCATTTGCTTGCAATGTGCCAGTAGAGGTGTATGTGTTTGCACAAGCATGTGCAGATGAAATGTGCACTCATTTGCGTAACAGTGTGTGCGCACGCTTTTTCTCCCTCACACACTGGGTATTGTGTGTTAGATCAAAGCCATAAACCCCTCTGGGCTTGACACACTCTAGCAAGGCTGCTGCAGCGTCGAAGCTGAGCCGCAGTAATTCTGCTGATACTGTATGCTGCTATTAAAAAAAAAAGTTGAGTGGGTGAGTGAGCTTTTTTTGCACAATGGGGGATCACAGAATTCTCTCATTGTTCTGCGGAGGTGGTGTGCATGTGTGTGTCGACGGGATGGGAGAGATAACGGGGGTGGTTGGGGAGAAGAAAGTGATATGTGTTCAGTTATAGATCTCACTTATCGTGCTCTTTTCCTGAAACATTCCCGTGTAGCGACGACACCAGGATTTCTACAGAGGCTGGATTGTGCGGGTCACTGTTTAGAGAGAGCTTTGCTGATAGCCAATGCTGAGCCCATGTCAACACATGTAAAAAATAAATAATATAATAAAACAACCCGGAACAGCTACAGTATATATGAGCTGTAGGGAATACAAGAGCTGAGCAGAATGTAAAACAGGTGCCCCAGTCGTATTTAGATTTCACAGGGAATGTGTGTTTTCACTTCTTTTCTATCCTTCACAGAGAATAACAGGTACGTGCTTCACCAACAGGGGTGAGATGACACGGTGATTGTTGGGTGCTGAGCAGCTGCCGTGGCTGCATGTGATGAGGGAGCTCCACCAAAAATGAATATTAACTCTGTTCTTGGCAACTCCACTCGTCTTGGCCAGTGGTCGACAGTCTTAGAGCAAAGTGATGCTGGGAGCTGCAGACATCAAGGTGGCACTGTAGGTGTCATATTTTGTGCCACTTTCTGTTTTAGTTTTCTATCTCAGAGGGCTGGTGGTGGGAGACGAGAGAGATGGCTAAATCAAGAGATGGGGGTCTTTGAGGTAGTGGGTCAGGCCACACAGGAGGGAGGAGCTCTCCCTCCTTTCTTTTTCTGCTGTGCCCTCGTTCATTTGCCTCCTTCCTTTGTTCCTTATCCACAGGAGAGCTAGGGCTTTTGGAATAGCAAATGAGGACTTTTGGCAGGGGTCTCTGTGGGAGGACAGGTATAAAAAGAGGGGACGCTTCTCTAAATCAATCTCTCTCTCTCTCTCTCTCTCCTTTCTTTCTTAATACTCCCTGGCTTTAGCATGGGAGTCTGATGAATAATGGAGTGAATCGTGACCTTTGCAGTGTGAGTTCACGCCTGCGCTGGCATCCTTCTGATCTGATGAGTGCTTTTGATCCAACCCACACCAGAGTGCAAAGACACCCAGAGAAGCAAAAACCTTGATAGACTATATTGTACATGGTTTACCACCCTGATCCCGAAAATAACAATATTTACCTCTAAGTGAATCCACGAAAAGCACAAAATTTTCAGCTAATGCTTCAGGAAAAGGGGAAAAAGAAAAATCTGCAAGGAAGTTTTAGCCTTAGCTGTCACTGCATCACCCATGACTTACGAGTAGAAACTGATAGTTTTCGGTGCCACTGAATTATTGGCGCAGAGCTAATATGACAGTCCTTGCACCTCTAAGTGAGGTGTTATAGCAGCATGTGTGAACATAAACCAAAAAAACTTTGTATTTTACTTTAGCATCATAATGCCTTTTTTTTCAAATATGTCAAAGTCTCCCTCAGGGTGGATAATAAAATGACAAAGGAATCAAAAAAAAGGAGGAAAAAAAAGTGATTTGGTGATACAATACATGCACAGCTCTGATCTTATTCTGAACTCTGCCTCATGTGGTAATTGACCTCTGAGTTTCACACAAGACACACCTTTCTCTCTACTTTTGCCCTGGAGATTCTTCTCACAGCGACTTAAATAACATGATCACACTTCAGGGAGAGAGAGATGTAGAGGGAAAAGTGCAAGACAAAGGCAATGGAGAGTAAGAAAAAAGGGAGAGGGCACACCTGCCTCAGCAGGCCGGGGTAGGGAGATGATATCGTGATTAAAACGAGATGTAGAGCCTGAGAAACATCAATCACACAAAACACTCCTCACCTCAGCCACGGAGTCCCAAGATGTGGGAGATATTAAAAAGTCATGAGGAGTCGATCCCCCTCAGTTATGTCAGAGATGGAGAAAGCAAAGGTGTGAGAGAGGGAGAGGGAGCAGAGCGAGGCATGGTGAGAAGTCTTTAAGTGCTCCTGCCAAGCGGAGTGTGAAGTAAGGTCAGGAGATCCAAATGCAAGTGTGAGTGCAGAGAAGAGGAGTCCCTTGTTCAAAGAAGGGAAAGCTCCAAAACTCACTGATCCTAGACTGATTCTCATGACACAGTCACTGGTGCAGAACAATACAAAATTATGATTAGGCCCAATAACGGGGTCAAACAATGATACATTATCAGGAGAAAAAATTATGAAGGAGAAAAAAAATCTTACTTCCTGAGCTGCTGTGTTTGACAAGTGGCTGGGTTTTGCTGCATGTTTGTCTGACAACAGGTGATGTGGTTGCAGTAGTCACTGGGGGACTGTTTGCATCCCCAGATTGTCACAGTTGCGTTATCAACCTTGGAAAAGGACTGATGAGTCATTTCGGTGCAGATGGGTTCATTCTCTCCCACTCTCCTTTTCCATTTAAAACACATGGAGGAAAGTAAATGAGATAAAGTGAGAAGGTCTACCACCTGTGTTACTCCTCTTCCCAAATTGTGCCAAGTAATCAGTTGTAGTGAAACAAGTCAGAGGGGTTGTAATTCGACAGCTGGGGAAGAGTGCAAACAAACCAGGCTGAGAAACAAAAAGGAAACACTGGTGCAGGCGAAGGAGTTAAAGGTGTGTTGGCAATGAGGTTTCCACAGTAACAGTGCCTGTATAAAAGCTCTGATTTTATATACCTTTTCTAGAGAATCCTGGACTCTTTCTAAGAAAAACTGCTGATTTTTTGTGTGTGTGTCATAAACACGCACTTAAACACACACGGTTCACAAATGGGATCAAAGGCCTGATGGAGTTGAACACTGCCTGGTAAGTGTTGTTGCCCCTGAGTAAATGAGTGACAATTTACTATGTTGTTGTTGTCGCTGCTGTTGAGCCCTGTGAGCTGTGTGATCATGTTCAAATGCAGGGAAATGGAGGGAACAAATAGATTTTCAGAGCAAGGATAGCTCTCAGATCTCCACCACAATGCTCACAGCTGAATCCACCGGCCACTGATCATTGCTCTGTGACAGACGCTCGCGGCTATTGAAACATACCATCTGTAATTTGAGTTGCAGGTGTTTGTATGCTGGGAATGGGTGCAGTGACATTCAACCACATGACCACAGTTACACACATATTCATTCAATTCTTCCAAAAACTGTGATGGCAATGATAAACACGACTGCAGCACAGGTTTAAATGTGAAGCCTGATGCAAACACACCTACATTTCTTAAGAATTACAGCATGTCAAAAAAATGATCAAACTGTTAATTTGGGAAACTAATTGACGTTTAGTTACGCTTAGCTTTGTTGCAGGTGAGTGTGAATTAAATAGTTTCTCTGGAGCGAAAGTTTGATTTCTCCGCCAGTCATTCTTCATACATGTTAATGATCAATTCTGCAGCTCCTGCATTTTTATACTGTGCTCAACACCATGCACCATATGCTTCAACTCCATTCCTGCTTAGACCGTCCACTCCTCGAGTTAAGATCCTAGAGAGACAATTTGCGCAGTCCATTAAGAGCTTATGAATTGGATTTAGATCAGCGGACTGGTGTGAACGGAGGGTCTAAGTACACAAACTGACAGCCACCACTCCCCACCCATTTTTTCACTCTGTGATTAGTGCTGGCTTGGTGTTGGCTCGCGTCTCAAACACACACAAACACACACACACACAGTAACTCATTACCCTAGTCCAGAGCGCACAGCTCTATTCACAACAGAGGCACAATGGAAACTTGGCTGTCTGCGGACTGACATCTATTCTGCACTGTACACAGGCCTGTGCAGGGAGCGTGATGTGACAAAATATGCTTTAATCGCATCACCGTGGTACTGAATGATTGGGTCTCGAAGACTAACTAACTATGTCCACAGACGACAAAAACCCGAGTCGTGCTGCTAACATGATCGTGTACATCCAGTGAACAGCTTTTAGTCAAAGCTCAGGTATGAGGAGGAGCTTGACACTTTGCTGCCTTTGATGTGCAAGTGTTACATGCTGCTCTACCTTTTTAATATAAGAAAGTGGTGAGGGGTAAAAGAAAAAAAATGTTTCAATTTCAAATGTTTTGTGTTTCTGTTTCAAGGCAAAGTAAAACTTGGCTGGAAGATTATACATAATTAAATCATTTTAATGTCAGACCCTGCTGGGCGGTTTACCATAAAAACAACACACCCACATACACACACAATGTCATGCAAATTGTGATGTAAAGCTGTGCCATGTTTTCAAACCCTGTATGTGCTGATTTATTCACACTAGCGGCATGCTGGTTCAAAGTAATCAAAAGTGTGCAGTGGTAATTTATTAATAAGGCCAAGTTCTTGATGTTAAAATTGCGATCTTTAAATTGAATTATGTTACTCTAGATGCTAATGAATTGGACATGCATGATGAATGCTAAATAAATTCCCTCCTGGCTCTTAAAACTGTAGTCCAGTCTGTCTTTCATTTAAATAGCATGAATACAGGGTGTATTTGATAGAGTTGCCATTATTAAGGTTGTAAAGTAAAGCAGCCAATGAAAAAACTGCAATTAAGACATATTTGTCAGACTGTGTAGAAAACCACAAACTGTTGGCAAACAGCTAGTATTAATTCCTGCTTTATGCCATTTTGATAAATATTTTCACCGTGGTTCACTGGAAACAGTTCCCATCAGCCAAACTGTCTGAATTTTGCTGAGTGCAGGGCTGTGAAAGGCAGAACTAAGCTGCTAATTTTGCCATGCCATGTTGCAAAAATGAACACATTTAGCACCACGCCTCTCTCATTAATGGAGAATAGCAGACATGCAAGTATGAATACCAGATGTAAATATGTGCAGTCCTGTGTGTGCACACTTTAAAAAAAAAGACAAATGTGAAATGAGCGTAGTATAAAGGGATTTGGGTTTGAAACAAATTTCAAGTTTGAGATAAGCTGGTTGCTGCAAAAGATGAGTCAAAAGGTTGGTTTGATATTGTCAACCCTATTGCAAGTTTGATGCAATCACCCTAGAAGTGTCTGTAGCGCCAGAGGCTTTAAATATTAATTTCACCACTTAAGATCCACTGATTCAGAGAGAAAGTGGAAGCCATAGGGCACTTAATGGGATACTTATCACACTTACTCTGATAGGCCCAGTGCTTATCTTGCTATTTAACACTTGCTATACTCAGAATCATGCTGCACGTTTTTTGTTTTTTTTTTCATCATCTGCTTTCGGTCAGTGAGTGTGGAAGTTCAAGTGTTTGCACATTTATACATTTTCATTTAAACACATGGTTGGTGCTAAGGCAAGTGCGTGGGAGTGTGCATGCATGTGTGTGTGGTTCAGTGTCTAACCGAAGCTGGATTTTAACTGTGGCCTGTTAAACGCCCAATATCAAAACTAGGCCCTGCGAAACTGTCAGCCACACGGCAAGCATAGGCCTAATATCGCACATGGACTGCGGATTAGTTTCTGTCTGTTGCTCAGGGTGAAATGTGTAATCTCATATCTGAGAAGTGGGAGGGAGTGGGGGAGGAGGAAGGAGTGGGTTTCTTGCCATTAATGTCTAACCTTTTAAAAATGGATTTGCAAGTGTGACGAGATAAGGGGCCGAAAGTGATCCTGAAAACATCTCCACCCTTCGACAAGAAACAGGGAGAAAAGGAAAGGGAGACAATTGCAGTGTTCGTTGTGAAATTAAACACATTGTGCTTAAGTTCTCGCCTTTCATCTCATATCAAATGTGTGTACAGAGAAGATTATCAGTGTGTGGACTTAGCATATGTTCTGTGTTGGGCTGATTAGGTAAAACAAACTATTTTGACAATGCATCTCAAAGCTATTCCTATTAAAATCTAACACCTTTAGAAGCAGCACCATTTAGTGTTGGAAACTAATCAAAACAAGCTTGTTTGGGTGTGTTACCCAACACCATCATAGGTTATGTCTTTGTTCTACACAGAAATATACATCGTTCCATTTAAATCTGTTCAGTAATCACATAAATAGATTGGAGACCAGCATGTGCTCTATGAGCCTGACTGAATCACACTGTTACGCAAAATGTTCGTCTTTTTTAAATTTTTTTTTTGTACAGTGATGTTTAGCATGTTAATGCCAGCATGCTAATATACACGCATTGACAATGCTAACATGCTGATGTGTAGCACAGAAAATGTTCCCTATTCAGCAACATAGCATAGTTTGTTAGCATGCTAAGATTCGCTCATTAGCATAGTACTGAATCAAAGTTTATCTGG
Source organism: Rachycentron canadum (assembly GCA_038496675.1). NCBI lineage: Eukaryota > Metazoa > Chordata > Actinopteri > Carangiformes > Rachycentridae > Rachycentron > Rachycentron canadum. Next base: position 15,267,782 of record CM076649.1, on the reverse strand, counting down.
TGAGGAACATAAATGTCTAAACCAAATTTCATGGAAATCTATATATAGTTATAAATCTAATAGTTGTATAGACACTAGAAAAAAAAAAAAAAAAACACCACACACAGCTTACTATTTACACAGACTTAAAAAAGAGATGGGTTAGTGCTTCTGACGTGCCACAAGGATTATCTGTGGAAAGTGATGTTTCAGGGACTGATCAGAGAGTGAAAAGGACATTGCATGAAGTCAAGTTTTATGAAAGAAACCATTGCTCAAAAAATTGGAAGATTAAACTTTGCCAAAGAAAGTGAAAAGTGAGTCTGACGAATAATAGCAGCCAATTCTTTCACCAGATTAAACCAAAATAAATTTGAATGACTGACGATGACAGTGACTGCAGAGTTGGGCTGCATGAGTGTAGAGGAAATGACATTTATATATGGTACTATGGATGCAAGTTTATATACCGAAAAACTGAATGAAAAGATGACACCCAGTCTAAAGAAACTTGGCAGGAGAGTCAACATGACAATGACTCCAAGCACACTGCCAAAAGAAAAATCACACCAGAGTTTGTAAGGAAAAAAATAAGAAAAGACTATGACCTGGCCAAGTATGTTTCCCAACTTAAAATGGAAGGCAAAGCAACAGAATTCCTCCAGTAAAAAAGGATGGATTGTCAGGACAAAATAAATTAATGAAAGTTGCAGGTCTTTTGTTCCAGTTGGTTCTTGTGGGTAGTGTTTCATTAATTGCTGTAAAACATAAGAGTATTTGTTATTCCTTAACATTTTAGATAATCGTGCTGTTAAACCCGGGTAGGCTATCACTTCTACAATGTATACAAATGTTTTCAAGCATGCTCCTTAAAATCTGTTTGACATAGAGCTACTCCCCAGAGATTGCAAATGTGTCTGTTTTTTGAGCAACAATTAAAGATGACGGCACAGAGACAGACGCTTTATTAAATTGTGGCGACAAAAACAAATGCTGACAGACTGTTGATTTAGTCTCTTAAGAGGTTTTGCAGATAATAGTAAAAAGGAAAAATATAGCAGACAGAAATATTCACAATCAAACACACAGAACTTATACACTTTTAAAAAGGTTAAAGTTTTCACTGTCTGGCAGACTGGCAGTATGGCCTGCTCATGAAGACCCAATAACAACCTCTCTCAGCCGCTCCTGGCCTACCATTACAGCATCTTCCGGATCAAATGGATGCCATCTGTCTGGCAGGCCTTCAGCAACAACACTGCAGCAAGCTGGTTGGCTGGCTCAGACAGTCACATCCTGTCTCGTTCTTTGCATACACATAGGCACATTCTCTTTTCCCCTTCTTCCTTGCAAACAAACAGGAACACACAAACAGGTGGATCCAGCCAGGCATGCAAATGTCCAGACATGAAAATGTTGTGAGATGGCAACTAGCAACTTGCTGGGAATGAGATGTAAACGATGATCGATGGTAGTGTAGTCATTGGACAGCGGACGTGAGATTGATCGGCCAAATTTTCTCACTCTTCAAACACACTGCTGTCTCCTCATACTGACAGCAAGGTTTGAAGAAGAGCCACACATTCACAGAAAACATGAATCTAATTGTCTTTGCTGTCATATTCAGCCACAAAGCATCCGTACAAGTATTCTTCCTGGCCAACAATAAGAGATTAGCAAGATTAGCAAGTCATTACCTTATTGTTCTTAAATGTTTTACACTATTATCAATGTTAAACCTACAACTTATGCAATATTGAAGTATATTCTTGGTTAATATTGATTTTTATCCTTCACATGTATAGTATGAGAGCCACACTCCTACTTTAAACCTACATAATCCCCTCTTGCTCATGAAAAGGAATATTAGGCTGTTTTATTGCTGCTGTCCCATGTGAGAAACCTATTACAAGTGCCCTTGCAGAGAGCGCGGAGATCAGTACGCCTTCCTCATCCAATTCACCTCGGGATAAGATGGTGTGTTCACAAGAGCCTATAAGACCTTACGAGGGACTCGTATTCACCTTCCAATATCACCAAAACTACTAACATTAGCGCACCGCACCTCTGGCTACAGAGTTAAAAAGAGGTCCCCTCGTCTATAGCGCTGATGTTGGATAACCTATGCTCTGCGCAACTGTGGGGCTCTCATGTCTTCAGGCTCCAGAAAAACTGCCCTCAGTGATTAAGTGCTGAAGTGGTACTCGGGTTCATCCCAGGTGTCGTCATCCTTTTCTGATGGTAGCAGGTGAAATATTTATCACAAACTGCTGACTTTTTGATGCTGAGGGGATGGCTCTCACAATGACAGAATTGAATGTCTCCCTCAGTAGTGTCATTTGCTCAGATATGGTGTATTGGCTGAGATTCTTTACACTCAAGCAGTCATATAAAGGGTGACAAGAGCCTGCAACTAAGTTCAACATTAATAGTAAACGGTACCATACCAAGGCAAGGGGAAGCATCAAATGATTACATTGAGAAGCTACAACCATTAAGTGCATTTTTACTTTGAAAACCCTTGAAACATTTTATAGATGATGAAAATAGCTGCTTCTGCCTAGCACATAGTACTCCAGAGGTGGTGGTCTCATTTGATGCAGAGAAAGCCTTTCGACAGGGTGGAATGGTCGTACTTCTTTGAGGTTATGGAGAGGTTTGGCCCTTTTAGCCCCTCAGCCCTGTTAGCATCAGTACCAACAAACAGCAGGCAGTCACCCTTTTAACAAGATACAGTATACTGTGTATATTTCACACCCAGACAGATCACTTCCTGTTGAGCTGCATATACTGCAAGTCAGTAAAGTTTTGGGATAGAAACACAATTACTGGTTAATTTTGGTCATTCCATCCAAACTTTGATTGATGTTCTCCTGACTAAAGATCCTCACCAAGGAAGGGTGTCATCTACAGCTCCATGGACTCCATGGACCTGGTCCATTCCTCTTCCATATGTACCTGCCATGGTCTAATCCAACGCTAAATTCTTCACAGAATTCCCTATATGAAAGACAAACTGGCCAAAATATATTCTAATGTTAGTAATATCTGTCCTCGGTTTAGACAATCCACCACTAATCACCTCCTTATATGTTCTGGTCTTGTTCAATGTTAATACATTTCTGGTTAAACATATTTTAAACTATTATCTGGGCTTACAATATGGTCATTGTCACCAATTCTTTATCTGTTATTTTTATCTTGGCCTTTACAACTTTACAGGCAAGATGTTTGATCCTGTTGAAAGCAAAGCATACATGTAACCCACCTTCATATGATGTTAAACTTGAGAAACGTAGTCTCATTGGTTGGAAAAAGAATATCTTATATATTTCTGGAATATGTTGATCTGCTCAACATTTCACCAGACACTACAGAGGACTGACGAAGGTTACTTTTGTTTTCATCCTGTTATCTGTTAATTTATTTTCATTTACTTATTTATTATCTTATTTCTTTGTAAATATTATCATACCAGACCACTGTAGCATTAAATATCCAAATCCCAGATTAAACTCAGTTGCTCTTTCATAAAGTAAAAGTTGTCAACTCCACTGACAATGAAGACAAGTCAAACATACACACATAGTCAAACAGAAGAGAATACAAAGTCTCTGATGGAACGACATAGTGTAATAATAACGCTTCTAAAACACACTGACATAAACTTTATTCCCACATCCCTTTATCTTTATTTGAGCCATCTTTGTGAGCCAAGACACCAGTTAATTTCAAGATTGATTTGACATTGTAAAGTTTTTACCTGCAACGCAACTCTAGTTGAGTAAATAAAAATAACAACACAGCATTAGATAATAGTGGCATCCACTATAAAACGATTTAAGTCATATAAACTAGACATAAACAGAAGTAAATGGGATGTTTCTGTAAATGACGCTGGTACTCTTCTGTAAGAAAAGGCAACAAAAGAGAGGATGTCTGAGCGTATTTTATAGAAATGGAAGCTGCTTTTACACATATCTAACAACAACTTATCAAATGGCTGGTGTAGAATCTAATAGGTCCAAGGTTGAAAATGTGACCAAACTATTTTATTTCAACTGCTGCTTGGATGGGAATGATATATTTTATATTTGCACCATGCAACATGTTGTGATACACAAACAACTACATGTTACGTATACAACACATGCAACTCTTTAAATTTTGAGAATGTCAGAGCAGAGAGCCACCTGTCAAATATTCAAGTCAGACTGATATTTCTCATCTCTAATGAGTCTCTCTTTCTCACCACTCTGCCCTCCCTCTTCACTATCTAAATATTCCTTTGCATTCTTAGAGTTTATTCCCTCATACCCTCCGGTGTATAAAACCAACAACATTACACCACTGGAACAAACAGTCATAGCTCTTTGAATATGTACCCCCTCAAGCCTGCTCTTGCTTCAGCTGGGGGTGACATTTCCCATTCACTTAAGAGCCAAGACAAAAAAAAAAAAAAAAAAACTACAAAGGTGTCTGCCTGCCTGTCTGCTCTCTCATGTGAATCATACCAAATTGTAATAACATCACTACAGTGACATGTTGCACGCCCGGCCTTGTATGCCCTGACAGCATGCACACTGCCCCTCTACAGCCCTACAAGCTCTGAGATGAGCAGCAACTACTGCTATGTTAAGGTGACGCCCTGGTGATGTCATGTACGTAATATATCATACTAACAGCATGTCTGCATATCCGTCGCACCATGAGACAGCTGATAAAGATGTGGAAGTGCAAGATAAGTGGCTAAGATAGTGAATGAATAATACTGGTGACTATGGCTAATATGAGTGTTGAGACAGAGCCAGCTTCATCTTCCTCTGCCAACTCTCTGCCTCACATATATTATGCAAAAAAAAAAAAAAAAAGTGTAGCGTGCAAGCTAAACAGTGGTGCTCCTCACTCCACTGACTGTATCACAAAACATTTCTGTATTTTCTCTACAGTTAAATCAAAAAGTTACACTTCGATTGCACCTGGGGGGTGGGAGTTGAGATGGGAGCACAGCTTTTTGAGAGGCTTGTATCTAACAATACAGGGGAAGAGGTAGAATGCAATACTAAAAGCTAATATACAGTAAGTGAGCCAGAGGTACCTCTTCTCTCAAAACATCACACTGCTACTCGGCTTCTTTGCATCTGCTGAGAGCAAAGCTAAAGCCCTTGATCCTGACGAACACAGAGCACATTGGCTCAGCTCTGAGCACTTTTCTTTACACGCTTACACTAAGTCACGCACATACAGCAGTGTAGGCCATCAATAGGGGAAAAATAAAAAACTGCTTGTAAGAAAAGAAAAATAAAGGATTTTGCTGGTCTAAGGAAACCATGTTTACCAGACTTTCCTGCTCTGGTACAGACAATATCAACCTGCACAGCTTGCCGTTGGGCCAAATATTGGGCACAGATATGTAACTGGAAATTCTCATGATGCCAAGGAGGAAATTAATTTTGCAGCTTGACTATGTCTGATTGTCCTACAAAAATAAAAGCTCAGCAGCAACATTATAAAAAGTGATCTCTTTGTTTTGTCTTTCATGAAGGAGCTTAAGCTCACAAGCCTTGATGTGGATTCAACTCCACAAGGACAGAGAAAAAAACATAGTATGATAAAAGATGAGGTGAGGGATGCAGTTATACATCGGTACAGTTCCAGCAGTTTTTATTTAGCATGCATGCGTGCCTTGCAGTTTATGCCTTGGAGGGGTCTGAAATCCTCAAGGACGGGGAAAAGATGTTATGATCAAAGACAGCATGTGGAAAGGTATTCACTTCTATCAGCTCAGTTCCAATAACACTCTTATTTTGTACACATGTATGCCATCTTCTTATTATTTGTTTGTTGATGCCTTTAGGGAAGAGGTTGAACAATTTCCTTAGAGCAGGTATTAATCCTCATTTACACTCAACTCACAAAACATACAGAAACCAGGTCAAAAGGTCTTTTTGTTGAAAAAGCCTAGTAACTGAAACCACTTAAACCTCTGGGATGAGAGATGAAGAAGAGGAAAATCCTGCCTAGCTGTCCGAGGTTCTAAATAATATTTCCTTGCAAATACATGCTGTCTACTGTGCTCCTTTTCCCAAGATAATTGAAGCGAAACATGTCATTTTTGGAAATGCCACAGCGGAAACTGATGTGTATAAGAGTCTCTGTGTCAATGAACAGGATTGGAATAAGACCCGAGGAAGATGAGCTCTGCAGCTAATAGGCAAACGAGATGTCCTGAGAATGACAAAGACAAAGAACATAAAAGTGAGGAGGGAGATAGTGTGTGAGAGAGAAAGCTCCTCTGGGTCATTAGGCTACAGACAGACACTTGCAGGTGCCACCTCATCCTTCATTCTTTCACTTTCCTGGCCAACAGGCACTGTGCAGGAAGGTATGAGGGCATTGAGCCATGTTCAGTGAACCTGACATGCGCTGGAGATACTGTGGCAAATGAAGATACATTGCAGGCCTCGCAGATAATAATTGTCTTCCTACATTTTCAACAGTCTGTCACCATTCTCACCATGTACAGTACAAGTGACTGGCACATTTAATACAAGCTTCACAACAGAGTAGAGTTAAAATCACAGCAGTGGCTGGTGGCTGATACGGATTGAAATAAGATATCCTGTCTATTTATTCAGGCATTTGGCTGTGTCCATCTTATGTGTCGTACTCTGTATAGCAGTGATGAACAGTTAACTGTGACATCTCAACCTAACTTCCATTATTAGAGCGTCTGCTGTCAGATAAAGCTGTGATAAGACAATACAGTGCTGCCTCGGCACAGCAACCACATTCATCCAGACACATCAGACAAGACAAATAGACCTCAGCTAATGCTGACAGAGCACCCCGGGTGGAAAATTTAGACAGACTTTCAATCATACATTTGACAAGTGGGGACATATTCAAGTAAGAGAATTTCTGTTTCCATAATTCCAAGCCCCATAATCAATTTTTGGCCCCTGTCAGGAATGACTGGACTGCAAGTAACCCGAGCAACAAATTGCATATATGCATCTCAAATCTCATGTTATTAGGAGTATGAAAGCAAGTCTAAAAAAATTGTTAATGGCAATGGAAACAAGTTGTAAATACAACGCAACATTTTAAATATTGAGGTAATACATATAACTTGTTGGCAAACATCAAATATATACAATATACACACACACGATGTGATGTGTAGAAATACAGATTATTAACTATTAATATTTTAGAGTGTAAAATGTCAATGAACAAGAAATCTATCAAAGCAAACCAGAGGAAAAAGCTGAAACTCACAATCAATGATTCTATCTGTGTTTCTGTTTTTAAGAAATCAGCAGAGAAGCAGCGAAATCTTGCTGTCTGTACACACATTTGAACCTTAAAAGGCATGCTAAAAATATTGCATGTTGCATATCTCCGACTAGTAAAAGTGATTACCAAAAATGAAAAGAAAAAAAAAACAGGCCAAAGAACAGAGGGGTGAAATGTGTTAGAAAGTAAATTAGTAGCACGGTTAAGACAACCTAATTTGACTGCCACTGGGTAAATGAGTTGCTGGGGCAAAGTGAGTCCTCTGCAAACAAAACACTCAATGAGCAACATTTGTCCCCTGCAGTGGTTTTAAATGATGCCATGAGGTAGCTCTGATGCATCACAATTACCTGGCAGTGTCTCTTTTCCACATTAACATAAGCAAGCTATTTCACCTTAGTGAGATGCCGCTAAAGGGCTTCAGGGGCCTAGAGGTGACAGAGAAGCTGCATAAGATATTGTATGGATAAAGATGCTAATAGTCGATGTAACAGTAAGTTTCTGTTGGTCTGCTTATTGTACGTAAAATTGATATGTTATAGGGAGCTGGAATAAATAAAATCTGACTGAAAAAGTACACAAGATCTATTCAACCTGGATGACTATAGGTTGATATGGATCTTGAGGTTCTGATAGACAGTTGGGCTGTTTGGACTCACGGTGCAACATGTGACTGGTTTGTCTATTATCATACCATTCAATATATTAAAAATAATTGGGAGAGTGAACCACCTGTTGTACATAGCACCTGTTTACTCTGCCTGACACAAGTATCTGCGATCAGATAAGAATATGATCTAATGTGATACCTTCTAATCTCACTCAAGAAGGTAGAAAATGCACCCGAGTACATTCACTTAAAGACTTGTGATGAGTAAAACCGCTGAGTAAATAAATACTAATGATACAGCAATATTGCCAAAGGTTGAAGTGGGATCTGGTTGCCAAGACTGAATATGAAACACCAAGACAAACAGAGATAATTTCTCACTGAGTGACTCACTTATTCCAGTCGAATATACTGGCAGACAACATCTAATTGAGTGTTTATTAAACTCCACCTGAGTCACATCATAGTTACAGTAACTAAAAGAAGTGGGGCACATTAAGTTTTTAAGTGGAAATATAATCTGGATCATAAGAGTTTGGACAGTGGTGTCTTGTTTTTAGCTTGTACAAAATCAAAAACTCAACAGCAAAAGTGAATGATTGGATTTTTAGTCAACATATGCTGCAATAGCTGGCATGTCCAACTAACTAGATTACTACCAACAATGGTGGTATTCATTGGGATGATTCGGTTTATAGGCAACAGGTAAAAATACTTGTGCAGCATTAGAACATGAATTGCATGGGAGTCTTTATATTGTATTAAAAAAAATTTAATACAATTATTTTGGGGGGGGGGCTTAAGATTTAAGGGTAGCTCCAGCCCCCCTAAAATAGGCCTGACAATGTCCATGTAGATACAGCTGATTAAATTGGCTCATAACAACTGACAAAATACCCAAATACCCTGAAATCATACCCATTGATTTAATCATTACTGCAAACTTCAAATGGTACATGTATCACAGCAGGCATAGCAGTGGCAACTAAGGTGGCAGGGCTAAATTAATGTTTTTTAAAAAAAGAAACATATGCAGAAAGTAGTGAATGAAGAAAGAGTTTATAACTTCTGGTTTACTTTCTCGGTGGAGCTCACCTTTAAGTGAATATCTGATTATGTGTGGAGGAAAAAGTCAAGAAATGGTACACAGGCCATAGAAACTGCCAATTCAACCTCCACTCCCTCCACTCTTGCTGGCCATAAAACGCAGTGTAATAGGATTCCTAAGCTTTTCCAGTGACTGCTTCCACTATCACACAGACATTTAAGTGCACTAATCCATGACAAATTGTCTCATCTGATCCATGACAAATCGTCTGAGGGACCGATAGAGACGAGGAGATGGAGGAAGGGAGGAGGGAGGGTGGGATGGGATGGGGGCTGAGGAGGACAAGAGGATAGAGGGCTGGGGGAAGAGGCTGGGCACGGAGAGAAAGCTGCTCGTCACCTGAATGATCAGGCAGTTATTGTTGTTTTTTAAGAAAGGTTGATTTCATTACCTTTGAGGACATGTGTGTGTGAGAGAGGGAGAGAGATCACATAGCACTGATGAGCTCTCTACCTAATCCCACAGTTTTCAAAGCAATTATAATCCCATGTGGAGGTAGATTATAGGATTTGAGATCCTCTGTTGGCAAAAGGCAGGATTTATAGATGTCAAATTCACAAAATGAATTCTAATTAAATTTGCGTCATATATGATTTATGAGATCCATCACCTCATAGTTTAATTTAGCTCTAAAGGAGGTGGTTTTACAAAACACACACACACGTACATACACGTCAATATTTAGTCAAACTAAAAATCAGAGACAGAAAAACATGGCAAACTGCAGCCTCATAAAAGGTTATTCCACAACCTTGAACAGTAATGATTTGGATATGTTTAATATGTGTGCATGTGTGTGTAAATATGTGCATGTGGCTTATGCTGTGTTTCCACATGAGTCTGTGCTGCCAGCCACATCAAACAATTCCTTTTCATCCACTCTACAAAAATATGATTAAGGCGTCATCCATTCAAGTGACTGTAATTTAATTGAATGTTCTTTCACCATCAGTTCTCACACTAATTAGTCCCCGCAGTTTAATGGGGATGTAAATAAAGCTGATTTAATGGCAAAACAAAAACACACAGCCTATATGGACAGCTGTTGTTGTGGATAGTGTGGATGGCTCTGCCGCTCACACTGTAAAAGCTTACACCTCCACAGAAGAAGCAAAGCAGCAAGATTACCACTTTGAAGATGAGAAAAAAAAGTGCATGCTCACGCTATGTTTTTGCCTCCAAAACTGAGCTATTGTAACTCGCTTGAGAACTAAGAAGTTGAAAATAAGTTGCAAGTTGAAAACAGTGTTTCCATTCAGTTTGTGAGCTAGTGAAGCTAATTTCTTAACATTCCCAAACGCTGCCCGAAAAATCATCAATCTTCTGAAGCAGCCATCCGCTCGGCAATAGAAAGAAAGATAGAGAAAAAAAAATCAATTCATACGTATGGCTTCCATACTTCCACCCTGTCCTCATTTACCAAAAAGACAGCTATCCTAAATCAAGCTGAAGGCTTATTTCAACGCTCTGTATCTTGTCAGATTTTTCTCTCCTCAGAAAATCCCAATCCTTAGATCTTAAGTGAAAGTAGTGGAGCTTCAATAGATACATGAAGCTAAAGTTCAGCACTACAGTATTTGAACAGGTTTTCTTAAAACATCTTTATATTTGCCAAACATGCCCTTGCTTCTTATCACACTGTTGCTCTTATTGACCATCTTGGCTATTACATGTTTTGTTTCACCCCAATGGGTTTCCTGCACTGAGGGAGCATTATGGCACATTGAACAATGAGCTCATTAAAATGCTTTCCAATCATCTGTGATTAGACTTTACAAGCCACTACAAATCAATGGATAAAAACATAACAGCAGCACCACAGCATTAGTTAGCAGCCTTTTCAGCAAGTCCATGACCCATTTCGTGCTGTCATGTAAAACATTTCTCATGCACATGCAAAATCAGTATGCCTATGGTTGCAGGTCACAACTGAATCACATTTCATTGCAGGCTTTGATCATGATATTCTTTCAAATGAACAGTGGGTAACTTCTGTAGTAAGTGGTTTAACAATGTGCGAAGCACAGTTTGGTAATTCTGCACATACAGTATACACTGTGCTGACTTGTCATCATGGCTGGCCAAAACAAATAGTCAAACAAAATATCAACAATAGACTGTTAGCAAAACGTAACAGGCTATAAGACTTAGTTTTACAATTGCACCTGGAACAAGAATCATGCCGCTCTGTTAGATCTGAGACTCACTTAAACTGTCCTGTCATAGTCTAAATAAAACAAAGCAGTAAAGTAAGTTGTTATATTCAGACTGTCCCACTGGGCACTTATATGTTATGAACAAGGCTACTGAATGTATACAACAGTGGAAGTGTAAATAAATACAGTACATGGGAAGGGTAACTTATCAATAATAGTGTACTACAATGTGGAGTCAACACATTAGGGAGCACTTTCATTTTAATGGTAGAAAACGGCAAATCTACAGAACTACTGCCAGGAATGCACTGATGGTGTAAATTGGTTGCACTTTTACTGACTTGTGATGGAGTCCAATACTATGTGTTGTCAGGAGTGGCCTGATTCGTACGGCTGCTGTCTTGGCAGTGAGCACTTGTGCTTGCTGTGTTGGCAGGTGGGGAGAGTGCAGAGCCGAGGCTTGTGTGTGTCATGTCACATTCAGCTCATCTGTCAATGTAGTGGATTATTTCTTGAGAGACCAGAATTGGCTGCCCAGAATCAGGCCGCCATCAATCTTCAGCCGCATGAGCAGGATGCAGGGGAAGGCTGTGTGAAGCGGGGGCTCATGGGAAAGAGAGCGGCGCCGCTTCCTGAGCAGGTGACAAAGCAGTCAGGCAACTCGTTACTCAATCTCCGCCTCAGTGGTGACTACGCCGATTTGTCACGGAAACATTCGGAAAAAATAAATAAATGTGATCTTGAAACTTTATCTCTGCAGTGACATTTTTTTGGTATGCACTGTCATTTCACCATTGCAGGTGGCAGATAAGCTGATTTCTCAACATTGTTAGATGCTTCAACAGGCCAGAGGATCACATCTCTACCTCGCTCAACATGACCTTCACTTCCCCTGCTTAGATACCCACACAGCCCCTTGTCTGTGTATCCTTGTCTATGTGGGATGGTTTGTGAGTTTTTGTACCACTCAGACTCTCAGACAGTTGGCTGGGCTGCATGCCAAGATCCACAGAAATTTATTTCAGGACATGGTTTCTTACAAAACACTAACCTGATGCTACCCCTTCAAGACTTATCTTATGGCTATCCACAAGACAATACAGAAGCATAGCGAACCACAATGCAAGGCTCAGGAAAGTAGCTTCACTTCAGCTTGTGATCAAGAAATTTTTAAAAAGAATGAATCAATAATCTGACAAAATGGATGTGTGGAGTCTAAGATAAAACACTATTTCTATTCATCCTTTTGTCTGCACAGAAAATGTCTTCAAACCTGTTTGCCACTCGCTTCATTAAAGTTAACAATCTACAACTTAATTTATGGTACAGCAGACAGTATATCACAGCATATCTTCAAGAGACACAGAAACATTATTTGATTACAGAAAACAGCAAAGCATGAAACCAATGGATTCTTCAAGGCAAGACATCTCTTTTTTTTCCACGTCCTACATATCCATATCTATTTATATCTGAAGGCTCTGGCCTCAATGAAACCAGAGAGCTTCTCAAATTATAAAATCAATTCTAATTCAAATATTCATCATAGCATTTCAATTCTGAGAGAGCAGTTCTGGTTAAATCGGTTAACGCTACTCCACAGCTGAGTAAGATTGATGTCAGCTTAATCCTCTTAAAAAAAACATGATATACAGTAAATTGTACAGTTGCCGAGCAGCAGGAAAAAAAGAGAGATGTTTTCCTTCTGAGCACCGAGTTGTAAAACATCATAACGTCCCAGGATCATGATTGTCAGCACGAATTATTGCTGTCATACATCACAGTTTGTTTGATTTTAAAAGTTTTCCACAGAGTACTTGTGCTAAAATAACACCATTACAGCCTCAGTGTGAATTTTGCTATATTAAGTAAAATCTTTTTTCTTTTTTTTTTTGGATTATTTCTTAGTGACATTATTCAGAAATGAGTGACCCCTGCCTAAAACAGTCCAATAATGTAGATGAAAGCTGAGACTGTAAAAGCCATAAGATCAGATCAACCGAGTGTGTGTTTATCATCCATCTCTCTACAATATAAGTTTGCATCCTCTTACACCTGACAGATTGTGTCCTGAACACAGCTCCACTATCCCCAGAGGAACCATGAAAATCCCTAACCATAATAGCCTCACTCGGAGAATGCCTTGTGAATGCGGAAGCGTGTACATCTCCACACCATCCTTAGCGTTGTATGCAGTAAGTGTGTGAGTTGATCTGTCTGACGGGAAACCTTCCAGAGGACTCTCAGCCATAACCGTCCTTCGCCTGGATGAGTCTTCTAGATCTACGCTGGTGGTGGTGGTTGGAGGGTGGAGGCTGTTTTTTTCTTTTCTTACCCCTTGGGACCACTACATTATTCAAAAGACACTTACTGAGCCTTGCACTTCCTTGTACATCTTTGGCACCAAGTTCTACTTGCCAACCAGTCAAAAAAAAAAGAAAGAAAGAAAGGGAAAAAAAACAAAAAACTGGAAACTGGCCTTTAAAAATTCATTCAGAGCTCTCTGTTGCTCATCCCTCACCCTCTTGTTCCAATTAACGGAACTGGGATACTTTGAGAACTTTCTATCTATCATGGCTGGGATTTTCATGTGTCAGCTGTTCTACAGCAAAAGTAAGCCAATTTTCTGACATGCTGCTTAAAGTCACCAGTGTTTAACACAAGCATGGACAATTCATGGCTGGATTTTTCTTCCACATGCTGTGCTTCAATTACTGTCTTTTAGCTTGGCAATGCAACACAGAAAGAGAACCATGCAGAAGATAGCATCAATGTTTAACAGCCGCTTGGCTTCCGGAGAGAGCCCCTCTCTGCATGAGGGTTCAGCTTGGGAGTCACACTCATTGTTAGAAGCTTAAAGAAAGCCTTTGCTTTGCTCAAAAAAACCTTTGCCTACCCTGTTACACTCCCACATACACCATAAGAAATGCTGGTAAGCTTTTCCATAATCAGAGAATTAAAGCTGCCTCTGTGTCTACCCTCCCCTTTTGCCCCTACAGTGCAGAAGGCATCGAGCTTAATTGCCAAACGTTTCCAGTGCAAAAGAGGGAAACATAATTGTCATTTCCATCTAAGCCAGAGTGATCAAAGCTCTCTTGGTTACCAGCACAGTAATAGGGATTTTTGCCTACAGCTTGTCCTACTCATAACAGTCTGGCAGCAAGATTCAGAGTGCAGTAGTCAAGAAATCCTCAGCGCACACAAAAAACTATGCCCTACCAGCAAAATCACAATGTTTGAAGATGCTCTTTGTCTAACAGGGTTTCCACGTTCAGGTTTAAACACAGGCATGCAGCCCAGCCACAGAACCAAAGTCAAACAACAATATTACCCCATAAATAGCAAAAAATGTGTACAGAGAGATATATATCTGAGTATGACTAAGTGGAAGTATGTAACATGCAATTAGAGGCACAATTAGCAGTCTTCCCCTCTGCTTATCTTGTATGACTGCAAGCATGGTGAATCATCATGTTACAGTACAGTGCTGTGGCAAATCATTCTGACTTACTGCATCAGTCTCTTGCTCTTGCTTTTTAGCAGCAGAGATGAAAAGTGCTGCCCCATGGACAGGGCAACGTCTCACACCATAAGATTATGCTGTGAAGCTGAAATCTGTCAAAGAGGCATACATACCCAGGGTGAGAATGTCGGTGCGACCGGGTCGGGCCACATGGTGCTGCTGGATGGTCTGGTAGAGCGTGGCCTGGCACAACAACAGGAAGCCGAGGCTAATCCACATGGCCAACAACCAGGACATGGTAAGGCCGCGTCTGCAGGAAAGCACACAGCAGGGGGGAAACAAGAGGGGAACAGGGGTGAAGTTGTATTACCGAATGCCCACATCCGTATTTGCAACACACACATTGTCTTTAATTCACTGTGTCAAACAAAGGAAACAGACAAATTGACTTCTGAAATACTGCGGTATCAACGTAAAATATTAAGACTAAGATGTCTACTAGTATGATTTATTTACATGTTTGTCCATGAGTATTTTCTTAAAATAACACTAGGAATAAAAAAAGCGAGACAGAGGCTTTAAGGAAAAATTCTTGCAGACAAAAGACTCGTCAATATTTGTCTTGTGTAAACGTGCTGTAGTCTATAAGGAGTTACCAAACCAAAATAACAGATGAATTGCAGGAGGAAAATATTCCTGCTGCAAACTTTTGGCAGACAAATAATTTTATGATAGGCTATGTCTTATTTTTATTAAAACCACGCTTCCATTAGTATCAGCAGCAGCTCTGAATATCGTATAAAGTTTGTAAAAGATTGCATTTCTAAGCACAAACAGCCTTTTTGCAGATTTGTCCACTGACTGCTTAATGGCTGGTGAGGCCCAGCATATGGAGACACGCCTTAGCCCTCATTGAATAATGAGGCTCTCCTCCTTCCCAGGTGCTATTAGCACCTCTCTGCATTCGGGGCCCCGCAGTGGGAAATTTAAAATCATCACCTCCACCTCCTCTAAAACAACATGGTGTGTTTAAGTCTCCATCTTATTCACTGAAACTGGATGTTTGAGAAAAAAAACCCAAACAAAACAAAACAAAAAATAAATACGACTCTCCGACTGACAATCAGTTTTCAGAGGAATACTTTCGCCTCAACCATTCGCTTTATCGCTCATATGTCACAGGCTCTGTCCTTGTTATACATTTCTCACTTTTCAGAGATTGTGACTTTCTGTGTGAATCTGGTGCTCAGTGTGAATCTAACACTCCTTTAATGTTTGATTCTGCCATATCTTAAAACACAAGAGAGTATAAAGCAGACTATGAACCCCAGGGAGTCTGTTCAATAAACACTTCAAAGATCATGAATTTCACATTTGAGTAAGGTGTCTGTACAGATATAAATGAAGAAATTGCCATGACAGCTGGCCTGGTCCTCTAGGTTATTTTTCCACAGAGCAAAGCCACTGCTTGCTTGCTTGCCTGTTTGCTCAAACTAGACACACTTTGTGTTTTTTGAGCATCAGAGATTAAAGCCATTAGGCTGCTAAACGTTGTCCGTGTGTTCTGCGCCCTTGGTGACATTGGGGCTGCTTAATATTCAGCGAAAATTAAGCATATTATTATGAACGGCACATTGTAAATCCCCACCCCTGCACTAAACCCAACATAATCCGCGGTTTTTGTGGCAATGTGAACTGGTCCCATGACTATGTTTTCCTCCTCTTTTTTTTTTTTTTGTAACCACAGTCTTTCTGTTGGCTGAACTGCACAGAGGATGTGTTGCGCTTTCACAGTTAACGGCACATAGTATAGAGACCCTGAACTCCTCCCGGGTATCGGGAGGCATCCTGGCCGAAAATACTATGTGGCTCTTACCGGCTGCGTTTCACCAGAGGTGAAGACGTACGGCAGACTTGAAATGAAACGAGCCAGTGCGTCTCATTTTAAAGGAACTTGAGAGGGAAAGGAAGCAGCTTTCAGAAAAGGAGAAGCCAACTCTCGTTTTTCTCAGCGCGAGTAAGCTTTTTTTTATTATTATTATTTTATTTTATTTTTTATAAAAACAGGCTCTGCGCCTTGTTTCCCACGCGAAAAACGAGCGACATATTCAAAGCAGTTTGCTCTGTTTTGTAGTGTCACACACACCGGGAGAGCGGATCCTCGATGCGTAATCGTCAAGTCCGGCGTCAGATGGAAAATGCGGTCGAGGAGTTGAGCAGCAGACACACCTGCAGGCGCAGAAGCCAGTGGTGCACCTGCGCGCAACATCGATTTGGACAAAATTAGACCCGTGTTGTTTCCTGTCTCCTGGAGACGACTTCAGCGATGACTCCCACAAAACGTACGTGTCTGAGAGTCACACAGGAGCAAAACACTCAGGGTGGTGCAGCTGTCTCAACATGGCACAGGCGGCCATCTGAACTTTTTTGCATTTTGTCAGATGCACTCAGGTGTCTATATCAGGATTAGTGCAACGTTTTAAAACATGTTTGAAACTTGTATAACGTGGTCAAAAGGAATATTTGTCTTATGATATGCAGGTTGTTTTTGATAGAAACTGTTTTTCATATTTCAGTTTTTGCATACAGTACGAGCCCAGTCATCTTTACTCAGACCAGATATTTTTCCACAAGCGGCAGCCTATTTGGTGAAAAATGCTTCCTTAATATTCAGTTTCCCTGGTAAATGATACCCCATAACCCCACCCATCCCATCCCATCCCAACCCCAAACACCAGAGGTATTCCTCGAAAGTCCCACACCCTTACCTGAGCAGTGCGTTCAGCAGGAAAGGAGCTCAGTCAGAATCACTGCCTGCCCAGCAGCCTCACTCCTCTGCCTTAAATCCATCCATACTTTGAAGCCAGGGATTCCCGCGCGAAATTCCAGTAGTCAGATAAGCCGAGCACAGCACAAAGGGAGCTAAAATGCTGTTCTTTTACTCAGTATTCCCTCCTTTTCACCCCTGCTGCTCAGTTTCTTTTGAAATCCTTGGCAACACAGTCACCAAAAGCAAAACACCCAGGGGTCTGTGTCACACACTGGCCAGGATTTGAGGGATGGGATGCTGATCATGTCAATGCTGTATCAGCCACATACGTGCAGATCTCCTCTCCTCTCCCTCCTTCAGTCTGTGTCTCCTCTCCGTCAGTAACTCCTATGTTGTGGTGACAGGGAGCTAATTTACCCCCCTCACTTGTCGTCTCCTTCTCTCGCGTGCAGCGGAAGGCTCCAGTGGAATGACTGCTCTGTCTGCTCTTGGCTGCGTCCCCCCATTGAGAAGCTGTGCTGATAGTGTGAGCCTCAGTGCTCTCTCCAACGCACTAAGTAGAGTCTGTGTCAGAGAGGCAGAGCGAGTGTGTGAGTGAGCATGCATGCGAGTGTGTGTGTGTGTGTGTGTGTGTGTGTGTTACAATGTAGACCAGCTGGAAAGAGAGAGAGAGAGCTGAGAGAGAGTTAGATCACATGTCTTAAAGCAAGACTGCCCACTCCTGCATCAAGACTTCATCAGCAAATGAAGCATTCTTTATTAACCCACCGCTCTTTATATCCCAACCTCCTATACACAACATCATGAGACATGCAAGCGTAGCCTTCAGCTCAATTTTTATGTGTCTGACTGTATCTGCATGTGTGTGTGTGTGTGTGACTTGGAAAGGATGTGGAGGGAGGATGACTGAATGTGCCTCTTTTAGTCATCAACCTCAAGCATTTGAGGGACCGAGAGTGAAATACGCTCCAAGCACAGCACTTTTAATAGAAGGCAGAGTGGCTCATCAGAGCTCTGCAGTCACCATATTATCCATTATGGGCCGGCTGTGCTCTTTCTATCAGTTTATGTGCTGTTGAGTTAGTGTTTGTTTTCACGTCCGGCCCCTTTCCTGATGATTCCCACCACTGAAACAAACTTGCATTTGCAGTGGCAGCCTGAAAGAGTCTGCATGCATCCTTCTGTCACTTGCTCACAAACTGAAACTGCTGGCTCTGACGGAAAGACATCCACTGTCTTTTGTGTGTGTGTGTGGATGGATGTTTGTTTCTGCTATGCCTTAGCCATGCAGGCAGGTGAGAGCAACTGGTCTTGTTTGTGTGCAGTATGTTTCCCTCCAACACATTTTCTTCCATATGGAGAGGCTCCCGTGTAACTCATTATACTGTTAACCAGAGATTTACAGTAGATGCCAATCCCACGCACCTGCCATGGCTGACTCACTCACAGTCTGACATTTCATAGAATATGAACTCTATGCTACTCACAACAATACACAGCTGATGGGCTAAATAAGCTGGCAGACATTGATGATAGTGTTAGTACTGTGGGGGAGTACAGACAGATGAACTTAATGATGAATATCCAGATAAACTTCGTCTCAGCTGTAAGCTGTGCCCTGTTTTCTTTGCACACTGTGATTTGTCTGAATACAGTATATCTGTGTACATCTCAGAGGGCTGTTATGTAAAATGATCAGCTTCCTGATTGGCTGTCATTATCCACTTACCCAGTTAGGTGGCATTTTCGAAATAGTTAACAAGCCCTTGAATTGCTGGTCACTGTGTAATGCTACAGGGCATCTTGGACCATCCCTGCTGCTGCTGTTATCCCTTCTGCTTGTTCTTTATATGCCATAGGGTGATTTGACAGCCAGATGCGCACAGCCCCACAGAGTTACAATCTGCAGGGGAGAGAGGGGCTGAATGTTGAAAAACATTAGCTACAAAATGGAAGAAGAGATGTGGGGGGGATTTATTATTCCCTCTGTTGGATTCCTTAAAGTGTGATGTGAGTACCTGAGTGGGTACAATGGTAGCTCTTAACACAGACCTCCTCTTATGGGTGAGACAAAAGAAGAAAAAATAAGAGTGGTGTGGTAGTAATTCCTGGATGTGTTTTTAGCCTTGTGCGGTTGTGTTGGATGTTTGCTTTTGGATTTTGTCCATTGTATTTACATAGCTCTATTACAATCTGATGGGACAGCAGTCATGAATAGTGAAGCTGCCATCTGGATCTGCGTTGCGTAAAGCACACTACATGTTAAGTGACCAGATTCACATTAAGGGGGAACTGCGGGGTAATTACCACATTGATTAGTGTTTCTACACTGTCAAGCTACATTTATACAAAATGGCTTGATTAGCAATAAATAGGCTTATTTGTATTTGTGCATATTTGTTGATATTTCCTTTTGTAAGGCGTGTTAATAACATTCACGCTTGAATTTCATTTTGTCTTCAACACTTAATGTCTTTATGATCTGTCCCATTAGACTGAGATGAAGGCGTGAAATGAAACAGGCCCACAAACAAGCCTCAGAGGAGAACTTAAGATTGAAGGCATCCAATTACTGCATGTTCCTTTCAGCAATGTGCAGTACCAACACAAGTCTCCCATTTGTATCTTAATTTTTTCCCAATTGTAAATGTGTGGTGTTCTCCTATTTTTCATTCTTCACCGGTCTAAGCCATGTCAGGAGAATGGACCGAACAACAGAATTTCACAGTAATTGTGGATTGTTGTCGTGGTCCCGCTCTTCTCTGTCTCCCTTCTCAGGGGCTTCCATCATCTCCAAACAGCTGTTGCCGCAGCCTGTGCCAAGACCTAACCACAGCCGACCAATCGCTGGCCAACTCTGTGTTTGGATCTGGGCAGCCCTGTTAAACAGCAGCGTTTGCCAATAACGCCATCCCCCTCTCTGTCTTTCTTTCTCATTCTGTCATTCTCTTTCTTTCTGTTTCTCCCTCTGGCTAATAAAATTCTTCCTTCCAGTAGAGCCAACAAGCTTCAATATGCACCCGCTAGCAGTAACAAAATACCAATTTAAGCCCCCTGAGCACCTTCCTGCTTTCCTATCAAAAATGAGTCTTTGTCCACTATTATTCCTGCATAGTTTTCATCATTTCTCATTAGGGCAAACCAAGCATTTCCTCGTCTGATGAGGAGAGTTGTTGTGTTAGTAAACCTACCCTCTGTAGACACTGACTGCATAAAACATGGGATCAGAGAGAGAGGAAGAGTGACACAGAAAGAGAGAAAGAAAATAGAAGAAAGAAGGGAAGATTAAGGAAGGCAGAGAAAATTCATTTGGAGGAAGTATGCACTGGCAACTCTTGCTCACTGGTGGACGGTGAAGGGAAGAAGCTGATTAATGATTAATGAGCCTGATCTATAGTAATAATTTATTTCACATTTATCAGAGTGTTCATTTTCTGCTTTTGCTCACAGGTATTCATTACTTAGAGAATCTGGCTTTGAGGGTGTTGTCGATTTGGAAATTTAAGTGTAGCCTAAAAGGTGAGGTGAGTGGATATACAGTTCTCCACACATAAACCTCTGAGGCTTTATTTTCAGCTCTCCTCTTCATTCAACAGACCCTGTGAGAATTAACACTGAAATGTCACAATGAACTCTGAAAGGAAGTGATACACAGTTCCATATGAGCAAATTGTTATTTCATAGCCATAAACATAAATAGTTTTTTGCTGTCACGTCTCTAATTACTTTCTCATTTTCATCAAGTGGTGGATTCCACTCAGTTAGTCAATGACCCACTTCACTTCCCTGTAACTGAACTTCCATTCACTCAGTTCTGGCATGGCCTCTGGGAGAGCCTGGACTTTTCTCAATGGGCTGCTACACAAATTGGGCTGGTGGCTCAAGGTGAAGTAAATAAAGCATCAGAGATTGAACAACAGGCAGAGATATAGAAGAGGCTGTGTTGTGGTGGTTAGCCCAATCTGGTTATGTAGCAGTAACCTTCCTCACATCTGCCTCCCTCTCCAGCTAACCATATTCCCTGTGGCTCTGTTCACACCCACTTAACATTTACGTTATGTGTTGGTATTTGTATCACCAGGCAGCCATTATTATGTGGCTGACTTGTTTTGCATTAATAATAAAGCTAAAAACAAAACATAAGGTCTGGCTGAAAGCATAGAGAAAAGAAGTCAAAATCCAGTAAAATCCAAATAGCTTCAAACAGTTGTACATCCAGCAGCAGTAACTCTGCAGACAACAGACATGAGAAGCAGAGTGAATGCAATTCCACAGCTCCCTGTAAGTCCAGTTTTACAGCATGGTCAGAAGACAACAGTAAGCTTGGCTTGAATTTATTTAACAGGATATTGTATAGTTTTGTTTTCTGCCCACATTTTTGTGTGTCATTTATGGTCATTTATGAGAATGTAGTTTCTTTGTTGGTATAGTTGTGTAATGGAAAAAAGTTCCTGTTGTTATGAACTGAAAATAAAATCACCATTGATTTAATAGACTAACACTGTCTACCAGTCTTTGACTGGTATTAATGTTCACTAACAAAAGAATTAGTAGTGTAACATTACACCGCTTAATAAAGCCATAGATCTTTTCAGATGCTCCTTTTGTCATCACATAGTTCACATCAGCATTGAACCTTAGTTGTGTTTTGCTTGAGCTTGTTGTGATGATCTCCTTGCTGTAGCCATTTTGATTTGTTTGCCTGGTCTGAGTGCACTGGTCTCACACCTCACACTGCCGACTGTGTAAACCTGCCTCTCTACAAGGAAATAATTGTTTTTACTACAACTGCTCTGCCTCTGCTGAGTCTGTTTTGTGTTTCTAGCGCTGTGATCAGCTGTTACAATGGGCCGCTGGGTGTAGTATGTACCTTACTTATTGAGCCATTTTCTAAAAAAAAAAAAAATAATAAAATAATAATAATCAGAATGTGAGCCCTACTGTGTGTCTAACAACAACGTTCCAACTATTTCCAAGTGATAAAGTAACATGGGGATATTGGGGTGGTTTAAGACTCACCAGGGCTAAGCAGCCACGGTCGATTAGACATTGACTTGTGTCCGAGCAGTAGTATTTCACAAATCTTGCTTTCCATAGTCATGTGGATCCAATGTGCATACAGTGGCTTTCCTCTTTGCTTCCTCTATAATACCCAATAGTGCAAATGCTGTACAGAGCAGGCACCCAGCAAAGTTTCTACAGCCCACCTCTGCAGATGCCAGTGGGCTCTCCATCCCCACCTCTTACACAGGTGCCTATTAATTTACATCTTTCTTTGATATTTGACCCTCCTCAATCTAATCAGAGAAGTCAGCTCAAATAGCATCACCTAGAGTGGGGTACACCCTAGACAGAATGTCACTCTATTGCAGGGCCAACATATACACACGCAGGCACATGGAGAACATGTAATCTCCACACAGAAAGTCCCCAGGCCTGGTTTTCAAATCCACAACCTTCTTGCTATGAGGCAACGGTGCACCACTGAACCACCCTGTTGTCTATCTGTGCATACATTTATATACAGTATAAGGCCTCTTATCACTGCCTGGCATATGTGCATATTTATGCTGATGAACATATGACTAACACCATAAATCTTGGCACACAATACACCATCCTCGTGGCTTTATTGCAGGTGGCTGTCAGTCTGCTTCTGTTTTTATACCTAGCGGCATCTAGTAAGCCCTGAAAAACCAGAACATTAAAATTCATAGGTGAACTAACAGTTTATCTTCAACATTGTCGTTTAATGGATCATTTGTAAATTGCTGACCCAAGACATGTGACTTTATTGGTCAAATTATGACCATCTCATTTTAAGTAGAAGCAAGAGCTTTCAATTTGTTTTACATCTAGTAAATCCATTATTCTTTTCAGGACTAAATCAAATTCATCACCATTTTGTATACAGGCTGTACACTCATGCATGTTGTCAAGAGAACAGCACTGATGGAAAAAAATATGATTTAATCATATGTATACAAAAAAGTTCCTAGCATCAGTTCAGTTTTTTTTATTTGTTTAAATATAAAGCTCTTTAGGAGGCCTGCTTCACGTTAGCTATAAAATCATGGTTATGATTGCTATCATACTGGCTTTCCGTGGTTTATTAATGCGTATCTCTGAGATAATTTATTACTTACAGCATTTTGGCACTCAAACTAATTCAGATTGATTTAAATGCTTTTTTTTGTTTGATTGTATTAAAAAGTATGTTTTCGCTTCTCTACCCAAACGCCTAGGGAATATTACTCACCACATATTCAATCATACACTGTAGCTAGCATTGGAAATAAGTTGTGGGGTGGTTTTTTTGTGTTTGAAGTAGGTCAGAAATTCTGTGCTGGTAATGCGCTGGGACTCACCAGTCTCAGCAGGGGACGTTTTCTCTCCCTTGCCGGTTCAGGATGGAGGAGTAATTGAGCGCTAGACGACTGTACTCCTGGAGACGATGGCAGCCATGGAAATGTCCCCTCACAGACCAATAAAAATGTCCTCTCCTTCTTGCTGTAATTGGACCAGGGACAGTGGGGTTGGGTTCTGGCCCAAGGAGACCACCTGTGGAAATGCTTTGCTCAATACACCACTATTAAACTGATGAGACAGGGGACTTGCTGAAAGAAAAAAGAGTGATAAAAAGAGCGATGCTGATGAGAACAAGGAGACAGAAGAAAAACTGCAGCCACTACTTTTCACTTTTCAAATTGGAAAGGTAGCAGATGTGTAATTGTTGGAATGACAGCTGTCAATGCTCCTCAACACAACTAAGCTGATCCAGAGTGACAAAAAGTGAGTGATTAATCTGACTGCTTGACGCACAGATACAGAATGGGATTCTTTTGCCAAACTTCAGATCGCGAGTACCTGAATCAAATTTCAAAAGTTAACAATGAACGAGGTTGGATGCTGCAAACATGAAGAATTCACAGTACCATTTGACAAGTCTTAGAGGAAATAGCAGCAAAATATACTCTTCTTTTCACCAGCTAATCACTACCTAGCACAACAAGACATTTTGCACCACTGCTAAATTTTAGTTTTTGCCTTAAATTTTTTTTATCTTGCCAAGACCAAGACCCGATCCTCACTTTTCAGTTATCTAATATTTGTTCCCAATGCCAAACTATACTCAACCTTTGCTTTTTTTATCAGCTCAACCTTTAAATAACACAGCCATGTGATCTACAAGATAAAATCTTTTGAAAACACCTGTAAGTCTGCTAGAGTAACAATAGATATCTAGCTCTATTAACATATAGTCACCTCCTTTTTCTGTATGCCTTTTCATGCTGGGCAGCTAGAGTACAGCTGGTTTATCAGAGCTGCCTGCTGCTGGAAACTGTAATGTCCTCTCTGAGGTCACGTTTCTGGTTCTTGATATCATTCGTTTTCACTTCCTGTTTTATTTTGGCATGCGTCTAACCTCTCATCTCGTTCCAGATTTCCACTTCCTGCCATCATGTGTTTGTCGACCCCACCCCTAATGTGTTGCACCTGTGTCTCATTGTCTTCCCCTCCTGTTATAGTATTTTTATTCTGCGTTCTCCCTGTGTCCTGTGCCAGTTGGTCTTTGTGCCTAGTGTCAAGCATTCCAGTGTTTGTTCCCTGTGTTCATAGCAGTGTTTCTGACCAGCTTTGTTTTTGAGCTCACCTCAGCCTGAGCCCTTTAGATTTGTTTGCTTGTTCTGATTGACTACCTGTGCACCGACCCTGTCTGTAATAAAGACCCTGCCTTGGATTTCACCGTTTGAGTTGAGCATCTTTGAGTCCTCAGTGGTCCTGTCAGAAACAGAAGTGAGCAGTGAGAGTGAACCAAAACAGTGAAGTTAGGTCCAAAATAATGAGTGTAAAACTGAGTGGAGAGGAACTGCAGCGTTGTCTGATAATTCACTCTGAATCATTAAAAGCAACCTGTTTCACATGATAGAGTCGTTTATTCAATTTCTAATATACAAATATTGATACATTTTAAAGGAGCTTTTTGGAAGTAATGCTATTGCTACATAGTTAGCATTACCGTTAACAGTAATGTACTTAGTAATCAACATGAAACGTTGCGAGTTCAGCATAAAACGTTACTCCTCAGCAGCCTTTTTTCTACTTAATTTAGCATGCTAACCAGCGAACCCTTTCACTTTCCAATAACAACTGCCTATAGCCTCCTATCTGCCCTAAAGATGAAGCGCTGCACCTCTTGTCTTGGTAATGTAACAATGGCTGAAGCTCTCCTCGAGCAACAAACACCACCACGTGCTTCCAGCAAGTTCAGCAGCGGAGAAAACTTCAAAAAAGGCAACACAATTTGTCACGTGTGTTTATTTATTTATCAGTGTAAAACTGAAACAAACTGAAGGGTGCTATAGAGAAGGAGAGTTTTAGAGTCACTGAAATGTTTTCTCAGCTGTGTTTTACTGTATTTGTGTGGACACAGTGTTGCAGAAGGAGGTTTGATCTTATCCCAAGCTATACAAAAGGGCATGATCCCTTTCAGCAAAGACTCACTCTTCACTCAGGTCATCTTAAAAAAAAACACATATCACAGACAGGAGACAAGAGTCAATTCCTCACACATAGGGTTACTGAATTTGTGGAGGAACAGACTGAGATAAAAGTAAGAGAGAAAGAGACAAGAGATAGAGATAGAGAGAAGCTGGCAGTAGATAGAGCGAAACAGGTAAGGCATTCACACTTGAGCTCCATTCAAACATTCATCCGGCTTCTCTCTTCTGCTGCATTCATGCTGCACAGCCAATTCCAGGGCGATAAGACAGCCGTGTGCTTCTCAAGGTAGGGGAGTGAATAGAGCGGTACAATTTTCGGCTGATGCTGAGGAGGGACAGAGCCTACACACTGACCTTCCTCACGCTGGCTTTACTTAAGCAGGGGAGGAGGGTTTCATAAAGGGATTATTCTACTCAGTCACCTTTGACCTGTCTGGCTGCCTTCCATAACAGCTCAGGCTGCCTGTCCATCACTCAAAGAGAAGCAGAAAGAGAGGGAGATAAGCAAAGAGATGGTTTCTACCTGTGGGAAGGGATTAAACCCTCCATTGCTTTGCTGGGGAGGAAAAAGAGGGGATTGGACAACTGAGTGGTCAGCCACCGCAGCTGCCGACAAAAGACTCCACAGGTCAGGGCAGTATGGAGGAACTGAAGTGACCTTTTTCATCAGCCATGAGACAAGTGTTTTCAATGTTTTCCCTCTGCTGACAATTATGATCTGTCAAAAATGGCAGTGAAGCCCCATGGAAAAAAAAAAATTCAGGCGCTGAATGTCAAACACCCACAAAGGATTGCATTTTCCAGTGCATTTCACTGGAGTTGGAGAGGGGCTTCCAACTCCTCATTGAGAGGTACTTTGGATGACTCACCCATACTTGAAAGCGGCATTATAGAGCACACATCTGTTAGACTAACTCACCAAATCTGGGTAATAACGATTGCAATTTAATCCCGGAGCTGAGTTCAGCCATGAAGAGCATGCAATAGCAGAAACCTGTTTTCTCCCATTCCCTCAACCTTCAAAACAGGAAATGAAAATATCAATGAAAAAACATTTATATTATTCCATACATAAATCATCAACTTGTTACATCACGAGAGTGTGTGGTGAATGCCATAATGAAAACATGTTTGTTGTTTCAGTGCTTTGAACTCTTAAGAGCCACAGCTGACCATGATAGACAGTTGATGTTTTGGACGACAATGAGCCACCTGCTCCAGCAACACAAAATCTCTGACACGTCTCAAAGGAAACTGCTACAAGGGAAGCATCCAATTCCACCTTTCTTTCTGCCAGACACACAGGACAGAAAGAAACAGGATTGAGAGGGCAGGAAAGCAAAGGAGATTGAGACATAGAGAAGAGAGATAGGTGGGTGGGATGAGGTGGGAAGAGCAGGCAAAAAGTGAATGCATGAAGAGGCATATGCAGGAAACAGAAGAGAAAGAAAGGTGGTGAGACTACAGAGGATTTTCTCCTCTCCACTCTCTTTTCCCCCTCTGGCAATGTAGTGGTTATTTACTACAGTCTCTCCTCTCCTGGTGGAATAGGAGGGAAATGGGCTCTAAACTGGGTCTCCATACATCACCTACTGTCACAGACGCTTGTAGTTTCTGAATGCCTATATACCTGATGTTTCTTTTTACAATCAATTATTTAGTTTGAAGAGTCTGAAAAGTCTTGCAATTCATCAGCTAATTGCAGTGCATCACCCATGATACTGATCACGTCACCACAGTCTTGCTCTCTCAACTTTGTTTTAAGTGGGTAGAGAATGTTTCTGACAGTGTGAATATAGAAATGATAGAAAGTGAGTACTTAATATCTGTCTCTGCATAGATCTTGGCCTGTCTCTCTGACATATCCACATGAGTAAGGGTACACCACCTTCAATTGTCTTCTGTCTTCATCACAATATTTAGATGAGGTCGCAAGATACCAGGGTGTCATGCTTGATGACCAACCAGCCTCGCCTCACCATGTTGCATTTGTTTTTTGGTTTGGTCTATACAGTTTTTTAAAAATCAGGCCATAGCTGTTTCAGTATGCCATCTGACTCTAGGTCCTTAACGTGATTATATCTCACCTCAACTACTCACTGCGCTTCTAGCAGACCTTCCTCTGCACAGTGAATCCCTTGCGGATGGTCCAGAATATGGCAGCCTATCTGGTCTTCAGTCAGCCCAAAAGGGCACATCGCCTCACAACTCATTGACCTACAAGAGTTTTACCACTGCAGTGAGTTGGTTGAGCCACAAACTGGGTGAAACCACAAGTGTCAATAACAGGCTAAGGGACCAGAGACAGTTAATCAATGTCGACTCATTCTTCTGGCAAACTAAAATGTCCTGACAAGGCTAGCTTTTGTGACTTCTGACTTCTTCATCCTCACATCACTGGCACCGACATGAAAACTACAGTGTTGTAGCTGGAGCTAGAGGTGGAGTGTGCCTGGGTTCCCTGATTCTCACTATGTGATGCCAGCACCCTTAGATTGGTAACTGCAGACCATACCATATAATCAGTTGTTTGCTGTTGCAAGCCTTTCTACACAGGGAAAAGGGATAAACTAGAGTTAGCACTAGCTGGCTTGCTGTCGAGCCATCTATCAGGAGTGTCATATCTAATGTAAGATTGGGAGACAGCAGCTGCTCTAGCTAACAGACACTGTAATGCTAGTGTGACAAGCTAAGCAAAGCTAAGCTAACAGAGGTGGAAACCAGAAACCACCTACACAAAGTAGGTGGAGATGAGAGGTACAGATAAAGCCAAAGTGAGACTAATCTAGCACCGGGTGACTAGCAATAGATAGTGACAATTTATTAATCAGTGGATTTTAGAGTAGGTAAAGGAGAGAAAGTGTAGAACAGTTGTCTCGATCTCACAGAAATCAATGCGTCACAGGAAGCATTGCCACAAGAAGCAGATATACACCCAAATGAAAGTGGAACAGGCTACAAGGAAGGGTGTCCCCCTCTATCTTCAAGATTCTCCTCTGAGGGAACCTCCTCTTCTAAAAACCTTAACATGTCTAACTAGCACTTACTATGCACTTTCGGTGTACTTCCTTACAAACAACTTGCACTTATTGAATAGATGTAGAACTTAATATTTACACCAAAGGTTTCCTACTGCACTGAAGCCTTACTGATTTCCCTTACTTGTAAAACGCTTTGGATAAAAGTGTCAAAATCATACATGTTAATGCAAAATGTTAATGTCTTACTGTTCTTATGATGAAGCAGCTTAAAGAGGGAATGTGTGGCTTGCTGACTTTTACTGCATGTTTCCTTGTGATATTCAATACAATATGTAATAATATAGTATATTGTAACCTGTTATTTGCTTAGCGGTTTTTCTTTGAAACACAATTGCTTATTTTCATCCTTTAAACCATTAGGCCCCAAGTATCATTCAATAAACACAATGCAAAGTAAAGGGGAGTGAATAGCGTATTGTTCTATGTTGCTTGTGGACTATTCTTTTTTTTTTTTTTTTTGCATAGTATTGACCTGTCTGGGCCACCATACAAAAAGGCCCAAGATATCTCTTTCCTGTGTCTTGTGGCTTGCGTAGCACAAACAAATCGGAGTCATGAAAAAGTCCTTTGCAAGCCGGGTGCACCTGTAGCCCACAGGGTGGATTAAGTTGTCATCCAGTGTGGAAATATGTTTAATTTTTTCCTCATTGTGCCTGCCCCCCAGGAAGAGCTTTGACAGTCTGATTGCTTTTATATGAAGCTAATGCAATGTGATTGCATTATGATGCAATCCAATAAATATATTAACCTTTACAAATCAAAACATGTCATCTCTGCTCGCTGTCGCTGTTTTCCTAAAGTGGTTGGATTAAAAAAAAACCATAATTGTCATCTTTCAAATTTATTGTTCGGCCCAGTGTTTGTTTAGTTAGTTACTCCTATCCTTTGAATGAAAATAAAAGAAATGTTCATGTCAAATCTTCTGTTTACCTCCACATTATTACAACGACCTGCCTTTTATTTAAAATCCCACAACCACGTAGCACAAACACTCAAAAATGCATCCTAGATAAGCAATAATTTCCTTTATGGCACACATTACTATGAAATAATTAATGTTATATGTACATGGCCTTCTCCATGCTCATTATTTCATTCAACCTGCATGAAGCTCAAGTCAATATTTCTGCAGCAGATCGAGACAGAGCTAACAGGAAAACAGTAGGTGGAGTTAATACGTAAAAGGGTGTAAAAGGAGGCTGAAAAATTGGAAGTAAGAGCAATGTGAATGATGGCAAGATGATCATGGGGAACAAGAGGAAGACAGCAGCAGCACGAGATGGGGAAGCATGAGGGGAGGAGAGTAAGCTCTGATTGACAATTTGCATCCTCTTCAGAGGGTATCAGGGGACATGATTGAATCCAGTCAGGCTGAACCCATTAGGGGAGTGCTGCTGTCAGAGGCCGAGCAGAAAGCCATTCACAGGCACCCAGTCCCTGCTCTTCACTGGTCCCCATTTATATTCATGCCAAGGAGTTATTGAGGAAGACGAGTGACCGATAGAGGGAGAGGGACTGAAGGGAACCTCATCCAACCATCTATTTGCCATTTGTGAGTCGTAAGGTTCTTACCTACTGCAAAGATCATTCATTTAACCTGTGCACAACTGTTCCCATTTGCATGTGATTTTCATAGGTCAATATATCTATAAATTGGATTCAAATTGTAAATGTGTAACATTTCAAACCACTTAAAAGCACTGGGAAAAGCCTCTGGGGAAAATGCAAAGGACGTTTGCATTTTAAGCAGCTTCACATGTCTCATCTCATTAGCCTACCTTGACAATGTTGGCATAACTGAAATCTATCTGGTGCATTTTCTTGGAAGACAGCTATGTGACATATTTTGCTCGAACTGAGGCAATAATTTCACTGAGTATTTTTCTTTGTACTTCTTCATAGATCCTTGGGCATGATGAGAGCGGCAGCGATATAACAGACTTGAGGGTGTGATAAGCCGCAGTGGCCGAAGGCTGTCGGGAACAGTTGCTGACAGCCATCCCAACCCTCATGTCTCTGTTCACCTCAGCCAGACAGCTGATCCAGAGCAGCCTGAGAGTTTGACTAGGTGTCAAAGAAGGTGGAGTGCTGTGGAGAGTCATCCATGTGTCGCCATTTATCTCACAAACACAGCACATAAGCCCAAAGCTATGATACTGCAGCAGGCTTGGTTTGTTCCTGCCAGCTGTCAAAGCGGAGATGATGAGACCACGCCGACAGACCTCTCTTTCTTCTCAGGAAGAAAAATCATCAGCTAGTGGAGAAGATTTCATCCTTTGTTTGTCAATGCTTGGATTGGACCTTTTGTTACATTCGACAGTTGCGTATGACTCAGACGTAAGTAGCAAAATAGGGACCATGTGGTATTTGAAAACAGCTGTATTCATATTTTAGTCTGTACCTTAGAAGTGCACTCAGTAGGACGCCAAATTGCCTATTAGGCTGTGTTTATAGAAGCTGCCATGGCGCCACTAATCCAGTTTTTATGCATTTACTCCTTGCTTTGATGTAATTATCAAAGCACAAATTTGATAAGCCCATTCAGACTATTTTAAGAATCCAGCAAACGCTGAAATAATATTCAAAGTCATAAATATGAAGGTCATTTGAAGGAGAGGTAAGTAGATAGAGTCATGTACCCTTGAGACTACTGTGAAGTGGACTGACTAAAGAAACATGTTGCAAAACATTTGTTCCTGATGTGACTGCTTTTTATCTCTCTTCATCTCTCCCTCTTTGTCTGACGCTTGTTCCCTCTCTTCTGCCTCTTCCTCTGTGTCCCTGAGGTTTAAAATAGTCACAGAGGGATCATGTTCAAGTTATGAATGTCCCAATTAGCAGGAGGTGGAGGGAGAGTCTTGAAAGTGGTACTCAAGTGACTGGTGCAAAAACATTGCCAGGCCATGGTTTTTATTCAGGCAGGCTTAATGCAGGCTATTGACTTCTCTATGAGAACCAAGACTAGGTCAAATATACTTCACTCACTAATGCATGCCTAATGGTTCCACTATAGATTAGCCATAAAAGTGGATGATCATAAATATTGCTGGATTTTAAAACATTTATGAGTGAAAACCAATACCCTGCTTCTAAAATTGTGCATCACTCGATTTAGATACATGCTTCATCTTAAAAAGTAGTGGAAAATATTTATACTCAGCACAACTACATCGATTCCAACATCAGTGAGTATCACTCCACGAGATGTGTTATTGTTTTGGTTGTTTTGCAGTCTACTGTGTGGCACTTCTCTTCAGCTGACATATCCATAGCAGAGTAATGATAGAGGAGGAGCAGCACGTCTCCAGGCTTCCAGAGCTGACATGTTCATACTGGATTACCATGGTTACTTCTGTTTCTATGGCACAGCTGCTGACAAGTACCTGCTTCACCTGTCACAAGCTCATCTGCAACCTTTGACCCCTGGCAGAAATTTAAGCATGGGACCACTGAGCGCAATCTCTCAAATCCCAGACACTCCACACAACATTGTCAGTGCTGTATAATGTGTTTTCAGAGTGAAAACTACAATGCATGGCAGAGCTGCAGTCAGCAAGAATTTCTTACCAGATGTGGTTTGACAAACGTCTCTGCTTGTGGGATTGAGAGATATAAATTCTTTAACCACCCTGATGGGTGCTTTCATACCCAACCTGTTTGTGGGGAAGCCCCTCACTGTTGACTGAGCTCAGAGGTAATGAACAGCATGTGATTTCCTTGCTAAAACCTTATTAAAAGAACTCTAAAGCCACTAAAACAATCATAATCTGGTAACCCAGTTGTAAATAATGGGTGAGCTGCTGAGCTATTGAACTGAACACAACAGTTTGGCCCAGCAACAGCCGGAACATACAGTTGAAGTGAAGATAGTAATTGCTGATGTTCACACCTTTATTGTATGTACTTAAGTGCCTTTGAACAGTGATGTTTTCACTTACCAATGCTCATAATGAAGAGCCTTTAAATGATATGATTCAAACCTCTATGATATGAAAACTATCACCATGGCCTGCGTGTACAAAGTCACAGAATTCATACTGAATGATGGCATATGCCCAAATTTGGAAAGGTGCACCCACACCAAAAAATTCAGCCCTAAATTGAATGAGTTAATGCTAATGAGTATAAATGTCTGGACTACCTCTCTCTTTAGAATCAGGAAAAATGGCAAATCCAAGCAGTAAAAAGAGAAATTTGTGCAAGTGAATGGTGGCAGTGCTGCAGTCAGAGTTAGATTTATTTTGCACTCTGTCCTCTGGCGTCAATAATGACAGAAAACAAACGGAGTGGGAGAGTGTGGCGGAGGGTGTTAATGTGGTGGGGTCCTGACACATGCCTTGCATCAGAATGAAGTATTTTCTCATACATGTGCATTCTCTTGATTCAAGTGACTAAAGTAGTTTACAGTGGTATTTGGTTTATTTCACCTAGTATTTACTTTCACCATACACTATCTTCTTACAGACATATACAGGTGGATTGAAGCAATTCAAAAGGTGAGACTATCCAAATCTTTTATAATGTTAAATGCATTGTTTATCAACAGAACAAAATGACTCACACAGACAAACAGGGCCTTTTGAAAAAGCAATTCTGTGGTTTAACAGAAAAAAAAACAGCATGACTGTAGCTCAAACCATTGAAGTAATGATGCTCAAAAGACAACATATTTGTGAGTGTCTGCACTTCCCTGTGCTTTAGAGAAGTTGTTCTTAAATTATTTTATTTTATAAATCAACTACTTATCCAGAGGACACCCATCGTGCACCCTGCTAGTTT
Organism: Rachycentron canadum; assembly: GCA_038496675.1. Taxonomy (NCBI): domain Eukaryota; kingdom Metazoa; phylum Chordata; class Actinopteri; order Carangiformes; family Rachycentridae; genus Rachycentron; species Rachycentron canadum. The sequence continues at coordinate 15,234,073 of CM076649.1, read as the reverse complement.
GAATCCTGTTCCTCACTATGCTGCTTCTTATGATAAATGAATTGTGGGACCCCTTGCCACAATATTAGTCAGTTGCATTTGTGCATCAGATATTATTTGCATGTTTATAGAATAAATATGTTTTCTATAAGCACTGCCAATTCATCCGCTAATGATGTCTGGTGTATTCAGTCGATCACTTCAGTTACACCAGTGAAATGGCTGCTAACACGCAAATTGTGCTTTAATCTTAATCTGATCCACCATATCGTATGGAAACTTTCTGGCTGAGATGCAGCTGGCATTGCTCGGCTCAGGGACAATTGGCACAGTCATGTCTGCTTGTTCTCTCTCAAATGTCCCTTGTGCCATGAAAACCAGTGTGATCATCACTTGTAAATGAACAGGCAATGTATAACATGTGTATCGGTATGTCATTGTTATGCATGCTTTTATGGCCACTTGCTTGACTCTTAACAATAAGGTCAATGTGTGTCTGCTGTGTAAATCAGTTTGAGGAATAGTTATTTTCACATGTAGTCCAGGTCCAGTAGTGTCACCAATTGACTAAAACCGTATGGTGTGTACACCAGACATGAAGCTGGTGTGGAGGAATACAAATTCTAATGTACATTACACTCTTAATACATCCACCTGTGAAAGGTGGTGTATTATATATTTTTATGTGTACATAACATCTGCGCATGAGGTTCTTGAACTCTGATGTAGACTAAACTACTGGACCAAGACCAATTGTAAAGGCTCTGGTGTGGTACCCTGTACTGTGAAAGCACATGTGATTTTAACATAAATATTTATGATAAGCAAAGTTCAGCTGTAGTCTGGACTAACAGTTCACATAGTTTCATAATAATTTCTTGTAAAGATACACAGAACTGGAGTCCCCTCACAGGGGTCCATGTGTTGCAATGATGATGCAGGACAATTCTCGGACATCAACATGGCCAGAATTAAGAGTCAGCTATTTAGTATAGATCCAGACCAAATGAGCCAAACCTGCTGGAAAACACTGTAAGGTTGGAAAGAACGATGCAACATTTCTTATATCACTGTGACCATTGTATGTTTGTGCAACCACTGGCAAGATAAGAAGTTGCATCTGTCTTTGCGTCATCAGAAAATTGGATCCACACATTGCATATTTTCTCTGTTTGCATCTGCATCAGTCTTGCCTCTCACTTCTCTGCTGCCGTTCACATCTTCCTGTAAAATACATCTCTCTCTGCCTCTCTCTCTCTGTCTTCTTCTCTTTCCTTTTCTGTCTTTGTTTTACTCACAAACAACTACCTGCACATGTCAGAGACAAAAACAGTTTGTTTAAACAAGCACTGCTCTTTTGTTCCCTGCTGTGAGCAGGGTCAGGAAGAGGTTGGCAGCAGATAGTGTGTGTCCAATGGATCGCTGCTCAGGAGTCAATTAACTGGGGTCTGTGCAAATGAACAGAACAAGGGCGTAATCAGCTCCAATCTCCTGCTAAGTCCTGCCTCCTGACTCATCTATTAAAGCATGCTGGTAAATTGACTGCTCTGGACTTTAATGGGATGAATCTTAAGTGGTGGAGGTTGGAGACTGTTAAGAAGCACGGTCTGGCATTTTTAGAAGAGGCAGATAGCAACCATAAGAAAGATGTGGAGAAAAGATACAGAGGCCCAGACTATGCCATCTTAATCAAATGCATGTCTAGGCATGGTCTGCTCAGATAACATCCTCCTTCACTACATTGCATCAGTGTAGGCATTAGGAAACGGAGCAGGGTGCATTACAAGCGTTTTTAATTAATTATCTTCCCATAGCCACAAACACAGCTTCAGTCACTGCGCACCACTGCCCCCAAACACTAATCCAGGAAATCCATGCTGACAATCCTCTCAAGGCTGTCCTCCACCCTTAACATACATTTCTTCAGCCCAGTTCGCGTGTGGAAAGCCACTGGTGACATTTTAGGTCAAAGATGATTTCCCAAGTGTGATTTAGCCACCCTTCCTCTACAAGTGGGCAGATCAATGAGTTCACTGCAACACAACGGTGAGAGGAGATGAAATGTGTTTATTGCTCCCAATGTGTCTCTTACTAACCAAGTCACACCTTTTTCTCCCCTATACATTTATGTATAACCTACTGTACTGTGTGCATCAGTGCCCGTGGGCAAGGCTGCATATCATCAGCTGCCCTTAGAATAATTTGTGTATATACTTACACAACATGAGGTCTGGATAATTATCTTAATATATTCAACATAGGTAACTTTCAAACCACTTTATTCCACTTGCCTCACCTCCAGTTCATTGAGTAAATGCATCATAACTGTGTTTTAGTGACAACTAGAGTGATGTTATTTCCTGCTGAGACTCTGTAGCCTTGGTTTTTTTTTTTTATCCAATTAATCTGAGAAATGGAGCAAGATGAGAGGAGGGGAGAACACGTGGAAATGATCAATGCACTTTCTGCATTTAAAACTTTTCACAGCCATCTACTATATATCAGTGTCCTATAAAAGTCAAACTGCCCATTTTTAAAATGTATTTTAACAGCCTTTGTAAAGTAAAGCTTGAAAACTAAAACAATGAAAGTCTGACCTGCACTGTGTACCAGCTGTGACATTAGAAGTGAGTAAAACTTTCAAATAAAATATGTCTGCCTTGTTCCTCCTATATTTCATTTCTGTGGTGTTCTGTTCAGCGAGCAGTGCAATAAAAGTTTGAATCATTTTTAAAGGCCTGTAAATCGAATCTGTGGATTGGACACAATGGGGAAAAGGGGAAGAAAGGGCACAGTCATCAGCAGGCTGCGAGATATTAGAAGCTCCTCTTATAGGAAGGCTCAGGGCTTCCGTCAATGTCAGCTGGCACAATGGAGCTGTGTCTGGGCTGGAGAAGTTGTCAGTTATTTCATTGTTATTTGGTTCAGCCTATGTTCTTATTCTTCTCCTGCTAATGCCCCCAAAGAAATGGGAGACCCTGCTGTGTTGCCACAGATATCTCTGTCATGTGGTGAGCTGCATAAAATGTTTTATTTTCACCTGTGGTTGACTTTTCAATTTGGAGCCTTAGTATTAAAAAGCTCTATCTGACATTTTTTTTTATCTAAAATTAGTGATTTACATGAAACAAGTTAGTTTACCAGGAACAAGTCATTTTCATTTAATTTGTTAATGATCCTGTAAATTGAAAAAAAGTTTTATTATTAAAGACAACATGGAAAGCTTCAGCTTCAGCTTCAGTATTTGTAAGTTTTGTTACATAAAGCACACGTTAGCATTAATTGTCCAGTTTACCAACTATTGCTTTACTCACCAAGAGCTGTCTCAAGTGGTGGAAAGCAACACCAATGTTAACTCTTGTTACCATCTTTTCTCCTAACTTTACTTAGCTTGCTGCCTAGCTTGCCTGGACCTGTATCAGCCTGTCTCATCACTTTCTGACTGCAGTTTACTCTTGCTTACAATCTGTCCTGAAGACATAGCACTGCTCAGAGTGCACATTATAACCTGCTGAATAATAAAAACAATAATAATAATAATAATTACCCCGTGAAATATACGTCCTGCAAAGCATCAATCAGTGTTTGCAATATACAGAGGATCTGCAGTCAGGTTCTGCCTTTTTACTGTCACTTCAGTGATCTGTGTCTGAGGGTAACAGACATTGAAAGAGCATAGTTTTGTGCAAAAAAATGACCTTTTGAAACCTCACAACTGAGATGAGTCTGTTACAAACATTGTAAATGACACTGTTACCGAAGTCAAGTTGAGAGTTATTTTTTTTAATCTTGTTTGACCTTAGTAAAAAGACTATGATTACACTCCTCATGCAAAATTAATGTTATTAGTAACTTGAACTTTAGAGGTGGCCGCAATTATTTTTATATGTAGCTATATGAGATTAAAACTCTTCGATGCTCCTACCTGTTTGTGGGTGTTTTGCTTGTTACTTGTGTACTTCAGATGACATAAACTGATGACAGGGATTATAGATGCTCATTCTGACAGTATTAACTCTAATTTGTCCACACCAAAAAATAGAGACAAATTAATGCTGTGATAGTGTTTATAAAATGAAGACTATACTTTAAAAAATGCTTGATTTTCATCCTGCCTACGCAGCTAGAACCTTATAATTCCAAGCAAAAAATGAGTTTTCAGTTTTATAAAGTTCCAAGTGCGAATCACCTGCTCTGTAACACTTCATTTAAAACTGCGATGGAATTTTAATATTATATATTTGAAGTGCCTTTAGAGTTGATTGTGATGGAAATCCTGTGAGCTGCTGGGAGACAGTTCAGGAGACAGATGTCTTAAGCAAAAGCATTTATTGATGTTTGATGCATCCAGAAGAAGAGAAATGAGCCATACATGTTAATACTGTGAGATGTTACCAGCTTCTGAGAGATTGCTTTCTGTGACCTCTTTGAACCCCATAACAAGTAATATTTATTACATTTCCAAGTAAGATTATCATAAACACTTTTACCTAACTCCTGATGTCCCAGTTACCTTTGTCCCACAAGAGAGAGACTATTACTGAGGATGAGACAAAGAGTCTCATCCTCAGTCACAAACTGTTTGTCGTGTCTATCTACATTATCAGTTCCTCACAGCTCTGTACTGGAAGCAGACAGGTAACTGTTGTTTACAGTGGCTGAAATGTGAACGTGACGTGTGAAGATACACTGCCGAAATGAAAGAAAAGATTTAATGAAAAAAAAAATAGACCTAAAGAAGGAAACTTCCTTCTCAAGCTGTGCTATCAGGTTTGTGTAATCTGAAAATATCTTGTCAGTTAAGCACCTCAAAGGATCTGACAGGAGGGAGGAAAGTTTAGTTTGTGTTCATGACCATTTTCATGTTGTAAAGGGTTGTTAAACAATCACTAAAGCAGCATTGCAGAAACATTGAGACCTATTGAGCTCATCTGTGTCGGACTTGTGTACATAAACCCCAAAGGATCCATCTATCTGTTTCTTCAGCTCCCTGATGAGCTGTGCATCTCCGACCCAATAAAAAACTGATAGAGCTCCACTGACAGCTCTGAGCTGCAGAGGGCTCTGATCAAAAAGAGCTACAGCCATTCTAATAGCCACATCTCATTGCATTATATTTCACACTGTAAATATGGCAGTGGCCCAGTGAAATTTAGGACACTGAGCCGACAGCCCATTTTTAACTTAGGCAGAACCCTTCCATGTAAAAACGGGACATAGTGGTAGAGTCATACTCCCCTTGTGAAGAACGCTTGCAGTACTAAGCAGCAGGTTCAGGAAGCTGACATCCTTTATTGGCTTCACATGTAAACATGCCATAGATACACTGACACGATGTAACTGTCCATTGCCAATTGCAGCCATAGTTCTAAATGTCTATTTGTTATTGTTGTGATGACGAGGACATGTGGCCCTAAAGGGCCCATATATTTTTTGTATTGTTGTTGTCTTTGAGCAGTTAGCACCAGCTGTTTTACTTTCAGGAGAAGGCTTTGATGGAATTTATCTTTAAATCGCATATAGCACCCAGTCTTTAGCCTTTGCTTCAGCGGAAGCACAAAAATGTTTCTGCTGTACTTTTCTGTGCCCTCATCAGTTCAGATTTTTTTTTCCTCCTTTTTTGGCAGCAGTCAGTCAAAGCACATATCAAGGACATAAGCAGATAACCAGATAATCCCACTTCAAGCTTCATTCCTGTGAGGTAGCACACAAAGTGTTCAATTGTCTTCAAAAGATTCAGACTCAGAAAGGATCCAGCTGCTCCGCTGACAGCTCAGCTGACACAGCCCTCTAGTCTGAAGAGGGTGTTGTTAGGGTTCATATTTTGGTTGGGACTTTACACACAAAGACAAGACTCATTTCACAAATATTAAACAGGTCTATGGGAGATCCATTTTTTCATACAACAGAACATCAGACTTTACCTGCTTAGTAACACCAATCATGAATGTTTTAGGCATTTTCTAACCGCACTTGTGAATGATCCTCCACTGGAAATATTAAAACCCCGGCAGTGAGGATCTAATGATTTCTAAATTGAGCTGAAATCGGGCGATGTTATCCTTTAATGGAAGCCGTGAGGAAAGCATTTCTCTAATGAGGCAGTTGAGCTGGAAAAGGGAATGATGGAGACTCTAGTCAGGTGTGTTATACTTTGTGGGAGTCTGGATAGAAGTAATGCTTTGAATATAAGTGAGTAGGGAAATAAACAAGACGGTAAAATATGAGACAGACAGATCTCTTTGGTGGAAACACCTCATTAATTAAGCAATTGTTATATCTTCCATCTAATTATAGTCACTATAATTGTAGTGAAATTTATTTGAAAAGAGCAGTGTAAATCTAAATTTTAACTTTTTTGTCCTCATCACTAACCCTGCAGCACATTAACAAGTTACATTTTTTTCTACAATGCTACAATATATCAGACAGTGCTGAGCAAGGAGTGAAGGGGCCAAATTGAGTTTGTTACTTGCAGAGAGGATATGACAGGCCAAGGAAATGCCACTTTAGGAATCCTGCGGGTGCCCCATGTTCTGCCATGCACCCTGCACATTTAATGGAATCTGCTACTTCTGGTTTCCATGGAGCTGAAATGTCAGAGGAGTAATACGGACATCCCCCCCTGACACTGCTGACTTAATTAGAGATCCTGGACAAATCTCGGAGATACCTAGAGGAAAAACAATGGGTTGATGGGGATGTTTGATGGCATGTTCCATTGTCACATGGCTGTTGTAAACATAGCATTGTACTTGAATAATAAGCCAATCTTGAGTTTGTGGTATCACTAATGATGTCTCTGGGATACAAATGCTTCAAGTTATGTTGCTGTTCAGGTTTAAGTGAGAAATCGCAGTGTGGTGCAATGTGACATGTGTGTGTGTGTGTGTGTGTGTAAGCTGAAGGTTAATGTCAGGTTTAAACACAAATCATTTTTAGATTTCAGAGATTTTAGCAGATGTTTCTGAGACTCTTCTCCCACTGCATTGATTGGGAAACCATTTTTTTGCCAGGCTCAGTATCAGGGAACTGGATTGTTGACCATCTGCTGGACACTGGCTGCACTGACCATGCAGCAAACACCCGGAGGTTTGTATGCCCATATTGCCAGCTGATGAATTTGTAGCTACATTGATATTCTTCCACTCAGAACCGCCAGCGTGCTGGAGCACCTTTTAGCATATGGTGGGAGACCAGGAATAGTTCTGACCTAGTTGGAGCTTCTGTACTTCACCATCAAACTTCTCTCTCCCCCTAGATTCTGGGTTCCCATGCACTGGGCTAAACAGCCAAATATCGTCACTAACTTTACTCTAAGTTTTTATTTTAGTTGTTTTCAAAGAGCAATCTGTGTGTCAGCTTCAATGAATTGGTCTAGTCAAAACAGGTCCTTTTAGGCAACTGTGACTTATATGCACCAACCTCAAATTTTAAGACAGTTAAGAGTATGGTTAGACTATCAGTAGTTTATTAGTATAGTGAAAAGATAGTATTAAAATGTAGATTCTACCAGGAGCCTCTCTTGATGAGAAAGAAATGCAATTTGAAACAATTTATATTTTTACCATGAAATATCTGACAAAACACAAATGTTTTCCCAACGCATTCACACAATATAACTGAAAGCATTTAAAACTGTTTTTCATTATTTTCTGATGTGGATCGAAAGATCCCCATGCAGTTCTGACTATTGATTGACAGGCTAGGGGTTCTAAGAGCTTTGACAAACAGATATGTGTAAATAATCCATGTTGGCCACACTGAGGGTAGTGTCCATTTATATACATGAAGGTCAGTCGATCGATAGTTGGTATTAAAACAAGAAACACGAGGTGATGCTTTGTCAGATCAATGTGTGAGTAATCTATTGCTGTAACTCCACAAAGTTATGACCTTTTCAGTTGAATTCTAAATCTCCTCGGATCACTCTTTTTATCATTGCCTGCATTAGCTTTGAACAAGTTCACTCCTGCCAAAGAACCTGAGCAGCACTGAACTAGGACAACACAACAAATTGCAACTGCTCTTCAAATTCAAATTCAAACTATGAAGAGCCAGAGAAGTGGTACAGAACATGGACCCAAGTGATGAGGAAAGTCAGGTAAGTGGAGGGCAAACAGAAGCTGTTCAGGAAGTAGAGGCCAACAGGGAGGTGGAAGTGGCCACATGAGGCCAAGCAGGGCTGGGATCCTTTCCAATTCCCTGCATGAACACAATGCAGGGAAAGCAAACCCAGCCTCCCAAGCAGGCCACATCTGACATAAGTGTCAGTGGAGGTTGGATACTGGAGATTCAGAGCCTGTTCTTTGGCTAAATCTTTCAGCAATTTGGGTATCAAGGGAGAGAAGAATAGAAATGCTACAGTATCATTGATGGAGAGGGCTTCAAGATAACTTTTGCTCAACGCAGAACAGCCATGGAATCAGGTAAGTAGCTAGCTATGTGGGCTCACCCAGGGGTTTGATCAGCTCTGGCTGGGTCATCTGCAGCAGGGTGTATTATGTTGAGGGACCTGAAACGCCAGAGCATTACTGATGTGAGGCTTCCGCAGACTCTTAAATTCACTGAAATTGTGAAGATGATATAATAAGTTAGAATTAGAAATTAATATTTAACAAATAAAAAATGTCTTGACTGGTGGTCTCTGACCTTTCAACCTGTATGTACATAAACACAAGCTTAATTTTTAAAATTTAACTAAATGCATAAAATATGTGCTAGAAGCCTATTTAACATGCTTAAATGTTCACATGCAAACACACTGATAACAATCCAGATGAGGGTACAACAATGGAGATGAATTATCCATGAATCTTACATGTAGCCATTTTAAATCTGTATGAATATGCTCCAAACTGCAAAGTTCATGTTCGATGTAATAGAAAGTTTATCATCTTTATTCTTGTTCCCAATGAAAGGGCCTCTGTGAGTGATCATTCAGAACTATGGACAGATCTCCGCCAATGCTGTTTGATTTCAGAACCACAGACAGCTCCCAGTGCTGCAGCTCTCTAAGAGCTCTCTCTTCTCTATGTTGCTCTCATGGCCTGTTACATGACTAAACCCCATCATCAGGGACCTTGTGGCTAACCTTTAGATTTCTGTTTGCATCCTAGTTAAGCTGGAAAATCTTGCCCTTGTACATATTCTTTACGTCTCTTATATTATGGCCTTCCATCTGTTAGTACAATAACAGTCTGATGTCCTGATGTTAACTTGTCTTCTGAAATATTTGAGAACAGTTTGAGTTAAAGTTTCAACATAATATGCCTATCATTGTGTGTGTTGCCTTTTAGTCTGTAAACCAGACTCCTTTGTACCTTGTCGTTTTCACATTCACTGTATTCACATATACTGTAAAAGTCACACAAACAAGGTGTCTACTCTCCTGGGTAGTTCAGGTATTGGTGAAATTCTTAATGCATGGATTGTGAGCAATGTGCAGGTCTTTGTGCACCTGTGCTGCATAGCAATGCAGCAAATGCATATTATTTTGTAAAGCAGAGGGAGACTTTCGCTTCCTTGGAGCTGCAACATAGTATTCCAGGTAGATATTTAATTTTCCTGCTGGAGTTCTCAATCAAATGCTAATTAAGTTGCTCAATAGGACTCTGAAGCCCGTAAATGAGATCCATATTATGTTCTGGATACTTTTTGTAAATGGCCAGCAAGTGACCTGGAAAGGTGAAAAAAGGTCTTGAAGTTGATGTAAACCCCAGGTGTAATGCCTGCTGCAGCGATAAGGCCTTGTTTGTTTTCCCCCCCTACTGCAGTAAGCTAAAAATTGACTGGCACTATCTAAGCCTCTGGCGATTATCTGACGTGCCAGAGGGTTCATGCCGCAAAGACTAATTAGTTTCATTAACTTGCATTCAAGATAAAAAACAATTGCTTTCATGTAATTGAAATGCTGATTTTCTTATCCCTCAGCTCTCTCCCCAGTCTCTCTGCCTTGTCTCCTTCTTGTCTGGATCTTATATCTGTACCCCACCCCGCCCCTCTACCTTTGTACTCTAGGTTGATCTCACCACCACTCCTCTCTTAGCCTTTTTGCTAATTAATTTCATTATACACTAACACTTCATCAGTTTTGTGAGCGCCTGTGAAAATTGGTCTGCTGTGTGACTGCTTATTTTGGGGGTGTCACATTGCATTCAGAAATCCTGGCAGCTTCAAAAGCCAAATTGAAACTGTTTATTAGTGTGTGCAAATCAGCTCAAACACCAGGTACAAATTCATGAAAAAACATGCAGAGTAACACATCCCCTGGTGACAGCATGGTACAGTATGTGCAAACCCCGCAATGTCTCTGCATTACGCTTTAATGGTCACAGAAAAAAAAAAAAAAACTAAGGTGATGATGATCTGGCGTTTTTTTCCTTTTATTATCGTGGTGTAAACTTTTACTGTGATGTTTTTGGTTAGTTCACTGCAGAGGCAGCTTGTCAATCAAACAGCTTGGGTTCCTGCAGATGATGTCATACTCTTTGTTTTATCACTGTTCACGCTGTTTCTATGTTTATTCTAAATAAATCAGTATTGTTGGTTCTATAATCCTGAAATGAAATTTCTTCATTGTTTTGTGTAGATGTTGATGATTTAAGTTTAAGATATATGATACATTTAGATTTTGTTTGCAATACAGCAGCAAACAAAACATTTCCTGAGCAGAAAATATTACAATGAATTGTTAATTGAATGATGAAAAGTCATTATTGTCATTATTTATCATATCACGATTACTGTCACCCATCACGAGCGCAGCAAGCAACTCCATTAATTAGCATCATTATTATCATCACCATAGTAAAAGTTGCAGCATCCACAGCAGCAAAAACGGCAACTACAACAACATGTATTCAGCTGCTAACAGCAGCTGAAATGTCACTTTTCATTCAAGAGGAACTCCAGATTATCTAGTCAAACAGCGATCCCATTAGACAGCATGAGCTGTATGTCATGAACTTTAAACACACATCAAAGACACACATGAGAAAGTGCTTATCGACAGAGCTGTATGCTCTATGGCTGTGTTCAAGGGCACTGCAAATGACAGACTCTTCTCTTTTCATATAGACAAAGTTTCTCAGCATTCATCGCCACACTGTACATCTTCTCCCACTTCTGCTCCTTCACATTGTTCTGTGTTTTTCTCCTTTTTTGAATAGGTCTCTCATTTGTGTCTAGCATGGATTTTTGGGGTTTGTAGGTAAATTAAATGTCTCATAGGTCTGTGAGTTTTTTAGACAGCTAGGTTACATATCCCCAAAGTATAACAACATTTAAAGGATTGTATTTTCATCAGTAGCACGGCCTAACCATGTTAGCCATGAGAGCAGTGTGGTTGTAGAGACAGCAACATTTCTCTGTGGAAAAGTGCACCACTTTGACATTGTTGAATGAATTGCCTTGATATTTTGTACAGACATTCGTGGTCCCCAGTGAATTACTCGTAGTGACTTTATTTTTCACTTAACCTGTGAAATATCTTCTTTTATTTGATGTGCTGGCACACCCCTTGCTACAGACATTCATAACTCCCAGACATTGACACCTTAAAGCTTTGAAGATCCCCTGACTTTCCCTCAACTGACACCAGGTTTACATTTGTGAATCTGACATGGTTTGTCATACATTTTAGTATAGAGCGCTATAAGGTAAGACTGGGCTGAGGGGTTAAATGCCACCCATGAACCCCCCCCCTCTTTCCTGTCATCTCTCTACTAGCACCATCTAATAATGGTATGAAATGTCTTATATTTTAAAGTTAAGAGATATGATTTAAAATTTGCATTTGCCCAACTCTTTGTTTTACAAAAACATACTTGCAGAGATAAATACATTCCAGTATTTTGTGTTTAATCCTATTTAACAAATGTTAGTGTGCCAATACGCCGTGAACATGGTACGTATACCTGCCACACATCAGCTTGTTAGCATTGTCATTGTGAGCATGTTATCATCCTGACTCACAGAGCCACTAGCATGGCTGTGGCTTGCCTCTTGCTTCACCTGTAAATGACTAAAAAGCCTCTTACTGGGTAGCACCAACCCTCTCCCGCGCCCTCACTTTACCTGCTCCCTTTGTCCACTACCTTTCATCAAACAGGGAGGCATATTGTTCACTATGGAAACAAGGCTGGAGCTTACTGAACCTACCGCCCCCTACTTCACTCACTTTGCATATAATTTACCCTTTTCCTCTCCTCTTTAGTTTTTGTTGGTCATTGGTATTTTATACCAACATAGATGAGGGATGACGTGAGTGATTTTGTCTGGTATTGTTTGGACAGTGACACACACCAGGGTTTGACAGAGAGGCACAGCAGGGACTGACTCAGGGCTGTTTGCCCTATGAAGAGATATCGGCATTTCGACCAGAGGGGTCTGTGCCCATCATTAATGACCTTTTCAAACACAGAGGCTGAATACATTGTATTGAGGCAGCACTGTCAAACATTGTGCTCGCCCAGGGCTGCTTTGTTCTCTGAAGTGTTTAGGGCTGCATAAATCAAAGATTTAAAGATTTTGATAACAACACAGAGATGACAGAAGGCGTGAACAGGAAAAGAGCTGCTGTGCTATTCCCGATATTTAGCATGTGTATTTTGCCAAGAGCCGAGAACAAACATAAAGATAAATATCTGAACACATTTTTACTGAGTAGTTTGAGAGGGAATTCACCATTATTTAACAGCAGCTACGATATATTTACAAGTTTATAGTCTTCCATAAATGGCTTAATAGTATGTTGTAAACATTTATTGACCATCTATTGTTCTCTGCTGTTGTAATGTTTTAATGATATTTTGTGTGCTGTACAATGTATGAGGTTAATTGTAGGTTTTAAGTGCTCTACTTGTTGAATTTGTGTCTGTCTGTTTAAATCTGTTAAAGTGATGTTATCATGATGCTATTGATGTTACCATGATACTAATACCAGCTCACTGAGGCTAAAAGACAACCTAATAAACTAGAATGGCTCTCAACAGAGCCTCTAAGTTAAGTTAAGTTCTTATGCCTCCATGATTCTACACGTCTGGTAGAGCCTGATTATCGTCTGAATCTGCGACAAACTGTACAAACTCATATAGATCAACACCATAAAAATGTTTTTTTTTATTTTATTTTTTTACATCAGTATCCAAACATTACTTCCTTGATGCAAATACCCGATTTCTAAATGTCAAGGGAATTAATAAAGGTACAAATCAGTTCAGTACTTTTAGTGTAATCCTGCTGACAACAAACAAACAAACATCCTCCTTGGCAGAGCTAAAACTCTAATTCAGTTCTATTAGTTTGGCTAAAGGATGATTACAGGTTTTTTTTTTTTTTTAGATCAAGAAATCTCTGAAACAGTCTATCCTTTTAAAACTTTATACAAAATGACTGATTCATTTAATTGATCTAGGCAGTTACAACATTTTTGGTCTTATTAATATTGGTTTCAGTTTGACAAAAAGAAACAAGCTTTTGCTTCTCTTGATTCAAATAAAAAAAATAAAAAATCTGCATAAAACTCTCTGCAACCCTTTAAATTTTGGAGCTTGCAGGTGAGGTTCGGAGCTGAACATACTGAAAGTGATTATGTGCCATGAATGATTATAGGTTAATACGTAGAGAAAGTGACAGTAATAAAGCACCGCAGGACGAACAGACAGACTGACTGGCAGGGAGAGCAAGACACTTCCTCCCTCTGATGCATTACTTCCTGAATTTCCATTTCAATCAGGGGTAGCCTCCTGGGAGGCCCCCGGCCCCCGAGCCTGGGTGGGAGGAGTCAAGCCCCCTCATTGCCAAAAGTGGTTAGCATCGAGCAGCACCGCCTGACATCTCTGCTTTGTGCTCCTTCTGCTGCATTTCTCTCTCGCACCTGTGAGGAACCATAGAGAGTTTGTATGCAGCACAATCTCCTTTTTCCCCGTCCTCCATCTCCCAATCTCGCTATCTCTCCCTCTGCCCTTCTTCCTTTGCAAATGCCTCACTATCTTTAAGCATAAAGTGATAACACCAAACTCTCCTGCCATACTACACATAGAAGTTGGAAGTTTGACTAAACTTTGCCTCGCCTTCCCCATAGTCATCACTATACTAAGTGGAAAATAATTGAATATCTCAAACTGTAAGGACTACTCAGTAGATTATTTTCTGTCCTGGAGGCTTGTTTCCTCTCTATTCAGTTATGGGTCATTTGAGTTGGTCATTACACATGAGTGTCTTCTGGCCTTGAAAGTGGAGGTTTTTTAGGGGTGTAATCTAGCCATATAATCTGGGCTAAAAGGTGGCTGCAGCTTCCTTAACACTGAGGCTGTCTCCTCTATGTGACATGTGCTGCCACGTATGCCTGGCTGTGCCGAGGAGTCGAAGCAGCACTTTCTGTCTGTAAGTGGGATGCACTGATGCTCACTGACATAAATAGGTCCTGCATATTTGGTAACACATGCCTGGATATATTTGGATGTGTTGCAATAAAACCTCTATTTGCTCTCTCCCCCTCTCCTTCTCTCTGTGGTTTATATAAGACTGTCACAAGTAAAATGTGTTATCTCTTTGTGCAAATGAATTGTAGTATAACAACTTCTTAATATTCCCATTGTTTATTCGGGAACCGTCACACATAATGTCCTCATGAATGCAGATGTGCTTAAGAAGAATGTGGATGAAGTGATAAGAAAAAATTAGGCTAGAGTAAGTGGTTCTGTAGCTCTCTCCTTGTATGTCTCGTTCTCTCTCCCTATGTGCTGTCAATATGGAAAGTAAGATTAAAAGGCTGTTTAGGTGAAACACAATAAAGACATTTCTGCCTCCGGGTCCAATGGCTTAGGATCAATGGCTGCCAGGCATGTTTTCCTGTAACTAACATACATGAAGACTATTAGAAGATGGATCTGTAGCTAGTCACAAAGATTTTTTTCTCCTGTGATTTGAGACCAGCCATGCAGGAGGAGACCTTTACCTCTCTGAGCTCCTTATAGTTAAGGATTAAGGGTATTTTCTAAGTGAGAGAGAGAGGACTCTTTACATTGACATGACATAGGATTATTTTTGCTTTTTTATAGGTGCCCATGCAATGATACCCAAAGCTCAGCTCCATGAAAAACCTATTGATCTTTCCATAATACACTGAGTATAAGCCCATGCTCACAATAAAGGCCAGAAGTTATCCCCTCTGGCTAAATCAGGCATTCAGGTTTTTAAATGTGATTATTTATATGTATTCTGTCTTCTATATGACTTGATATAGTCTTGTGATGCCTCCCATGATGCTTATACTGTGCCAGTGTGGCTGTAAATGCCAGCAGTTCTGGCAGTAAATAGGGTAAGCAAAATATCATGCTACAAAATGAGCTTTCACTCTCTAGTCCATGGCTGAAAAATGTTGTGTCAAAACAATTTTGCCTCAGGAGTGAAATCAGTTGTAGAGCAGGGAAATATGGCTGAAAGACACTCAAAGCTTCCAAACGTATTGCCTTTGAAATGTACTGTATGGTAAAAAATGTTTTTATAAAACCAAATTGTGTTACATAATGGCATAAAAAATGCAATTTGACCAGTGGAGCAAATAAATCTCTATATTTCTTTAAAGGAGTAAAATGGTAATGATGCATTATACTTGAATATTCTCCAGACAAAGAAAATGCTCTGAATCCGGGCTACCCCACCAAACCAGCTCATCTGTAACAATCTGTCCCACTGTGCAGTTCATTTTAATTTGCTAAAATTCACAGTTGGCTTCATTAGCAACACTTGTATGGTTGTATTAATAAACATGACATTGTGCATTAATTAATGAAGAAAAGTGACATGGTTAAATGGTCTTCATGCAATTATTTAACAATTGCCTGTGAAAAGTGTTTAAAGAATGATTTACTTGCCCTCCCTGGTTGAAAGCATTGTGGTGTCATGCATGTAACCACACCCATCAGTGATGTCACAATGTACTGACCACACCCTTAGTGTGATTTCACAGATCAAATGAGTTTATGTAAGTCATTTTTTTATGGTATACTCATGAATATGAGTATGAAAAATATCTATGCTCGATTAAATTTAACGTTAACTTTAATTCTACAGCCACAAGGTCAAATGCAGCAGTGCAGCTAAGGCTACGCCCTTTAAGCCTTTAGTTGGTATAATCGGAGCAATGAGATGGGACGTCTTTGGCTCCATGTTAGTGTGACGATCTGGTATCAAAGCTCAATACTTTGCTGATCTTGTCAAGGTGAGCTCATTGTGCATTTGCATGACTTTCTATGAACTGGGCACATTTCTGCTCTTGTGTGCAAATATGCTTATGCTTTTTTTATGTCCCTTTTTGCTTGCAGCAGAAGACACCAATATGAGAGCATGTTTTTTAGATTAAGTCAGCAAAACTTTGATGTGCAAATGTGTATCCCAGACATGTAAATAGAATGCGATCAGCTTCTCAGCATCTGCCTGTCAGAGTTTTGACTTGTCACCAATGTTCTTCTTCGTCATCTATGCGCACTTCTCTCTCATGTACGTTTCCTTTCTGCCTTGACAAGAAAGCAAACTGGCAA
Source organism: Rachycentron canadum (assembly GCA_038496675.1). Lineage (NCBI taxonomy): Eukaryota > Metazoa > Chordata > Actinopteri > Carangiformes > Rachycentridae > Rachycentron > Rachycentron canadum. The sequence goes on along the minus strand of CM076649.1, from coordinate 15,217,547 downwards.
GTGTAGCCTGAGGCAGAGCAAGTAAGCCTTTGTTTAAAAGGTTATACATTTGTGCACATGCTGATAGAGAGCTTACAAACCCAGTGGCTGAGCAACTATTTGAAATTTATTTGTTTCATCTAGGACAAGGTGATCACATGTGCATTGGAATATGATAAAGAAAGCTGCAAAGCTATATACCGGGGATGTTCTTGTTGGCCATGGAGCAACTTTATCACAGATATTATACAACAGCTTTACACAACAAAAGCATACATACATTCACATACAAGAGCAGTTAGGTGGATAATTGGTTTTTAAATATACCCCCAATTTTTACACTGAATTTATTCCAACATGAGAATTAAAGAGATACAACATATAGCAATGTTTTCCATTGAAACCTTCAAAGAAAGATGAACAAACTAACACAAAATCCTTCTCATGAACTCAATAGGATGCAGACAGTGTATTAGATCCAACTCTCAACTTTATAGTGGGTTAGTCTCTCATACTCAAAAGATAAATTTAAGTGAAATATCACATTAACATAGTTAATGATATAGTATTATATATATATAATACTATATATATATAGTATTATATATATATAATATAGTTACAATCTATAAATTACAACCTATAATTATGTCCTCTGTGCAGTACAGCATAGCTTCAGCTTTCATATATTCTGAGTGACTCAGAGAATGGCTGCATCAGTTATTCAGACTTCAAGTCCAAGTCCAAATGTTTGAAGACAAAAAACATTATATTATCTACGTCTTCATTGTGCCACCAGGCAGCCAGTCCTAGTTTTGAATATTTCAAAGATTCTACATAGCCATGTTTTACTTTTAATCTTGGGGACACTGTTCTTTGGTCTTACACACACACACACAGAGACACAGAGAGAGAGAGAGAGAGAGAGATGACATTTACAAGAATGTGAGTGAAAGGAAATGGTAGTACAGTTCATTTCAGAATTGCTTATTATTCATGTGCATATTTCAAGTTACGGTTTTGTATAACATCAATATAGTTCCTAATTTTTAGGTTCTCTGATAACCTGCTGCTGTTCAAAAAATTTGGACTGAAAATAGAATGAATGCCCCTTTAATCCTCCCAACATCTTGAGAGTACGATGTGTGATGTGTGTGTTAGATTAAAAACATCTAGATATGACTTGCGTTCTTGTATCATTTCAAATGCTTTCTGTTGTAAAACTCAGCCATTGGAAATGGACCCACATGAACAGAACCCCCGGCGGGTGATATAAAAGCCATCTAAAGGTCACGGTGAGCCAAACCCTCCCTCCCTCCCTTCCTCCAGAGTCTCCAGTGTATGTTGATGTTGCCACCACTGCTGTTTCCTTCATAACTAAAAACATTTGTTCATTTCATTTGTGGCTTTTTGAGGAAATAAATATCCCAGAAACATTTAGCTCTTTCCAATGTCTGCTCTTACCATGAGTTCATTAAATATATATGATCTGTATTGCAGCTTTGGCTGTTGGATTACTGCTTTTTTTATATTCCTATTTCTACCATCTGATGCAATTAAAAGTTGTTTTTAAAATGATATAATATAATATATAATAATTCTACACTCAAGGGGATTTACATACACATAGCACGAGAGCGCACAGGCCACTATATGTACAGTCTATGTGCAATATATTTACAACAATGTGATGTTATGTGAAATGTACCATGAACTTAAATCAGGGAAAAAATGCAATCTTGTGCATATAAACACATTCATATTAATCCCTGTTAATAGCTGGTAGAGATCCTCTTCTGTATGTTTGGTGCACAGGATGAATGCACTGTTGCTAATAATTCTGCAAAGCTGATTTAAACAGTCTGCCACAACTGGTGCAAGCAGGGTAACTAAACATATGCAGGGGAAGGACCCAAACACAGAATGTACACTGAGGCAGAGCAAATGCAGTTCACTGATTTATTAAAAAAAGAAAACAAAAACTTTCAAGATAGTGAGGCATTCTGGGTTCAAAAATGACAAAGGCAAGCTAAAATAGGCATAAAATCCAGAAAACCAGATGCAAGAGTCCAAAATCCAGAGAGTATGGAAAAAGGGTCAGAACTCAGGCAAATCACAAAGAACCAGGACAAGCAGCACACAGTAACTAATCATAATGTCCTGGCAGCTCAAGAGGGGAAAGACTAGGCTATAAATACATTGAAACTGACTGACAAACAAGACACAGATGGCACAGAAAAACACAAGTCAGGTAGAGAAATAACAACAGACACACAAGTGATACACAATAACAGGCAATAATACAGAGTTCATGTAGGAGGTCACACAAAGGGGCAGACTATGACACAGACAAGTTATGTGACTTTGAATGTAAGTCAAAGTGCTTCACAGAGAAATTAAAATAGTCTGTAGACATGCTAGCAGCTCTGTGAGGCAGTTACTGAGCAGAGCTAATTGCTGATGTTAGCTTGGTGGCATACTGAAACTGATAATGTGGGTTAACATGTATAATATTTACCATGTTTACCATCTCTGTTTAGCTAGCTAACATGTTGGCACATGACTCTAGCATTCAACCAAAGTACAGTTAGACAGGCTAATGGGAATATTATTAGTTCTGCAGGCACCAGAGAAAAAGTTAAGGGATCCCAAAGATCCAATTTACTCTCAGTCAGACATGAACATGTGTACCAGTTTTAATGATAAGCCAGCCAACAGTTCAGCATATGTTTATCAGGAGGCCTCTGGGTGGGGCTAGATGAATAGCCAGGGGATCACTAAAGTCATTACAATTCCTTATCGGGGCACCATAGTATCATATTTCATAGCAGTCCATCCAGTTGATGCAGAGGCATTAATCATTAAGACACTTAAAAGTTCAAAATGCTGCTGGCATTACAGGAATATACAAGTAATCACCAAAGGATCCTTCATCTGGGGACCATGAAAGCCTGTACAAAAGTTCATGGCAATACATTTTTCAGTCTTGATCAAAGTGGTGGAGTGACTGACCAACTGACCAAACATGGCTTCATTGCCATCTGTAAACCCTTTTTGCTAGTGTGACTAAAAATTCTCCATAACTGGTAAGTGGTTGCTTTTATATTTTACAGTTGCAACAATGGAGTAGGAGTGGTAAGTCTGAGCAACAATTCAAGCTCCAGGCACAGCTGTAGTCCTACCTACATCTCTCAGTGTGTTTGTGAGAGAGAGAGAGAAAGAGGGAGAGCGAGAGAGAGAGACTCCGATTTCAGTATTGATATCACAGAATTCACACACCAGGCACCAAACTGTCTGAACACTTTAAAAGAAACCCCTTGCAGCAATAAAGCCTCTGTCTTATGCCAACAGAGACACATATGTGTCCAATCAATGACCAACTTTTCTAATTCCTTGAAAAGCTTTTGCTGCTCCACTGTGAGGGACAGAACTATTGACACTGATTCAAAGCAAAAAAAAAAAAAAAAAAGCACCCCCTGAAGTCGTCATATCTTTTTCATTGTTTATACCCCCTCTCAAAACACATCTCACAAAAAGATCCCAGGCCAAAGGTCTAAGATCAAATACTGACGGATTAATAAAACAATGAAGGGCAGGTAACTCTTTCCACTTCCTTGTGCTCTGGTATCCATAATACATGACCCACTATCAAGGACCATCACAGCTGAGAGCGACACTAGACCGGTCATTCCAGGTCGCAAATCCAGTAATCTATATTTCAGGAGTTATCTTGTGGAAGCGAAGCCCCTCTGTTCTTCATGATGAGTTATAAAAGATTCCTTTTTGTTTTCCTCTATACTTTTTTAATCTTATTTTTAAGTGCCTCATCAATCTTTCATGTGGCCAGTCTTCCTGTCTTTTGTGTGATGGCTTTGATGTTAGCCGGCACTTTCCCTACCTGAATCACATGTATTTTTCATATACTCTCTGACAAGCAGCTATGCCTTCACAGTGTCTTCCACGCTGCATTGTCAAAAGCACTAGTTTATGATAATATAGTACTATTCATATAAAGAATGAGAACATCCCGAGAGTTAAACAGGTAACAGTTACATTGAGAAAACTGTGCTTAGTTCTGTCATATAATTCAGGTACATTAAGGTCAAAAGGTCCACTTTCAAAGCACCTGCCAAGTAGAGTTGAGAGCTACTTTGCCAACATGGTAATGGTTTCTATCCTGAAAGTGTTAATAACTTCCAACTGAAGGGATAGTCAAACAGAAAATAGTAGCCAAATATTGACTGTAAATTGTGCTTCATTTGTTCAGTTTAAGGATGGATGCACAAAGCCCATGCAATGCCATGACAGTTCTCTACTTGAGGTTCATTGCTGTTGTATGTACACCACAAGTAGCGCAGGGTCAAGTGGGGTATCATTAATTAAAAGCATGTGCTCCATGGAAGTGCCTCTCTGCGATGCAATAAAACAAGTTTATAGTCCTCTGCTGCCCACATTCTTTTTTCCCACTTTTCATCTCCATGACAAAATGCCCTCTCTCTGGTCAGAGCATAACTCTCTGCCTACAGACAGCTCCAGGATTATGACTGTGGGGAAGAGGGTAATGTGAGTGGGAATGGGAGGTAACAACTGGGCTCCTCAAAGTCATCACGTCAGCCGTAGATTACAGAGAATCCTTTCCCTCACTCTTCTTGGCAGGCGGACAGTGGGCGACTGCATGCATGCTGATCAGTTGTGGAAGAGATGAGGGAGGAAGGACAGCAGGAAAGGATCGTATGGCCCAGGCCCTGGGAAGAAGAGCCACCTGATGCCACAGTTACTGGTGCAGCTCAGGCGCCTCTCACTCTCCCACTCAATAGGTGGAGACAGGAAGGGCTTACATTAGCTGAGTGATATGACTGGAGCCTTAGTTGTGTTTCCATCAGTGTTTTGTGTCTGGATTCACAGCACAGGCTGCTCTTATCTGGTTGTTTCTGGAATAGCTGCACACATATAGGATATAGTATCACTGTTAAAACTCAAGGGTGGGGGTTGAGGGTTTAAATGTTGCTTGACTTTCAATATTTCTTTTTAGTTAACTCCATTTCATATCTTGACATCTGTTCTTTCTTTCCCTCTTCTAAAGCACTGTCCTGGGTTTGCATCTGGACTGGGCTCTACCAATTAGTGACCTCTGAAATATAGTATTTTATAATAATCCCACTCATGATTTGCAGTATGTGCCCCTGAGCTTCTACTGAACTAAGACTCTTTACTTATTGGGTTAGCTGCATGATTTTCATGTTCCTCTGTTTTAAAGTAAGACTATTTAATGTTTAATATTAATCAGTGAAATACAGTCACTCAGGTCACAACCAATAATTAAAGGACAACTGTAAATGCTAAAACATTGACTAGCAAGCAGAAAAAGCAGAGACAAGACATTTAGTCAGTTTACCAACCCAGTTATGCCAGATCCTCAGCACCATCAGGAATATCTAACAATAACATGAGCCACCACAAGCTACTTGTTATATGAGACCAAAGGTGGGACTTCATAGATGTTTTGAATTTGAAACATTGTGATCTCAGTGACATCAAATGTAATATGGTTGTTGGTGTCAGATGTGCTGGTTTGAGTATTTTGGAAACTGCTGATCTCCTGAAATTTTCATGCACAACAGCCTCTAGAGTTGTTATTCATAAAAAGAAAACAAAAAACATCCAGTGAACAGAGGTTCTGTAGATGGAAACACCTTGTTGATGAGACAAGTACAAGGAGAATGGCCAGACTGGTTGGAGCAATTACAAATTACTCAGATAACTTTCACAACAGTTTTGAGTAGAAAAGCATCTTAGGGTGAACAACACATCGAATCTTGAGGTCAATCATCAGGTTACACTCCTGTAGGCAAGAACAGAAATCTGAGGCTTTGATGGGCAAACAAACCCATACTAGACAGTTGAAGACTGGAAAACATAGTCTGGATCAATGAATCTGGATTTCTGCTGAGGCCTTGCGTTCAGGCTGGTGGTGATGGCATAATGGTGTGGGGAATATTTTCTATTATTTTCTATTATCTTCTAATGGCTACTTTCACCATGATAATGCACCGTGTCACCACGTTGCAAAGATTATCTCAAACTGGTTTCATGAACATGACACTGAAGCCAGTGAACTTTAGTGACCTCTCCAAAAACCAGATCAGTAAGGAACCTTTGGGATGTGGTAGAAACAGAGATTGGCAGGATGAATGTGCAGCTGACAAATTTGAAGAAATGATGTGATGCAATAAAGCAGAGTCTCAAAGGAGTCCATCACATGAAGAACTGACCCCAGGTTAGGTGTACAACAACAGCAAAGTGTAACTGGCATCAGAAAATTGCAGGCAAAAACACAAACGGTTGAGGGTGACCAATTGCAGATCTTGCTCGGTGGTATATCAGGGCAGCATTTGTGTAGTACTATTTTTTAGAAGTTACACAACATGTACATCTGTAGTGTGCATAGTCACCTAAGATATGCCATAACCCCTTAATGCAGCTTGAATGCAGCTATTTGTAGAGCTAGTAGGTAAACTACAGTCACTCCAAGATTCTCTATATATGTTAATCAGCCATAAATTTGGTTTCTAATGAGAGAATAACTTCACAGAGTTTATTGAAAATGTGTATTTTCACAATCAACTCATGTCTAATAGCTGTCTCAAACCCAATCTAGATAATAAGTTTCAATAGTTTCCCCAATTCTGCTCTGCTCTGGCAGGTTCTCTCAAAGGTCAGCACTGGAAATACAGTTTGCTATAGGTCAATGATACAAATTTGTGATGCAAAGATTTTCTTCTTTGTATTGAAATGAATTGATTGACTGGGCCCGTAGCATTCAGTGCACTGAATTGAGCTGTTGCTTATGTTCAACTTTTCATTTAAAAGTATGCATGTGCCATTTTTGTCCTTGCTTTAAAGCTAGATCAGCAAGAACGCATGGACAACAACATTATGTCATCCCTCTCAGGTGAATTACATACTTTGCCGATATCGTTATGGCAGTGCTGTCAAGTTGCACGCTTGTCACATGAATCAGAGAATGATTTTCTGTCATCCCTAGGTTCAGACCAGAAAAAAAACATTAGGTGTCAGGCTGCTCTTTGCATCACATTGACTAGAAAGTATCAGATCTGAAAAAATCAAAATGGGAGGCTTTTCAGTTGCAGTATGAATGTGCCCTTGTCTTTCCATCTGTCTATCCTGGCTCTCTGGGTCTGTCCCCTCTGTTGGCTGTGTCTGTCTGTCTGTTTCTCCCTGTGCCTGTCACCTTTCTATCATTTTCCCAATGTCTAGTTCTCTCTTGTCTGGGCTCCTTCAGTGTCCTGTTTAAACCAATTTTTAGTTTCTTTCTTTCTTTCTTTCTTTCTTTCTTTCTTTCTTTCTTTCTTTCTTTCTTTCTTTCTTTCTTTCTTTCTTTCTTTCTTTCTTTCTTTCTTTCTTTCTTTCTTTCTTGTTTCCATCACTCATAACACAATCACTTTGTCTCTTCAGAACCTGGTTCTCCTCCTTCCCAGTTCTGGATGGATTAACATACATTACACATTTCACAATGACTCTGTAATAAAAGACTGTATTCAGCTTGATTCTCAGAGAGCAGAAACCAGTATGCACATCTCCCCAAGGTCAGGACAGACCTGAATAGTCCACCTTAATATATTTTGGGGGTATGCCAGTACTTTGGCATGGCGTCTATTTTGCATCGCCTAGTGGCCCAGGTGTTGCTTTTAGATTACACTGTGTACTCACACAGGCAAAGAGAAGACCTGTAATCAGGTTAGCTGAATAAAGAGACACAGTTCCTCACCCTCTTTATAAAATTACAACTATTGTCAACACTTAGGACCATTTATCCCTGAGGCTCTGATGAGAAACATGGAGCTGTGTCTGACTGGCTGTGAGTGTGTGAAGGTAGACGCGATGGTGTTGCAGCTGGAGAAGCATTGAAAATGACAGGACAGCAGGACGTAGCAATGGTGGGAAGAGCTTGCTAACTCACCACCAGAACATGCAAAATACATGCCATCAGACACTAAATCTCAACACTCACCCAGACCCCTCTCCCACCCTTCTAGACAGGTCTCTTTGGAGACATTTGGCAGACAGTGGAGCATCTGCCACTACCTCCAAATTTAGTTAGGATTCCCTCACTCCCTCATCACAGATCCATCTGTCTGGGTTATACAGTTGCTACAGCAATACACATGCATACAGTACATTACAATTCACATTTCTGCCTGTCTGTCTACAGTGGATTCAGAAAATATTTCAATTTTTCATACTTTTTTTATATAGCAGCATAAAATCATTTAAATTCATTTTTCCATTCAAACTATACTCAATACTCTAAATACCCACTAAATATCACATTGATATCATCAATGATGGCACTCATTTTTGTATAAGTGGGTCTGTTGACTCTTGGGTTTTCATTAAACTTGCTGCTTATGGTTTTAATGCTTTGACCTCTACCTAAATGAGGAGCGTCTTATCTTATGTAACATAGTTTTCTAATGTGAGAACAGTAATGTGTGGGGTGGTGTGTCTGTTGATGATTCCACAGTGTATATGTCATCAAACGGTGGGAATGAGTTGAATTTTTGAATGTCTCTAAGACTAAATTCAATGTCCTTGGCTCAAGTATTGCACTAAATCAAGAAACAAGTCATATATCTCCACCAAGCACAGCTGAGGGGGTCATTGAAGCTAAACTTCTAGGGATCATCACTGACAGGCAACTTTCATGGCAGAACACTAAACACACTAAAAATGCAATTTGAAAAATGGGAACAGGAATATCTATTACAATAAGATTGTCCTCTCTGTCCCAGTTTGGCCAGGATTGGCCCGGTTTTAAGCTGTAAACTCAATATTCATTAAGAAACTGTTTCCAATGTTTACACATTTATCATTATTATTATTATCATTATTACCTAATCCAATGTAAAAACATAAACAATGTACCATGCGTCTGAATTCAACACTGATTGGTCTACTTGTGTGTCAATGTGCAGTGACATTGTTAAGGCTGTTACTTGACAATGACACTGGCAAGCATCATGGGCCATGATGCTGGCAGCTCTTTGTTTCTCTCAGTGTGTTTGTGCCTGTCAGTGTGCTAACAGTTAACTTTCACATGGACACTGTGTCGCAGATACTTTAGTCCATATACATGTAGTGCGTTGTGTATAGAGTATACTCACTGGCACTGAGCATGAATTTCGACAAGGAAATGTTGTCCCAAATCAAACACAGACAGTGTGCACTCACTGGAAAGGTTGATTGCAAAAAGTAACCATGATTGTTGCCCATGACTGACTGTCTGAAGATTTTCCTTTCCTGTATGTGCCCATGGGGAAATTACACTGCTGTTGATGTTGATTGTGTCCTCCTTCCTTTCTTGATATGTCCCTCCTCTTCCATTGCGTGGCCAAGATGGCAACCATTGAGGGTGAGAACTGTCTGTTGTTTTACACTCAATTTTTTTCTCTGTTTAGTGACGTAAATTTTATTTGATAATATACAGTACTGTGCAAAAGTCTCAGGGCACCCTTAGATTTGTTGTTTTATATATAATATAATTATATAATATATAATTATTTTTCAGTCTCTCTATTAGAATACAACCAGAAAATACAGGAAATGTGTAGTAGTATTTTAAAAAATTATCCAGTTGGTTTGCTGATTTCCCTTTGAGCATGGCCTTGCTGATGCTAAATTATGATTTGATATTTGCCAAATTATGTGATCTATGGCATTTTGAATGGAATGATGTGAAAGTTGGTCTTATACGTATTAGCAGCTTCCACTGAGTTAAACTCATACAACATGTGTATGTAATGCTCAAACATGTCTGGTGTAATGGACCTTTTTCACAGCATCATTTTGACATGAAATAGTCAAATATAAATACAGGTGTTAGCAATGACATTAATTATGGCTCCATTCCATTTAGGTTTAAGAGCCAGGTTCCTGCTATTGCTCAAGTGTAAGGAGGTCACGCTCTTGGGCCTAAAGCAGTTGTTTTTTCTGATTTTTTTTTCTATTTTTTAATCCTGCATACATATTTCCTGTATTTTGCAAATTACTGTATATGAAAGCATATGCATTATGTATGTTACATAGATCCCAAGTAGAGTAGGTGTTGCCTTTTACCAAATGAACAATGATGAATACACATAAGAATTCAAAACATTTTCTTAGCACTTGGTTGAAGCACAGTTGCAGTGATTAAAGCATTAAGTCTTCTTAGGTATGACAAGCTCTGCACACCTGGATTTGGGGATTTTCAGTCTTTCTTCTTTGCAGATGCTCTCAAGCTGTGTCAGGTTGGATGAAGACTGTCAGTAGATAGCAATTCAGTCATTTTCAGTTCTCTCTAGAGTTGTCAAGGGTTCAAATCAGTGTGTCCTTAAGCCAAAGTGTCAACCTGGCTGTGTGCTATATGGGTCTTTGCCCTGTTGTGAACTTTCACTGAGGAGAGACTTCAGTCTGGCCACTCTGCCATAAAGCCCACATTGGTGAAAGTGCTATGATGATTGGTCTTCACAAAGTTTCTTCCATTTTCACATTCAATCATGTTCTTGGACACCTGCCTTACCAAGGCCCCTCTTCACTGATTGCTCAATTTGGCCAGGCTCTAGGACGACCTGTGGTTATTCAAATACTCTACCATTTAGCAGAAACATTAATGTCGCCTTCCTCAGATCTGTGCCTTGATACAACTCTTTCTCTAAACACATATGCAGATGTTTGCCTTTCCAAATCACGCCCAATCAATGAAATTAACCATAAATAGACTCCAGTCAATGTGTAGAAACAACCCAAACATGATCCACAGAAATGGGAGAGAGCTGAGCTGAGCATTGACATCTGTCAATGTAAAAATTTAAATAAATTTCCCAAAAAATTCTGTCTTTGCTTCGTCATTACAGGATATTGAGTGTAAATTGATGAAGGGAAAAGATATGAGGCTGCAACATAACAAAATGTGATGTTTCACACCATGAACTGGCCACCCAGTCTAAAAATAATTAATAGTGTTGTAGGAGGACCAGGTACACATCATTAACTTTCATTGCCATGTTTCTGTGGGTGAAGACTAAACAATCAATAAGAAATGCCACATAAAATCAGACCTGAGGACAATATCATATGGAAACACACACATTTCTCTCTCTCTGCCTTGGGAAAGCAAAGAAGTGGAATTATTGATGTTGGCCTTGAGCTTTTACTTGCCATTCAAAAAAAATTAAATTACGAAGTGTATATCTGAAAAAATTATTTAACATGTGGTAGTCAGGCAGTCTCTCATAACAAAAATTAGAAAACTTATATTCTTTTGCTTTTAAACCTAAAAGATAATTACAGTTTATTGCATCCAAGGTCCTATGTTGAGTTACATATGTATATATATACATATGTATACATATATGTCTGTATGAGTTTTATTTTCCATATTCTGAGACAAATCACCATCTATTACAGTACATGTTGGGTTGGAGGAAACTAATGTGATTTTAACAAAGTTAAACAATAATTACATTGTGAGCATGAAAAAAATCAAAATAAAATAGCCACCTGTGTACTTGTCATCTTGTCAACTTGATTTTGTTCCGATACATAAAATCTATTAAAGTAATTCTTACAGTTTTTTAGCAGTCGTCTGATCTCAGGTCCTTGGGTGCTCAGGTCCTGATCCATAAACTTCTATATCTGGGTAGGTTCTGGTCATTATATGGGGCCGGAAGAAACACAAGCTTGTGGCCCAAGTATGGATAGGGTTTATTTTGCTAATATGCCTCATCATCCTCATTCTCACTCCCATTTCTCTGTAAGATATTCAAGATATTCAAGATATTTAATTATATCGTTTTTAATAAACATTTGTTAATTAATTTTATTATTTTAATTATTATTGTTGTTGTTATTGTTATTATAATTTTATTATCTATCTATCTATCTATCTATCTATCTATCTATCTATCTATCTATCTATCTATCTATCATCATGCCTGATAGATAGATTATCTATCTATCTTTCAGGCGTGATATGCCTACAAAAGTCGAAGGCTTATGTGAAATATTGTTTGTTAAAGGCCAAAGAAATAAAGAAACAGTCAGCAATGATATTAGACCATTATTCTAGAAACTTTTGTCCTCATCTAGAAAGAAGCCACTTCACATAGTGTTGAGAAATGTTCTGTTCCAAGGAAGTTTAGTTTTTAGCTTCGATTAACATTGTTACAAATGTGGGAGTACAAGTGGGAATTTGATGAGTTTTTTTTATTTCTGGAACAGAATGCAACAGTGCTGGTTTCACTTTAGCTCTCTATTGGTAATACTTGAACTCTCTATTTATTTAATTTTACTTTAGTCAGTAGTGTAGGATAACAGGAACTGCCTGGAATCATACCATGGATATAACGTTTTTGAATGCATGTTAACCTCTAAATAACCAAGGCACAGTGAGATCATGCAGTTTTATCATTTAAAAATCTGCCAGAACAAGAAACACAGAGTCAGATGATCTGTCAGGTTTTGACACCCCTAGGGCTCTGCCGTGGCCTCAAGGATAGCTTTGCCTTGGTCTTGCTGATTATTTTGTCTTTATTGAGGTCCTTATTGCTGGGCCTCCCCCTTGCACCACATGGTTTCTTTTATTTTGTTTGCTTTGCTTTGATTGTACTCTTTAGTTTACACCATATAGCACCACACTTTCATACATCCACCCACTAGCACTACAGACCTTACTGTCTATTTCATACATTTAGTTGATATGTTTGGCTCTTTTTTTTGTGTGTGTAAATAAATAAAATCTATTATTTATCTCAAGTTCAACTGTATGTATTTCCCCTTCTTTTGTCATGACCAGTTCGTGACAGTGTATGATATATGTGATATTATGTCTGTGGCAGCCTAATTGTGTGTCTATACTTTTCTTATGTCATTAGAATTTATTACACTGAATTTATTCCTGTCAGACACATTGGATGTGTTTGTTTCTTCATGTTTATTTGACTGATTTTAACCAAGGTGGATTTGGTTGGGCAGTAGTCAAAGCTGTGTGGTTATGGTGACAGTATATTCAAACTGCCAAACCATTATGTATACTATGTATTTATAAAATGCATATGCACATGTATGTGTGGGCTCAAGCGTTAACAATAGATGTTTTCATCGGGATGGGTACAATTATTTAAGTGCTTACCAATCACATCTTTCAATACCATGGATTCCATTAGAGCAACATTTTCATTGCCTGGTTCCTTCTGAAAGAAGGTGTAAGCCACCTGGAGCTCTTAATAAAAGACTGTCTCTTCAGCATCACAACTAACCATTAGTAAAGTGATAGATTCTGTCAGCATCATAGCCTATGACTCAACAACAAACTCGGTGACGCCACATTGATTGACTCGTATGCAGAATGATCATTGTTGAATTCAGATGCATGGTGCCGTGTTTATATTACATTAGATTTGTTAATACTGAGTGGGACAGAAAATCATAACTGATCTAAGTAATGGAAACATGTACATTATTACCAATATTTTAATTGTGGTGAAAACTGTGCCAAGCTTGTAGTGAATGTTTGAAACTGGGACGAGTTGAAATTTAGATGTGACATGATGACAGTTGGTCAGTGGAGAGACTAGATGGGTAGAGGCTAATTCCCCAATGTGAAGTGAGATGAAAACATATATACACATATGCACATTAAACCTTAAAAAACCCCAGAGCTCTAGGAATCCCCAGACAAGAGAAAAAAAGGAGAGGAGGAAGGCAAAAGGAAGAAACACAGAATTTAAACTCTCACACATAAAATGTGTACATTGTTCGCTGACTACCCTCCAGTGCCAGCTATCTTATAGCAAACATCTGTATAGTTGATATGCTTAGTGATCTATATGAGACTGAGCAGTTCTATTATTTTATATTTAATTGTGAGTAATAAACATCTGATGCTGAAGACATTTGATGTTATTGTGTCAGAGTTGCACTTTTTTTTTTATGTATTCACTTTCCACTCCCATTTTCCTCTTTTCCCACTGCAAGAGTTCCAGGATGTGGAAGTGGACATCACACAGCGGGAGATATGCATCTGCAACATTAAGCCTCATTAAACCTCAAGGTGTTCACTTTATGCTACAGATGTCCCACAGCTCTTACATTCTTCTATTACACCTTGGGATCACATGAGCAGAGACCAAGGAGCTCACAGGGATTTACTTTCTGAATGGAAATCAGGATGATCTCTCTTTTCTAGGATTAGCAGTCAATCAATCAATCTATTGTAATAATGCCCTAGTAAAGTTTCAAAAAGTGATACATATATTTGGATATTGTATGTGCTACATAAGGCATCTCCATTATGCATCATGAATTATGTACATAAACACAAGCTCTGTATGCAAACGCCCAGACCCAGAGTAGCTCAGTAATTGGTTTTATGTGATAAAACTTCTCCCCCAAAGTATTTCGCCTCCTTTTGTATGTGTGTGTGTGACCCAAAGTTATCAACTGACAACCAGCCTGGATCGGGGATTTAAGATGAATAACACAAATCAGCTTACTCACAATAACACAAAGGGGCTGCTGAATACAGAGAGGTGCTGTCAGCACTTTGCGAGAGGCCGCGGCAGGAAACGGGCTCCACTGACAATGTAAATCATAGATCAGTTCATTAGCCAAATGGCACTGATGGATTTACATTGGGTCAGAACATTACCAAGTGCCTGGAGGATCCTGCCTCTTTTCTACAACCTTGTATAATGTTCCAGCTCTATATCCTTTTTTGCTGAAACATTTAAATTCTCTGTTCCACACCTCAGGCACAAGTAAAGGAGATTTACACCTTAAAAAAAAATGAAAGCATCTTTCCCCCATTCAAAGTACAGCACACAAACTCACAGCATGAAAAAAAAAAAAGAATCCATGTAATGACATACATCCGTACATAACCATCTTATTTGCATTCTGTCATGATATCTGTCATTACATAATCTTCCAAACATCCTAGAAAGCCTATTAGTGATAAAACAATAGTGTATCTAAACCCGAACATATCTACCCAATGTAACCAAGCAACAATCTGCATGTCTGTGAAGTGACAACAATGATGTATGTATTTGATTTCATGAAAGCTCACAGTCGTGCAGAGGCTGCCTCACAACAAGAATGCTTGGGGCTTGTGAAGTTTTCTTCTCACTGCATTTATATATCCACAGGTGTGGCTTTGAATGTGAATGTGAATATGTTTTCTGCAATGGACTGTCAGCCATTCAGTCTGCATGGTGCCCAAAGCATGCTGATAAATGCCTCTCATGTTCCTGAACGCGTGAAAAAAAACAGAAAAAGACTGAATGAATGCTGATCACAATTTTACACAATCAATCATAATGCACTGTTCATATGTAACAAGCCAGTTATATTGCTATTATGGGATATAAAATTGGTCTTGAATGATTTGTGTCCTAGTAAAATAAAGCCTCAGTGTGCGTGTGACAAGGAGGTAGGTAAAGTAGGGTGTGAGTTAGAGAATACTTTCTCCTGGATGCAGGTTTCTTTTTTTCTTCTGTGGCATGAATTACCTTTGCCTGGAGCCCTTTCTTTTGAAAGTCAAAAAGGGCACTTATACGGCATGCAGAAACTCTTCAACAGAATTACATTTCTATTGTAAAATAATCATAGATCAGCTTGATCTCTGGGCAGTTAATCGACAATTTATTTAGCCAGATACAGCTTCATATAGGGGTTGTCTGGAGGTGATTAATGACTCCCTGGACTTTTATGACGTTCCATTTATTCGCAGGTCAGTGCTTATACATGTATTATAATCATTTAGTTATTTATAACAGACCGTCACCTGTATCTGAACCTGACATGTAATATCATTCAGCCGCCCTGAGGGGAAGTGTGTGTCATTGTCTGTATCAGAGTTGTCCAGTGTTGACAGTCCGCTGCTGGGGGGCTGCCATGGCTGTGTCGTAGCTCTGACTGAGTATTTCTTTTTGGAGCAGCAGCACCCGGTTTCTGCCTGCTGAGAGCAACTTAGTCCATATAAGGTCAAGTAAAGGTGAGGCACTAGTCTCTTTGGCCCTGGTGTATAGTCAGCCTTACTGCTATGTGTGAGAGGTGTATCATAGGCTCTGCTCTCACTCCACTAGACTAGAATGAGTGTCGTTCCCCCGAGAGGAGCTGTTGTGGGCAAGAAATGTGCTCAGAGAGGAAGATGGCACAGTTTCCACAACCACTGACCAACAGGAGAAATGAATGTAAGTCTGATCTGGAGAAGCAAAAAGCAATGATTCTTAATTAGAAAGGTTTAGTTGAGAGGGGTTTTATCAAATCTTGTGGCAGGTGTTTATTAGACATGAAATAGATTCTGTTCAGGACCTAGAGGAGCCACAGAATTACAATTACACACCTGGAGAATTCTGCAACAGCATCCAGTAAACATGATTAAAAACATTAAATATGAGGTGGTCTCCCATGAATCATAATTTTGGCAGCACTACTGTGGTGGAATTTATTGTTTCATGAACTCTAAGTGGCTTTAAATGTATCAAATGAGATCTGAAAACAGGTTATCATCATCATTATCAGTTTGACATTATTTGCTCAGTTTCACATTTTACATTTCTATTCAGGATTGTGTTGTGGCTTTCATTGTGAGATTATTTAAGAGTTCAACAGGCTGACCCAAGTCTGAATGGATGACAGGAGAGAAATGTGGTTTTTGTAGTTTCTTACTACAAATAAATTTATCTTCTGTGTAAAATCAGTTCATGACCCCACCAATAAAGGTCACACTGTGTAAAAGGAAGAGGACAAATTATTAACAAATGGCAATAGTAGATATGCTGCTGTAAAATCGTAGCAGTCTCAAGCGAGCATTGCCGACATCTCTCCTCGGACACAGCATAGCAATATATAAAGGTCGGAGGCAGGAAAACAATGCACAATGAGCATAACACTGCTTAAAACCCTCCAGGTGGGGAGGGATGTTTTTGTTATCCGCTCTTCACATGACAAATGTAATAATTTCCAGCCTTCTCTGAGCAGGGCTCATGCTGAACAGTGAAACTGCACAATAAGAAGCTGGGGTGAGGACCAGATCATTCCCTTTGCTGCTGGACGGGATTTCCTCTTATAAGGCTGGAGAGATTAAGGTCATGTAACTTTCCCTCCTGTGCTTCTGGACAGTTATATGATGGAAGCACCGCCTTGCTTTCACTGACTGCTGAGACACCAGCTGAGAAGATTCGAGCTCTCAGAGTGAGTCAATGGTAACTGAATGTTGTACCAATAACATACTTTGTCCTCTCTGGACTGGAAACACAAAGTGGCATCAGCCAAAACAAATCCAAACAGGCTAGTGAATCAGTGGGAGCTGCAAGAAAGATCTCTCTGTGGTGTCTGTAAAGTTGTCTTTTACAGAAAGGGTCCAAGCCAAGACACGACCCAGTGTTGTGGGCAAAAATATCCCCCTGAAACAAGAACTGAGCTATTTATCAGGACTTACTGGATTTCAGGCAGCAGGCATTACTTGTAGGTTTCACTCTGTTTATTGCAGGAGATCAAGGGGCTGGTATTCTGTGCATAGATTCTAATCTAATGCAAAATGAAAAGTGACTCATTTTAAACAAAAACATTAGGCACCTTTGCCCTTAGCTAGCTCAGGCCTAAGACCAATGTCACCATGGTAACAGCCAGTGACATCTACACTGATCAGTAGCACCCAACATTAAAAAACAGGAAAGCTTATAATTTGCAAATTGTTAACATTGTTGTGGAGAGTTCAATGAGAGGGGTAAGATTTTTCATGTTTATCTTTTTATTGCTTCATTCTTCACTGAATTTCCCAAATAAATGGTCCTTGTAACTTTTGAATTCTTCCAAAAGACAAATATTTTCTGCTGGGATAAATGAAGATCAGTGGTTGGATGCTGTTCCTCAGTCTGCATTTTTTTTAGTTTGAAAAAAGTCTTAATTTACCCAGAGTTCATTGTACCACAGGTCGACTTAAGAACTAAACAAATGAATTTAGACGTCTGTCTGAAATCTGAGTATTTGTTGTAACTAAGTCATAGTCAGCCTTTGTGAAACCAGCTCAAGGGCTCAAATAGAACCAAATATTAGTGAGCATGCTGATCAGAATAAGAACGCACAGTAGCCTCAATACCATCCATAAGACCTTTAGACTGAAGCTCTTTCCAACACCAGCAAATCAATGGAAGAACCTTGTAGTCCAGAGAGCCAAAGGGGTCCCTAAAGCCAGCAGCTCCCAGATCGCAGGGAGCTGTACAAGGCTGACTGAGGTCTTCCCTCATCTTACACAGCCTAAAGCAATTCTGCTTCTGTTTGTTCTTTCCATTGACTTTTGGCACATTTGCCACAAAATGTTGTATTTGCCTCATAGTTACACACATGTTCAGAAGTCTCCAGTATTGCACTCATATCAAGTGTCCCTAACAGAGTCCAGGTTAAGGCTCAAATCAAACTAAAAGTTAAGACTCGTTGCACTTTCTCAGTGAAACACTCCACATCATCAATATCATAAACAACACATATACATAATCCATAATTCATGAATCTGATACATAAATCTAAGTTTATTCGCTTTAGAAATCTTGATTTCTTTATGTACTGTTTTGCTACAAGTACATACATATGCAAGGCCTCACTGATGTGTTCATGGATGCATGTGAACAGTTCGTAAATTAGTCTTTATTTGCTGCATGTGGATTTATATATTCAAGAATTTATGCCCATGTATGTGTGAGCTGTGTACTGGTGCAAGAGAAACGTGCACTGGAAGCAGAGTGGTGGAGGCAAGAGAAACACGACAGCCTGTTTGGCTTTCTTCAGTGGGTGACCCCACTCATCACCTACCTCCAGGCTGTCCCTTCTCAAAAAACAATAAAATCTTTGATGCTGCCTCTCCAGCCAGTGGGCTGTGGACTGGCAGCTGCCCAAAAAATGCAAGTATCAAGTAATAAAGTATCTGTATGTGGGAAACCTGGCACATACAGCTCAAATAAAGGCATTAAGTGCTAGATTTAGCACCATCACAGGTTTTGAAACATTCAAATTTGTGAAAGCTTTGTGTTGCTGTGGGGGAGTGTGAATGGCAGGGGAACATTTCAGTTATACTCACATTGTACATTAACATAGGGATTACGCCATTTTGCCATTCCTTGATTCATTTCCTTTGAAGGGACAACAGTGAGACAATGTGCCAAAAACAGCAAGGAACAAGTAGATATCAGATAGAGTGTTTACACTGATGTTTGACATACACCACGCTGCTATGCTGGCAGTGTTTTATGGTACATGTTCAA
The DNA here is from genome assembly GCA_038496675.1 of Rachycentron canadum. NCBI lineage: Eukaryota > Metazoa > Chordata > Actinopteri > Carangiformes > Rachycentridae > Rachycentron > Rachycentron canadum. The sequence continues at coordinate 15,198,243 of CM076649.1, read as the reverse complement.
ATCGCGCCTGAGATACAATCATCTAACCACCGTGCTCTTGTGAATTATGTATGCCCAGATACCCTGAGACCGACACATTAGTTTCACTCTATGAGACAAGTGGCCTGTGGTAGCAAAATAAAAACAGAAAGTGCTACACTGCGCTGTATGTTCTAAAGGCTTTTACTACTGTAATTTCTTCCTGTGGTTATCTCAGATGCATTTTATGTTGTATATTAGTCACAGGAGGGTTCATATAAATGGAATGATGAAGTGATCGCTTGAGTAAAGTGTGTTTAACATTAAGTTGACGTGGTAGGATTTATTGAAATGTATCTGAATCACTTCTGAATCACTTTTGTAATAACTCTTAAGGCTTGTTGATCACCACGGGAGAAGACTGATCATTGTAAACTGTGTGAGGTGAAATGTGTTATTTTGAGAAGAGTCAACTATGACCTTGTCCTCATTGCAGTTTGGTATGATAGGCTAGTGGTAGAAGAAATGGTCAAACAGATTCTGCTTTTCTCATATCGACTTTGTCTTCTGGTCCCAGAATAAATACATTTATATGGTCAATGGAGACTGGTGTTTCATTCATCAATTTGGCAATGGAGGACCAAAAAAATCCGCACTTGTCTTAACCAGTGTGGTTATCAGAAAAGGAAAATTGTATTATTTGAGTAATGTGTCATAATATACACTTGACTCCACCTCTGGTATATTACAGATTAGTTACACAGAGCCGAGTCCAAGAGAGACTGGCTGGGGGAGGAAAATGCCACATTTAGTGAACTCACAAATTTAAGTAACTCTTGAAAGTCTCCACTTGCAGTGAATGTATTTATTATTATTTTTTTAACTGATGCTGCCAGGATCAAATACATTTTCAGCTAACAGGAGTACATCTGTGGCATATAACACGTATCATTTTCCAGTTGTCACCCGTCGCTGCAGATCTGTAAGTCAGGTCTGGCCGATCAAAGGGAATCAGAGCAGAAAGAATTTAAAGGGTCCAAAATATCAAAGCACCCACACCAAAGAGTCAGAGAGAAAGACAGAGAGAGTGGTGTGTGGGTGTGTCTGTTGAATTAGCTGATGTGTCCTCTGTGGTGATGATGAGCTTTATATTTTGTCATGATGTGACCCTATTTTCTGGCTTTGTAGTGTGGGAAATGATATGTTGGCAGTTTAAGAGCACATTATCAGTGAGAGGTCTCTGCATGTGTGGGTTTATGGATGTAATTAATCTGCGCCAAATGAGCCTGGAACTGGAGGAGAATTAGCAGAAATTGTTTGCCATACTGCTGATGATTTCCTAATGAATGTTTAAAACCAGTGCATTGTGTTAAGTGATTTTTAAAATGATATTATGTTAACCCTGAAATAACAGGTTTGGAAAGTATCATGTGTGGGTTACACACGGGAGACTGTTCTGCTGTAGTTTTGTTTTTGTTTCAACCTCAAGCCCAGTTGCACTTGGAGTTGTATGGTTAGACTACTGTGGTTTTGACTCTGTTGGCAGCAATAACATATTTTTGACTAAGAAGTTTAAATGTGATACTTTTGTATTTTTATGGAGATACATATCAATATTGGAACAATAGCTATTTATTAATAATGTTATTGATTTAAATCATATTGTACAGTTCAGTCAAGAGAATCCATTTTCCTTGTTGAGGTCTTTTAAAGGAATGAAAAAAGTGAGATAAGGCTTTGTGCTCAGGAATTCAGAAAATGCATAAAGTCATGCTGGACCTCTGCCTTTAGGCTACTTGCAGATGAAAACAGAGCTGATAAAGAAAAACTATCCAGTCTAGGCTGAAGCTGAATCACAGCCTCACTAAACAGTTAATAATAAAATAAAGTTAATTGTTTCAGTTTGGTGAAATCTGAATATCTGGCATTGGTCCAGAACAACCTCCCAGGCGGCTCCCAAAAAACGTGTAAACAGGCAGTCCAAAGTGACACTTTGACTATGTTGTGTTTTTTGTGTAAAACCAACAGTCCAAGCCTTAAAATTATTTAAAATCTATTCAATTGATTAAAAAAGAAAAGCATGATATTCTCACATGAGAACAGGAACAATAACAACAATGACAGTTATCAAAATAATTGTCATTAATTTGATCAACTAATTCTTTCAGGTCTTCTTGTATATAGTGTACAGACAGTACAGGTCAGACACACACACACGACACGTGTATTTGCTAAAACATGTCATGAATAAGATGGAAAAAAAACAGACAGAAAAGAAAAAGGAAAGAAACCCTACCTATCTTATAACAGCTCAGTCTGCAGGAGAGGGAAGGGAACAACTGAAGCAGCCTGTCAGACGACCTTCGTCCTATCAGGCTGCAAGGCAACACATACACAAAGAAAAAAGAAGAGATAAATATAAATGCGGCACATTGATGCACTGGGCCAGAGATGAGATGTTGTTGTTAATGAGAAGAGAATATTTATACTGAATGACTGTGGGGCAACTTTATCAACAGTCTCATTCAGAACAGTTTTTTATTTCTTCCCACGCTCCTATGAGGCTGTTGGGTAGAAATGCTTTATGTGCACTGAGTGAACTGTACACTTGATGAAAAATTGTTTGAAGACACTCAGTTGTGTTGTAAAAAAAAAAAAACCTGCTGTATATTGGTGGCCGGCTCAGTCGGATCACGTCTTCCCTGATGATGATGTAGAGCGGTCAAATTTTGGCAAAAATTAGTTCCAGTCTTACAAGCTATCTGTATGACAGTGAAGTTGCTTTTGTTTTGATGTACACACAGAAACACACAGAGAAAGTTAGAGAGAGAGAAAAAGCCTTAGACTAAGAATTGAACAGTATACACTGGTCCAACACATCAGTATTTAGCAGCCATTGCAAAAAACATTGTTGCCACAAATTCGACAAAATAATTTATCACAAGGAGCCATTAAAGGTATTAATACTGTCACTGATTCCCTAGACTGATTCTTTTCATGAGCAGGGTGTTTTAGCTCCAGCTTCAAGCCCCTTTACTAAGCAAGGTGAGTTTATTTGTATTGCGCCTTTTAACAACAAGGCAATTCAAAGTGGTGAATTATACAACACAAAAGACTTTAAGAAAAGAGACACAATATAAAAGACAGATTTAAACAGGATTTAAAAGGATAGAATGAAACATAGAGAAAACATAACCCATTTTTTTTAGTTTAACTTAGTCAAAATGCAGAGGCAGACAGAAAAGTCTTAAGCTCTTATACACCTATTTCACTGATCCCTGATATCAACTGACCTAGAGAATACTGCTTTGTGAGAGATCTTCAAAGCAATTAATGCTATTATTGTTCCTACAACACCCATTGTGTCTGATGTTAATTCCACATTGGCCTCTTTACCACTCAATTCTACATTTGATACAGTGGTGGACTTGTGTTCAACCATCTTTTCATCTCATTATATTCTGAATGCCAGTATCTCTTTGCTTTCTCCTTTGAGGGTCAGCAACACGTTTGGCAGACAAGTGTCCAGAAATTCCGCAAATTGATGGCAAAATATGCCACAGCCGTAGGGAGAGTCTTGATTAGTCTGTGATCTCTTGTGGAAATGCAATGGTCAAACAAGGTCAAAGACCACTGCTGGCCAAGTGTACCCCATGTACAACAGGAACAGTGCTCTTTTTTGGACATGACTGATTATTGTCAACACTGGATTCACAAATATACTGCAGAGGACACCATCTTTCATGCTGCCACACTTAACTCTGCACCTGGCTTGATTCAATGAACTGAACATATGACAGCTGCACTGTGAGACTTGAAGGCTGCTCTTACATTAACACCAGCCTTGGGCTTGGCAGACTATAAGTTGCCTTTTTACCTGTAGCTGCATGAGAGGGATGGCTTCACTGCTGGCATTTTGGTTCAGAAACATGGCTCTCATCACCACCCTGTGGCTTTTTATTCTTCAGGGGATGCCAGCTTGTTTGAAAGCTGTTGCTGCTACAGCAGCTTAATTAAAAAGCCAGCCCCCATTGTGTTGGACAATGTGTAAAGTTTTGCTCTTTATTTTGTTTAGCATATTCTGAACACCCAGCATGTGACAGCTGTTTGTAGATCAGGCTACCCGGTGAGCACACACGGTCTAGCTCTAATATTTTTGTTCATGGGGATCCACTTTAATCCATTAATGTTTATACAATTGAATCAGATGATGAGTTAGGTCTATATGATTGAGAAGCTATGGTTGAAACAGCAACCCCAGTGTGATTTGTTGAAAAGACGGATACTCAGTACCGTCCAGGTTATGCTGTCACCATTGAAACAGGTGTTCTGGAGGCACATGCTCTGCCTCCTGGGACATCTGCTCAACAAGCTGAGTTGTATGCCCTGACACAAGCCTATATTTTGGCTGAGGGCCGGTCTGCCACCATTCATCAAGCTATGCTTTTGGTGTAGTCAATGATTTTGCTGCACTGTGGAAACTCTGCAGGGTTCATCATCATCTGCCAAACAAATCTAACATTTAGCTCTGATGTCTATTCTGTTAAAAGCCAGTGATGCTTACCCCATCCTCTATGGTACTAAAGTGTTTGTCCTTTCAACCTTGTTCAATCAGTTTTGGTTTTTTTTGTTTGTTTGATTTTTTTTGTCATTTGTCTCACTTAATAATATCCCATGTTGATGGTCATAAACTTGTGGTAAAACAATAGTTGAAGTAGTAAGCAAGTTTGTCCTATGGATGGATGGATGTGTCATTGCTGCTGACTACAAGTACTACCACAAAAGTGGAAGGAAAAGCAGAACTGACCCATACAACAAGGTGCCAAAAGGATCCAAACAAGAGAAACCATTCAATATACTGCTGGTGGTTGTCAAAAAGAACCTCACCAGGAAATAATTATCCCAAGAGTTATCAGCTTCCTCCAAGCAAACTCCTTCTATTTCTTGTGAGCTAGTAGATTTTCATTGGTACTTCCACATCTTATGGTTCATAAAAGGGTTTTGGATTGTGTATTTACAATATCAGTTCATTTTACTTGAAAGAATTAATTCCAATCAACTGAAATATTTGTACATGACTATAAGACTGTGGATGCTGTTCTGCTTGGTTTTCTTTCATTTATCTTTTGAAGTCAGCTAATGAATGATAATGGAATGTTTGCGATTTGAAAAAATATGCTCTAATCGTGCTTTATCAGTGTATCTACCCATTCAAGTAATTTGACTTATGTTTATGTGACTTAAGACATTGCATTTAGAGGCTTTTAGTCACATTTAGGGGTTTATCCTTCTTCTTCTCTTCTTGCAGTTTGCACCAGCAGAGGGCAGGGGAGGTGGTGGTGGTGATGGTGGACTGTCTGCAGTCTATTGTTGGGCCAACATGGAGACAACCATTCATGCTCACACTCATGCCTACAGGCAATTTAGATACATCAATTAACCTAGACGCACATGTCTTTGGACTGTGGGAGTAAGCTGGAGTATCCAGAGGGAACCCATACAGGCACAGAGAGAAAATCCAAACTCCAGACAGAAAGGTCTTCTACTGCTGAATATGGCCACTGATGCTCCATGGAACTCATAGACTATGTGATGCATAGCTTTGATCTCATGATCAATAAACGGGGGGGCTCCACTAGAATTTTCCTTTGTACAGCATTTGGAATCTTTACCACAGACTTCAGACTGTCCAGTCATGAAGCTCGTCGTGTCTCCAGGTCTGAGAAATGCTTATTAAACTGTGCTTCGTAAGCGCTAATTATGACCTTGTCCTCATTGCAGTTTGGTATAAACAGCTGGTGTGGGAAGGAATAGTTATGTTGTTTCTCTTGTGTGGAGTTGTTTCCTGGGCCCAGAATAAATACATTGATTTAAGTCAACAGAAACTGACCAGACAGATATTTTGTTCATCAGTTGTCATGATCACCTATTGTAGTGCAAGAATTATGCACTCACTGCTCATGAAAAAAAAAATCTCTACAGTATCCCACACAATAGTAGACAATTTGTTCTGTTGTAATGTCATCTGAACTTCTTGGCAATGTCTTACAATAGCTCAGTCTCATGAAATGTCAGCCTTTCAGTGTAACGAAAGCTGAGTTTGCACAAACAGAAAAAGCTGAAAAATTGAGGCAGATAGACTGAGGTGGAGCACGAGTTTGAGGGGGAGCGGAGGGTGCACAAACACAAAACAGCATGAAAATGAAAGAACTGCACTGGAATCCAATTTAAAGGACCAATCTGAGCAATACTAAAGGAGAGACAAGCAGAGCTGAGGTGGAACGGCGTGTCTGATGAGATTCTGTGAGCACACATCAGTACCCATCTCGCCCTGTGCCACGGATAAGATAGAGATTGTATGCTTGGCTGTGAAAAGCTGAATGGTGGCAAATCTGACATAGTTATTTAATACAAAGGGTCCATTTATATAAATCAGGGATTGGATAATTCACTGAAAAAATACAGCAGAATTGTATCTTTTGAAAAACAAAAATTGGTTGCTGGAATAACTTTACGTGTGGTAGCCTTTCCAGCTAGTGAGTTTTATAACCCTATCATCGGCACCCCAAAATAATAATTATGTTCATCAAGGGACCAAAGATCCATCCAATATCTATACCACTTAACCTTACAGGGCCATGGGAGGACTGGAGCTGCCATTATGAGGGTGGGGTACACTGGCCACGTCACCACTACCACAGGGTTGACATATGGAGAACACCCATCATGCATGTCTTTGGACTGTGCGAGGAAGCCTAGTACCCGGTGGGAACCCTTGCAGCCACAGGGAGAACATGCAAACTCCACACAGAAAGGCTCCAGCCAGCCAGTTCAAACACAGAACCTTCCTTCTGTGCAGCTGCAGTCCTAAACATTGCAGCACTGTGCCACAGAGCCCAATATGGTCCTTTAAACTAGATGTGTCACATTACGCTATAGTGAAACAACATGTTTAATATGTTGCATTTATTTGTTTTTTTTTCTGCACCAATACAACACAAATCTGACCAAACTTTCTCTAATCCTTCCCAGATGCCTAAGACCAACCATATTGAAACAAATTTGTTTATTTGTCCACAATATAACCACAATCTTTCCCTATAAGTTCAACTTGACAGGCGTCGGCCTGTGATTGTTGACAGATAATGTACAAAGTATAATACAATATTGGCATTGGAAAAAAAAAAAAATCAATGCATCCAGAGCCATCAGTAAGGGTTAACTCAGCAATGTGACCATAATTCCTCACTGATCTCCAACCAACTGATGTGTGTTTGATGGAGTCAACCTAAGCACTGCAGTTTGACGTAGAACTCAGGTCTTTGTGGTGGTGGTGGAGTGCTTTGTTCACCTGCAGCATTTTGGTTCCCTGATCCATTTGCTGTCTAACTGTACAATAAATATACTTTTTGTTCAGAATGAAATGGTACAAATGCGTACTATCAGAGCTCCTTTGTACCTATACTGTGGATAAAAGCATGTGTGTCTTAGTCTGAAGACCCATTATTTGTGCTTGCTATGATGCATCATGATAAATGTGGTTTTCAGAATAAAATCTATCCCACCTGTTCCTCTATTTTTAGTGTGTACTTATTTTCAGTGTGTGGCCTGTGTATTTGTGTGAACATGAACAGTAAAACCTTGCTCTGTCAATATTCTCACAGGCTCATGTTTTCTTAATATCAGATAGTCCATTCTTTTCACACATAAGGAGAAATTTATGTTCGGGCTGTTAGGTTGGGAAGTAGCTGCTTCTGTAATACATAAAATCAATTCAGTTTATTTTTAAATGCCTAAATGCAGTTCAATAAATGAAAATCTTAAAAAAAATAAATAAAAATAAAACTCTCATTTATCTTATTGTCGCCACATGGTCATTGGAATAAAATGATGCAAGATTTTCTTATGACACTTTCCAGGTGATTTTAAAAATCTGAATTTGACACAACAGTAGGCTGAATCAGAACTGGTCTTGTAACTGTGCCCTAACCTCAGAGAGGTTGTTAATGTTCTTGTAAGTGTCTTTCAATTCTCCTGAAGCCATATTTCATGTTTTTATTGAAAAGAGTGCACATCTGAGTTCATAATCGCCTTTGCATTACGCCAGGGGCCCATTCGTCTTTTGCTTCTCTGATTTATGTTGCACTAATCTCTGCTGGTGGATTTGTATAGAGTGTGAATATAGCTGGTGTCTGACCTGGATATCTGAGAGCATTATAAAGTACTACAGGGAGTCTCAGGCTTTGAGACATTGTAAGGATGGGGCAGTGCTATGAGTATACATTTATTGTTAATACGTCCTCTGCCTTGAGGGCCACCTCCAGGGCAACGTTAGGGGCTGCAGTTATCTATTAGCTCCAACTGACTGTCAATGAAAGAACAAAGCACAGTATGTTAAAACCAGATTGCGGAGTCTTGCATTTTCTATCCACTGTACAATGCCGACATATGGGGAATTTGTCAAAGTAGAGTCACTGAAATGTTGCTGTGGCCAAAGAACCATGCAACAATTAAGTTTTTGTAGTCTGTCAATACTGGTCTGAAGGCTGGGATTCTGTGTTGAAGTGGCCTAACTGTGCTTTCTCTGTGGTTGTTTTCTTGAGTGTAATTTGCACATCAGGGAGAACGTTCCAGCTGTGATGAAAGGAAACTGATTTATAATTCATGGAGTTGTAAATGTGGGTGCAACGGGCTAATGGGCAATGTGCTGTTATGTAATGAAAAACAGCATAATGAAATGTAGGAATATTGTCTGACCCCGGTGATAGGAACCAGGCTTTTTTTAATGAATTTGGAAGTTATAGCTATATGTGTCAGGTTCATTTAATTTCCCCAAGACAGCCGCCTTTTCTGCTCAAGGTGAGGTGCTTATCAAAAATCTATATATATCTGACTGGCAGCGTGAAAAGAAATGAATGGGATTATAAGAAAAACAGCGAAAATTAATCATGAAATGTTCTTATAGTCTTATAGATCTTATAGTCTTATGTTATCTATGTCACTGTCTACAATAGAAATAATTGACATGGATCTCTCTTTTGAAGTGACACTTAAGACCTTGTAGAGCACAGGTCAGACACTCTTGAAAAATAAATCATTAAATCCAAGAGATGAAAGAAAGGTAGAAGGACAGACTAGAGAGAGAAAGAAGGGGAGATAAACAGAGGAAGGGAGATAGAAAAAGACAGCGATAGCATGCTAAGGAAGTGCAATTCCTTTGTTCTCATGACACACACAGGAAAAGGCCACATCAATGATGTCGGCTGTTTCCAGCGAATAGCATAAAAGAGAGCTCGGCGAGAAGAGTGAGAAAGTGAACATAATCCATTTGAGATTCTGGAGGGGACTCAGTCCTCCCTGTCACTCGTCCATCCTTCCCAGGAAACACAAAGAGCATTATGCATGAAGCCCAGAAGGTCTCTGAGCCGCACCATGCTGTCGCCCAGCTCCACCGTACAAAGTCACTCCAACACCATTTCTCTAGGAATTCACAGTGCTGCATAACACAATAATATATGTTCAAATCAATGAGAGGTTAAGAGGTGATAATTCTTACAGCTTTTAGCCTTGACCACCTCCTCACTGCCCCTATTGAAGAGTGACTAACAGCCAGTCACCTTTCAGATATGACATCTCTTTCCCTGTGGGTGGAAGTTGAATAAAAATGGCATACTGGAGTTATAAAAGATATTCAAATGCATTGTGTCCTTCTTTTTTTGAAGTCTCAAAGTGCTGTCTTGGATTTTTCTGATTTTTTTGTCGATTTTCTCTTAGTAGAAGAGCAAAACTTTCCTATTCTGCCGTAAAGTTTAGTGAAGGGATGCAAGATAGGGATGTGGCAACCACCCAAACATTGTGCAAGTGTGTTTTGCAGATAAAGTTAGGGTAAAACACACTGTAGGGAGGGAAAGTAAAGAAAAAGATAAAACCTGAGTCAGATCACACATGGAACAAGTTATGTGATGGCATGTCCCAATAAATACCTGGTGAGACATAGCCACATTCACCTTTGTATGCATTTTTTATAACACAAATACTGGCACAAATAACGGCATGTCAAGCAGTCTGGGATAAAAACAAGTCAAACATCTTAACTTTCACGTTCTTGAAGACATGCATGTTTCTGCTGACAGTTTTTAAATCTTCAAGGGACATATTTCACCTCTTTTTCTTCTCCTCATTTGCATGACTCAAGATTTCTTGTCATAATCTCTTAACTCTGCCCTTTAAGAGAAGGACAGGATTATTTGATATGCATAGTCTGGATAATGTTTCATTCATAAATACTTTAAACCTTATTAAGTTGCAATTGATGACTTCACAACCAAGGAAGGGTTAAATATCACTCAGTATGATGTGAGAAAGTGCCCACATCTTGAACTGTAAAAAATATTACACTTCACTATTGTCTTTCATTTGCACAGATTTTCTCTGTGACGAAAATACTTATCACACAGGAATATATATATATATAGCAGTTAGTGTACATGCAGATGCTATATGCTATATGCTATATATATATTATAGATGTACTCTTCCCAACTTGCAAAATGCAATTTACATAATACCACAGTGGAATGAAAGCAAATTAGGCCATTGAAAAAAGCATTTGTTCATTTTGAGTAAAAAATTAAGTTTGAAAGACCCAGACCTATAAAATTTGCACTCATCTCACAGGAATATATTCTTGTTTGTTTCCCAGTTTGTGGAAAGATGCTGTTCCTGTGTTCACACCGGTTTCCTCTCACTTTCCAGACTTGCAGGTCAGGAAAATTATTGAATCTAGATAGTCTGTAGGTGTGACAGTGACAATGATTTTTTTGTTTGTTACTCCCATCTTGGACTGTAATCAATCATGCTGTAGATGCTATGCAATGTTTTCTTAACACAAACTGTGCTGTTAAACAATAAGGAAAATGTAATAGGCTGATAAAGATAATTCTTTATAATGCACAGGTGTTGCACAAAAACACATTTTCTCTTCATAAAAGGGCTGCAGAGAAAAATGCTGTGTGATGACTGAGCTTTGTGAGGGGCTGAAACACACGTGTCACTTAGAATTCAGCTGTGTCACACCCCGGACCAGGCCAGTGCAGACAAATATTGGTTTTGTGTCAAAAAGCTACTTGAAAGTTGGATGTGATAATCTTCCGGCTAATGGCCTGGCAAAGGCCTCCTTATTATTCTGGCCCCAGCCTCCCTCTACCGAGGGTGTCTCCACAAGGTTAATTAGTGGAGGGTCCCCTGAGGTTCCCCATGCGATGTAGGCTTAGGATAGTGGAGGTGCCTCTACACAAACAAGGTTAATGGAGCCTTAGATAACTCCCTCCTTCTCTTTCCCTCATCCTCATGCATCCACATGGAGTGTGCTACTGTGCCTTAGTTATTCATCAGCCTTTAAGGTGGAAGGGCTGGCTGCCTTGGGAGTTTGAACTGTGGGTATTAGCCATTGAGATGACATTCACATCTGCTTGCGGTCATTGCATTATTTAAGTAATACTTCAGTTGGCAATGGGAAATGGCAGTATGGTAAACAAGCAACTGCTATTTCCAGCTATATTATGTGATGAAAACCAAGAAGTTTAATCATCAAGTGTCAGTGTGCAGAAACAGCAACAACAGAAAACATTCTCGCTACTAAAAAATGCATTTGGATATCATTTCGCCTGGAAACCCATTTTCAGAACTATCATCCATCAATGATCTTGGAGTGTAGCAGCTTTTCTGATGGAGGCAATAATGTCCTGTTGAGCTAATCTTGAGCCCATGGGTGTATCTGTCATCATTTCCCAAGAGACAGCGAGGCAGAAACATGAGGCTTAAATCAAAGAAATAACACACAGAGAGAACGGGGCCTTTGGAAGGTCACAGTGTCACATATGATTTTGCATCAAGAGTCACACTCTGAATCGCACCCTTGAATAAAGTGTGTCTTTAAGCCACTCCTGAGATGTATGGCCGAGTAGACCACACTTTGGCATTCACACTCGTCTTCCCACAATGTCTTCCCCACCCTCCTTCCTCCTCCTCCCACCTCTCTGACCTCCATCAGGAACAACATGATTTATCACACCAATATCCCCTTCAGCACCTGCCTGATTGCTTTGATTTCTCTATTGACATTTCCCACCGTCCCACCTGCATGCATATTTCATGCTTGTCCTGGGATGGTGAGCATGCATCCAGAGATGATAGTCATGAAAACACTCAAAAAAGACACCTTATCTCTCATACTGTGCCTGGAGCTTTATGTGTTACAATCATGTTTACTTTAGGTGTGTTCCAGGGGTTTAGAGCCTGGATAATACAGCTCTGTCTGTCTCTGCACATCTTCTTGTCCATGTGAAGATATCACCTTCAGAGAGAAGGGGATGAGAGGTGTCCTGCTGCTTCTTTGAGGTCACAGGCGAGGAGGGTGCTGATGTGCTGGGGGTTTCTAAGGGGAATGAAAGGCGGGAGAGGAGCAGCTAAAAGTTTTAAAGCATGACCCAGTCCCCCTTTGGTGACGAAGGTGACACAGCGTGTGCTCAGAGGCTTGTGAAGGAATCTGCCCCCTCTCACTCTCTCATATGCACATCTAAGCACTTTCCTAGCCTCTGCTGGCCTTGCCACTGTGTTTATGAGTGTTTGTGTGTGTGGGCATGTGAGTGTTTGTGAGTTTACCAGGTGCAGTGTTTGGTTTTGTTTGGGTTATGAATTCCATGCTCCCCAAAGCACTGAGCCATGCTGTGTGATACCGAAGCCTGAAATAAAACAGGGCGATCTATTGAAGCCAGCATCTCAGATGTCACCTCTCCATGCTGTTGAGGTTTGTCAGCATTAGTGTTCCATTGTAGGAATACAAGAACACCTCCATAAGCCCCCTCCCTCTGCAGTGCTGCAAACTCCTTCGATGCATATGCTTCTCCACTTTATAGATGGGTTAGGGTTCTGAGAAGCCCTTCAATGTCCATCCACACATCAGCTAACACGCATACATGATTAACAGATCAATCACTTTCATGAAAACTTGTCTTATGTGATATCGTAATATTATGTCTGCTGCTTTGATTCAAGCTGGTTATTTCCATCCAGGGAATTGCTGAAAAATCTGCAGGAACATCACACACTGGTAGACCCAACACTTCACAAGCTCAGTTTGATGCTCCTGTCTCCAAGCATGGAGACCCACTGACTATGTTATTCTGCAGCACATTAATGGAGGGCCTCCAGCTGAGTGTGGCTGACAGACATCTGGGGGAGAGAGATAGCTAAGATGTGGCAGCTCCTGTCGCTGTATTGATTCACTCTCCAGCACTGACATTCAGAGCAGACACAAGCCAGGTTTTGGCAATCTTATGTTCTTGGGCTGTTATGGATTTTAAGGTGGAAAAGTGAAAATTATTGTGGGTGATGCGGAGGTATGGCAGTCAGGGCCAGGGGAGAAACTCAGTCCTGCTTGTCTTCTGGAGTGAAAAATGTTTACTGTGTCATAATCTGTCCAAACTTTTTGGGAGTAAATGGAAGGATGAAAGAAAGGGCTCAAGCCCATACATATGCATAGCCATGACATTGTGAACTCCAAGGGTTAGCACAAAAAATGATGACTAATTATGTTTGCCGTCTGTCATCTCAAAAGATGTGCTGAGCTCAGGGTGGCAATGACCATCCCCTCCTGCCCATCTCTTCCACTATCTTTCTTTGTCCACTCTCTGGTGTCTTGTAGTGCTTTCTTGTCTGTTTTAATTTCCCTGTCAGGGAGTCTGCTTGCTGTCTCTGCGACTAAGCTGCTAGATTCCTTGCTTGTTGACTCAGCAGTTAAGTGCATTAATTCCCCATCTTTCTCACTCATTTGCTATTCTGTCGGATAAAAAACAAAACTGTGTCTCTGGCTAGCTAATGCCACATAAATCTTTATGTAAACATATAGTAAAACAGAGTGTAAAATTCATGCTTTGAGTAGGATCACAGCTCTGTTACAAAGCTGAATAGCTACTTTCAAAACTTGTATGCCCTTATTCTTGTATGCACTATCTGCACTTCTGGCCTCAGTGCATCATATACATATATTCACAGAGGTCAAACCTAGTAAGTTGGTGCTTGGACATGTCTGCTTTTCTTGAAGTCTGACAGACGCAGAGGGAGCACAGGAGGAATAAAAAGAAATGGATCTATCTGCATTCAGTTAGAGAAAGGGTCATTAAAGCATCCAGACTCCAGTGTGAGGGTGAGACAGACAGACAGATGGAGAAGCAAAACCTTTTTCAATACTAGTGGATTCTCCTTTCTCTTTCTGGTGATCTGCTATGCTATGCTGTCCAGCCAGTCGCGTTAATGAGATGGACAGAGCCTTGTTGTAATTGTCTCATTGACTTTTGAAGAGCGCCCTGCAGTCAGGAGGACTGTGCAGAATTCTTTTTTGAACATACATTTGGGAAATGTGGTTAACAGACAGGTCAGAGGGAGGCAGACACACACAGAGGAAGAAGACAGAGTAGAAACAAAGAGTCAGAGAGAGAACAAGAGAGGGCAAGCACAGAGTGAAAGTAGCATAGTGAGTGAAAACGGAGAAAGAGGTAGACACTTAAGACTGAGGTGAAAAAGAGAGGGCGGTGGCAGATAAACAGAAATCGACAGTGCAGTCCAGAATCCGGGGCAGGTTTAGGACGTCAGCTTCTAGCTGCGAGCCCTGCGGCTTGTTGGCCAAGCACCCTGCTGCTATTGAAGTGTGAGGGAGGATTCAGAGCTGACCACACAGCCTGTTGGGAGCTGTGGTTCTCTGACAGCTTGCAGCTCACTGAGTGGAAACTGACAATAGATTATTGAGGGAAGCCGCAAATTAGTTGCTCTGCCTCCACATTTGCTCAGATTCCTCAGGAAAAGAAGAGCAGAGGGTTACAGGGTTACAACAGGAAGAAAATGTGCAGATTCTGACTCATCACATATGTTTGGTGACTGATATTAAACCTAGATTTTTACGCTTACACACAGCAACTGTGTATGACAGATCTGTGACAATTGCAATGTTTGATATTTACCCACAACTGTTATTGTCTTCAATTGTTGTTTTTATTAATGTACATAATTATTGTTAAAAATTGTATTACTTAATCATATTATTAATTGTATTAGAGTCGAAATACTACTTTTTTCTTTCATATTAATTATCTGTTGCATGATAACTGTTAACAAAAAGCTTATTCTCTCTTAATGCTTTTAATTAATATCTCAAACAATTAATTACTCACCTTAGACATTCATAGGAATATACTTAAACAGGGGGCAATGTATGTATGTATATGTAATGATTGTGTGACATCATACTAATTTAGCTATATCCATGTCAGCTACAAGAAAACCTCCAATGAGAAGAAATGCAAGATATCAAATCTTCTTTTGAAATTCATTAAAATATATTACAGCTTGATACGTAACTGGGCAAAATCTTTAAGATTGAAGATTGAAGTTCAGTGTGTTGGCTTTTATTCTATCAGCCGTTTCCTGTTGTAATTAAACCCATGAGGCTGGTACAATAACTAAATACCCTGCTTTTTTACTGCATTACTGAGTATTATGGATTGCTTCATACATTTTTATTAATTTTAAAAGAGTTCTTCAATGGAGGTATTTTTGCGTATTTAAACGAGATGATACAAAAATACAAACGATATTAGCCTTAATTGTGGCCATTGACGTGAAAGTCCAAAATTTGCCATAAATCTAAGATTTAAGGTTTGCATACAAGAAGAGGTAGCACTAGTTGCTTTGTATTCTGGGAGAATGACATGACATGATTGTGATCACACTGCAGACAAAAACAGTTTTTGTTCTGCGAGACAGGACAACATCCCAAATGAGAAAAGTTGAATTGCATTAGCAAGGGCCATTGATATTCTGACAGTCCTGTCTGAATATCAATTCCCTTGAGAGAAGAAAAATGTCCCTGGTGAGATAGAAAAAAAAGGGAAACAAGAGCCTGAAAATGTTCAAGTGAATCATCTTTTAGTCATTCTGTGTGGCTTTGGCTCCTCGTGAATTTTTAAACTTAAAATGAGTGTTGCCACTCTTCAGTGACACAAAGAGACAAGAGCAGGCATTTTATGTATTCGGGAGGATTTGTTGACATACTAAAATATAATGCCAGTGCAGCACTTTTCACTTCATTTGTGTTCTTACTGTGGTTATGTTAAAAAGGCCAGCAACCAAATAATATTTCACTGTGTGGGATATGGATCACTGACTGTCAAAAGCTCTCACCCAAAAGAAGGGGGTTAAGAGCAAAAATATCAAATAAACATGAGGCAAATTCCACCCTAGTTGATATTAAAGTGCTTCACATTTGCACATTTTGAAAGTTTTTAGGCTTTTATATTTAAGTATTTGACCATAGCAGGGCTTAGAGAACGATCTCTTGGTCGTAGCTGTTCATCATCATCTCCTCCCCTCTGTCTTTTCCTCCCCAGCTTGCTGACACTGATGGTTTCTAAGTGAGTATCTCATCCCTCTCTCTCTCCCTGTGTCATAATCACTGCTCTTTATGATCGGTTTGCCCTCTCTGCCCTTTCAAGATGCGGCATGTAATGAGGGCTCTGGAGGAATGTGTGAGTGGGCTATTTAGCTATTCAGACAAGATCAGCTCACACATCCCACGCTCTCTAACTCGACTCCCTACCAATACCGCTCAGCTGAGCACAGCGATTGTTTGTCCCGCTCACAAGGTCACACAATGGATAGAGCTCAGACATTTAAAATATATGTTGAGCCTTTTAGTGTATAATCAGTTCATGTAAATCACATGTTTAAAATGAGCAATTTAAGTATTTAACTGAAATCCATTGCTATGAAGGTGCATTGTATTTACTTTACAGTGTAATACAAATAGTTGCATATTTGTGTCTGTTTACAGGATTCTGACCCACTATTATTTAAAACAAGAACTCCAGCATACACAACATCAACATTTTACAGCACAACTGTACATTATTCATTCCCTCGCAGTGTACCCTGAATTTAAGACAGACATGGTTTTGTTCTTTTTCTATGTGTTTTTAACTACTACTGTAAATTTGAAGTGCACAGTACATGTCCATAAATATGAATAAATAAATAGATATGAATGTATGCATAATGAATGCTCATCTTGACCAATCCTTTATGGGATTATTCACATTAATCAGCAGCAAACTAAAATCACTATATTTAAGCTCTTCCCGTTAACATCTTACACTACAGCAACTAAGGAAAATAACGCACTGGCCTCATGAATATTAAAACATACACAGACAATCTGCTTATATTAAACCCCAAAGTGTTTCCAACAATGGGATTTAAATAAATAAATGCACACATCCTTGTCCAGGTAATCATACACCCTACAATAAATTAAAACCTACACAACAAAAATACAATATAGGAAACTTGTTTGCACCAGTAAATTTCAAGTGATTTATTCTTAAGATAAAAAATGAAATTTAAACCCTCTCTGTTAATTCAGTTTAGATACATGTCCTGTGGATTAAGGTCATATATATATTTATATAGTTGATAGAGAAACGGAAAGTCCCTTTATTGTACTTTTTTTTTGATAGATAGATAGATAGATAGATAGATAGATAGATAGATAGTGAACTCCTCCTCAGGTTTTGCTTTTTAGTTTGGGTGAAATATTGTATTTTTATTCAAAGAATATCAGACCACTACGCAGCGCGGATGAATGAGAGCATGTCCGCGCACTGACCTTAGGACCGCGGCTCTCTCTGAAGCTCCGCCCACTTCTGCCTGTTGACCTATGAACGGCCCCGTGTTTCGCACATGCTCGCGACGTCATCTCTCTTTGGTTTTTCCGTGTCAACATGGCGGCATCCATGGCATCCCAGGCTGCAGCAAGAGGACTGAGGACAGCCACCTCAAAGCACATTCTTCTTGACAAACTCAAGGTACTCCTCCAGGTCACACCACCGACGGGACACTTCCGTCCTGTCACGGGTCATCTCTGCTGTCTGTGTCCGTTGTCGCCGTCTCGGGGAGCTGTCAGTGTGGCTACCCTGCTAGCATGTTAGCATGTCTGTGCGGAGAGAGGCTTGACAGATCAAAGTTGAAGAGGGTGACTGTCCTCTGCTGATGTAACGCGCCTCTCTTCACCGTAACCTACAGGTCCTGTAATAACTGTAATCATATGTCACAGAATAAGTGCTGCTCTTTTAAATTACAGCTATTTGACAGGAGCTTTTATGAGCAAAACTTCACTACACTGGTCACTAATGCAGTCCTGTCTGGTGGCTTCAAATGCTAAGTACAGATTTGTCACTTTACTTGATTTAACCTTGGAGAAAAAAAGAAATTGTCAAAGTTGTAGTTTAAAATAACTTTAAATAGTACCTCTGCAGTGGGCTGTACGGGCTGCATAAGTGGTTTCATCATTAAAACTACTACATGTTCACAGTGTGCTCATAAAAACAGCTCAGGTTAGATATACTGTGCCCGAGGTTTCTGACTGCAGCAACTTTTCAGATAAGCCTACAGTGAAAAGGTTAACTTTTGCACTTTGATCCTCCACCATCTGTTTGTAAGTGGTGAACAGCAGTTGGGAGAATGCATCTGATTTGCTCTGTCTGTGCGGCAAATGATTACAGTGACGTTGTTATCCGTTCAGAAAACAAAGCATCAGACCTAATGATTACAAACAAAATACTACCAAAGCCACAAAGAAGGCACCAGAAATAAATCCCCCTGCTTTGTCTTGACTAACAAACAAATGTACTCTTACAGAGAAGAAAGCAGAGTTATGTTTTTGTCATTTAATTTTCAAAGCTTAGGACAAGCAGATAGATAAATAAATCAGCATGTTCTTCTGCAAGCTGTGCCTCAGTTTGATATCCTTCTTCACAGTCAGTAGGAATGAGCTCGTCATTATAACACTAGTCCGCCTGTCCTGACAGAAACAACAGTGCAGGAACCTGTTGATACGATAAACATTGGTCCTGTCTGGAAGGCACACTGTGTCTGGTGTGTTCTGTAATCTCATGTCATATTTACTTACATACCTCAGATCTGCTTTGGCTCTGTTGCCATGACAGATTTTGGTACCGATGGAGCCCTCTATCCTTATCTTTTAAAACAGCTTTTAAACTGAGTGGAAATGCTCCTTTTGATAACTGAAAGTTGCCAAGTCAGTTTTATTTATAGTGTCAAACAATGTCAATTGTAATAAACACTGAACAATCTATTGTGTTTTTGGCAGCCAATACCAGCCAATTAAAAAATGCCTTAATCCCACTCCTTCTGATCAGATAGAGATGTTGCTGATAATAATAATGTTAAAATTAACATTGTAAGTGGGTAGCAGGGTCTTAATTAGTTAATTAACTCAGTGGCGCTTTTCTATTAATCAATTCATTCATTTTTACTTCACTTAATCTAAAATAATGACACACGTGTACTGTTATCTCAACATTTATTTTCTTCCAATAACCTTTGTCACTACCAGATGACAAAGATCATTCAGGCAGAATGCACTGGATAAGGAACCTACAAATGTTTGACATTACTTTTTACTGTGTTAATCATTTTTTTGTTATTTGTTGTTTAATTGTTTCACCCCCTTGTAATGCCAATGTTGCCACCACCATCATGATCAGTGGCATAAATATCATTTTAAGGTCTGTCCAAATTAACCATTTTAGATAAATATCATATGAAGACGTTGAAGGCCTGGCAGTACTTTTTGAGTGTGACCTTTTTACTGATTTAACCATGCAACAAAGACAGTTTTTTTTCTCAAACAACTGAAGAAGTTTCTTTTTGCAGAGTGAATTAGTATCCTAGGAAACACTTTTCAGAGCGTGTATGACAGAGAAACCTGCACTGAAGGCAAAGGGTGACCCAATTAGGTTGCTGAGAGGTATTGTCGGGTATTTGGGTATGTGGCCATTAACACATAAGATTGATAATATTGAAGTACAAATTTCAAGAAGTATGTTAAGGTTGGGGTATATAAAATCAGCCAAATAAATCCAAAGGGGCTCTTACACACAGCTGTTCTTTTAGAACCCACATCAGAAATTAACTTTATCCATCTAAAATGAACTGATCACATTTAAACCAGGATAATCTATCAAAGCTTAAGTAGATAATAACAAACACTTATCCTTGATATTGATATTATCATATTATTGTTTAATTTTCTCTAGAATGTCCAAGGATGTATTTCATAATTTTGCAATAACACATGCAGTGACATGCCTGTATAACTTTAATGGCCTCTTTCTTTCTTTCTTTCTTTCTTTCTTTCTTTCTTTCTTTCTTTCTTT
>CM076649.1:15074098-15177650 GCA_038496675.1 Rachycentron canadum | reverse complement strand
TGTATAAGAGACAGGGGGGGGGGGGGGGTAGGATGTTTTTTTTTCTGGCCTCTCTCTCACTCTCCTTCTCTCTCATAAATCAAATCTCCCAAATTCTTGTCTGCACAGCGAGATAATCCTCAGGCTGTTTTTCACTGTCGCTGCACAGTGGTAAATTTGTAAACATTTGTTAAGTTTTTATTTTTTTGTAAGGTGTTCTTGCGTACTAATAATCTAGCAGTGTTGAAGCCCAGCGTGGTTTGAAGGGAAACACTGGGAAGAGAGGTGGCTCAATGAGACTCAGTCCTGAATATTTTACAGAGGGGGGTGGAGAGCCCTCTGCTTGCAACGACTTCTCTTGCTGGAACTTCAAACGACGGGCAGCTTCCCCATCTGTCTCAGCAAGAACACATTTACATTTCCTCCCCGCAAGGGATACTGGAGGACAAAGTTAGCTCTAACTGGATTTGAATATCGCTTCACCAAGGTTAATAGCCATTTCTGTAGCTGGTGAGGTGCTTAGGCTTTTTCAATAATTTAGAAGGGCTGCAGTCATTAGGAATTGTTGGCAGACTCCGAAATGGGAAACGCAATGAGTGAATGCACTCCTATCAGCTTAACTTCTGCTGTTGTTCCAGTGTAGATAATGAGGGAGAAGTGGGAGTGATGCTGGAAATTAGTTGAGAAAACAGTGTCAGTGATT
Source organism: Rachycentron canadum (assembly GCA_038496675.1). Classification (NCBI taxonomy): domain Eukaryota; kingdom Metazoa; phylum Chordata; class Actinopteri; order Carangiformes; family Rachycentridae; genus Rachycentron; species Rachycentron canadum. The sequence goes on along the minus strand of CM076649.1, from coordinate 15,176,968 downwards.
GCTGACAGCTGTAATTCATTAAAGGCGCCGTATGTTGAAGATTATGTTCAGCTGCTATACAAGTTTATCAATCACCTTTGAAATTAGATCTTCAAACATATTGTAAGTGTCATTTGTATTTCATAACTGCGTTTGCCTGGAGCCACTCCCTGTGAATTTTTTTTTTCCAAGTGATGAGGATCTGACTCATCAATGTAAGAGAATTTCAACTTGGTCAATCTGGTCACTTGGCTATTTGGTTTCTGTGTCATAAGGATAGAACTGTTGCTGTTTGAGTGGACACACAGTGTGTTGGAGAGCAAGTTAGTAGGAGCAAGAGTTAGTTTGATTTTCATCAGCATAGATGTCATGATAATTATTAAAGTGGTGAAAACATATTGTGTTGAAGCTCCTTTGCTTCTTTTATTTTTGTGACATGAACCAGGCAGTTGAGGTGCAGGGTATCATCAATGAATTGCTTTTAAAGCATGGCTAGGTTGCCATAGTTGCCACAGTAATCCATGAGTTGCTGCTCGGAGCTGACGCCTATGGCCAGGTTCATAAATGTGCACTTGCTAGTATATATGACTGAACTTTGACACAGTTGTGCCTCCTTGTATTGCTGCCTTCTTATTCCTGCGTTATCTTCCCCTTAGACACCTTTGAATATGACTCTGTACAACCTCTCTTATTAACTATGCTAATTACTGAAATCCCTATCTGTAGAGACACAACAGCCAGGTTTTCTTTTCTTAAGCCTGTCTGCAGGAGATTAGACCTGCCCTGCCTAAAGACCTGCCAATGATGCAAATCTCACTGATCTAAATCCTGGAGCCATGCTCTACTGCCCCCGCCTCTCTCTGCTCCTCTGTTCTATTCCTGGATCTCTAACAGACAGATGTCATTTCTCTCTCCGCACTTTAATGGTCTGGGCACGACCTTAGCTTTTAAGAAGTAAGGATATACACAGCTACAAGTGGATCTTAGCAGTAATGAGTAGTACATCGTTCATGTTATATGTACGACTTTACATAATTTCCCCCATTTTAGCTTTAAAGCTGAACATGATTTTGGATATCATCAGTAAGCAGTCTGAAATAAAGAGGTTTAAAAGAAGTGTACTGGAGTTTAAAGCATCATTCTGTAGCAGCTCAAACAGAAAGTGTAGGCAAAGGTTCTCTGTAATAAAGATGACAAGATGGCATCACAGGCCATGGCAGTGGTATGAAATGGTATACACTTCCTGTCACCTAAGTGGGCTTGGTCGTCCATGTGAACCTATAACAACAGTACAAAACAACACACGGTACTGATTTTGCAGCTCATTTTTATCTGCTCTCTCCAAATGTACAAGATCATATCAGTCTAATACTACTCTCTGGTTTTGAAGGTGTCCTTAGGTTTTACCAGTAATACATCCCTAGCATCCTCGCCATTGCTTTTCATCCAAATCTATGGAGGCAGTCAAACCTGAGGACACAAGGAAGAACTTCTGCCATAATCACTCAAGTGCTTAATTAAGAGACCAGGCTAGAAGGTTTTCTGAATTAGCCCACCAATGCTTCATGAGGCATGTTCCTACTATATGGCTGCCTTTAAGTGGAAAAATGTATGTGATTCACACTGGCCTATTAATGCTGAAAATCCACATCAGCTCTGCTTCTTTGCCTCCTTCATTTTCTTAAGTGTGTGTCACCTCTATCACAGCTTACTACACAGTGCTTGTCTAATTACAAGACAGTCTGTATTTATGAGTTTCAGCTAAGTAGCAAACTGCCACCTCATTAGTAGAAAAATTGTCTACTGCAATCAGTGTGGCAATGATTTTGATAGGCACTCTGAGTACTGCTCTCTTGGATTCAGCCAGTGCTCATGGAAGTGGACACTATAAAGTTCCCCTTTAAATCCTTCCTGGATGGTTAGCTAAATGAATGGAGAAAAGAGACGAGTTCATAACCTGAATGGGAACAAATCAATTACATAGAATTGGTGAACTGGCAATCTGTTAATTTCTTAAACATTTGATAATGCCCCTTGAGGAGCATTCTGGTTAATTAACTCTGCAGTCATTTGTCGTCACTAATTAGGCAGTGTCATTTCAAAGGGCTTAGGGTCTAGCCATGACAAGTAATGAGGATTTTAACCTCAGTAGACATCTGGGGATACCACTTCATAATATGAGATATTAAGTGCCTCTGGAAACTCCAGTTGTCCCCTTGCTGTGGTGAGCAGGTTAGAACAAAGTGCACAGCTTTTTACAGGCAAAAGTGAGGGATTTTGTTTGGGCAGGAAAGGAATTTGTCTTTTCTAAGACCCAAATCTGCAGAACTGTTTACCACAGTTTCTGTTCCACCAGTGTGGGAATCCATGAGGAATTATGTCATATGGCAAAATTATATGCAAGTATTTAAAACATGTTTTGCTCCAACTCTAATATTCTAAGGGTTTGTATGCTGAAAATGTAATAAGTTACTGAAACAAACAACCTCAAACAGTTTATTTTAGAGAATGAAAGAAATGAAACAAAAAACTCCAGTGGACTAAGAGTCCATAGCCATGCAAACAGCTAAATGCTAATGTCAGCTGGGTGAAATTCTCACAATGACAATGCCAACAGGTTACAGTTGTTGGTCACAAGCCAAATTAATACATAACAAATTATAATAGCAAATCATCCAGTAGTCATGAACAGACGGATGGACCACTAGGCACAACGACGTACTGACATTGCCTTCTGTAGAGTGGTTTCGCTGGTGTGGTTAAAGACGGACGGAATCGTCTTCACCGGTAGGCTTTTACTGTGAAAAGGTTATACAGCATGTTTACAATAAGACCTGCTTTGTCTTGTTTTTCTTTTGTTTTTCCACTATCACAGGTCAGTGTCGATTTTGAGAGGTGAGGAATACCTTGTGGTTACAAGAATGACAGTCAATAGGATGGTACTGAGAGTCCTGAAATCATCAGACCCTTTTGAAACACCTGACTAGAGAACTTCTCTTCTTGTTCTTAATGGAGTGTCATGCAGGAAATATCAATGCAGATGTGTCCTCATGAATATGCCTGCTTAACATTTTGACTTTGTCTTAGTTGTTTTGGATGAAATATGCTTTCTTTATTTTTGTGTAAACTTTATGAATCAATACTGGATTGGAATTTCTCTCTCATCTATGTTTAGTGATGACCTAGTTGAGATTGTGTCTTTTGCTAATGGTATAGTCTGAATCCCTACCATCTTCACTGCCTTGATGCAGCTCTACATGGTGCATGTAAAAACTTAATTGACATTTAGAATTTAGAAACAGCTGGAATAAAAAAACATAAATTAATTTTTTTTTATTTAAGTTACTTTTTATTGACTTTTGAAAGGTGGGGAGTGCTGAAGGCTCTTGTTCAGGTGTCCAGTAAGGTATTGATTTGGCTCATTCAGCTGCAACCACTTTGCATGCAGCTTTCACATCACCTGACATGAGCAAGCAAACTGCACTTTGGATAATTTCAACACTGAATCATTTACGTTGCGATCATATGTAATTTATCGATTGTGTTTAAATTAGCTGGAACCAATGTAAATTGTAAATCTGACAGCACTGTTGAGTATAGCAGGTATGTACACTGATGTCAGTTAAACAAAGGAAACACAGCCTATCATGTATTCACCAATCAGTCCAAAACCCAACACACAGTTACTATTAAAGAAGACAAAGAAAAAAACATAATAATATGTTTTGTCAGTGGATAAATCAACTATCATCATTTCAGCTTTGCATGTAGGTGTTTGTGATATTGTATCTAGCCCCCATTTTAACATTGCATAATATAGGGGAAATTACCATAATAATCACTTCAGGGGTATAATTTAATATGCCATACATATGCACTATCATGGGACAAGTAATGAAATTAAACTTTGCTGGTAACTATTTGCCATGTACTGTGTAATGATTATATCTACTCATAATTAATTATGATTGAAAATAACCTCAGCACCACACCAGCATGTATGAGTTTTGTGGTCTTACTAAAAGATAGCCCAGGCCCGGAGTGTTAAAGCCACACTCCTGACGCCCCTACTTAGATAAATAGCCTGTGTTCAGAGATAATGTTCCCTTAGTGTTACAACTGCGAGGGCAGAATCACATCTTCACTCACTGTTCTCTGGATCCTGTCTGGTTTCACTGCCATTCAAGAAACAAATGCGTTTTTTAACCTGCGATGTCAACCCTTTGAATTTTTGAGTGACAGATTGACGAGCAGCGCAGCATCGACTGGCTGCTGTTTATGGGCCTGATCAAAGGTGATTGCCTGCTTTGTAACCTTCCCCTGTAAATTAAGGCTTATGGCTCTAATAAATTTCCAAGGGAGCCAGAACCACTCTGTCAGATGGTGACTTTTTGACATTGTTCCAGTCTCTCTTAGTGATAAAGACAACTGCTTTAAATTAGCCCTAGGATATTGACTCCTTAAGTTTAACAGAAGGGCAAACGACAGAGTAGTGGCATGTCTTGAAATGACTTTGGAAAGTGCCAAGATCAGACATCTGCAATGTGATGACACTTCTCATAACAAGTGTGGTTTGACATTGTGCATGCTGCTCTCAACCAAACATGACACTGCACAATTTTGTGCCTCTTAGGAGGAGTCCTGGTGTTGCATGTTGCTCGGCTGAGTACCATACGGACCAGCCAAACAAGTGCTGGTGGAGTATTGTTGACTATACCAAGATTTTGTCCTTCAATGCCACTCGTGGATTAGAACAGCTGAGACAGGGACTTGGCAAGCTGATGCAGCTGCTGCCATAGCACTGTATGTCCTCTGTGTGCCTTTGTGTGAGGGTAACGCCGCTCTGAGAAGAGCGTGGCTGTATGGTGACATAGTTTATTCAGCACATCTCAATGTTCCAACTATTCCTTTGTTCTTTTTTTAACTTGTGCGTGTCAACTTTGTTTCAGAAAATGTATCTGTGAGTTATTGCTTTTAAGTTTGTTTACCAACTTTGCTGATTTGGAATTTGCATTTATCTTAACATTATTCCACTACGTAGTTTGTGGTAAAATTAAGTGTTAACGTACATGATTTTTAATACTGGATTTTGTTAAATGTTTTTACAGAGTGATCCTGACCAAGAGAACCTTTAAACATGATAACTTTTGCCAACTAAGGTGTGACTCGTTCTGGGGGCCAAGCAGTTTAGCTGTGTAGGCGCCTATCGAGTTTCTACTTTTTATTCATCAAGCTACTTTTTCTTTGACAGGAGTCTATGGCAGCCTCGAGGTATGGCAAAAAGTATTGAAATCTAGCACGCAACATTTGGCATTTGGAAGTTTCATGTCTGCTTCAAATGCTCTACTTGGCTCTAGCCAACAGGTCAAAGGTGTGGTTATGCATGTAGGTTTTGAACAGGGATGTCCGATATTCAAAAATTAGGTTGGATCAAGCTGAGTTCAACTCCTGCCATATTGGGTTTTGCTACTTCTCAGACAAACTGAGAAACTTGTCCAGTTCTGACTAAAATTGGACTGCAATAGGATAATTACGATTTGCCTTATAACTGTTGATGCGTTTGCCTTAAAATCAAAGCTGACCAAAATTGACACGGATGTCCTCCAAACCATGCCTGGCTTTTTTATTTGCAAAAGGATTCATCCGTCAGGGCAGAGCGTTTGGCGGCAAAGGTGCCAAACAGGAAATCATGTTATATTTTAGCCAATCTTTAGTAAACTGACATGAAACTTGCTGAGTGCAACCATGCCCTTGACAAAATGGCACGTTTCCATGGAAACTCTGATTTGGACTGCCTGGCCCCTACACTCTGCTTGCAGCTATATTTTCTAAAATAATTTAAATTTTGTCACATGTTCTGAATTTTACTAACATAATTGCCAAGGACAATATCAAGTGTTTCAAAACATGATTTAGGGTACTAACTGTCAGTTTAAGGAGACAATAGTACAAAAGCACGTATTAATCACGAAACTGCAAATTTCATAGTTTGTTAGTTTATGAATTTTGCAAATCCCGGGCAATCTGTAGAGGGCTATTTGTCTGATTTGTTGCAACTGTGCAATGACTGTAATATTCTATTATTTATATTTTATGTAGTGTCATAGTTTTGTCTCTTTTTATTGTGTCAACCTTTGTAAATTATAATACAGTAAGTGTTCAGCTTATTAAAACACATTTATGCAGTATGATTTGGAGATTTTCACTTTATTTTACGCCATTAATGAAATGGAAATCCATCAAGATAAAACATGTAGCACTACTCTTCTCCAGTACACCATGCTTTATTTATCAAATGCTCCCCCTGGTTTACCGGAAATAACCTCAGACAACAGCCTGTTCAATTTTGATGTACTTGAAGTTCACGCTGATCTGCACCTCAATGTGTGAGCCTTCCCAAAGTTAGAAACTTTGATCAAAACATTAATCAAAAAACACCACAAGGATCTGACTGAAAGTAAGACTTTTGTTTTTGGCTTAAAACAAAAAGCCTTTTTTCGAGACAGAAAAAAGTTAGCATCCACCTATGCTAAAGTGTATTGCCGTGACATTTTGTGCTCATTTGCTGAATGTCAAGACTCTTGCTATCAGCCTGCTGAAAGCAAAAATCTTCCACGGAATAAGTGCTTCCTCAGTATGACTTCAGCTTCTCCTTTCTTGTGTTTCTTGTCTTGTGTAAAGGTTTCTGTTCAAAAGGGAACACAGTTACAAGCATGTAAAACACATCTGAGACTATTATAAGAGTAGTGTTACTTTAATACTGTTGTGGATTTAGCAATAGCAAACTTTTACATTCTGGAAATGAATGTGCCCTTGACCTAAAGGAAAAGTAAGGGACTCATTTGTCTAGAGTGCTCTGATCATGATTTTTGGGGTTGATCACTAATCGCTGGAAGCAGTATCACATGGATCACATTGTCTATTAGAAGTCCTCTCTTTATGGTGTAGCATTTTTTGTTCTTTTTAGCATTTTTGTTCTTAACAACATTGTTTATTAAGTCTAAACCTGCTCAGGTCTAAGCCATCTTTTCTGTTTAGACACTGAGACAAGCCCTTTGTCAGAATGACAGATTTGAACAAAAACCTGCTTAGAGAGAGAAAGGAGACAAAGCTTTTGCCTAGGTCTAGTTGCTGAAGTGAAAGCTTATATGTCCAATTTTCACTTTGCACTTATTGTCCTTTTTGTGTTCATTGGCACTAGTGCTACAGAGAAATTCTCTCTTGTTTTTGATTTGCAGAATGAATAAGACCCTTTCCCCATATGTCTTTTTTCTCCTCATCTCCATACATAAACAGAGAATATAGCAGTTTATCATTGTCACCACTCTCTCCTGCCACTGTGTCCCACTTCTCTTCACTTACACTCATGAGAAAGACCTTGAGTGCATTTGTATGTAGAGGAGTTTGCTGAATACTTTATCCCATCTCGGAACCATGTCGCAACATACAACTTTGTTTTTGCCATAGTGTCTCTCTCACCAGTGTGCACAGTGCCTCCCATGTGTGTCTATTCTCATAGTCTTTTCTTGTGTGTATTAAGAATAAATAGAGCAGTAGTTAGATAGAAAGAATGGGTAGGGTTGTCTCTAGAGTGCTGCTGATGATAATTACTGTAGAGAGAGTGTCTCAAGGGACTGAAGGCCAGCTGCTTGCTTGCCTGCCTGCCTTGCTGCCATACTGCCATTCACTGCTTAATGCATTCATCCAGGGCAGACATGTTGCACTTGGATTATTCCTCTCCTGTCAAGACCTTGGCAGTATCATAATTTGACTATCTGATAGCATTAAGCAGGAGTAGGAGCGACTGAGATCACAACTGCAGTCACGATTAGTCTGTGATGATTTTGAAGTAGTGTTTTCTACAGCAGGGACTCAGGAGGGAAGTCTTTATGATTTATATCTATTCTTAAAGTGGGAAATCAATCTGTACTATAATACTGTAAGCACATAGTTGCACTCTTGGAGGAGCTACTGGGTGTGGAAGTATTTTGTATCACTGTAAATTCCTGTTTGAGTCTTTAAGTCTTGTCCTGTTCCTGTATTCATGTTCCTCAACATTGAATCACACATGGGAGTCCCCTTAATGAATTGTAATGAATGGACTGTACTTTTATAGTGGCTTTCTAGTCTCATCAACCACTCAAAGTGCTTCACAGTACATGACACATTCACCCATTCTGGTAACTGGATGATGTGCACTACCCCAGCTCTACCTCCTGAGCCGCAGCTGCCCACCAATAATAATGCTATTGAGTAATGTTTTTCCACTTTTCTTTTCATCTTTGCCTGTGAGAAGCCCAGTTTTGACAGTCTAGGATGGTAAATGGCTGTAATGAGTGCCACCCATGAACTTCAGCTCCTATTGCTGTGGAGATGAAGCCAGTCAGATGCACAAATCAGAGCTTTAGCAGTGGTTGGTTATTGCAAAACTACACTATAACTGATGAATTCCACTGACCTGGAGTTTAAAACTGCATCAATCTTAGCTTTTTTTAATGTCTTATCTGGTTTCTACAAAGTGTAATCTTTAGCTTCAGATCATGATTAGCTGTGTATGAAACCGACTTTTAAGCTTTGTGATTGGATGTTTCTTACCAAAATGCCCAGCAGAAATCAGAGTTGGCTTCTCTCCTCACATATTTATGTCCAGAGGCTTGTAGTGCTGACTTTTTTTTTTTTTTTAATCAAAGAACTGCAAATTTTCTCTTTGTTTTAGCTATTTTCTGGGCATTTTAGACCTTGAAAATAGACAGGAGAAAGTTGAGAGAGTAAGACATTCAACAGAGGTTCTAGTGGGAATCCACAGAATAACATGAAGAAGGTATTTAGGATCTGTCCCAGCCACAAGCCAAAAAATCCTTTTTTACTTATGACTATATTGATCAATCACTTCACATTCACATCACTTCTCTTTAAAAATGAACAGAGGTTTTACTTCCAAAACTGTGGATTCCTGATGTCCTCACTTTTTAAATTTTTATAGCAAATCTCTAAAATTTCAGTATGTTAAATGATATTTTAAGGAAGAATTGTTGTAATTAAAGAAGCAGCGTGTTGCATAGTTTTGTGCTTTCTGATCTATTTTTATAAAAAATGAGTATCTATTTCAGAATATGTTGGCAGGTAAAGCAACAGGTTGCCTTCTGTTTTGTTGCGTATTGTTTATCCCTGAATGGTGTTGAACCAGATGTGCCTCCATGCTGGTTGTATTACAGCATTGCTTGACTTTACCATGACAGATTTCATAAACAGCTGTAATAATATCTAGCCTCACTTCATCTTTTTAATTAGGACTTCCAGTAGTCAAGAATGCCTGTGCATGTCAAAAAGTCTTTGTAGAGCAGCACCACTCATTAATATCTAGATTTCTGGCATTAGGCTGATATCGGCATCTAATGAAGAAAAACTTAGATGAGAAAAGATGATTCAAATATAGGTGTTCAAAGAGTTCACCAATACAACTAATTCTGTTATTATTCTCATTATTCAGATCATAAGGTCACGTAAAAAAAAAGTCTCAGCATCGTCCTTTATTGCCAATTAACAGTTACAGTATTTATCACAAATAGTTTAAAAATTACATAGACAATAATTATCATTGTCATTATCCATATTCTGGTAGTGTACCTTGTATGCACACAAACGCAGTGGCGGTGAATGTGTTGTTCCAGCCAGATGCCAGTTAATGCACTTTGAAGGTAGTCAAAAAAACAAACAAACAAACAAAAAAAACAATTACATGCCTCAAATATGCTGACTATAAATATTGATTCTGAATTTATTATGGCATAAAAATCATCAAGTAAAAAATATGATTTGGTTCTGATTAGATTTTTCTCCTGCATCTCTGACACATTCACATTGCAGAGTTTACCTGGCAGCCTGGTGTGGCAGTATGGGTTGCTTCAGTTAGTCAGTCAGGTAGCTCACTTGTCACCAAAGTGGAAAATTGTCTTCAGCTTCAGTACTCAAGCTGTAAATTGAAAAACAAGAAATTTGGAAACACAATAAATGTAACAGTTAATAAAAAAAAAAAAAAAAAAAAGCAAATATTAAGACAGTATGGCTCTAATTATAAAGAAGAGATTACTGAGTCTTGGCCTGTCATTGCCTATAGAGCCTTCCTAATAGTAATATTATTAACTTGATGAAACTGATCATGTGGCTATTGTTGCCTGATCTATGTAAACTTTTAACTGTAGCAACGGTGGTTATATAACCTATATAACCTGGTTTAACAAATAGCACTACACCTCTGATCATCATATAAACATGAGCTATAAACTGCCATGTATTATATACTTATTACCATCATCAGGCTATTTAAATAGAATGGGTAGATTATTTTTTATTCTATTAGGAATCCAACATACAGTCAATTACTCAAACTAGGCTACAATGGCCACAATGGTCATTAAAAGAACTGCAGCCTGATCAATAAGTTCCAAAATGAGCCGGTTTTGATGATTATATACACTTTTAGGCAGCATTGTGGACAAGACATCAACATCAGTGGAAAATTGCAGTAAGTAAGTAAAAGTCATAGTGGCCCCAGAACAGTACATTTTATTACTTGGTAGATTTAATTTTAAATTGATTAAACCTTTGCCAAGAAGGGCCTTGGTCAGGGATGTGACAGAGAAAACCATCTCTGTTGAAGGACAACCATCCCAGCAGCACTCCATCAATCAGGCCTTTATGGTAGAGTGGCAAAATGGAAACCACTTTGAGTAAAAATTACATCAAAGCCTGCTTGGATTTTTCCAAACAGCATTTAAAGGACTCTGAGAGAATGAAGATAAAGATGCTCTGGTCTGAAGAGGTAATAATTGAACCCCCTGGGCAGAAACACTACACTATGTGTGGTTAACACCAGGCACTGCTCATCACCTGGAAAATAACATCCTACAGTGAAGCATGGTGGTGCCAGCATTATGCTATGGGAATGCTTCTTAGTGGCAGGGAAAGGGAGGCTGCATTCATCCTTCCCTAAACTCTGACCAAAATACTGACATAAAGCGCTGAATACTTAATATAAAATGTTAGTAGATTTTAGTTTATGAATTTTAATCTTTGATGTTATAGTTTGCTGGCTTGATGGGTTGATTTTATGTATGTCAGTTTCATCCATTTCAGTCCATACAGTATATCTATGTGGGTGGTACATGCTAAAAAATGCCGTAGGTTCCTCTCCATTCTCTGGTGTTTTGCCCAAAGGTAACTGTCAGTGCCTGGAGGGACACCTCCAGCCACACTTGACTTCTCCAGCAAGCAGCAGCAGTTATTTTGGGAAGTCTACATTCTTGCTTTCCACCCTTATCCTCAGTCCTCCTTGTCTGGGAGACAGAGGAGCCATTTCAGTTGAGGTCTGATAATGTATCTGCATTAGATTCCTAGTTTGGTAAGTTAAGCAGCAAATCACAAGGGTTTTCACACGGTTCTTTACAAAGGTGTCCTTATTTTAGCCAGAGTTGAGATTATAGGATTCTTGTCCTTTTAAACCATGTGATTTAAGGTGACTTAATTGTCATCCACCAGTGGCTGTATAATACTCCACCCTGTTTATTCATGTTTTTCATGTGAGTCTGTATTGTTAACAACTTCATTAAGACTTTCCTGTATTGGCAAACATGGTTTCACTTCTACCTGAAATGGATCTTTTGTGGTCTGATGTACCAAATTTATGAAACTTTTGATATTTTCCTTTTAAATGAGTTTTCAGATCACATTAATATTTCCAAGCATTGTTATAAATAATTGTTGGATAAAATGAGTCATGCTGGAGACTACAGCCGGGAGGGGGGATTTATGCTTCTATTGTTAACTTGAACCACCCAGTCTCTCTAAAAGTGAAGCCAAAAGTGACAATAATGTGTTGTCACTGATGGATTCTTGTCTCCAACACAAGTTGGTGTGTTTCAAAAGTTTGGAACAGTAGTTGAGACTGAGAAGAGTGGCATTGCTGGTATGGCCACCCATGTGTCCCTATCAAGCTTCAATTGCTTTCCACCCTTTGGCAACATCTGATTGCAGTGCAAAGACTATATTTTGATGTTTTTATCTGAATGGTTAGACATGTTAGTTAATGTTTCAGTGTGATCTGATGATACTTTTAGTTGAAATAATGTGTAACCTGGTCCTGTGACAGACTCCCCATGTGTCATTTTCTTTAGTCAAATGTAGACCAAAAGATGGACTGACAGATGGAGACAGACATGCACCATGGTAGCAATGCTGATCCTCTCAGGGCGAGCAGTTTGAATGGCAAGAGAAGTGGATGTTTTAAGAGAGGAGGCCTGACAGCAGTCAAATGAGTCCACAAAACAGAAGAAACCTGTTCTGCAGCTTGGCTTGTTAAGGCTGTATGGATGGGTTCTGCTGAAATGAACACGTAGGAATAAGCCACAGGCAGAAAAATAGTGAATGCTTTCAGTCTTACACACCGGGAAGTCAATAAAAATTGATATGTCTTGACCTGCTAAGTTTTGCTTCGAGATCTAGACAAATCCATTTTGTCTAACTTAATTTGAGCTTTTCTTGAATTCTTTTTAAATTCTTCCTCTATTCATTCTCTCAGTTTCATTCTTTGGTTATCATGTTGTTTTTCAGATCTTTATACAGTTCATATATCACCTTTGAACCCAGACTGCTGCGAGAGAGTCACATCATCAGTATTAGCTGTTATAGAGTGCTACTATGGAAGATAAACTGGAAAGCATACCACCCTGTGTACACACACAAACTGCAATAACTGAAACGAATGGTATCATAGATGAGACAGCAGAGGTGACACACCTATGCCCCTCATTACTGTATTCAGTTATACGAGAGAAGAGGACTATATGGATCAACATGTACTATTCTCCTAGAAAACAATAGCCTCTAATAAAGTCTGCTGGCGGCTCTCATGAGAGTTGGATTTGAGAAAGCATGCTAATACAGTGTACTATGGCAAAGAGAGGGTTGGTTTTGGCATGGATTGTGGATTGGTTTTGTTTTCAGTTGAGTGCCTGACGTTTATGCTTGGTTTTAGATTAAAAAAGGCTTGACTTGGCGCTTCCCTATTAGAGCGGCCAATTCAAGCTCATTAGCCTTTAATCATGAATAACCACCAAGGTTTACATTCTACTCCCTCCAACATATAATGGCTGAGAGTGACTGACCTGACCCAGCCATTTCTCTCCATCCCCCACCCTTGTGTTCCTATTCTTTCCCCTTCATGAATGATGGAGTGACTGATGACTTTAAAAAGCATAGAGTGGTCACGCCCCATGAACCACTGAGTCAAATTGTAGCCTAAAAAGACACGCACAGTGTTTTTTTTCTTCTTTCTTTTGCTACTGTATTAGGTTACTGCTAAAAAATGTTTAATTTGCTTGATCCGTTTTCATCTTTTGTTCATCTTTGCTGCTCCTGAATCCATCCTTCATTAGTCTTTCATCATCTGTACAGTGGTTTTGGAATATGACATGTTGGGCTCTAATGCAGACATATGTTCACATGCAAATGCTTTTAAGATAATGTCATGGCCCTAAATATTTCAGTATGAAAAATTATGCACAAAAATGGAACTGATTTTTAATAGAACAACCCAAAAGAAATAATTAACATTTTGGAGCTTTGTTCTGGTGTTTTTATAATATGGTGGAGGAAAATACTGAAAATACATGAAAAAAAAAACAAATTTATTGTCAGGGTCAATTGTATTCAGTGATAGTAACTATAGTAACAACATGAGAACACACTCTATTGTAGTTACTAGTCAGTGCTCAGGTCAGTTTGTCATTTTCAACAACAGTTAAAATAAGTAAATGAAAAATTAAGTACATTCCCTTGTCCCAGTACTGGTTAGCCTTTGTGGTTGTAGAGTAGTGAAGTCTCCCTTCTTTCTTGCCACATTCCCCCCCCCCCCCCCCCCAGCTGCTTCACCCTTGGAACACAGTAACCACTAAATTCATGATCAGTCTGCGTGTGCAGGAAGGGAGAGACGAAGAAGAAGAAGTGAAGAAGAAAAAGTACAGAGGGGCATCTAAACAAAGTCTAATACACTCACAAATATGCTACCACTTTCAATTTTAACTTGCACACTCTGAAAAATGGTTGCATATGTGACCAAAAATCTGGAGCCCTGTGTTTTAGAAAAATTACTTCACTTACGACTGCCATCATTTTTGTCAGGTGGTTTAAAAGCACCCAGATTCAATTTCAAGGTGTGGTGCGCTGCTTGATTTTATTGCCATATTTTAGTTGTGTCCATCCCTACAGTAATGTATTTCTCCTACTGTTGGGCATACAACCAACGTGGAGCAGCTGGTGCTGATTGTTTAGAGCAGAATATTGACTGTGCAGACTTGAGCACAGCTTGTGTGATGGAGCGTTTGATTTTGCTGCATTGATATAGTACTGACAGTGTATTACTAAGAATATTCTGGTAATATACAATATGGTGACACATGCCACTAACATAGATACCATTATCTTCTACATATAATATGCACATGCCCCTTATGTTCATGCAGGTGTGCTAATAGCCTGTGTAGCTGTGACAGATGTAACAGCTTAGACCAGTTTAACTTGACTTAGCAAGCAACATAATGCAGTGTAATCCTGATGTTATTATCACATTAGTTTTATTCTCTCAGGGTAAGGAAATACACATGCTGAACCATCATTTACATGCTGAAGCATAATTTACCTCGCAATCCTTGTTTTCACTTTATTTTATTGGCCTTTCTCTTCTTAATGACTCCCTGAAGATCTTTCCTGCGAAAACATTTGCATCTGTACACACACACAAGCATGCTCATAGTAGTGTGGGCTGGTACAGAGGAAGTCCAATTCAAACATAGCCTCTGTCTTTCCGTCACATTAAAAAGTCTTTTTTTTTTTTTTTTTTTTTAAATCGCAACAACAGCTGGAGCTGACAGGGCCTGTGTCTGCTGATGGAGCAAACTGCTTCTGAGCTGTCCTGTAGCTCAGGTCAGGCTGCCTGCCTCATTACTGGGAAAGAAGACAGAGTAAAATGATAGGGGGGGAAACAAAGAGGAGCGAAGAGGAGAAAGGAAGTAATGTGTGCACTCAGGCAGGTGTTAGACCTGTTTTGGTGTTGTAGGATGTAAAACACCTCGGCAGAGAGCAGCAGGATTGGGGAGTGATAGGATTGGCAGAGGAAAAATTGCGATCATTGGGTATTATGGAACCCTCAAGATGGCTACCTTTATAGCAATGTGTTAACTTTCTTTTACTTAAAAGTCAGGCTCACTGCTTCTGCCTCCCTCCTTCCATCCCCTTCCTTCTCAGTGCACCTGGTTGAATCCCAGGAGATGGCTGAATCTGCAAGAGTACCAGAGCAAGAAGCTGATGCAAGAGAGCGGCGTTGCTGTCCAGCGCTTCTATGTGGCCCACATGGCTTCTGAGGCTCTGGAGGCTGCAAAGAGACTCAGTGAGTAAAACATACATAGACACACACACACACACACACACATACACACACACACAGATCCACACATATACACACACAGGAGCAGAAGCATTTCTTAATAGAATTGGAAATTACTTGAAACTGGTGTTGGTACGATATCTTCAATCAATAAGTAAAAAAAACAAAACTAACAAAAATAAAAAAAACTAAAACAAAAATATCAAATCATATCCTTTTTGTTTATCTAACACAGTAATCAGCATAAATAGCAGCAAAAATAAAAAAACATTTAAAAAAACGACATATAAACTTAGCAAATTTGAATCAAGAAATATATTATATCCCAGATTTCAATAACAAGATACAACAAAGCATTTGATGCTAACTTTGGGTTGTTTTTAGTGTCAGTACTGTGCATGCAGTCATATTTTTTATATTATGTTTGCTTTGATTGATAAGTGTGCATTTGAGTATGGTCCGTTTTTGCAGCATGAATTTACACATAGGCTAATTCTTTAACTTCAGTGCTGATAATGATTTAGATCCTGGGTTTTGTTCTCTGATTTTGCTGCTGTATGCTGTGAAACCTTAACAGTTCTATTTGTACAGTGTTGTTCTTCGGCCCTGCCACAGGACGTGCAGATGGCTGTGGTTAATCAGGGCTGAAGTTTTATCAAGTTTAATCGCATCTTTATGTGTTTGCTTATGTGTGGTGAGCCTGTATTTGTTGAGCTTAGTGGTTGTGCCTACTCAGTTTTTCATCATGGCACTCATCCGCATTAATTTGTTTCACAACCTCTCGTCTTCAGTTTCTCACACTTTGCATGTTTTGTGTTGGTTTTTTTTTTTTTTTTGTCATTTATTTATTTTTAATCCTTGGTTACAATTGGGGGCTTTGCCCCCAGACATTTGCTCAGAGTCATGTAAGGAAATGACTGGAACTCTAATTTTATTCTTGTAGCACAAATCTTCACAAATGCATTTTACTTGCATGAGCAAAGATGATTTAACACACATTTATATGCACCCACACATAGCCTTCTTTTCTATCCCCTACCTTCCCTCTTTCTACTTTCTTCCCACACACCAAACTGCCCAACACATACAGTGCATATTTCCACCCTCAGATTTATATTTTATTCAGTGTCCTCTCCAACTACAGGAGCGGTTTTCTGATAGTGTATCCAGGTTGGTTGTCAGCCAGTGAAATTTGACTCTTACTGCTGCCTTTGGGCTCCAATGCCTGGGGCGCTGCTTTCAATGGCCCTGGTTACGATGCAGACAAAGATAAACTGAATAGGAGGAAGAGGATATATATTTTAATGACAATGCCTATATTGCTAGGTAGGGGAAAAAATGAAAATACAGAAAATTTGAGACAGGTGAGTTAGAAGGGAATAGACAGTTTAATAAAACCCAGGGTTGATTTACTTATTGTCAGTGGTTTTTAGGTGATAACATTTGTAACTAGTTGATGGGGCTGCATTGAAGGTTTGTAGTGGCAATAGAGAGGTGGTTCTTAAAAAAAATATGCATATGCGTGTTATTGTGATATGTATTTCAGGTTCTTTCTATGTTGAACTGCAAAATATGTGCAGAGGTAAAAGATAGCTGAAAGTGATTTATCATTGCAGATTGTCTACTGCAGTATGGGTAATTGTGTGACTGCAGTTATGAAATATTTTTATTGGTCTCTTAAACCAATAATTCAAGCTTGGTAGCAGCGAGGTCTATCTTTTTCACTTCATTGGTTTCATAAATGGACAAGACACATGTTCAAAAGCCAAGCAGCCAGTCTTAATTAGTAGCAATGCATTCAAGTTAACTCGGCTGTGGCTGTGACCACTTATATCGCGAGTGTTAGTAAATTCTCAGCTAAATTGAAAACATGTGCCAACGCACTTTGTTGCAGCTCTGATGATAATTTGTGCTTGGCTTAGTAAATCAACCCACCTATTCCCACAGCATAATTCACAGCTGCTTTATTTTCTGCATTTATGCACAAGTTTTGGTCAGTGCCCATGTACGTGTATATATATTTCTCACACTTTTTGTATCCTATGACCATTGCTGGGTCACTAAAGCATGCATGAGAGCATCTCCTGACGCTTCATTTCATCAGATGTACAATGTGTCTGTGTATGGCTCACTCTTGGGCTATGTTAGGTCATACATGAATATGATAGAGAGTGAGAGAAAAAGGGAGATCACTAACTTCTTTAGTTAAGATCTGTTGAGCTGAAATACAAACTCAGGCTGCCAAGTGCTGACTCCCAGGAGGGCGACTGGGTGTGAAGCCAGCTCTGGATGGAGCTAGTTTTCATGGCTTTCCACTGGAGAGGACACAGGGTACGGCTGTGTGCCGGGGATGCGGATGGTTGGGGTATCTGAAGTGACCAGGAGCAAATGGATATCTGCGTGGTGCTGATATCCTGCTGTGAGCTCCTGGTGCTCTGCATACACAATAGAGTGAACCAGTCAAGCATGGAAGCGCAGTCACAGATGAATGACACGCGTAGGGTAAGCTTGCCCATATGAGCACGCTGGCACATAGACACTCACACACACATGCACCAACCAGTATTCTCCTCTCTGCTACACTCACTTAACCATGAAGTGGTTAAGTTGACAGTTCAATTGCAGCTCTGCTGTATAGAAACTCCTCTCTCCCCTCTCATGTACTGCAGAGTGGTCCACCTCTCCTAAAGTGGACACAGATTGATTTGTTCTATTACAGCTGAGGACAAATAGCTTAATATCTTTCTCCTTCTCTATCAAAACATAAAAGTGAAATATCCGACATGGACCATTGATTCTCTGTAACCTGAATGACAACTCTTTGGGGAGGGTTTACATTGTGGCAGATGGGTGACTCACAACTTGCTAATGGTTCATGGAGAATAGGATTTGATTTCTTTGGCCCCATACTGGGTGAGCAGTGCAGGGAGTTATCAGAAAGTCTAAAGTTTTTGCAATGTGTGCTCCACTGGGACACTGCGAGAATGGCACACTAACTCCTGCTGTCTATCCAAAACCAATGACCCAGATCCACAAGTCTCATACCCAAGATTTTAATTCTAGTGGTGTGTATGTGTGCCAGCCCAAGCAGCTGTAGGTTTGACAAAAAAACTTTTGGACCTTGAAGTTATGCTGTGATTCAAAATGTTAAAGATTCTTGTCCCTTTTTGTTAAGCTCTCATATTTCTGGATGATTACTGTCTCAACAGATTTTAGGGATCCAGGTATCTAATTCTTTGTGTGGCTACAGTGGTATGACAATACCTATTCATGCTGCCAGAAATGTGCTCCACTGTTCAGGAGTACAAGAAGTACAAGTAAATATCTATCGGGTACAATCAATAACTGATGCTATAGTTTCAGCAGTACTTCTATTTCAGTTTTTTCAAGAATCTGACCTGAAAGAAAAATTAAGTGTGTGTGTGTATATAGTATACAGTGCTGGAAAAAATTAAGAGACCATTGCAAAATTATTAGTTTCTCTGGTTTTACTATTTATATGTATGTGTTTGAGTAAAATTAAAATTTTTGTTTTATTCTATGAACTACTGAATTTCTCCCAAATTCCAAATAAAAATATTGTCCTTTAGAGCATTTTTTTGCAGAAATTGCAGCAACTGGTCAAAATAACAAAAAAGACACAGTGTTTTCAGACCTTGAATAATGCAAAGAAGACAAGTTCATAATCATTTTAAAACAAAACAATAGTAATGTTTTAACTTAGGAAGAGTTCAGAAATCAATATTTGGTGGAATAACCCTGATTTTCAATCACAGCTGTCATGCGTCTTGCCATGCTCTCCACCAGTCGTTCACATTGCTGTTGGGTGACTTTATACCACTCCTTCAAGCAGCTCAGCTTTGTTTCCATCTTCCTCTTGATCACATTCCAGAGGTTTTCAATGGGGTTCAGGTCTGGAGATTGGGCTGGCCATGACGGGGTCTTGATCTGGTGGTCCTTCATCCACACCTTGATTGACCTGGCTGTGTGGCATGGAGCATTGTCCTGCTGGAAAAACCAATCCTCAGAGTTGGAACATTGTCAGAGCAGAAGGAAGCAAGTTTTCTTCCAGGATAACCTTGTATGTGGCCTGATTCA
Source organism: Rachycentron canadum (assembly GCA_038496675.1). Lineage (NCBI taxonomy): Eukaryota > Metazoa > Chordata > Actinopteri > Carangiformes > Rachycentridae > Rachycentron > Rachycentron canadum. Next base: position 15,157,452 of record CM076649.1, on the reverse strand, counting down.
TGCGTCCTTCGCAAAGACAAATCTGCCCAATTCCAGCCTTGCTGAAGCCCCCGATCTTCACAGATCCTCCACCAAATTTCACAGTGGGTGTGAGACACTGTGGCTTGTAGGCCTCTCCAGGTCTCTGTTTAACCATTAGACGACCAGGTGTTGGGCAAAGATGAAAATTGGACTAATCAGAGAAGATGACCTTACTCTAGTCCAGTTACTTCAGCCCTGCCCTTAAGAGCCTGTTTCGAACCGAAGAGTTGGCGGTCATCCCGGTCAGTGGAGAGTCGTTTTCACCCTCTGCCGGTCTGTAGCTTTGTTGTCACCAATGTCTGCTGCTTGACCTTGTTCTTAAGAACCGCCGTCTTTGAAATTTTAAGGAAATGAACCCTTCTTTTCCTCACTCAAAACTTCTTTTCAAGTCTTTTGGCATGGTCAAGAGTTATTTTTTGATTCCAATTAATTTTGGCATCCAGCTGGCCCTATTGCAGGAGGACAGTGATGACCACAGCAGTGGTTTTTATACTTTTCCTCATTAAATAAGATTTGGTTCAGGTGATCACCTGATCAGTACCTCATTAAGTAGATTGAGTTGTGGTTGTGTTGGAATTCAACAGACACTGGAATAGAACGGCTGCCAGACATGTAGAGATGCTGATTTAAGAAAAATTTGGCATGGTCTCTTAATTTTTTCCAGAGCTGTATACCTTAAAAGACAGTAATGATCCACAAATGTAAGAGCTTAACAAAAAGGGACAACAATCTTTAACATTTTGAATCACAACATTTAAATGCATGCTATGTAACTTCAGTATTCATATATGTATATTTGTATGTAAGTTTATGTAATGCAGGTTTTTCACAGGTTGTACTGTCTAGCAGCCTTGATATATCTGCAACTCCAGTAATGAATATAGATTTCATGTTTGCCTTCCCATATATACATATACACATACCTGTGCCCTGCTACAGCCAAAAAGAATGTGATTATGCAGTCCACTTTTTGTGTCGCCACCTGCTTGACAGATGCATCTGTGGAGCAAATCTTGATGGATTTTCAGTCTGAATTCTAAATCAAAACCACATTTTCCCTCTCCTTCCTTGCTGCAAGAGCCCTTCATGTCTGCCATGCCTCCTTTCCCCCTAGCAATCATTCATTGACAAAGCAGCAATGGAAGAAAACATCACTTTGGATTCTTATCTTCATCGCATGGTGAGCCTGTGTGATGAATGGGAGCAACATATACTGTATATATACAATTCATATCAGATGAGTTAGGAATATGTTGTCCCTCTTTACTATTGTCATCTTCCTGACTTTCTTTTGACAGATTGTGTTGCAATCTGTATCTTTCTGTTTTTGCTATCCCTGTCTTGTATGCAGATCTTTAAGTTGCCTAATTTCTCACTCTTCACTCACCTCAGTCTACCTCTGCTGCTCTTTTTCACTTCTTTGTGCTGAGCACAGCTTCACTGCCAGAATGACAATTAACAGAGGTAGGAATCATTTTAATTTATTTTCACCCAGCTATGAATATTCAGTGTAAACAGAGCAGTTTTTATGCATGGCTGTCAAATCTCATGTGTGCTTATTAGAGGCATAGTTAGTTTGATATGTTGGCTTACAGAATAATATGAGCTACCTTGACATTAGCCAACTCTTTGAAGAGGCAGGTGTGTGTTTGTGTGTGTGTAGGTGTGCAGATTTGGTTGTGGCTTTGTGATAGTTTGTTAGGGAGAAGGAAAGAAAGCGATATATAGGATCCACTCATCTCACAAACACGTGTTCATCAGTTTCTGCCTGCCATGTATTGCTTTTATATGTCGAAACATTTGAAAGCACTAGAAAATGTAGTTGGCTGAAGTAAAAATCAGTTTCCTGTAACGAAAAACATAACGTAACATTTTATTGTCATATACAGGGGTTTATTTTTTCCAGAAAGGAGACACTGTTTTTTTTCTTTTTTTTGGTTACTGGGTATCTTCAAATACCCTTAGGTCAAGTGAATAAGGTTCAAACTGTACCTCCAATGATGTGTAAATACATGTAGCTCAGGGCCAAGGACAGTATTGTGTATATCTTAGTGTTTTCAGTCTGCTTGTTTAGGTTAGACCCCTCTATGCCTCTGGCCTGCACAATGCTGGCTTAAAGTGTATTGTGCTACGTTTACTTTAGTGTCCGTGCCAGTCTTCACAGGGAGACCATAGCATCATTAGTTAGTTTCAGATCTGAAGCATAAGTAAAATCTAGAGAAAATGTCTGTTCAGATAATTAACAATTAAAATGTCTGTCAGCCAAGCAGCCAGCTTCTGACAGCGTAGGAGAATCTAGCAGCCTCATCACAGCCATCGTGGTGTGTGTTGCGTTTTGGTGTTGAATTCTGATTTATCATGTGTGCATGGTAATTACAGTAGATATTTCACTAAAAAAAATGATATCTTCCAGTATCATCAAAACCTGTAGGAAAAAACATGAGGACTGAAGGTGTGCTCCAGCAAACCAAGGAGATAATTTTATCTGTTGATGAAATACAGTGGTTTGGGTTTTTCAGTATGCACTGAAGTGCAGAGAAGACTGCCTGCACGTCAGCCTTTGCTCGATGGACTCCGACATATTAACAGCATTTCCCATCACTAACAGTGTGACAGACTTGGGATACACCAGTTACAGAGCCAAGGCCATGTTGGAACGACCCAGTGGCATAGAGGGCTATGGCAGCTCTAACAGTGATAGAACACACAGGAACTTTGTGGGTCGTAAAACCCTGCTTATTTCCACTTTGGTGTCGAGTGAAAGCAATAGCATTGTATTCCAATTCCTTCCTTACTACAATTAGAGAAACAAGGTATTGAATTTGAAGTTCTTTTTTGACCACAGATATATGGAGCTTCATGACTAACTATAAAGTTATGGTCAAACATAATATGTGCAGTGCATTAAAAGTAAAATTTGTAGATAACTGTTTGTACAGTTGTGAAAAGGATAAATATTTATAAGGAAATTGTTTACATGAATATGGTGTGTAATTATGGTGAATGTGAGTGCAATTATGTTGGGGGGGGGGTGAAAGGATGATATTGACTTTTGTTGACTTTTGAATTCACTGTTCACAGGTAGCAAACAGTCAAAGAAGTGTATCCTTAAAAAAAGGTTATGTTCTCAGTGGTGGTGATATGTCAGAATAGTTTAATAGTAAGGCTATAATTTTTATTTTTTTCTTCTTCCACGTGGATGTCAATGGTTCCCCTTTCTCTGGCAGGGTGCAGATAAGCATTTACACCTCCGACTGGGCCTGGCGCTGGTGTATGAGATCATCTAGAGAGTACCATATGCTCCTCCACCAACCCAACACACTGCCTAGCCTGTACCATCTGTCACAGCAACGGTCCTCCCCTCCACGGGCATCACCACAAGCCGTTATGAGGACTTCGTTATCCATGTGTGTCGTTATACTCTCATACTCCCTCTCACCCCCACAGGCCAGTCAGGATTCTTTGCCGTGCTTTCTCAGTTTATAGTGTTGCCTCTGCTTTTGTCCTAATGGGATTTCTCAATATTAGAGTGAAAATTTATTGTCAGGATGGCAACTGGAAGGCCTCAACCCTTTTGGTGTGGATGGAGACATTCTTGATTTCTGATATCTACCACCATTTCAGTGTGGACTTATTCTGTAATGAACATGTGCTGTAGGGCTGTCATTTTTCAGGAAACAACGGGAAATGCTGTTTGAACATGGGAAATATTTGATCAGTAACCTTATGTCCAAAGTCAGAGTGCATGCTGTGTAAGTAAGTAAGTAAGATGGTGGCTTTTATTTATATTCATTTATTATTACAATTATTTCAATAATTATTTCAACATTTTCTGGTTTCCTACATCCTTAAATATCCACAATAGATTTGCAATACATTTCACAAATTATGCTAGCTAGCGAAACAAGGTTTGTGGCAGGTACTGTACCTGCACTTCAATTTTTTGCATTTGTGTGTCTCTCTTGACCACAGGAGCTTAGCAACTGACTAGAAAGTACTGGTCAAACACAATAGGTGCAGTGCATTAAAAGGAAATGCTATACATTCATTCTACAATTATACATAAACATTGTTTGCAGGTTTCAAAAAATATACCCCTAAGTTGTCAGGGGTGGTGATGCATCAGAATAGATTATAAGTAGGGGTGTGAAAAAATTCTTTTTTTTCCCCAATTGCTTTAATATATCCAAAGCTGAACTGTTATGAAGTGCCTCTCTACAAGTAGTTGTTAATTACTTTGTGATAAGCTGTGCAATGTGGAATTACACATCACATCATGAATCAAAAAGAGATTTTCAAGCCCTGTCTTGAGCGTTGAGTTGTGACGTGCTATTGTGGCACATTAGCATTACTCATGCTTCAGTTCATCTTTTATGTCATTGTGTCCCAACACTTGCTCAGTGATAGAGCCATTATCTTGATAATACTGGCCCTAGATTGAATGTTTTATTAGAGCTATTGCATGCTTCACAGAGCAGTGAATTTGTAAGAAGCAACGCAGTGATATTTTTTCCCTGTTGCTTTCCCTCTGTGTGCCTTTTCTCCAATTTTTGCCAACCTTGATTTGGATATCAGTGTTATATAAGCCCTATGTCCATTATCATAAAAATGTATTTTGTTCAGCTCTTTGTGTGTGATACCAATCCTGTTTTGGCAATGACAAAGAAAATATTTGGACAAATTAGCGTTTCAGTAGCGTAGAGAATAAAGCCACATTATGTCTGTACTCCTTACAGACACACGGGACCCGCATCCTTTTCAACTAGGGACAGATAAATATATTACTGTCAAACATGGTTAAAACATGGAACATGGCCAGACCTCTACTTGCTGTGCATCCCCTCCTTTCTCATTCACACTGTCCCCACTGGAGCCGCCTCATGCACTTCAACACTTCAAGAGCCTTTTAAGACCACTTTCATCTTCCCTCTTCAGAAAATGAGGCAGAGTCTCTGGTGAAAAGCGCTGACAGTAGCAGTTAGTGCTGAAAAGAGTTGGCTCCATCACGACCCTTTCACTTTTGTTTGTGTCTGAAGTGGTGGGGGATAAGACGACCCTCTTAGAGCTTTTTGTGTTTGTCAGCGTATGTACACCAGCCGGAGCCCATGTCATGTCCTCTTGTTGTTGATCCACTGGACAGAGGCCACTGAGGCAGATGCCGTCTATCGAGGCAACCAATCTCACAATGGATGCTTGAACTTCAAAAGAATATGCAGTCTCAGTCTTTCAGGATTTTACACTTCTATCATTGCCATTCACTGTCATACATTGTCAAAGAGGGCCTGTTTAATAATATCCAAATGGGTGAGCATGTGACTAATTTTGAGAGAGGACGCTAATTGAAAACATGATGCCCAAAGAACCTTTAGTAGACCTATGCAAGGCATAATAAATTCATTCCCTCAAGACTTAGGTAGGTAGGTAGGTGTACTTACAAACTGACTGACATCCGAAGTAGTAGCAATCTGGTACTAGCAGAAGAAGCATCTCCCAACCGATGTCTTACCAGCTAATTTCATCTTCAATATTATTTTAATAATTCCAGGACTAGAGGTTATGGAGGTCTGGATATTGTTGGCTCAACTATATGATTCTCTCCATCTATGTTGACAGCTCTGAGGTGCCATATGTTCTCATTTGACAAGAGAAAGATGTTCACTCAAGAACAGTGTTTCCTTCCTAACCATTCAAATAAAACTTAACCACTTAGCTCCCCAGACATATCAAAACCATGAGGGCCTACTACCTCAATAGTATTGTCGTGAGCTTGCTTGGAAGAATGTCAGCTGGTACAGAGTTTTCGAGAGAGAGTTTCAACTACCTGAAATATGTCTTTGCACCTTTGATTTACTTTTAAGTGACCTGGTCTTGTTTGTTGTGTTTTTACTGAATAATAGGCTACTGATAATTGATGAAATTTAACTCTCATCTCTGATGTAAATCGTACAACATAAACTGTAAACTGACGTTGCTACGTGAGTTGTCAAACAATACTGCAATACAACCAAATAAATGATACTGTTGATTTAATATTAATTACAATACAGATACGCTAATTGCTACTAGGATGTGTGGTCACTCCAAGACGTATTGAGAAACACTTAATTTAAAACATGAATATTTGAAAAAAGATACTCGTGGACCACAAGGGGTCACTTGCTGACCTTTGGTGGTCTGCGGACCACACTTTGAGAAAGGCTTCTTTTAAAAAAAACAGGACAGTGGTAAGGGGTTAGGGTTGGCATTGCGTGTTTTGACATGTGGGTTCACATGGAAAACTTGTCTTTGAAGTCCTTTTTGTTGCATATAGTGCACTGTCCTCCAGTGGCACCAGTTTTAGGGAAATTCATAATTTTTTCTTATTAAGGCTTCACAACATTTGTCAGCATTTTGTTTCTCAACACACAATCCTTAATACCTTCATATATAAGAGGTTTGTGTTTAGATTTGATTGTTTCATGTGTCGACCCTTTAACTCCCAGTGTTGACTTACTTTTACTCACTGACATTTGGCCAGTTTATGTTTGACTGTTTGGTACATTACATTGCCTGCACTATGTTTCTGTTGACTGACTGTAAACTGCAAATGTGCAGTTTGCAAGAGAACAAAATAACCTGATTCTAGAATAACAGATTGTTTAAATCCACATTGGTGCCGCTTGTTCGTTTGTGTGGAATATTTGGCCATTATTGTCAAAGCTTATATATACTTATGGGACTGATCTGGTATGTGCACACTAATAAAAGAAATGCACTGGACAAATTTACATCCATTAACCATGCTGCTGTTTACGTGGCCAGAGTTAGAAACAAGTATTATGTTAATAACTTCTATGTAAATGGGTTGAGGCTCATTTACACAGCTATTAACTGGTAATGTCAAGTCAAAACATCATTGCTCTTTCTTCTGCATTTTACCCACACATTCTGACCTTTACCTTCTCCTGTGCTGAACTGCATCTCTTTTCAGCCCTCTCATCTCTTATCTATGTCTGCTGTTGCTGTCTCTTACTCACCTCTGTCGCTCCCTCTGTCTTTGTCTGTACTGCCAAGCACCCGTCAACTGATGCCCCACCCTCCTGTAAAATAAATGTAGTACTACAGCAGTACCTCCATGTCCTTGTTTGCCACTTTGATCACATTGTAGGGGATATAAATGAGTGCAGGGAGCTTGTGGGAGTGAGCTGCAGGTATCTCTGCCTCACCACCCCGCTCCCTGCAGGGCTTCCGCTGATGGACAGAACATCTCTCGTCCCTTTAGAGGGCTGGCCTGTCAAACAGGAAGACAGATGTTAGTCTGCAGTTTTCCTGTCTACACTACCTGCCAAGATAACACACACCCCATGAGGAGAGAAGAGGGAGGGGCTGAATTGAAACAGAGGGGTATTAACATGGTCATAGTTGCCCACTGACAGACATAGCACCGGTATCATTCAGACATGCATACTATGCAGAAGCACTTGCATACACAGAAATTTTGAGAATCTGTAAAAACACACCTAAGCACGTGGGCAATGCAAGAGCTCAGACACACATTTCTCTGGCCTCTCCATTGACCTGTTGTCATCCCATCCATGAGCTGGTTCTTAGGTCTCTCGTTCGGTAAGAAAAGCCATGCAACTGAAATTGTCTTAACAGCTGTAAATAGGCTTTGCGGGGTAAAGCGGCCTGTCTCTCAAAGAGCTGATTTCTGTAAGCAGCTTAGTGTTTCCACCTCCTCATTACGCACCCTAACCTATTCATGTTGTGGGTGAGACGTGGAATTATTTCTCACACATCCCCTCTATCATATTAGGATGATACTAATGTGCCAGTAGAAGTGAACATGTAGCCTGTTATTTGTTGTTAGGGTTTCTCTGCATAAATGCAGCCTACCTAATTTTGTTAGCTTGAATTAGAGTTAAGAGTTAAGTTGGGTTCAGAGATGGAAATCATAGTGGTGGAGTGAAATGTGCAAATGCTATTGTGCTTTGTTGAAGGGAGCTCCAGCCATCAGGCACACTTCATTAGTCATCAGTGGAAATGGCTTTGCGACAAGCCCTCTTGCCCAGCAGTGTATCATCAGCAGCAGATGTTGGCGGCTTTTCGAATAGTTTTATCTGCTATTGTTGATGCTGAACTGATGAAAACCGTTCAGTGAGTAATGAGAAGTCAGAAGCAGCTCATGTTTGTGTCAACTCTTGGGCACTTATTTTAACATTTTTTACAGAGATATTTCAGTTGTTTGCTGTCTGTACCAAGAGTTGTGTTCTTCCAGTTAACTCTCTCATGATGTGGCTTTATACAAGTAAATTCTTTCGCAGAGGCTTCGTTCTGAGACAAATGATTCCCCCTACAGATATCCCCCGTGGTCATTTAGCACCCATCATTCCACAGCATCGTTATCATTACCGTCAACCCTCTGGTTCTACACCAATGAAAAACTCTCCGCCAGAGGTTTGAACTGCACCTCTCTGTCACTGAGAGGAGACCAGGGCCATCTCAGGGTGTCATTAGAAGTGCTATCTATCTCTGAAAGCCAGGTGGACTTGTCCTCTAATGAGGACTCAGCTGTCATGTAAGCAGTGACTGGAGGAGGTGTGACACACAGGTGTCATTGTCAGTCCGGGACACTGATATTCTCCTCCACTAAGTAATACTGAGATGGCATCATTAGAGGCTAAGACAGACACAGGGACAGGGGGATTAACCAGACAACCAGACAGTGAGATGGTAATGATATATTTACTTGTAGGAAACAAGAAAGTCAAATTGTTGTTATCTTTGACTTTTTTGCGTCTGCATCTGTTTGTTTGTCGGTTATTGTATAAGTCCCAACAGTTGGTCTTTCAGACATGCCACTAGCAACAGAGCTTTGTAGAGCGTGGTTAGGCTTCATCAATGTTTGTTGACTTTTCAACCTCAACTGAACAGGCAAACATATTTAGCTTTAAGAAACGGACCATTCCCTATCTTTCCTTCTGGTTCACCCACCATCACTGCATGACTGAAGAGCTATTTTCTGTCTGACCTTTTAGGAGCCTGGCAAAATTGGAAATGGTAAAACTTTATGGAAAGCTGAACTTGTCCACAATTATATCAGCTTTACCACTGTGGTTAAACAAAATCATTGCACAAGGAGCCTAAACATTAAATACGACCTGTTCCATTTCCTAGCACTGCTGGTGCCAAAGTTTAATGAAAACATAATGCGTTAGCAAGGCTATTACACTGGATGTTGCACAGAAATGAGCGTTGGCCTAACTCGACCTTCCTCATACACATGCAAGGGGAAACGGCATGCACATGTTCAGTTTTCTGTTTATGCAATTAGTAAAGCTTATTGGATAGTTGTGTTTTAAGTCATTAATATCCTACTTTGCCTATGGTACTTTTTGCTACAGTAGGTTATGAGTTCATTGTTTCCAATATCAGTGAGCCATGGATGTGACACAGCAAAAAGCCCTGTGGCGAAGTGAGTCAAAAGCTAGAGCTGTTCCAATAGCTTTCTGCAGCTATCAATATGCAGTTGACAACATAATTGAGGTTATTTAATGACTCGCCATGTGCCACTAGATGGAAGCAAATAGAATCACAGATTGTTCTTTCTACTTATAGTACTGGAATATCCCTGAATTATAAAATATATTTCAGACGCCGGGAACTATTTCCAAAAAATGCTGGAAGAAGAATAATTACGCCTACATTATTTGTTTTAATGGTTTGAGAGACTGACATTTAAGACCTCTTTTTTTCCTAAAGACTTATTTCTGCCTGTTTGGCAGCAATCAACACTGCAGCATCACAACCAGGATATGTACTATCATGATGAGCGCAGATGCTAAAAAGTTAAGAGGTCTTTGTTTTTTTTTTGTTTTTTTTTTATTATTATTATTTTTTCTTCCCTCTAGTGTTAATGGCATCTATCTATAGGAAAGCTCAGGCTCCCTGTAGTGTTTGATTATGGCCATGTGAGCTTGTGTTTGTTTTTCGCCACTCTCCCAAGAGTTTGATTAGTCTTCCACATTTAGCTGCCACATTACTTTCATTACAGCACACTTGCACACTGGGGAGGGCCGACCTGGTCGTTTTCTCTCAACATGCAGATGGTAGCCCCATCTTACTCCCTCTGGATTGGCACACAGCCTACATCTGTCCCATACCAGTCAGCATTCCCCTCATGGCAGAGCCTCGAAGGCTTAATTAAATATCAGACCAATGCTAACTCTGCTGCTGGCCACCCATGGGCTGCATGGAAAGGCAACAGGGGGGAGTAGCAGGCCTTTTAAAAGTCCACAGAAAGAAAGAGGCTGAAAAAGACACTGATTGTAGAAGTAACATTCTCTTTGCCAGCTGCTGTCACTGGCAAGCAGACTGGGAGTTGATTTGCACTCATTACTGGGAAATGAGAGAGGCCCGAGAATGATGACCGCATTACTCCGATTGCATGTGATGTGATTGGAGATGTTGTGCAATGTTAATCTCCTCCCCTGTGTCCCCAAGATATAGAAAATAAATGGAGATGAAAATCTTTCTCTGCATCTTCACAGTGAGCCATGTATGATACAAATAGAAGTGGAGAACTGATTATGCAACAATGCCCCCCCCTTCACAACAAAATGGATTTCATTCAGCTAATGACCAAACCACTTTGTGCCAAGGTATTTCTAATTATTGTGGTTGCAACAAGTAAAGAAATGATTTGTTATGTAACTAGTACATCTGTACTCTGTGTATTGCCTATACGCAGTATGAAAACACACCTTTTAAAGAAGCATCTTGGACAGAATGTACAATGCATGGCTTTCTTAACATACTCATAGTGTGATGTGTGTCACCTTCAGACGTGTGACCTCTCAGTTTACAAGTTTAATGCTGTGTGAACACCTTCGGCATCAACCCTTCAACAGTGCTTGCTGATGTCTCTGCTGATTGACTTCAGACATGTGCCCTTCTTTCCCCTTGTTCACCAGAGTTTCTGGGTTCAACATAAAAGCATGACTAGCCTCTCCATTTTACATGCCACTACTGCTCTTTTACAACCACTCCCCACTTTGCTCTGCACTCATTAGGGACCAACCTTTGTCTGAATGTTAGAGGCCATCTCATATCCCTCATACTACTAGGTAATGGTCGCCCTGCTCTTTACCATGCACCATGTACACTGTGATCTTTGAGGACATCATTATCCTCTTCCTGTATTCCAGCAGAGAGTGGCATATCAGTGTTAACCAGAGGATTTGGAGTGATTTTACAGAGATTTTTTTTAATCATTTTTCATGATACAGCCTTTGAGATGCATTGTGAATGCATTTTATCACAATAGATCTCTGGTTCCTCTCTGTTTGGCTCTTCTTTTATAAAGTTCCCTCTTATTATCAGCACGTTGCTCCTTCAGCTCCCATTCATAATTGCTGATATTGCTACAATATCTTGTTGTGTGCTGCATAATAAGCTGGTTTGCTATCAATTACTAGTGCAGCAGGAATGAACACCTGCCTCCTTCTCACCCCATTACCTTCCCTAGCACATTACATGCCTTTTAATATATTTAATATGTCTTCACTTTAAAACCATATCTTGCTTTTTTAAGGACCTCATGTATCAGTACTCTTACCTTTATCCATTCCTCAAACAATACAATCTCACTTTTGGACTAAATCTTTGTTTTGTTTTGTTTTTTTCCTCTTTTAAAGCAAAAGTCATTTCCTCTGTACCGTCCCTCTCCACTGCACATGCCCGCAGGACACTATTTCATCTTGCTTTGAACTCTTTTTAATTTTGCACAGTAGCAGTTTTTTATTAACATATTTATTCATTTATGACTCCTCTCAAAGCCCTTTGCATAAGAGCACACCTTTATTCTCTCATTCTCTCTCTCCCATTCTCCCTTCTCAGCTCTCCACTCTCCACAGAGAACATTCCTCACTAATGCAGTGTTAGTTTAATCCCTGCCACCATGTCACAGGCTATTTTCTCGGGGTCCTTTTCTTACTACAGCAGCTGTGAGCACATTCAGAGAGTTCTTAGGCTCACTGGCTCCTGTCTAGACGTTCTCCATCTTTCTTGTAGGGTTTCGTGTTGTTTGTGGGGTTTTTTTTCTCTCTTTTTTTGGAATGCAGTCAAGAGAGGAGCTTGTCTCAAACCCCCAAGGTCAAGGTGTCTTTCCAGACATTGCACAGTGGATCATCCCCTTCCACTCTCCCTACCACCCTCTTACCAGCCTGATGGCAGCCACCTGTTAATGGCTGAACTCCTCCACCTAGATAATAATAACCTAGCCAGACACCATCTTTCATCATGTGTCCTCGCTCCATTTGAATAGAGGGAGATTTTGGGCAGGATGCAGAATAGACAGCCGAGGGGCCTCCTCCTGATGTGAGAGTTCTTGCAATGTGGCAGTGACAGCAAAGGGGATACAGGGTGGTTTTATAATTGGAGCAAGGTCATGTGAAGTTTTCCAGCAGTTACGCAGTTGCTTCTTGCACAGAAGAAACATACTAGTGAAGCACTTTGTGTGGATATTGTACATGCAAGGTTTTTTTAGCTGTGCTAGTAGTGCGACACTAAAAATGACATTTCAGGTCTGGTTGAAATTGAAATTGCGTCTACAACTATTGCATAGATAAGCATTTGTTTCCATTTCTGGTCCTGGTTTTGGAGATGATGAAATCCATTGTATCTGTTCTGATCCTCATACTTCTTCTCCAATGCTTCCTTTAGATTTTCATGAAATATCATAATTATCCCCAAAATATTTGGTGCAAACATCTATTGTGGAATCCTAATCATTTTGGTGATCCCCTGACTTTTCTAGCATTTGGTCAAAATTTGTATGTAACACTTTGATTTATGACCTAATCATTCCAACTATCCTCAACTATAATATGTGTTAAGAGCAAATATAGCAGGCACCGTGATGGTAGACAAGCTGCTGAACATCAACATGTTAGCATTTGCACTGTGAGCATGTTCGGAAACTGACGTTAGTGATTAGCAAAGTGTGGTTTCACAGAGTCAGTAACAAGGCTGTAGAAAAGGGTACTCCTGTACTACTTTGTAATTAGCAGTGCTGGGCTAATTGTCCTTGTGGATGGAAGCTAAGCTCCAATGTGCAGTTTTTCTTCCCTTCTCACCACAATCCTTTTCACACGTCACACTCACCTTTCTCGTTTTTTTTTTTTTTTTCACTCCATCATTCAATTAGATAGATAAGTGGCCGACTCAAGGGGGCATTAAAGGTGCTAAGGCTATATCTTAAATGTTTTGTCTTGCTTTACTCTGTCCTTCTTAGCCTCCATTTATTCCCCTTCTGTTTATATATCTCTCTCTGTCTTTCAGATGCCAAGGAGATTGTGCTGAAAGCTCAGATTTTGGCCGGTGGCAGAGGCAAGGGGGTGTTCGACAGTGGCCTTAAAGGTGGAGTGCACTTAACTAAGGAGTAAGTATCCTCCGATGTGCATTTCACACTTTGAGTTACTGTGGGAGATACATTCATATTATTTTCTCCTACGACAGAGGCTTTTAGAGTGAGGAGGCTCAAAGAGCTCTCTGAAGATGTTCCCTAGGCACAAAGACGCAGTCAGGATTACTTGTGCTGCAAATAAACAGTTTTTCTTTCTTCCAGTGTCTTGTTTTGGAACAACTACCCTCAATTAAATGTTGAAAAAGGGATTTTAAGGTCTGCAGAAGTGCTATGCACCCTATTGCGAATTTTCCTCTCTCAGGTTGATTGGGTTTTGTGCTGCTGCTGAGGTTCATTTTGTTCTATCTTGGAATTACAAAGTGTGATAGCAGTATTCCTCCAATGCAGGCTCTGTCTGAAATCTTCTGCATTTTTCAAAAGGCTAAACAGCACCTTGAAAAAGCTTTTTCTCTGGCTCAGGTGCTGCATTCTTTTCAACCAAGTTTCCATGTGCTAAAAGAGTGCTAGCTGTTTTAGTAAAGGTACCTACCACTTACTGCTGCCTCAAAGGCAAAAAAGGTGATTTATGACAATTGTCCCAGACATGTATCATCGTCACCCTACTTCAGGGTTTGGAATGGCCGGAAACTTTTTTAAAGTGAGATATGCTGAAGTTCATAGTCCCTAGACAGTGACATGAGCGCATGGTTCACTTTCCTCTCATCTATCAAATGATGAGTGCAACCGCTGGCTTCATTTGTATTCACTTACAAAACCAGAGCAGGCTTACAGAAGCAGACCCGGCATGCGCGCTGCTTTTAAACACAGAGAATAAGTAGTAGTTCATTCACAGCGATGTGCAGATGTATCAAAGTGTCTCCAAAAGCTCTGCTTTGTCAGAATATGTTACAATAATGCCAAGAAAGTGCTGAGGCATATCTCACTTCAACTGAACAAAGCTCTGGAGAGATAACGAAATACTTATTCATCTGTCAGTTCACCTGCTTTCCTCATCTTTGATTTAGAAAGGTATGATTTTCTGTGATTCTTCTTTTCGAAATAAAGATTGTTGTTTAAAGGATAGTGTTTGACCTATAACCTCTCTCTTTCAGCCCTGCAGTTGTTGGCGAGTTGGCTAACAAGATGCTGGGTTTCAACCTGACTACCAAGCAGACGCCAAAGGGTGGAGTGAAAGTGAAAACGGTGAGCGACTCTGCAGACTGAATGATAGAAGGATAAACTTAGCTCTTTCTAGTTTTTTTCTGACCTCATTTCAAGGCATTTTGAGTCCAGTAATACAATTCTGTAAAATTAATGACTGTGAAGGCAGCCTGGCTCTATGATATTTGTTTTGTTCTTTTTTTTTTTTTTTTTTTTCAAGGTTTGAATAGTAGCTGTTCACTGTTGTTTACTGTGGGTTTGTGCTGGCTGATGTTACAGCTCATTGCATTAATAAAAGGCCCACTGTGAATTTAAAGTGTTTGGTAAACAACTATTTCTATGTGCCACTAACTAGCAGGAGTATTATTTTCTCTGCTTGCATGCTGCACCTCCTCAAAACAGACATTTCCAGGTGATGAAGCCTTCTTAGCCTGTGGCTTGTGTGAGGGTCCTGAACCTTTTCTCTGTCTCTCCTCATCTTTGTTCACCCCAGCTACTCCCCACAGGAGCTCCTGCTCCTGCCCCTGCTCCTACTGCAGCATTTAGGTGGAATCAAATGAGTGTGTCACTTTTTTACATTTCATTTGAAAAGAACAGGCATACACTGATAACTGAGCATGTTTCCCTTGTGCCAGTTAAGAATAATGTATATTCGTAGGCTTTCATTTAATAACTTCATATCATTTAATCATATCATTTTTAACACCTTGTTGTTTTGGATTTCAAAATGAAAGCCCTGTAAAGAAACGAAACACTGGTCTACTGAAACACTGGATATATTTAATTGAAATGGTTACAGGAATTGATTGTTTTGTTTGTATTAACAACATAATTCAGTATCTTTAGCAGGACAGGAACAAAATAATATGAAGCCTGACTCTAATAAAAGCCTGCTTCAAATAAAGGCCCGCTTCGTTCTGAAGTTGGTGTTAAGTTGGTGCGAAAGTGAAGACTCTGAAATGAAACAAATGCACTTAAATTAGGAAAACATTTTTAACATTTCTAATTTTTTAACTTACTCTTTTACTTTCAATTCTTGTGGTAGTGGGCTGGTCGTCCCCCCAAGGCAATGATAGAAATTTTGCTGTCAACCTGCCAATAGAGTTTCCGTCAACCCTTTACCCATACTGCACCACAGAGCAGGGAACACCACAGAAAAAAGGGCAGCGCCTCTGCAGCTACATGGATTTGCTGTCATGGCAGTGGTAGAGGGAAGCAAAGAAAAGATAAGGAAAGATTTTAGAGTTGGTTGTGTAAGAAGACAAACCAGTGTTTGAGAGAAAGACCATCATAGTGGGAATAGAATATGTTTAGTCTGACTGAAGAATCAGGTTACAAGTCAAATCACAGGGAACTTTTGGGACGTTTGAGAAGACTGGAGAAGACAGCATTTGAACAAGGATAAAGGAGCGCTGTCTGTTAATATGGAGAGTAGAGAAGGCTATCTATCCTCATTCACTGGGTGAACATATGGGCCGAGCATGTTCAAACACTGCACCTAGAAAACTCGCAGTCTCTTCGCAACAAAGAAAATTCTATTTCTTAGCAGTTTATCCAGTCTTTTCCAAATGAGCCTCCTGCTTGTTACCTCTCTCTGCTTATGTGTCTTACTGCCCTTAACCCACCCCACCCCCGTTTTTCTCACTCACAACACATGAAATTCCTCAGAAAGGTGCTTCTTAGATTTTAATCCTGCTAATGTTCCTGTGTGTTCAGGTCAGAATTAAATATTATGTAACTTTAAAAGATCCCCTCTAATGTAAAAATGTTAAATTTGCAAAGTATTTACTAGGGCGACATTTGGTACACTTTGCACGATCATGAGTAAATCTGTTATCATAGTGGTATATTTCCATCAACCCCTCTTTCTCCTCCTTTGCCATGCCCAGGTGATGGTTGCTGAGGCCCTGGACATTAGCAGGGAGACCTACTTTGCCATCTTAATGGACCGCTCCTGTAATGGTCCTGTCATGGTTGGAAGCCCCCAGGGAGGTATGGATATCGAAGAGGTGGCCGCCAGCACCCCAGAACTCATCTTTAAGGTATATGTTTTGTGGTGGTTCATATTCATCACTAAAATATCAGATGAGGTGAATAAGATGGATGGCATTTTATCTGCATCAAAACAGTACAGATGTTGAAATTGATCTTGTTTGGTACAGTGAAACTTGAAAGTGCAAACCCTTCGCTATCTTTGCTCAGGGATCTCACTCTAAAATTGAAGTTGTATTTGACTTGACATCGTGCCAGGAGTGGATTTCCCTGTGGGTCTTACAGATGGAGGCTGTGCTCTGTTCTTATTTTCTGCTAATTCAGTGAATTTATCGTCCTTATCTGCATGCACACAGCAGCTGAACATAAAGCACACAACACAGCATTCTGGAGCTTAACATGAACAAATACACATACAAAGAAGCCCTCTATGTTTTGTATTGCTATTAATATGGGTCCATTTACAGAACTTAATCCATTGTAGTCACTACTCTACTTGGCAACAGGTCATCGTCAACTGACATATGATTTAAGTCTTACAGATGGAATAAGCCTTCCCTCACTATTGTTGTATAACTTTCTCTTGCTTTAGTCGACAGATTAGATTGTTAAAATCCATATATATATTATATAATTCATTATTTCAATGACGATTTCAAATTATATATGTAATACACAGCTGTGGTGTTGCTATGTAACAAACATGATCTGTTCACTCATCTCATTAAAACCTATCTAGACATAGTAAACACAGATTTGGTCCATACCAGCTAATGATAGTTGCAGATGCATTCTCTTGTTTTCTTCACCCTGAAATCCTTTGGGGAAAAAAAAAAACACTATTTGACAGTTGAAGAAATGGGGATCTAATGATCATAGATCTACCGTTTCAGTCCCAACTGTCTATTCACGCTATGTCTGGCAGCTTGCCACTACTTAATTATGGTGTCGGCAGTTTAATATGAGCATCCGCTTTGTGTCAAATTATAGCCCAGAAGTTTGAGCCTCCTGTTCTCTCTCACTCCCTCTCTCTGTTCCTCTGCATCCCTCTCTCTTCATCTCTCTCTGGCTTTCACTGCAAATCTTATAGGAAGTCATAGATATATTTGAAGGTGTGCAAGACGACCAGGCGCTTCGCATGGCAGCTAATTTGGGTTTCAAAGGACCTCTGCAGAGACAGGTAATGGGTGCTGAAGGCTTTAAAGCCACAATGCAAAGAAGAAGCAGAAAGATCTATGACACACACACACACACACACACACACACACACACACACACACACACANACACACACACACACACACACACACACACACACACACACACACACACACACACACACAGACAGATGTATGCTCATTCACAAA
Organism: Rachycentron canadum; assembly: GCA_038496675.1. NCBI lineage: Eukaryota > Metazoa > Chordata > Actinopteri > Carangiformes > Rachycentridae > Rachycentron > Rachycentron canadum. Next base: position 15,139,527 of record CM076649.1, on the reverse strand, counting down.
CAAACAAACCAAACTTTGGCTATTATTAGTTTTCCAGAGACAAGTTGTGAAGTGTCATTACACTACACTTGCCAGGTGGTCTATTGTCATATCTGGCAGTGACGCACAGTACTGTGCCAGGCAGAGGGAACCAACATCACTAATGATACCATTATTTGATAGAACATACTGCACATTGATTTCATGAGTGAATCATCCAGTAAGAAACAAAACTCATCTCAATGGACAACCTATGATTTTCAGGACTGTGAAACGAACATTTTATCCTGTCATTTTAAGTTTTACAATGCTCAGACAGCATTAGCTGGTAAAATCAAGCCAAAGAAAAACTACACAGTGACACCCCAAGTTCAAATTCAGAATAGGTATGTGGGCTTAGATGTAGAGTTTGTTTCAAAGCCATTTGTTTCTTGGCATCAGATCACTAATTTGTTTTCTTTTCCACAGGCTCCATGGCATGAGAAATCAGATTAGCTCAGAATCTTTAACACGTGGAATACGCATAAATCAGCCAAATGAATCTGCTTCTAAAAAGCAAACTTAGAGTTGAAGGTGTTTAGGCTTTGATTGCATCCCGTTGTAGGTAATCCTTTTTTTGCAGTATACTGAATGGGCATTGATTTTTAACTGGGCAAGGAGAGAAATAGAGAGTGATTGTTTAAATGTCTGCATTGTCAGTATGCTTTTCCTTGGTTGCTGTGAGTCAGCTGTCAGACAGTTTAATTCAGATATAATTACAGCTCTTCTAAAATACCCATATTGCCTGTAATGCAGCAAGAGAGATATCTGTTGAAATCCCTTTCAAAATGGGAATTTTGACCATGATGATTTAAGTATTTATGATGATGATTTATATAAGCCATTTCTCTAATGCTGTATTAACTGGCTGCATATATTTTTTTTGTCACCTTATGTTTGTAAATCTCAATTGTGTGTGTGTGTGTGTGTGTGTGTGTGTGTGTGTGTGTGTGTGTGTGTGTGTGTGTGTGTGTGTATGTGTATGTGTATGTGTGTGTACACACACATACATATCTACTGAAATGTGTTATACTACATACTAGATCTACATGTGCTGGTCTATGTTTTAATCTTAGTTTTGCTCATCTTGATACCTTTTTAAGCAAGTGAATACAATTTTCAGCTCTGAGACATACGCATTCATGAAAAAAACAAACTCAGACAGCGTGATGTTGAAGGTGATTTGCCATGTTTTATGTAGCCTGTGTGGGAGGCTGAGTGGCCTTGGCGGGGCTGGCTGCTCAAAGCCGAACCATCAGGTAATTACTGTCCTCTGTGGACCACGCAGGCAGCAGATCAGATTAAGAGGCTCTATGATCTGTTCCTGAAAGTCGACGCCACTCAAGTCGAAGTCAATCCTCTCGGAGAGACTCCCGAAGGACAAGGTACCTTGTATCATAGAAAGTGCCTATTTTGTGTGTCTGTCTGTGTGTGTTTTAAGTTGTGTCTGTGCATCCATTTATTTCCTGTTTTTTTTCCTTTCTTTAACTGTCCCTAAGAGACATTAAAGCTCTATAATATGGAGAATTCAGTATTTCAACATGAACATGCAGCCACCCACTAATCACTGACTGTGAGATACAGGCACATTATCTCCTCAGGTCTGAATGCATTTAAGAATGTGAAGTGTAATTGCAACACATTGACGTCAGCTTCTTGTCTGGATGACTTTGTCTGGATCAAAATCCAAGTGGCTTCAGGGAGCAAAGCTTTCCATATTTATAGCATGTTGATGTTTTTTTATGTTTCCCAGTTATTGATGATTAACCAAAGGCGTACAGTCTATCATCAACTAGTAATGAGGAACTACAAATTACAGCAGCAGCTACAGGCACATCCCTCATGTGTAAGCTCGCAGGGATATTCTATGTATATGTAGGGAAACATCTAGTGAGCATGTTGGGTGTTAGCAGGTCCAAAAAATGAAAACATTTTATCAAATGTATTTTTATGATTACCTCCACCAAGGAGGTTGTTTTCATTTATATCTGTTAGTTTGTTTATTTGTCACCAGGATTATGCAAAAAGTATGGAACCAATTTAAAATCTTGGTGGAGGGATGTGGTCTGAGCCTGTGAGGAACCTGTTACATTTTCAACATTTCATCAATATATGCTTGACTGAGTACTATCAGTATAAATGGTTGAACTCTTCAGCACCAATATTTAACATTTTTTAAATCTGAGAATCAGATTACACAATAAGGTGTTAAACAAAAATACATCACTTACTTTAAATACCTTGAGCTGAAATAGTTGTATTTAATGTCTATGAACGGATGAACAGAAGATTATAACATTAAAAGGGCTTGGAAGGGCTCATTCTCAATTCTTCATAATGGCACAGCCTAGCCTGTTACAAAGTTAATTGACATTAACTTCAAGTAATTACTTTCAGAATAAATGTATTGTCTAATAGATCAAAAAATAATGTTGCTGTCTTCAGTCATCTCTTTGTAAAAATACAAATTGTCACAGTGACTCTATCAAAATCATTATGCTGTTACAGCTGTGGACAAAAAATAGTACTAATCTTAGGAGAATGGAGCTTTAATCTGACAAATTTTTTCAACAAGTGATAGTATCTGTGTTATACCCCATTAAAAACAATATTTGGCATTTGTCAGCTGAAACCTCCCCACGTGATTTTTTTCAAAACATTTTATTAGATTTTTTTATTTTATTTGTGCTTGAAAAGGTCTTTAAAAGTTATAAAGTTGACTGATATTTGCAGACACCTCTTAAATTGTCTCCAAGATATGTAGCTGATAGCAGAAGAGGTAAAAATTTGTATCACTAATTACCATACTTCTGGGTCCAGGTTCAAATCATGGGTTCAGAGCATGTCTCAGTCCACTTTCTACAATCTTTGCATTTGGTTTCCTCTCTCCTTTTTCTTAAGTGTTCCCTGGTAGATGAAAACACTTGAATTCATAAGGAATATCAGAAATATGGGTACATTTCAGTCCCCATGTTGCCACTTGACACAAGTGGATATTAGCAGGTTAGCATTTCAAGTGCTTGTCATTCAAATAAGAAAGACTTAGTCACAAAGCATATCATGATGTGATGTTGCTTATGCTGAACTCCCACTGAACTTTGTTTTTCTCCCTAAGAAATAAGAGTGATTGTCTTGTCTGTGGAACTGAACACATATTGACTGTGATGTGTCCTATCAAGAGGTATTACAAGATGCTGAAGATGCATCACTTCTTTGATGTTATTTAGTCTCCTCAAAAAACAGATTCTTGTTCAAAGTATGCTTCATCAAAGATTGACAAAGGGAGTTTGTTTCATGACTTCTTATGAATATTAATGATTAAAATGACTCCTTTCAAACGGTAGATTTATACTAAGAGTATAAGTTTCCTTTTCTATTAGCAGGGAGATGCAGTGGTTGTGACTGAGGAAAGCTTTCTAGACAAGCTTCACATCAACATCAACTCATTCTTTAGTTCAATTTGTTCACATGTCACAAGGGAGTGCAGCTATTATCCAGCAGGCATTCAACAGACATGTATCAGAAAAGAAAATTTCTCAAGGGTGGAAAATTTGTATTTTTGTGTGTCATTTCGTAATAGCTAAATTCATTTTGAAGATGGACTGCAATAATATGTGTCAAAACAAAAACAAGAAATTGTGTAGTGGGAGAGCTCCTTCACCTAGAGGACACAGTATTTCTTCTCCTCAGTCTCAGTAGAGTCTACCTGCTGCATGCACTGTGTGTGTGTGTGTGTGTGTGTGTGTGTGTGTGTGTGTGTATATATATATATATATATATATATATATATATATAATTTTTTTCTTATATTTCTTTATGTTTCTGTCTCTATGTCAATCCTAAAGTCAAATCCCATTTTTTGCTGCATTTTGTTAACTTTTTCAGTGTTGTATGTGGTTTATCTGGCTGTCTGTTCACCTCAAATGGGCCATCCATCAGAAAACTTTCACATTGGGGTTACCAAGGCTACCATTACCATAGTTTCTCTTGAAGCCATAAAAGTTATATTTTTAATAGTCGCTATTAAACCATGTGCATCCTAAACATATCTTTGTCCTTTTCAGATTATTTTTTTCAATAATTTTTGTCTGTGAGAGTTAACCTCAGCTCCTATAATATGTTTATACAAAGTAGTTCTACTCTGGACCTAAAAGACAAAAAACTCCCTATTGAAATTATTATTTCAATAGGGAAATTGATATATTGCTCTTCCTCCCACTCATACATGCACACACTTTCAATAGAATGTAATATATTATCTATACTTCATAGAGTACATTTCAATATATGAGTTACAATAGGAGGAGCTTTAATAATAAGAAAAGTAAAATAACACTTTTTTTTTTTTTTTTTTTCTTGGGTGGACGCTTTTGTCCTTGAAGGACCTTTGCATAATTTTTTTGTTTTTAACGATGCACAAGGGTTAAACTAATTTACTAAATTTTTTGCCTGATATTTTTTCAGGTAGCCTTATGCGTATGTTCTCTTTGAAATACTTTCTCTTTGAAGTGTAAAGGAAATGTGCACTTACTATAATGGTCTATCCCTTTGAGGCAGTGTCAAAAACACATGCCTTAGTGAGCCATCCTCTGAAGTAATTAAGACCAGTAGGCCGAGGGGACACCCCTCAGTTCATTAATTTCAGGTTTTAGAAATAATAATTAGTGAGATTTTTTATGTCTGAAATCCTCCCTCTCCCCCTTTTCCCTTGCCTGCCATCTCCCTCTGTCTCACTTTTGTGTTTCCTCTTCTACCATCTTTATTACTAACTCCGTCTTTGTCAACTTCCCAATCTTCTTTGCCTTTGCCCCAGTGGTTTGCTTTGATGCCAAGATCAACTTTGATGACAATGCTGAGTTCCGTCAGAAGGCCGTGTTCGCCATGGACGACATGACTGAGAGTGACCCCACAGAGATGGAGGCAGCCAAGTGGAACCTCAAATATATTGGACTGGATGGAAACATTGCATGTTTTGGTATGTAAACAAAACACCATAACAAGACAGGTTCCTGCACACAGACACGCACATGCATCAATAAGTGAACTCCCCCTGGCTTAAGACTTAAATGCATCTCTTAAGTTGCGTAAGTGAAAAGCTCGGACACAGTTAAAACTTAGTCAAAGTAAAGGCAGCCTGGGCTATCCTCCAGTCCACATTACAAGCAGCTTTCTGAGGACTCCAGAAGGAACGCTGCCATAACCAATGCGTTCTAATTAGCTATAATCCGCCCAGAAAGTCTCCAGTGAGCCAGATTGTTAGCATTCTCATTAAAGGCCCCCTCTCTTGTCATAAATCAAAGCTTTTACAGTGTACAGCAGCACTAACAGGTGCTCTCACTTCTTACCCTGTAGCCTCATAAACACATTAGATGTCTGTTAGCACTACCCCCCCACATACACACACACACACACACACACACACACACAACTTTCTGCATCCCCAGCTCCCAGTCTCTCTTAAAGTAACAACAGCTTTTAAGGCCCTGCAGCTTCCTTGAGAGCTCTGTAAGCCACCAAAGTGACAGCTGTTAAAGTGAATTTCCCTTTTATTGAGACCTCGGTCGGGGAGCTTGCCAGGACACAAGTTCAGCTTGGCTAAACCAAATGAGTTAAGACATTTTTGTGCACTTGGCTCCCGCACAACACAGCAGGGTAGCCGTGCTGGCAGTTGGCTAAATGATGACACGAGCTGCAAAAAAGTGCAGCAGAAGCTCTTTTAATCAACACTCTTTTCTCTGAAGTCGAGAGTCAAGTCATAATCAAATTTTCTCTGTGTTGCCCGACTTGACGCATTGAATGTTCCTGATTAGAAGATTTCCGACCGATTCACTTTTTAAGTGTGACATTTTTTGCAGCTATTTGCTCTTCTTTGGTTGATGAATTGCAGCTAGATTCCTTTATGGGTGTTCTTACAGTACATGTCATCTCTCATTCAGTGCTGTTATTTTAATTAACTCATGGCTGTTGGCGGCATTTTACACTCAGGGACTTTTGTTTAATTTCTTAAGTTAATGGTCAGGTTTAACTTCATAAATACAAATAATACATTGTGCATTAGCTCATTGTAAGACTATAGTACTGTTAACACTAGCTCAACGTGCTTGATACCATTAGTCTCCCTCTGAAAATGGACCATCCATTTGGTTAAATGTCTGCTATTGAGTTATCCTCTATATTTCAGAATACATATTTCCATATTTGGTAAAATGACACAGTGAATTTTTATAGTGAATGGAGCTGGATTGGCCATGGCCACATGTGACATCATTGCCCTGCATGGAGGAAAGCCAGCTAACTTCCTGGACCTGGGTGGAGGAGTCAAAGAGAGGCAGGTGTATGAGGCCTTTAAGCTGCTCACTGCTGATCCTAAGGTAAGGGCAAAATTTTGGAAAGAAGGTTTTTTGTTTTTTTTTCATCCCAAACTTGATTACGCAAGTCAAATACATAACACCATTATTTATGCTAAAGCTCGTATTCAAGGAAAAAGTCAGATTAAAAAAAAGGCAGGTTTACCACCTGTTGAATTGTGTTTGATATTGCAGTCATGTAGCTTGTCATATCACATTCATAAAGGCATGTCTGTCTGGTTAGTGCTTTGTCACAGAGACAACAGCGCTCATTAGACTAGGGACCTTGGCATATGTCCATGTTTCAGTGAGAGGAACAGACACTGGGAGGCTGTGTGATTATATGCCATCATTTTCTGTTGCAGTGGCATTATAAATCTCTCCTCTGTACTATGGAAAAATGTTGGCTTTTAAAGATGTTATCACATGTGCATCTGCACACGCACATTTTAACACAAGACAGGCTCATATGCAACACAAAATGAATAAACAAGTTTAAATCAAAGCATGCTTCTGAAAGTCTTGCAACTCTGGGTGAGTGGCAGCTTGGGGGGGGGGGGGTTACAAGTGATTCAGCTCTATGTTCAGAAAGCTAATAACTCCAAACCAAACAATGTGAGCCCTGTAACGACACCGCAGTGCTGATTGTATGTTGACAGTCATCACACTGCTAATTCCCTTGCTGCTGTCACTCCTTCATCCCTGTACTGATCTCTGGTTGCCTCTGTGTTAGCATCTCTGGCGAGGCTTGGTTGTATGGAATACAGAGCAGCATTTGATAGCAATTCAGTCTTCTGCTCACTTTTTTTAGAATCTCTGTTTACACATGCTGATTTGTCTTGGTACTGTATGCTTTCAAAAATTCTGTAAAAAATAATAATAAAAAAATGTGTCACTCTAATTTCACAATGTATATTGAATAATGTACAAGATGAAGGCCCGAAAAATTCATCTACAGTTAACCATTACTGGTTGGTTAATCTATCAGATTGACCACTATATCAAATATAACTCAACAGTTTATTGAGGCACAATGCAGTCTCTCAAAGTGCTTCACATGCTCATGTCTGCTCTCTAACCTTTCTAGAGTAAGGCTAGCATACGTAATTTCAAATAATGGAGAGGTTGTGAATGCAGATAGATCAACTGTGATGCACAGCTTGCTCTTAAAGTAGATAATTCCATCAATATTACGATACGAGAAAATGTAGTTTTATCCAAATCTAATACACAGCAGTATAATTTTTCATATGACTACGGTGTGAGCAGCGAGGATGTACAAAAGGTAGCAACACTTTCTGCCTCATATTTATCACCCAACAGAGAACAGACCAGTGTTGCACACCTTTGCAGATAAATGTTAAAATCCCACCAACCTTTAACACCCCAGCAGGTGATACATTGCCATACTCACATTTCCACTGTGTGTAGATTCTATTTGGTCTTGCGTGAATTAAACCCAATGGTCTGTGGGGGGAAAATAAAAATGAATATGGTGAATAACAAAGAAATGTGATCAATAATGGAAAGAGAAAACTATAAAGATGTGTCACCCTGTCCCAGTATGGGGCCTCCATCTATTATTATTGAACCCTTTTAAAACAAGGTAGAATTCTGCAGAAGCAAATACATCATTTTAAAGTCTGCACTCCTTCCACTGCCAAAAACACTCCCACATGGACAAGAGGGATCCTCCTCCACCCTCCTCCTGTTCCTCCTTCTTTTTCTGTCTTGGGCTGATTCCCCAGATCCAGATGGGGAAGCAAGCCGACTGCCTGTCCCTCCTGCTGCTGTGTATGGAAATAGAGACAGGGAGCTCCTCCCTAACAGGGAAAAAAGTAGAATAGGATTGACATTAAACTGGGTTGAAAGCACCATTAGCATTTCAACCAGGGGAGCTGAGAAACCTGCTCTGATCTGTGGAAGGAATGTTAATAATTTCACAATAAGAGCCAAAGAGAGCGCTGCTCATTTGCATTTGGTTTCTTTTTTTCTTTTTTTTCACAAATTACCACTCCCAAAGTCAAAAATATGAGCAGAAATTGAAATTAAAATCATGCTCTGGGCTAGGTGAATGTGACAAGGCAAGACCATTGATTTCATATGTCAATAAGTTTTGGTGAGACCACTGTTCTCCTAATTTGCCTTAAACATTAAGATAATCAGTGCTCATGGCCTTGAAATAGAAGATTCATTGTTCACTATTTATTCACATTTTGAAGTCCCAGACGGACTGACTCACTTACTCGTTTATCATTGTTATTGTACTACTGTTTTTTAAAACATTTCTTCTCCTCACAGCTAAAAAATTTGACAGCATATGTTATGACGATGCTTGCTTTCACTGGTACGGCATAAAAAGACTTAAATAGCTACTGTAGGGAAGGCCATTACTGTTATGCTACAAACATGAATATGGGCTTTTTATTAGAGACTACTGTGACTTTTGACTGGAACGATTAAAATGGTTTACGTGCTGTGGAAAAGAGAAGTGCATCCAGTGGCCAGGCAGGCAGTTCAAGCAGGGAATATCCTGCTGTAATGATGCCACACATTTCCACAAAAACAGGTATTTTGGTGTCTGTCTTCTCTTGCAGTCTTTCTTCCTCAGTCGCTTTTGTCTCTCTGCCTCTGTTTGTCTCCCTCTCTCCCTCTCAGTCTACGCTTTGATGTCTAGGGCTCATTGTGCTGAGAGGAGTGGAAGTGATGTGAGTGTACTGCTGGCACTAAATAGCAGAGACGGAGTCTGAGATGACAAAGCCTCCTCTTTCTTGTTTGTTCACTTCTCCACTATCTACCAGTGCAGCATTCATTACCTTAAACATTATTATTCTATGAAAGAAAGGGAAAGAGAAAACAGATGAAACAGGGATACTGTATGTGAAGTGGGAACAACATGAGAAAAAAAAGTCAAAATGAAATGATTGGGACAAAAAAAGTAAATCATAAAGCGATTGTCTAGCCTAGTGTGTGTTAAATATGTGAGATGTAGCTCAGTTGGATGTACTAGACCATTCAGCTTTGTTTGAATTTAGGCCCCCGGCTTTTTAGGCAGAGACATATTTATTTTCCATGCTAAAATAAATAGCTCCACTTTCTTCATATCCACGTACAGAACAGTCTGTTGACAGAATGTCTGAATTTATTGAGGTTTCCCTCACATCACCTGTAGGCAAGCAGGACCAGGCAGCAAATACCAACAGCCAAATAACCTCGTTATTGCCTTGTGCCTGTGTCGTAAAGAAAGTGGCAGATGGATGTTTTGTCCAACTCGACATCCATTTTATTCTTAGGGCTTAAGGCTGTTTTCTGTAATTTTTATAGGCTAGAGTAAATGATGACATTTCTCTAGAACACACCCTTGCTGTTGGTGTATGTCGGTATTAGGACTACAACTATATCAAGCTCTTGGTTATCGTGGCAAAAGATTAATATATCTTAATGACAAAATTGTAATAATATTCAAAATTAGTATTCAACTTATTTAATTTGGCTGACTTCTAAAGTACTTTTCCCATCTTTAGTGCAGATGCATAATAATGTGCTACACTATATATCATATTTTCAGATATGTATCACCACACACATTTGAATGAACTTCTGTTCCTTTAATCACCACATACAGCAGTTTGCTAGTAAATGACCTCAGGAGACACTGTACTGTACTGATGCATGTGTGAACAGCTGCACTGGGTTTACGTGTCAGTGAGTTGCACGACAAACTACATTTTGATCAACTGAATGTAATAATAATGTAGCAGATTAAAAGGGTGAAGACTGGAGATGAATAATCATTAAAAGCCATCATAATGTGGCTTTCTGTGTTCATTAGTTCTATCATAATAGTTGTTATTTTTTTGGACGATATACTGTCCCAAAACTAATTGCGATAAACTATATTATTGGCCATTTTATTCCACTGATATAACAATATAATAACATATTAACCCTTTCAAAGCACAATTAACTTTTAAAAGACATTGGAACTGGAATGTCACTAAAAAAAATATATATATTAAAATATCCTAAATAAAACATTCAACAAAAAATTAAGATTTTATTTGTGGTGTTAGGTGATGCAACGTGACTGAGATCATGCAGAGATTCACAATGCAAATGCAGTGCAATTTAGAGGGGGAGACTGTGTGAGCCATTTTATTTTCTGTAGCTACAACTTTGTGGCAAAATTTTGTTAGTTTGAAAAGAGTGAAATGGGGCATTTGGTTCAAACACTGAATTTATCTACCTAGACGTGCAGATAAAATGGAGCCTGTGTGTGGGAAATGGTGGCTATTTTCTCTCATTCAGCTTAAATGCAAAATGTTCCCACACCAAAGCTGTGGACAACAGCTTTGAAATCAAGTCCATTTGGATTTTTCCACCCTTTCTGGTGCCAATTATGCAGTCTTCAGGAAAAACACCTATTAGCCTCGAGTAGCATGTTATTTTCACTTCACCTGGTTTACTGTGGCTGAGGAGCAGAGGACAGATGCAGCATGACCAACATATTTTTTCTCTGTTCATTCTATTAAGGCTTTGAAAAAAAAAAACCTTAGGTGCTGTGCCCAAGTCTTATAATGGTTGTGAAAACCCTGTTGATTATTCCGGCGTCATGTTAAAACGTTGGTGACATTCTTGTGTAAACAGGACAGGCAATATCGAGGTCAGCAACAAGTAGTGAGGTCATGACCACATATTTTAGGCCTGATATTCCTAGGTTAGTATACATTAAAGGTGTAAGAATGCCTTGTGTTTTTGCTTTCCTGTTTGTTTCCTGCTTGTTGCACGCTGCAGTGGTCTGCCGTGCTGTTTTCTTGTTTAATGCAGAGCAGCGGGCACCGCTCTGAGGTGAAAGAGGCACAGATTGGCACATTAGCATCAGTTCAGCTGGGTGAAACACCTCCCAGGCAGATACGGAGGTATGTTCATATGCATGTGTTAATGTTGCATAATCACTGCTTATCATGAAACATCTTTTCAGCCCCCACTGGCATGTGTGTGTGATCTCAGCTTGGAACACTAAGCCTCACCTGTGTGTGTGCCTGTGTGCGTGTGTGTGTTTGGCTTTTAGCTTTTCCTTTTGAGTTCTCCCTGCATTTTCTCCTCCACACTCTCTCTGTTTGTGTGGGATTATTATACGTGTCCCTCTGTGCTTCAGACCCCTTTGCCCTAAAGCAAAAAGTCGTACTATTTTGCTTCTTTCCAGCTCAATGACTTTGCTTTAACTCACCTGTGGTCCCCCTTTAACCACTTTCCTCCTTGGCATAGTGACACTCCCAAGTCCTATTTCCTCCTCTACAGGGAACATATCACTATTACTACCTTTCCAGCAATGTCTTCTGTTTTCTGTGAAAGAGTCTTTATCAGTATTATTCACCACTACCTGTGGTGATATAACCCTAACCCAGGACATTATAGTGGTTCCCCAGTGTGTCCTTTTACCAGTCTCTCATCACACTATTTCCTCTTGTGGTTCCTTCGTCTCCCTCTTCCTCTCCTTGTTCTTTCTCACCATCTTTCTGCTTTTTTTGTGTCTCTCTCGTCTACCCTGTACCCTTTCATCTAGCTTAAATCCTGTTAAAGTCAATGTGAGGATCTCCCCTCAGTTGCATGCCTGCTAGCTAAATCCTCCAGGAGCCTAGGCGCTGTCTTTCTCATCCCCATATGGAGATGTCTGAGCCCATGTCTAATGTGCTTCAACATGTATGGAGTCAAAGAAAGCCAGTAGCTCTGGTCCAAACCAGTTGAGCCAGGAAAATGTGTTATGAAAAGTGTATCATCCTGTCCTCCTGTCCTGTGGCTGCTGAGGCAGGAAGGAAAGGTGGCCCTGTTTTACAAGGCTGTGTCTTGAGGGTATTAGGACTCAAAACTATAATGGGAATCACACAACTCAATCAGTCACCAAGCAGAAATACAAATAGGTGCAAATACATGCTTGTATTGTTAAAGCCACATCATTCACACATCTGCACACATATGCATGCATTCTCCAGGGAAGCCAACAACTTTTAATCACAAGAGTCACCTGTAATGTGGGAGCCCTATGCTGTGTTATTTTAGAGAGAAAGAAATCACCTCTCTGCCTGAAGCTGAGGCCCATGGGAGATGCCAGTCCGCCGTCTTATAAACACAAGCAATGCAAAGCCATCAACCAAAAGAGAGAAGGGACAAAACAAGCTACCATGGTAATTGAGTTCATTCCCAGTGTGCAGAATATTGCACAAGTACTGAATAGGGGCCAGCCATGTACTTAGCCCAGCCAACACACTGGGGCTGCCATATTGAGGCCAGGCCACAGTAAGAGTGAGCATTGCTTGTAAAGGCAGATAGTGTGTGTGTAGGAGGCGGTGGAGGGGTGCTTTAAGGCAGAAGTGGCTCTATGGCTGATGAATTCCTTTTTTAGCTATGGGCTGTGTAGGTCATCGTATTGGTTTGCTATTATATGAGAAAAGGTTCACCTTATATAATAGTTTTCCTGCAGATTTGCTTACAGTGCATTAAAATCCTGTTTTAGTGTCAGATAAAGGGTTGGGATTTTGTTTGTTGCAGGACCTCTTCTACTCTAGCACATGTAAAATCACTGCAGAGATGTGTTGTAGACTAAACCCAGACTGCACTGACCCTGTGTTACATCTTGAATATATTCACCAGGAGCCTGATGAAATGTAATTGCCCTGTGTGTAGGTACATGTGGACACTGTTCAGCCTCCTGTATTATTGTGTAGATTTTTTTTCCATTTGAGCATGAAGGCTGTGTGTGTGTGTGTGTGTCTGTGTGTGTGTGTCTGTGTCTGTCTGTGTCTGTGTCTGTCTTTGGATTTCAAGGCTGTCGATTCAAAAGCTCCAGCACAGAGGGCATGAGTTCAAATCTCAGCTGCGCAACTTAAGTGAAGCACACATCTATAGACTGATGTGGAATGTATGAACTTGCGTGGTAACTCACCAACCACTTTGGTCCCTGAACTCAGAAACACGTGTTCCAGATCAGATGTACACATCAACAGTTTTAGATCATGTTATCATTTTAACCACATTTCTCAAATTAATTAATTATTATCTTCCATATATTGCATGAATACGCCTATAGGCACAGTGAAAGAAACTGATTATAGTGACAGCAGATCTGTGTCTGTTGTGTTAAAATACTGATATAAGTTGTTTAGAGTGTGGTCTCTAAAAACAATAAACAAGTTTTTACATAGCTATTTACAATATTTGAACTTTTCTCTTTTTCTCTTTATAGTCAGTTTGGTATGAAAGGAATTCAAGATTTGTACAAATGTAACATTACATTAATGTAACAGCAACATAACAGCAAGTGTTAGCATCAGTGTGCTTTTGCGTTGCAGCTTTTCATACGTGTGTATGTGTATCTGTACTATAATTATAATAAGATGGAATCATAGATGCCATCAGATATCTGTACTCATTGTGCAAAATAGATGCAGTGCATAAAGAAGATGTTTTCTCACTGCTCACTTAAATTTAATCCCTTTTCCCCCCTAGTCTTTTTTTTGCATTTCACATTTTTGTTCAACAACTCAATTATCCTATCCTAAATGGAGAAATAAATCAAGAAATCTTAACTTGTCTTTCTGTTTGTATGTTCGCTTATCTGATTGACTGTTTTTTGTTTTTTTTTTTAGGAGTGTTTGGTAAAAAGTGAAATATTAAATGTTAGTTAGTGCTGGGACAGTGTATACCATGTAGCTGAAATAATCAATTATGACAATGGCAAGTCACAAACATGGCCACACCCATTCAAAGCACTCAAGCACAAAACCTTCACAGGATCATCTAAGGTGTAAAAGTATTTTAGATGGAGGCCCAAGGTCTGCAAAGTGGAAAGCACTTATCAACAGCTATGTCAGCTATGTCACTAGAATTGAAAGGGCATTTATGTTGAATCAAATCAACCTTCTGGATACAGCCAGATAAGAATTGAAAGACATGTCAAATGGTTTCTTGCTAAAAACAGAATGCCTTGTATGGCAGCTACTGATATAACAGGTAGTAAAGTATTTTGATATTTTTGCCATATACCTATTACATTAATAATGTGCTATAGGTGATCACAGATGATACCTAAATTTACAGTGTTCCATTAATCCGAACAAGTCAAGACAATGCTGCTTCTGATCAGGGATGGATTTGAATAGGCATTTTTAACATGGATTGGAATTTTAAACAAACAAACCACATAGCTTGTTAAAAAAAACAGACAGATGAAGATAGTAAAAAGCAAACAAGAGCAAGACAGAGAAAGACATAGAGCATACAGGTAGGTGAGCAAAAAATGATTCTGCTGCAGAGTCTTGCATATGTGCAAGATGAATCAAAAACCAATTAGTGGTTTGCATTTTAAGCACTATATATTTTCAGCTTCGTGGACTTGAGCAGAGATACAGATCTCATACTTGAACATTGGTATTATATACAGTAGGTGACATCAACACTTGCTCCCTTACATTCACCATTGCCTAAACACTTGAACTTGTATGTCAGTCCTGCTCATCCATACACAGTGATGGATCAAATAGCAAATGTATGCACATGTCACGAATTTTAGGGAAAAAAGTACACTTGACACATAAGAATGAAGTTTCAAGTCATAAGCCAAGGACAAATGGGGTTGTCGCACTCCATACATTCTCCTTCTCATTCCTCTCGAGAAGGTTAATTTGAGGAAGTTAAGGAATTGTCCAGAGATGCACCATGTAGCTGATGACTTGTCAGATTGATTTGCCCTTCAGGGAACTAATGGCTCGTCTGTCTCTTTTTCCATTTGATCTTGGTGAGAACAGCACAGCATGTTTTTAAAGACTCATGTCATTTTCCACCGCACCATCAGTAGACAACTCTATTACTTAACCATCATGTATGCATAAAGACTATGGATTGTTAATGTATTCAGCCTGATCCTGGCACCAATTCGTCCCCTGTTGATTCTCACACAAACACACACTCACGTGCACACACACACAGACAGGTCCCATGGGCATGTCTGATTGAGCTTTCTCCTGTCTGCCATTCCTCATCCGTGGGAAATCAATAGAGGATCTGGGATTGGAGCTCGGGCTAATTGAGCTCTGCTCTCTCTGTTCTCTTATTGCTGCCAGGAGCGTTTTGTCATCGCAGCACCTGGTTCACACCATGGGGCCAGGGGGAGGCAGCCAGTGATCAGATAGGCCCTTTGGATGCCACAGGGAGGGGAGCTGTGTGTGATTGAGCGACCTTGTGAAGTCGAGCACTCAGAGGAAGGGCATGGCAAAGGAAGGCTTCATTTATTCTCATGCACCTCTGTAGGAGCTGCTTGATGTTTCTTGCTCTTCACTTGATGATGGAGGAAATAGAAATGTTCTTCTTCTGTTGCACAGTTTTCGAAGTCAAGCTCATTACAGTCATGATTATTACTCAGGACTCTTAGTAATAGTCATTGCATACATCTGCATGTATTTCAGAGACTCTACTCTTAGCGACATTGGTGCAGCGAAGTGAATTTTTGTGGTGTCTTTCACATTTAAGGGCAGAAACACAAGCAATCTCTCGAAACGTCTGGTGAAAGTCCATCACATTTAGCTTTCAACCACCTAGCTTGTAGTCCATCCATTGTTGTGCCAGGTGCATTTTGCATGCTATCACCCTGGAGCCCACAGACAAGAGAGTTAACTACATCATACGAACATGTGGTAATGATGAAAAGTAACTATTACCCAGCTGACTGTTATGGGTGTGTTCTTAAATTCAATCTGAACTGGACAGAGCATAATCTGAGTCACTCAGAGTAGAAGCAGATTTAGTGATGTGGGGGTTGCTGGCAAAGTACTGCACAGTAAAAATTCTGTCCTGTAGTAAATCACTATGTATTACATTTGTTTTATATTCCTATCATTACAATTGTTACTATAATTCTATAGTAGTGATTTATTCAAAACAATGCTGTTGAAGTTTGCTACACAACAGTGTTAATTGAGTATAGATCATAAAACAATGTTAGTTGTTAATAGAAAAAAAGCCACTTAAGAACAAGTTTTATTTTTTTTCTCTCTCTCAGAAAATAAGGTACCAATAACCACCACCACTGTTTAAGTCATGAATTACAATTTGAATGGTTGACATCCTAAGTTTCCACACGATCACGGATGACTAATCCTCAGTGATTCCTCATATTACATGTAGTATGATGTTGCTAGCCAGTGTTATCGTTACAAACTGCTTTTCTACTCTTCTCAGTATTATAAATGGAGATCCCTTGCATCCAAACCATCTGCTGTCATCGCTCCACCCTTTGCCTCCATTCCAGTTCTCCATCTCTCCATCTGTCTCAGACTTGATGGAGTTTCACCATCACAAACAGCCCTGTCCAGTGCCGAGAGACATTGCGGCAGTTGTGTGACTGTTAGACCCCCCTCATTTCACGCTCCCTTGGCACTTATGTGTGCACATGCTGGGGGATTATGTGAGGCCGCTCAAACACCCAGTTGATGAAATCATTTGTGCTCTCTGAGCCATGTACTGACACCACAAACGCCGTGCCCTTTTCCGTCCTCTAGGGCTATTAATGTGGGTGAAATTTTTGTTACTTTGTCAAGGTTAAACCTGCGGCATCAAAGCTGCTGAATGTTTCTGTAAATTAATTAGAGTTCTAAAAAATAAAACAAACAAGATGTTTAAACCTTGAGAATGTTTTTCCCCTTTGATTGGTTGAGGTCAAAGTGCACATTACATCATTAACTCCAGTATGACTCACTATAAGACACGTGATTCACATGACATGACATGCAGAACAGTGCTAAAGCAGTAATATTGTCAAATATTAGCAGATGCTTTGGTAAATACGCTGTGAAATTAACAAACTGTCACACCATGACATGCGGTTTTTAATCCTACAGGCTCAAATGATGTAAGATTTTGTAAGGAGGAGGGATTCTATGGCATTATCGAGACTGGGATATCCTGACTTTTAGTTCCTGAAACTCCAAAAACATTAGTTCCAACATTTCATGTAATGCAATTTAATATCACCTTTTCAGCCCCACATCACCCCCACTATGATACTTGCAAGGGCTGATGCAGTATTTTGTTTCTAAATATGTTTCAAAATCTTCATCCACTCCGATAAATGGTGAAACCTAGACTTTCTCCCTTAGATTAGTAGAACCATATAGTAGCCAGAGAAAGTAAGTGAACCCTGTGGAATAACATGCATTTATAAATTGGTCTTCAAATAGACCTGTCGACTTGGAGCCCAGTCAGTGAAACAAGATTGGAGGTTTTGGTTAGAGCCACTTTAATTGATTAGACAAACACGTTTTGAGTTTGCTATTCACAAGAAAAATCTGCTAATGTCAAACATGAACTCAGAAGACAAATAATTGTTGATTTGCATAAAACTGAAAGGGTTACAAAGTGATTTCAGAGAGTTTCAATGTTTGACAGTCCAGAGTCAGACAAGCTGTTAAATAGGCTCTAATCAATGCAGCTGATGAAATGTCTCTGTTCATGAGTTTACTCAAATCATGGTGCATGGCTACATGGAGCATGGTGTTTTGCCACTAACACCCTGGAGGGAGCTGCTATTATCCAGAAAAAAAAGAGTACTGCTTATGTGAAGTTTGCAAAAAGAGCTTGACAACAATACTGGGGAAATGTTTTGTGAACTGATGAAATTAATTGAATTGTTTGGAAAGAACAGGCATGGTGTCAAAAGAGAACTGCACACCAACATGAAAGTGTCCTACAGGTGAAGACAAGTTCCCAAGTCTATTCAGGTACCATATAGGATAATGCCAGGGTGGTGGCTCAGCTGCTAAAGCTCAGTAGAAGTTGGGGGATGCAGCAGGACAATGACCCTAAACACTGAAGTAAATCTACTGCAGAATGATCTCAGACAAAGACATTCTGCCTGTTGGAGTGCCCCTGTCAGAGCCCAGACCTTAACTCAGCAGAGATGCTGTGAAATGGCCTCAGAGAGCCGCTCACACAGACATCCTCAGAGCATGCCTGAGGTGAAGCCAGTTTCTACTTTTTCACCTGAACTGTGAATGTTTTATAGTTGTGTTCAACAAGGATAAAAGATTATATTTGTGTGATTTTAGCTGAAAAAGATTGCATTCTCAGATTAAGCTCAGATCACATTTTATGACCAATTAATGCAGAGAACCAAGTTTTTCGAAAGCGCACTTTTTTTTTTTTCATACATAATATTAGTAGACCGCTAGCAAATACCAAAATTCTCAAATCCCAGTGGGTCTTCCTCCTCTGTTTTGACTTCTTTTCTACAAAATTTGTACTTTAATGAACATGGATTCACAAGTAAATTCTGTCTGTTTAAATGTCCTGTTTTTCCTCAGTGCCCTTCCTCATCGTCGTGTTTTAGGCATTTGTGGCTTTGTATGGCGAGACATGCCAGCAGCAGTACAGCGAGAGATTATTGTCAGTGTAATTGGCTTTTCCAGGCATGATTTGATACGAGCCTCTTGTCTGATCCACACACTTCTTTATTATCGAGCGTAATGGAAAGACGGTGAGGCTCACATGAAACGTTCGGCTCATCATATCTCCAGAGAAATCGCCTCCTGGATTTTCATTTCAATGCTTGGGGTCAGGATAGACAACTGTGTATCTATGTGAAGATGAAGCGCTCACAGCAAACTCACATACACATTAACATCATGCGTACACAGCAGACAAAATAAGGAAAATAAATACAATGCACCTTATATTCATTTAATATTTCATACATATGCAAGGATTTAGCATAAGTTAATATTTCTGCATTGGCTGCATTTAGCCATTTTGTGCCATCTCATATTTCCCTAATTCAGATCTTATTGTCCATGTATTCCTGGTAAATGACAGCCAATAGGAAGAATTTGGTATCAGATTGGCTGATTCAGTTCAGTCTCTAGTACACTGTCCAAGTTGACATGACTGTCTGCTGCTGTAGCAGTCTGCCTTGTTCACCAAGCAGCTGAGGCAATGTAGAACACGGCTCTGCTACACTATTATCTCAGTCAATATCTGCTACTGCCAGAGGAGGATACAGATGGACAAGAGATTTACAGTGAGAAACCTGAGAAGTACTATAAAGGAGAGTGTAGATCGAGATTTACCAGAAGTGGAATCTAGAATCAGTTTTTTATGGACACTGTTTAGATATTTAAGAAATCAATTTGTCAAAAAAATAAGAACTGACAAGTTTTGGTTAATCGTAAAAAATTACAGGGGGAAAATTATGCAATCCTCTCACAATGTTGGAGCAATAGATAATGGCCAGATCTTTTTTTAATTTGCTTTCTAAGATGTTTTGGTTTAGACTAAACAAGACAACAGTCACTCTTTCTGAATACTTGCTCATTTTTTCTTTTTCATTGCCAGTCTAACGTGGTTATGGGTGATGTGACATTTGCTTTCTAGATGCTTGGTTGCTAAGACAACAACCTTTCAGGCCTTTTCCTCAGATTTATTTTAAGGACCATAACACACAATATCACACACTAAATACTTGATAAAGGTATATACCTGCCTTAGACTTTGTGGAGATCAAAATGTGGAGTAGTGCTTCGTCTGTAAAGATATTCTCTGACCTTAATGGATTCTTAATGGATCCTGGTAGATGTTTTTGTTAAGGAAGTTCAAGTTTCAGTTTTGATACCCACTTCAGTCCTATTTTGTAACATCTCCTTTCACTGTCTCTTTTGATACAGAATGATTAAATGAAAAGGGAACAGTTAACTTTCAGCTGAAGGCACAGTGGCTCTGTTATGAAAACCAGACCAGAGCAGGTTTAAAAATGAAACTGAAAAATGTGCCCTGGTGTGTCAATCCAGCAAGTAAAGATTTGGGTACCAATGTAGTGGCTAAAGGTGAAGAGTTGGCATTTTGGTGCAAACTTTGTCATTGACATTGTCAGACAATAAAAAGACCCCCGCTCCTTAGTTTTTGTTTCCTAAGATTATTGGACAGAGTGGTGTTTGCTCTACAGCACAGCTGTCTTTGTCAAGTTGAAATTGTGAAGACGCTGACATGCAGAGAGCAAATTAATCAGAAAACCGCCAACATTTCTTTATTTGTGAATTATAATTGAAATACATGCATTTTGGACATAGCACTTTTTTCATTTTTCAAATAAAATCATTCATATTTTTGTCCAAATGATGTGACAGTATGATTATTTCACTACAGGTTGTAGCATTAAGCTGATTGAGATAGTTCAATCAGTGAATAAAAAAGATTAAAGGCTTATGTCTGAACTCTTCCATAAGGGTGTTTTTTTTTTTTTTATTTTCTTTAGTTACCCGAGTAATTGTTTTTAATACAAGAAAGGTGCCATCACTCATTAAGATTCAGCCTGAAGACTGCAGCAGTAGCTTGACTTGAATCTGTTCCTTCCCTCTGTCTCTCTCCTTTTTTTCATATATTTGACTTTTGTACCATGTTTGAATGTTTCCTTATTCCTACAGCTGACTGTATCATTTTTAACAGCCTTACAACATTCATCTGTTTTTTTCTTTTTTTTTTTATATCCAGAGTGTCTTTTTTTTTTATTGTCGCAAGCATGGGAATGGCATAAATACTGTGTAGGGAAAGGAGTGAGAAATGAGTAGAAGTGTACTGACAGAGAGGGAATGAGTGAGAGAGAGGTGTTGAAAAGAGCGATAAAGAAAGGAAAATGAGAGTCCAGCGGGTGAGGAGTCAGGGAGGGAATGGGTGTAGAGAGCAGTAAAATGGGTGGAGAAGTGGGGGTTGGGAGGGGGGCTCTAGCAGTGATTACATTGTCCATCAGGCCACAGGATGGCCTGCATCAGCCCACAGGATTGATGTTTGACAGAATAATTAGAAAACTGTCTCAGCCTGTAATCACTGAAGCTCATCTTGCCGGAGAAGACTTCCATTCGCTTTCTGCCACACATGCACACACAAACAGGCTGGTCCCAAGCCATCTGTGCTTGACTGGTATATGGGACAGTGGGTTGATAGAGTGGTAAGATGGGAGTGTTCCTGTCTATTCTCAAGGAACTGAAAGAGTTTATCTGCCAAGGTGGGGATGGGAGGCAAGTGTGGTACCTCACTTGCTGGTTCACTGAAGGCTGGCGTGGAGAACACACTGGTGAATTTAAAGGCACTGAAGGTAGGGTTTATGGACTGGAAAAAAATGAATTAAGTGGAGTTTTACTATAGTGGGTGGTAGAACGAATGAGATGTGGGACTCCCCCCAACCGGACTTTAACTCTTTCAGTGCTATTGTGTGTTCCAAAGGAATGAGAGACCTGTATAGACATTGGCTCTTGGACTTGGAAAGTTAGTGACAAGACACATGGAGCTAGTTTACTGAACAGCAGTGAGCAGTGAATAATCCCTATTGTCCTTCAACACATTTCACAATTCAGCTGTGATAGTTACAGTATGATTATACTGTCCAGTGGAAACATTTACAGTGTTCACAACTTTCTTGGCTTTCCTTTGCTGTATTCCATTACAGCAAAGAAAAGGCATAGAGTTAATAATGAGTTAGTAGTTAGGAATATGTCTCAGAGGTTAAAAATGGAAGCTCATTCATGATCCATTTAGCTCTGCTTGGCTCTGGAGCTTTTGATCATATCCAATAAATTTCCTCAGCAGATGAAATGTTCAGTTTCTCTTAGCACTTAAAGAACATAATCTATGTTGGTTTAAATGTTGGGACTGAGTTGAAAGTTCGTTCTTGACCTTGGAACCAGAAGTCTGGTCGAATGAGTCATAAGTCTTGAACACTTCTATTAAAATTCTGTCTTATTTGTGATGCTAAAGAAAAGTGCAAAAATATTTATTGTCCAGTGTTATAATCTTATTGATGCAAATATACAAACATATATACATAGAATGGTTTTTTGCATGGATGCATGATTTTATTCATGGATGCACCATTAAATTAATGTATCACATTAATGCATAGCTATTGCATTTATGTAACAAGTCCATGTCTGAACAATTCTGATACCTAATATTGTATCTGCCACATCAAAGGCCAATGCTAAATATCTAAACTATGTTCATGTCTTCAAGGTTGTTTCATCTTATAAAGAAGTGTATTGATGTGGAAAATGGATATCTTTGTTTTGGGAAGAATTTAAGCTGGTATTGATAGTGTTTTAAAAATTAAAATATATGCATGGCAATGGTTGAGTGTTCTAAATACTGGCACTTGTACTGGTCTTTAAATTCTTTTTTTGAGATTTAGTTTCTCAGTCTGTATTTGTTTGTTGAAGCTGAGCTAGAGCATTAATAATCATGTTTCACATCAGCACACTCTCTAACTTTTGAGCAGAATTCCAACAACTACCTTTCAACAACAACTAACCCCCCCATACTCAAGTATCATTTTAGTCACCATTCACCTCTAGAAAGGGCAAAAACTGTGTGAATTTCAATTTTAAATGGGCTCCAACCAAAGAATTTTCTGTTTTTGTATTATTTTATGGCATTTTGACACTTAACTGCATTGTTTTCAGTATGTAACCTGATTAAAAGATTCAAAATGGCCATTTCACACTGTTACATATATTGTTACTGGTCTTATTAAGTACAGCTCACAAAGGGACATAATGGATCAGGAACATTTAAAGCACTGAATGTCTTAGGTCTTCATTAGGATAATAGCCTCAGCATGCATCTGCAGTTCAAAGGTCACATTATTTGTTCATGTTATATGCCTCTCCTGACATGGAGCAAGCCCCTAGATGAGACCTCCATTGATCTGGAATCTACTCAGCCTTCTCTCTTTCCTCTTGAGGCTTTTATTGGTTTCTCTGATCCCTCTAATACCTGAGCAAACCCTCAATGGCTAATTCATATGCTGCTCTGTTCTCCAGAGCTCCATCAAAATCTGTGGAGCAAAATGTCAGGCTTGGAGCCACTGGTCAACTCCACCTCCCCTGAAAGACAACTCAAAATCCTTTGCATTTGCATATGAGAGCAGACTACTTCTCTATTTGATGAGACTTGAGGACATGGGAAAATATCATGTAACAGCTCCCACTGCAGAACAAAGTATGGCGTAAGCACGTTAACATGCCCAATCAGTGTATCTGTGTCTGGCTTTTTGAAAATTAAACCCTGATTGCGCCCATCTGTTCCTACCAGGTTTGGGTTTTTCTGGCACCTGCACACGCAGACCTCACAACACCCACAGGAGGTGAACACGAGGGAAGAAGAGAAGGCGGGAGTGGAGAGCAAAATATGTCTATTCTATCAATTTCAAAATTACTTATTTAGCCAGACCCAGAGTGGCATTGCAAAATAGTCATCTCCATTCAACTGCTGCTATTTGGTCATTGACAAGGATAAAAAACAAATCAGTGGACTTTGTATATGTATAGAGAAATAGGTTTGCAGGAGTTGGCAAAGGTTGAAAATGCCATAAGAAGATAATGTACCATTCAACAGAATTACAGCTCTCTTGGGTTGATGCAGTTTTGTTAAAATGCCTCTCAAGATAAGCATTCATTTGCAGAAGAAAATAGTTATCTCTTCCTCCCTTAATCATATAGTTATGTTTCATCACCTTTTTATCATCTCCATCTTTTTGGTCTTTATAAGAGCACTAGTGGTCACCATCTAATTTCACTGCATCTACAAATGATGTCCTACTAAGTGCGTTTTCCCTGTGGTTGGCCATAAAGCCTGTAACATACTGTATGTTGCATGCACGTGTGGCTGATTTCACACAATGAAAAACATACCAGACTATTATATTTGCTTGTCCTTGCTTAATTGGCTGCTGTTGCATTCCCTCGCAGCTTGAAAAAGCGCTGAAGGTGTTGTATATTAACAACTTTGAAACTTGTTGCATGGTGTTGCTGCAAGAATCTTTTAATAGGCCTTAAGGTGAAAATTGCAGGTATGGTACTTATTGTGAGGGAATTGAAGTCAAGAAGTCAGAAGTTCTGTAAACACTCATTGCCCTCCATGTCAGCTTGTCAAAGAACAATTAATGTGCATTCATAAAGATATGACTAAATGGTGTTCCCATGCCTGCACTGTGAATATGCTCTTACTGAATATTATTATGTGGTATATATATAGACTATAGACGAGATATAACATTAAGGAAACCATTTGAAGCAAAATTCTAATTCTTAATTAGCATATTTTTCATAATCATTTCTCACCATTTGACTTGTTTTTTCAAGCTTCTCAACAAAAAGATGACTTTGTTCTCAGTTTAATAGAATCACAAGAAATCTTTCCTTTTTCCTTTTTGGGAGCTAGCTGCAGGTGGCTACTGTTTTTGTAGCAAAGCTGACCATCCCTCAGCTGAAAGACACGTCAGAATCCTTCACATTTGCACATTTCTCTTCTTGATGAGGCTTGAGGATGTGTAACAGCTCCCAGTTGACCACAGCTACACCCACGGCATCTTGTCCTGTGGCCTGGCTTCTTCTACACAAGTTAAATGCTAAGTTGTTTATCGATTAGTGGAATGTACTTTACTAAAGGTGAGAGGATGGAGCTCCACATTTAGACATGCAAATGGTGGGGAGGTGACAAAAAAAAGAGGGTTGGGGCAATGATTTGCCTTGCAAAGCACACCCATCTGCCCTTTCGATGGCTCATTGGTTCCCAAGATCAGGTGCAATCTGAACTGGAATCATTTGGATAATTGACCTTCTGTGTGCATACATTAGAATAAATTAATTTTGATTGGCCGTGCAGCATTAGGAACAAAGCAGGAAATGTTGGCTCTTTTATATTCAGTTGCTGGTTTGTTGTACCCAGACTCTGAGGTGATTATGTATGCCATTCCCCAATTATTATGCATTTCTTCAGTTTAATAAAATAATTCTTGCTCTGAGCAGAATGGAGCTGCACAGCAAGACACATGCTCAACTTTTTAGGTAAAGCTTTAGGGTGACTATGGAAATCTGAGTGGGTGCATGTGAATTTAAATTTGTGTCAAGAATTTTTTGTTGTGTAGGTGGGATTTATTTATCTTTGTCCATGTAAACATGCTGAAGCAGAACATACATGCCTGCCTCACATGACTTCTTTTCCATAAATGACCTTGCTATTCCTGTGAAAGTGTCCGTACTGTGTCTGTCTACACCAGGCACATGCGGCTCTCTACGTCTCATTGCTGTCTGATGGACAGCCATTAACCCTTGGTGAAGGGGTTGAGGAATATTTATGTCTGCCTGTCAGCAGTGACACGACACCCTCTGGGGATGAATAATATGCCTGCCCTACACTGGCTCCAATTGTTGAATCCAATTCACAGCAAAGTGGTTTGTGTGTGTGAGTGTGTGTGTGTTGATAGGCTTGCAGTGTGTGTTGGTGTATGTACAGTAAGTGTGTGTGTGGGTTCAGAGGCATTCTGATACCCTGACATGAGCAGCAGGAGACGAGTTCTACATCCCTCACTGACATCTGACAAACCTCCCGCTCACCACAGAGGCCTGTCTCTCCTCCTCACTCTGCGTCACACAATGACACCTCTTTATTGCGTTGTATCTTTCTCTGTGCTTTCCTGTTTATTGATCAGATCAATATGCTTTTAAGGAGCCTAAAAATGTTTATAAAAAGGGTGCCACAACTAAAACTTGAAAACAGTGTCATGTAACTTTTTTCAGTAATTTGTACAAACCTCTAACTGAAAAATGTAATAAAAAAGATAAATTCAGGATTAAGAACATACTATGTAACATAACATAATATGTACTTGAGTTATTGTAGTTGTGACTCATAGGTAACTATATTTGTATAAATTGGCAGGTGTAGACGAGGCAGACCATAGGTTAGCTCCCAAGAGGATAATTATACTTCACCAGTCTCTAATGGTTCTTTATTTAGTTGTTTGTGACCATCGATCACTGGTGGTCACACACACCCCTACTTGCTATAAATGGCTTTAATGCCAAAGAGAATGGGACTTCAATTTCTTCCAATTCCAAATCCTCATTTTGCCCCTTTACTTTTACAGTTTTGACTTTGATGTCACAAATGTCACATCCTCACGGAAGTCTCTCCAAAAAGTTATCACCAACTGTCCAGCTTCAATCCAGATGAGAGAACCTCTGTGTTGTTAAAAATGTTGATACAATCATGTACATTGCCTTAACTCATTTAACTTAAAGCAGCAATAAAGCGGCAGCCATCACCTCTCAGACCACATGCTGGCTAACCTAAGTTGTAAAAGGCTGTTGGGCTACCGATATTATACTAGCTATAATAGCTATAATACTACTATTATACTATTAATTAAATGGATTAAGCGACTGATGATGTAAACCATATTTTGATTTAAAGTTAGCCCTTCCGTCCTTCCTCCTAATTGAATATAAATGAAACATACAGCAGTGAAGGACATTGTTCTTTTTCATAAAAGATGCAAATACATTATCTAACGATTACCTTTTTGTAGCATTTTTTTTTTTTTGTAGAATTTTTCTTTTTTGACAACTTAACTCTGTTCCCTAATTTCTGAAACCAAACCTTTACCCTTGAATTCATGGGGGATTAATATTACATTTTTACTGCTATTACAATTTTGCAACCCACTGTTAATGTGCCAGGTAGATAATGGATTGAATCATTGTTTGTACATTCTGTATTGTAGTGTTTATTTCTTCAGACATTCCCCTAAGCTACTCTGGAAATTCTTTGGTGACAGAAAAGAATGTGGACAGCATGTAGCACATTCATAGCATTCTCAGGACCAGCTTCATTTGAACTGTCCACCACTGTCCGAATGTCTGAACAGGCCTTTCAAACACTTTAACAACAAGGTAGATCCTCTCACCCCCTGAATACCACCCCCACCCCACCCCCCAACAGTACCTGTGAGCTGACCGCGCACACCCTGCCTTCATCTCCATGACAAAGTGAGACGTGAGGTGCAACAAAGTATATTTTTTAGAGCTGACCTTTAAAGTCGGCATACAGGCTTTCAGACAGCACGGGTGGATTAAAAAACAAAATATGCACACATAGACACTGTCACACACAGCCGATGACACTAAGAAAAATCTAATCTACTGATCAAATAAATAAAATAAATTACATGTGGGATGACAATATTAAAGTATATATGCTGAAATGCTATTCATCACTCTATTATATTATTATAATAAAATGCTAGAATTGAGATTGTACGATGGTACACACAAGATGAACTACATTACCAAGCGCATCTTCACGAGAAGGTATTCAGTTTGGCCTGGGGCAGCATGCAGTTGGTCTTAAATTCAAACTATGTGAAGATGAAAGCCTCCTTTTTTATATGGGAACAATAACAATGTAAATTATGACTGGATGATTTCCCAGCACATTGTTGGAACTTTGTTCACGGGTTACTGCACTTTTTTCGGACCTGTTGTCATTTTGTGTTATTAACATCAGTTCCTCAACTCCCACTTGAGTGGAGTATTTGACGCTGTGCAAGGAAGACACGAAAACTCTACACATCAAAAATGTCAGGGCAGGGTGATGCATGGAACTCATATGGAAAGGGTGGGAACATTGGTAGTCTCATTTTCTACGGCATTGACATAAATATTTATTTGGTACATTCTTTCATAGCCTCCATAAATCTTCTCTCAAACACTATCTATAAAGAGAGTGATCCAAATCATAAAGCATAGTTTGCCTCACCACTCAAACTCTCAGTTAACTTGCAATAACTATTGGCAACAGTTGTGAACACCCATGCTGAGCCATGAATGCGATTAGCGACCACAGTCGAGCTTGTGATGTCCTCACAGCGTGGGTTTTCCATATGACAGTATGCAATGGTAATTCGACAGGTGCTAATGAGTTCACTGGTTTTTGTTTTGTTTTTTTTGCTTTTGTTTACTAAAGTGGTAAACACCTTTGTATTTCCTGTAGCTGCTTCACAATATGAGCCTCCCAATGATTCCTTTACAAAACAGTGGGGATGTTGAGTGGTGGATGAAAATAAGTACAGAAATGTAGTAGAACAAAAAGTCTAAACATCATTTTAACCGTTATTGACATATATATATATATATATATATATTTATTTTTTATTTTTTTTAATTTTTTTTTTGGCGCATATCAGCCCAAGTCACTCAAGGCAACCACCAAATCCATGACAGCAAAAATGGAATTTGAGATTTAAAAAAAAAAAAAAAAAAACATCTTCTCCATCTCATTTATGCTGTTTTCAGAGAAAAAAAAGGAAAAACATTTGGGAGAAATGAGGGAGGCATTATAAAATACCTGCACTATTTTGTATTTGCTCATCATTTCTTGTTTAATTAGAATTATTTGTGTCACTCACACCTGCCAAACGTGTTAAAAATAATCTCAGGGGGAATGCCTGATGGTGACTGGCAAAAGGCAAATGATTACTATCGTTAATCACCACATGCTGTATTATTTTATCTCCCGACTGTCAACACCAACTGGTCCAGACTGGAATGGATTTGATCCCATTTTGTCCAAGCAGTCATTACACCCAAATTATCAAATTATATATGTGTTTCAAGTCTAACATGAAAACCACAGACATCAAACAGAGAAGTTCTCACTAGGACCATATAATGACACCCCTTGACCTCATCCTGACGACACATATCCTCTAAGCTGCCCTAAACACCCTATTCACTCTCTGGTCATATGGCTTGTGGCAGATCTCACCTTCCCTCATTTCACTCCCTCTCCCATCCCTTTGCACAAACCTCTTTTGGCTGGAAGCAAAGCCTATTCCTGCCTTGATTGGTTTCTATTCTTTGGCCTGAGGAGAAAAATGGAGTCAGAGTGGGACTGGAGGTGGAAGGTGGCTGAGTGCTCTTGAAATACTCTTGGCCAGGGTAGATGTGAGAAGGTTGTGAATAAATGTAAGGGAGATGTACTGCACCCCCCTCAGAAGTTGAAGTATTTGGCTGATTTGGTTTTAAAAAGAAGAATATTTTAAGCAATAAGATAAATTTGTTCTCTAAAACTTATTTCAGTTAATTTATTTCAATTAAATCAATACAAAGCATTGGCACATGTTAACAGGAGCTACCAAAGTAGGCAGGTAGGGAGAATGAATTTAGCAGTTAAACCTTTATGTCATCTGGATGAAACCTTGTCTCCACAGGCATCGATCATGCAGGTATCCTGCTGGCTATTGCACTGGGTTTTTTACTGTCAAGTGAAACTTCAGATGCCACTGTCTGTCAGGAGGTGTCTTCACTGGTGACATGGCCAATCTTTGACATAATGCTCAGTCTGTCTCTCCACACTCCCAAGAAAGGGCTGTCATGCTTCAGCAGGCCGGATAATTATTTCCCTCTTATCCCTCCTTGCCAGGGCCAATCCTAGTCTTCAATAGAAGCCAGGGACCGCACCACTTCCCATCACCTCTCTCCGTCTCTTTTCTTCTCCATCTCTCTTCTTCCATCTGTTTCACTTCACCCCACTCCCTGACTTCAAGACCCTCTTCTCCCTCAGTCTGTCATAGTGTCATTCTCTTTCTTTTTCTGTATCATCTCTAAGAATAGATTTACACAGGGAAAAGAGCTCCTGAGTTTGACAGAACCAATGCTCAAAATAGTTGCGTAACATAAACGATTCATATATGAGCATTTTTATTACATGGCTTGCATTAGTCACTTGATTCTCTCCCCACATGTTACAAAGAACACATGAAATCTTGCTCTTCCTTTCACCCACAGCATGATCATTTTGCTGTAAAAGCACAATCACAGTGTTTCAAGGAATAAAATTCCTGGTTGTGTCTAAAGTGTTTAGTGTATCTATATTGGTTTATCTTATTTTTGTAGACTGTGTATACAAGGCTTTGTTTTGTTTCGTCATCTATATTTAAATGCACCAACATGGAGTGACATTTTAACACCACAATGTTTGCTTGTTGCGAGTTTATTTAGTAATTCCATGGGTTTGTCAGGGACCAGATTTACTGTATCTAGTTCTTATGTCCCTCTTAGCTGTTCAATTAACTAAAGTAAATCTCAGGACACTAAGTTCAGTATTCTCTGGTTTGGATGCAACTTGGCAGGTAGAAGCTGTGACATCAAATCCAAACAACTTACTCCTACTATACATCATTTGTTGCACCTCACCAACAACAGTCCCATCATTCCAAGATGCATGATTAGAGCCAGCAGGCCCCATCTAGATTTGAAAGCTATGCATGTTAACCTGTGGCCCCAGGGCCGAGCCAGGGCCCCCAGCAGATCGAAAACAAATAAATAAGGCTTGCCAGAGCAGGCGGTGACAGTACAGGCTGTCTCCAGTAGATAAGACAGAACAATAGCCCTTAATAGGCCACAGAGAGACACACACCCATCTCCAGCACTGCCTTTTTCTACTCCTATCTGCTTGGTGGTAACAAAGGAAACAAGATGCTTTCCCTTTTCTTTCTTTCCTGCAGAGAGATTAGTGGCGCTTAACAGGGGTATGGGCATGGAAATGTGTATTTGAGTGATAATTCAGCGATGCATGCTCAACCCGTGACAAGCAGCCCTACAAAATGAGAGGGAATACAATACTTAAATATCCCCCAGCGTTAAAACTTGGAGGGGAAGAGTACATCATGTTTGTTTGTTACTATCAATCTATGTAACGTCCATGACAACTTTCTGAACCTGCAATTTCACCTTCCATTTTGTCTTCATATTATTTCAGTCCATACAAATGATCATACATGAACAATTTTTGTTTTATAATTACACATGTGCCGGTGTCAATAATAACAGCACACATATTTAGTCAGACATGCATTCAGGCCACATTTCAAGAAAACACAGAGAGCATATACAGGAGTATAATACAGGACCACGTGAGCATGTCAAATTGTCTGGGTTACATTTCTTTCTTGTCCTAAATGCAGTTAGTGGGGCGTATAAAAGCAGGCAGAAAAGCCTGTTTCTCCCGTGAAGGCCCTTTTTTGACTTTGACTCAAAAAAGCCTTGGCAGGGTATCGCAATGCCGGTAGCAACGATTGTATTTTGTAAAATTTGAATCATTTCTCCGTCACCCAGGTAGAAGGCACCGGCTCATACCGTAACACTGCCTGAAAGAACACACAAAGATCCTCTAAGAGAGCAAGCTGGCACATTATACCTGATGCCTTTATGCTGAGCTCTGATGAAAGGAATCCACCCTGCTGCCAGGTTAGCTCACCTTAAATGAATGCCTTTAAGGAAAGAGCCTGTACTTGGTTCTGTGACAGGAGGTAAAACGCTGCTGAGTGTGATGTTGGAGATTTTCGATGGATTGGAGTGTGCGATGCAATTTCATACCTTAAGGCTGGATTTCTGAGATGCTGATGAATGGAGCAGAGCAGAGTTCTACTTTTGATTGTAGGAGGCATCAAACCAGTAAAGACTGACCCGACATTTGATTCCATTTTCTTTCAGCCAGTTCATCATTGTGCCATTCTAACCGCATATAGACCACTATCTTGCTAAAAAAAGAAGCTATATGTTTTATAGGTAATGTGCACTGTGCAGTTTTGTATGGTGTTGTCACTCTGGATCTGTGCTATTTACTTGGTAATATAGTCAGAGGTGTTAGATTTTTTTATGAAATGTCTACTTATTTTTGGTTGTCAGCTTGTACTGGGAAAAAATGTTCCTTCCATGTAAACACAAAACCGAACTTATATGGAGAAAAAAAACTTACAGCAAAGTGCAACTTAGTCCTTGCCACATCCGTATTTCTATAAACTGCATTTACTTCTGTGCCAAGCAACATAAATCATGCCTTATGTATCATTAATATACATGGGTGTCAATAGGAGACGCATGAATGGAAGAAATATGGTTCTTCCCAATAGAGGCAGAGTTGAAAAATGGGCTGCAGATAAGGTGAGAATAGAGTCCTCCATAGAGGGTGTGAGAAGCCACCTAAATCTCTGCTGCCCCCCAGTGGGGATCAGACAATGCTGTGTGTGTGTGTGTGTGTGTGTGTGTGTGTGTGTGTGTGTGTGTGTGTGTGTGTGTGTGTGTGTGTGTGTGTGTGCGTGCGTGTGTGCGTGTGCGCGTGTGTGTGCGCGTGTGTGTGTGTGCGTGCGTGTGTGTGTGTGCGTGCATATGTAAGTGTTTGTGAAACCGTGAGTCAAAAACTGTGATACAGTATGTGAAGTCTCAACCACACAGAACCCCATGTTGTATGTTGTGTCTCCTTTATGTAAAAACATTGATATCATGTGATACTGCTGTGATTTGTTGTATGAGCAGTCAAATACATTCCACTGTATATACATTACACTTT
Organism: Rachycentron canadum; assembly: GCA_038496675.1. Lineage (NCBI taxonomy): Eukaryota > Metazoa > Chordata > Actinopteri > Carangiformes > Rachycentridae > Rachycentron > Rachycentron canadum. The sequence continues at coordinate 15,106,939 of CM076649.1, read as the reverse complement.
GCATGTGCTAGTCTTAAAATAAGAAAACATTTTTTCTCTGTTGTGTTATTAGTTGCAAAAATTCATATTGTAATAGAATTACAGTATGAAGCCGTTCTCACTATTGCAGATTAATGGTGTGAAAGCAAAAGGATGATTCAGTTTATACACAGACTCAAATTCAGTGGTTTGTTCAATAATATTCAAACTCCAGTCACACTGTTTTTTTGCCTGTGGAGAAATTCCCATTGGCAGAAGCAGTGTTGGCCTTGTTCCCCCTGCTGTGGGCTACACCTGCACAGGACTGTGGAAATTCACACTCACACCTGCCCTAAGGCAGGGCACCATAGATACACATATGTACATACACATAGTCGACTGGAGATCACACCTAATGGGCTGTCTGAGGAACTGTTCCATATACATCTGAAGGCTGAGGAGCAGCTAGCCAGCCTCATTTCACACCTCTTTCTTTCCATATGTCTGTCTTAAACTGCTGAATTCTCTTTTTGCACATGTACTTTCACACCATTCATTGTGTGGACCATATCATTGATATATATATTATTTAAAGGGAGAGTTAAAGTAGCCTTTTTTTTCCATCTGTAGGAGAACTGTACAGTTGGGGATGTCTGTATATGACTGTGGTCACCCACAGTCAAACCCACTGGGTTTGCTAGTCACACACTTAGGGGTCACAGTAATCAGTATCAGTATCAGTCTTGGAGGCAGTGATGAAGCAGCATGGATACCTTGTGGCTTTACTTCTCCTATTCTCCGATACAATCATGGGATCAGGATGATCTCAGGTTGAGTTCTGTTTTTTGACTTAAAGTGTTACGAACTCAGCATATGGAGTTTGAAAGACCTAAGTATTTAGTTTAGTTTAGTTTGCTAGTCTAAGAGCATAGTACATATATTGAACTGCAAGTAACCACTGTGATGATCATATTAACTCATTGATGAAATGAGCCCAACATAGTTTAACTTTTGATTGCAACAAAAGGCTCTAGAATGGATCACTTTGTTGTTTTGGTATGGACAATAAATCTTCTCCACCTCATCACAACACCTCATCGTGTTTTGCTACTTACGTAATCTGGTGGCTGTGATTTATTAGATTTTCATTTGAACATTTTGGTTCAGTTGCAGTGAGCAGCCACTGTTTCCCTTCCTTTTTGTTTTGCCTCCTTGTTTTCTTGCTTTCCTGTTCACATCCCTGCATGATATACTTAATCAGCATGAAACAGTTCTCCATGTTGACCTAACAGCTTGCTCAGTTCTTCGCATGGCGTTTGGGTCTTTATGCAGTTGCCTACATTTGTGTTTGCTTTGGAGCGCTCTCCTGGTCTTATGTCACTTTCGGCTGTCTATAAGGAGATGCTAATTTGGATAGCATGTAGAGGACAATGCCATGGCTGTCGCTCTGATAGCAATCCAAATCCTTGATCTTCTCTCCCTGTAAACATCATTACCACACACTGAAAACATACATATTCACAACAGGCACGCACATAAGCACGCACACACCCACAAGCTGCTCATCCAAATCGGCGCTAACAGATTAGCAGTGATTATAAACAAACATGGAGGATTAATCCTGTGTGCTCTCAGTCTACTTTTCCACTGAGCTAGCCAGGGTAATTACCAAGTGCTAGATTGTTAGTGTAACACACACACACACACACACACACACACACACACACTGGCTTGCTTCAGTACTTAGTGATATCAGTTTCGTGCTCATTTTGGAAGAAAGTTGAAGACACTGCTGATAAAGTGAACATAACACAAACGGTGAGGTTGTTTGGTACAACTGAGCAAACGTTTGTACTTGATAGCTGTTAGGGAAATGTGGACTTAGCAAGATAGCAAGTGAATTTGAATTACAAGGTCACTGGCAGGGTGGGAACTGACTATTTGATTTGCTGACCACTGTGTTTGCATCTGATTCTATTTTATTCTTTTACCAGGCAATCTGTTTTTTTTTAACTGCACATAAAATGTAAATCAGCTTTAGAGGCTAAATATGATACATTGCTCAGTTACATCAGAAGGTTTGAAAATCAGCCAGGTGTGCAGCTTCAGTTGTTTCACCACTTCCCACTGAAATATTGCTTTATTATTTGGTTTCATTGTTGCCTCTTTCACCTGCTGCTGGCCCCTTAACTTCCAACAATATAGCACTTTGTTTTGCCTCCATTGTGATAATGTTGTGTCACCTTGGGGTCACTAGCCTCTGGGTGTATGACCCACACCCACTGTACACAAAGTTGGTGGTGAGGCTGTTCTACTCAATGTTTTCCTTTGCAGTGAGATTTCAATATTGAAACGGTTAGTTTTGCACTAATATGGTGAAGAGTGTCTACAGCTATGTTGAACATACATATACTAATGTAAATGTCACCATGAGAATTTTTTGCAGTCATTGACTGTGTGGTCTGTTCACTCACCACAGTGGTGTTTGGACAATACAGCTGTGCATCTTGGCCACAAATGTGTTAAATCCTTTCTTTGTCACTTCTTTCACAGGTGGAGGCCATCCTAGTCAACATCTTCGGAGGGATCGTCAACTGCGCAATCATTGCTAACGGCATCACCAAGGCCTGTCGAGAACTGGAGCTCAAGGTGCCTCTGGTGGTCAGGCTTGAAGGTATTTAAACAGGAGCAATTCATTCACATACAATCACACAGTCTGGCCTCTCTGACCCTCTTAGTAAGCCAGTCCCAGCTGACACTCCCACTCACATAATACACATGTGCCCCATCCCTCTCAGAATTACAGACTATTGATCTTCATATAGACTGTACTGAAAGCACTTGACATTAATGAGAATTTCATGATGCTGGATAATGGTGCTGAAACTGTGCAACCAAGTTCACACCTCCACCATCTTTAGGGACTGATTGCTTTGAAATGGTGGGCATCCTGATGCTGATAATAATTTTATACAGAGATGCCTATATTGTTGTAAAGCAGACTATTTTTCTGCTGCCTTTGCTTGTGGACACTGAACCACACATGGCTCCCCCAATGTGTGAGTTTGGACAATATGACAGTGTTCGGGCTTCAGAGGTGTGACATGTAAAAGAAAACAGTGTCTCTGGGACTGCCCCCCAATTCCATGTTAGCTCCAGACGCACAGCCTATATGGCCACTAACTGCATACAAGATTAGGCCTACAGTCTCTAATAACGTAGATGGTTGTATCGAATTTTAAATGTAACGATATCACATGATGCACATAGCAAGAACACACTCACACACACACATACACAGTAAACTTGTGTTGGGAGAGCAGGCAGGGATGTTTGTTACTGGTTGTTACAGTGTGGCAGTCCAAAAGCCTTGTATAAAAAAGTTCAAAGAGAGACATATTTTAACAGCTCATAGGCTAAAATAGTTTTAATTTTTTTTCATATGTTGCCATGTATAAAAACGAGCGCTGTACATGATTACTACAAACCGATTATTCAAACTAAATTTGGATAGGAATGATTCTTTGTCCATACAAGCGGTTGGTCACTGTAACTGAAGCAGTGTCCACTATATTCTTTTACTGTTATTAAGTGACAAATGTATATTACACTTTATTGTAATTGTGTAACAGCAGGGTTTAAAGCATCTTTTTCCCACTTTGTTTCAAACTTTAGAGCCATTGTATTATTGTGGCTGTGCTCTCTGGAGCCTATCCATCTTCATTGTGGTCCATTGTTCCAGTAAGAACGGTGGTGCATTTCTCATACATGTCACATTCTGCCGCACCCGTCATTAGCGCTAGCCAGCATAACAGTAGAGACAGCTCTGATTGGCTCACCTTTCACCTGTATATACTAATGAAATCTTTTTAGTTTAGTGTGTGTGTGTGTGTGTGTGTGTGTGTGGGGGGGGGGAGGGGATGGGCGGTGGGAGGTGGGGGGGGTGACAGCAGTGACTCCCAGAGGTGTGGGGCCAGTTGGTGGTTAGCTTAATTGTCAAAATCCTGCTGAGTGGTGTGTCCAGGGCATATAGAGGGAGAGGTGTGTGTGTGTGTGTGTACATGCACGCGCATATGTGCATGTTAGCCCTCAGCACTTAATTCTGTGGGGTTTGTAGGTCAGGGCGTGTAAGCTGCTTCTGCTCACAGAGATGCGGTAGTGCAGTGTGGCTGCTCGGAGCACAATAGGGTGAGAAATGTTTAGTTGTCATATTTACATCTCACAGTTTTGTCCTCAGTCAAATGAGACCTGTTAACACATGTACATCTACATAGATTAATTAAGATTATTTAAGCAAAGGTCAGGCACCAAAATAGAAGAAGAAATATAAATTTTTTATATATATATATATATATCCTTTATCTATACTACTTATCTGTCAGGATTGTGACAGATAAGACAGAACCCTCTTGCTGTGTGTGTGTAGGGCAAAGGTATGAAATAAAATTGGTGGTGTTTTAGCTTATTCAGATTTTAAATTGGAGGAAAAATATAAAATCAGGATTTAACAAAAGACTAGATTGGTTGATTGAAGTGAAACAGTCTGTAAGAAGACATTTAGTTTTATGTAGAAAATGTAACGTAAGAAACTGCAGTTGTATATAATCCTATCTACTCAACATATGGATATTGAAAATGTATACATACTGGAAAATATTGTTTATTGAACATTATAGGCACCAACATTTTAAACACTCAAGTGTGGTTCAGTGTTTCACTATAAAAAGTCAAATTAAGAAATGGGAACAAAGCAGCAGTTGGGGTTCTGTCATTTGTTTGTGTAGCTTGTGTAGCTGTTACCCAGCACCTGCAAATGTATAGAGGTGTGTTTGCCTCCTGATGATTTGACAGTGATCAACACCTTTAAGAATGTGTGATGTTGTTTCCCTTTAAAAAAAAATGTTGTGCAGTGTTCTTTGTCAGAAATTATTTTGCACCTGAACCAAAAGGACACGTATGTGTGGCTTCAATCCAAATCCTTTGCTCAGTGAGCACACAGCTGAACTTGCCGTACATTTAAATACGCCTTGTGGATGAAGAGTTAATACGCAAGTGCTGAAATGTGTCACTACAGAAGCAACTAGATTGGTAATCAAAACAAAAACAACATAACAAATAATTAGTCACCAAGCATTTGCTCATACAAGGCCCTGTAGTTCAACCTGACTCACAAAAAGGCTGAGTTCAGAATGTCACTGCTGGTGGTTGGTTCAGACCATGTTTTCCTGGACAGGCCTAATCCAAGCTTTCGCTGTGGGTCATTACATCCTGGGCTGCAGTCTTTTGGAGAAGATTGGTTCAGAATCAATCAGCTCAGCTTGCTAGGCTGACCGCAGGGCAGTGAGAACAGCCCAGCACTCTTCAACAGGATCAGGATGGATTAACTGGCACACTTTTAATTGGGAAGCCTCTTTTCAAAGGCCCGTGTTGATTGCATTGGTGGAGAGCTATGTATTCCCACATGTGCACGACAAGGGCCGTGTGGTCTAGATGCTGATAGGGTTGAATTAGTTGATAGGGTTCGCATTGAGTCTTGACTGTGGCCCGGTAGAGATTCTAGCTAAAATATGACGTGCTCATGTTCTTCAGAATTAGTGCTTATCTTCATCCATTGCAAATTCTTGCAACAGATCCTGCACAGACATGAAACATGGACCCTTGTGCATGCACTAGTTAAGAGTACCATAAGAGATACGTGAAGAAGTACTGCACTGCCCCCTTTTGCCACAGAGTGAACATGGATATATTAAATTGTTCTGTGAAGATGCTGTCTTCCACTAAGGAAAAAAATCCCCCTTAAATAGACCTCAGGGTCCAAGGAAAAAGGTGACCGCTTTCACTTAACTCTGTTCCCTGGCCTATTGATTTACTGAGCCATTTCACAACTGTCCGTCAACCAGTGGAGGCTGTTTTCTCCTTAAAAGGAGATCTGGCCATTTTTTTCCTACCATTTAATTAAAAAAGAGACGTGAGGTCCTGTAGTAGGGTTGAGATGCCTCCTTCAGCTCTGACAGTGTTATTATAGCTTAAATTGCCATCTGCTGCAGCAACACACACAAACAAACATGTACACACACAAACATTCAAAAATATAAAGATACACACACTTTCTTTTCATCAGCATCAGCTTTTGACACTAAAATTTGACAAGCACAGTGTTTTTTTATATCCTTTATAACTAATGAGAATGAAGCAGTGATTTATTTGTTAATGCAAAGAGTTTCTTTATCACAGTCAACAAGCATGGCTGATGCTCTTTAAATCTAATATATGTAGCTGTAGTGTGCGTCTCTCTTAAACAACAGTCTAGACAACATAAGAAACATAAAAACTCTGATTAATGATGGGCTAGCACATCAAAGGAGAAAAACGTCTGCACCGTTCCGCAGTATCCCACTCTGCGTTCAGATGAGCAGCATTTGATGTTTGACACACAGGGTGCTGGAGGGAGGAGCAGGGCTGATCCATTTTTGGCTGTGAAGGGAAAAGTCTCACTGTTTGGTGCTAATTATTGTGAGGACTAACAATCAAAGTCAGAGTGAGTGTGACGCTGTTCAGTGATGAAAGAAAATGTTTTTACACCAATTATTTAAGGTAGCAAGACACTAAACCACTGCTATTGTCTGTAACATCTCTCCTCTTTAATATGAAGAAATAATAATGAGTGTTTTGAATTTTATTCTCTTTTTTTTTTACATTTATCATCTGTCTGACTAATACGCCTGTAATCAGATGAGTTGGTATCAAGAAGGAGAGTATCAGTTGTGAGCCTGAATGCTTCCCATAAAGCCTCAGCAAGTGGTTCAGATACATGAGGACTGTCCTTCATCTGTTCCAAACTAGTTTTACCAAATAATTTCATGAGCTGCCACACTGCACTGCAACAAAAGAATAGAAAATGGCCAAACAAATATTTTCACTGACACAAATATTAAGCTCTTGAAAGTCTCCAATACTGAAGTCTTGCAAAACATTACCCTTTTTGTCAAAAAACTAAGAAAAAAAACTGTCACACAGGTGCTTAACTCAAGGCTGTATAACTTTTTTTTTTTTTTGAGCACCAGCCATTGTGGCCAAAAGTGACAAGGACAACAGAAAAATGGGCCCTTTTCACAGAAGACATTTTGACACGTCACAGTGGGAAAAGTAGAAGTGTAAATAATTAAATTAATGTTGACTGGGTTATTGTTGGTGCTGCCTCACTGTCACACTGTCATGACATACTGAGCCACATGAACAGCACAGAGCCATTGTTAATGTTATTAGTAACAGCTGTGCTTTTCTTACTGTGACAAGTCAAAACATCTGCTGTGAAAAAAGGCTGAAGGTAAATACTACAACACAAAGTAACAGGTAACAATAACACAAATAAAGAAGAGTCTCTTTCTCAGCAGAGCTGGTCAGTGTTGCTCAGCAATATTTAGCTAAGATTTGCTAACATTAGCCGTGTTTAGCTACCAGCCATGTCAGGAAAGGTAGAGCTGCAGCTGCAAAGCCCCAGCTTTGAGCAAGGATGTGTCTCATTGCTTCAGCTTTTCATCAGGAACATGGTTTTATTTCCTCCTTCGAAAATTATACATGTCACAATTGATGGAAAGAAAACAAAGCTCACTGTTTGCATAGATTAGATTTATGGATTTGATATCAAGTTTTACTCCCTTTTTGTTTCTGATTTTTCCCTTATACAGAATGAGAACACACACTTTCTCATATGGAAGGATTAGAAAGGCTACTCCACGAGTCTCCTTTCATCAGATTGTATCTTAACTAAACAGCTTGTGCAGACAGAATTAGTCACAATTTTAGGAACTGCAGCATCAACAGAATTCCTTCAGCGCGACTGTTTGGCACAGCCCCAAGCCTTATTATCCTGTTGAAATATGGTGGCCTGCAATTGACTCACATTTAAGTGACATTCTCACAATAGTCACAAGTATGATTGCTAATTAGAGCAGAGGATCCACAGGAAATGTGAAGTGGTAATATATCACAAGGCAAAAATACTGAGGGCTGTCTGATCCTTTGTTGTTTTGGTTTGAACAAAGGCTTGTCGCTGAGCTGTCTTGTAAGGCCAGTCAGTTGATCCATCGTGCAGCAGTTTTGAAAACTCTCAGAGCTGTGGGGAAATGGTTGTGATGTGGACAGGGACCAACAAGATAAACCCATTAGGAGGCGAAGCTCAGCAGCAAGTTAAGAAATCCAGAAATCTCGAATGCTCTAATAAAGATAGTATTGATAAGTAACCACAGTAAAAATTAAAACTTGAAACTTTTTAATGCCTTTTTTTAAATTTAATCATAATGAATTTCACTTTAAAATAAAAGTTTTTTGCTGTGTGTGTGTGTGTGTGTGTGTGTGTGTGTGTGTGTGTGTGTGTGTGCGTGTGTGCGCGTGTGTGCGCGTGTGTGCGTGCATGCGCATTGCACTTCATAACGTGTGACACTATCCAGGCTGTGAGTAGGTCTCTGGCAGCACCTAGTGGCTGCAGGTGAACACACACACATATATTTAGCATACTCCACATACACACACATTCACACACACCTAGTGGTGTTGTATCCAGCTGGACTCTGTCCTCGCTGGTGCTGATATGAACTATCAGTGCTCCCTACCGCTCACAGTGGAACTGCAGTCAGCTCACACACACACACACACACACACACACACACACATACATGCAGAAAGAGAACCGCGTAAATATATGTATGTCTCTTCTTTTGCACTCCCAGAGATGTGTGATTCCTTCTTCACACATTACACAGATGACACAGGTACCACAGCTGCAGTGTTGTATAAACAGCGCCGCACACACTATAGCTGCTCATGAATATTTATTGAATGAAAATATAGCCAAAATGCATGTGTTGTTTATTTTGTTTCAGTGCTATATACACTTTCCATAGGCGTATTTGCCTTTTCAGAATATCTCTTGCATTATGTATTTGCTGTGGTCACATATGGCTGCTTCTCCCAAAGTTTCAACTCCTGTTATTTCAAGTTTGCTGTGTCGCAACTTAGTTGTAATCATCCGAAAGATAAGCTTGTCAGTATGATAATATGGATCTGAGGGTCACAGGTGAGGATATAGAATGTAAAGCATACAATACTGAGCCACAGCGTTGTCAGCTGAGACTATAAATCTGTGTGAGAACACACACGCAAAATATTCTTTGCTATCAAATGAGAAAATGACTACTGACACACTATCCTCAGTCTATGTACCAGAGTAAGGTCTCTTCCTGCTCTTATTCTAATTAATTACATTGCAGAATTGATTGTTTGCAGTGAGAGCCTGTAGAAATGTGTTTGGAATGACTTATCAACTGGCTGGACAAAAGAGATGAAATATTAGGCGTTAAGTGGTGCTGGTAATAGAATTCCTCATGAAAGGTCTATTGATCAGGGTGGCCGGGCCTCCGGAGAATTCACATATCTTGCAGTCTTAATTACACGTCAGCTGGGAGAGCTAAGGTCAACCTGTACGCATCTAAACACACACACATTAACACACACACATTCACACCTCCAAACATTTAACGCACAGATTTGGTTCAAGTGAATGTCAGTCACATCGCGTATTTTTAAGCACTAACGGTAATTACCATCTTTGATCAATCTGGTGATTAGTAAATAAAGTGTCAAGACACTGAAAAATACCTCTTTAGTTTATATAAATCATGATGACTTTTTCATATGTGTTGTTTTATTCAGTCAGCACTTCAGAACCCAAAGACCTTCAGTCTGCTCTCACAAACGACAAATAAACCAGCACATTCAAAAAGCTGGAAGCAGTGATTTTTGCTTTAAAATTTTCAATTGTACTTTGTTGCTTATACATTTTCTGTTCACTGACTAATTCCCATAATCTAACTAGATTAGAGCTTTTAAATGTATTTATTAGAATTTTTCTAAGACATTTGAAGAAATGTTTACACTTATCACAAAGTTTTTAGTGGTATATGGTGAAAATTTCAAAAAGACTGGAAGTAATTGGAAAAACAAAACCAAATGAACAAGTGAAAGTCCCCACACAGGACAGATTTCTGTTACCAGATAAGACTGATTCTGTAAATGTACTTTTCTTTGAGTCTATATTCATGTGTGAATTCAGTAAATGCCACCAATGCTGGCTTTAGCTGTTTTTTTAATGCTGCAGCGAGGAGGCGATTCTGCTTCATTTGACCTTTTGCTCTATTGCCATCTTTCTCTATTCTCATTCACTCTCTTCTCTCTCTGTGTCCTTCCGTCCAGTGTGCCACCCCCTGCCCTGTGTTGTGACAGGCTTGTCAGGCTTGTGTTTGGCTGCACAGTGTGCAGTGCTGGGAGGCAGCCAGTTCACTTTGTAGACACTATGCACAACCCTCAGGGTTGTGCATAGTGTCTCTCTTCCTCCCTCTCTCCCTCTCTCTGCTTGGTTGCAGGCCTATTGGGCCATGGGCACCTCCGTACCATCTTGCACCTGCTACCCCTGACCTCTGTGCAGCCAGGGGAACACACACATGCACATACAAGCACTACTCACAAATTGCCCTTTTGCCTCGCTGATGTAGTTCACAGAAAAAGCTGCGTTTGGATCAGCAGTTGAATTTGCCACCACTCACCCATAACTCCATCCATCTGTCATGAGTGTGGAGTGATTCCTCCAAAGGAACTCTGTCTTTCACACAGCCTGGTTTTTAACATCAGTGCAGATGGTGGATCAGGTTCAACCTTGTTAAGACAGTTTTCATTTTTGTTGTTGCCTGTTCTAACAGTGTTTCCTCTGCCTGTTAGGCACTAACGTCCACGAGGCCAACAGGATACTGGCCGAGAGTGGCCTGCCCATCACACCAGCAGACAACCTGGATGACGCCGCAAGGAAAGCAGTGGCCGCCATCAAGAAATAGAAAACCCTCAGTATACCTCACCAAACTCTTTAGTCCGTCCACCCATCACTAACATTCATTTCAGCCTCAGACCGTCACACATGCGGACCTCCACAAGCCATTTTGCTCTAGCTTCCAATTCACACTTTGTTTGCCAACTAGACATCAGTACCACAGGTTTTGAGGTGCTGTATCACCTCAATGCCTTATAGGATTCAAATTTTACACTTATCTGTGTGTCAGTGCAAATGAGCTGCTTTGCACTTTATTCAAATTTTCTATATTGTGATTGTGAAATGTGTTTCAATTGGGATAAATCACTCTGGCATGTTTGGATTATTTTACATAATGAACGTGAAGATAATCTTGTCACAGGATATCATAAAGCTCTAGTGGTAGATTAGATGGGGCCCAACACTTTGTTTATTCCATTCCAAGGTGAAAGATGCAGCTCTCTCTCTGCATATTGTGTCATTCGAATTCAAGGGTAAAGTTCCACTGTGAGTTGTAAAAATCATTTGAAGGCACTTAGCTGATATGAATGGCAGCAGTTAACTCCGATCCTCACATATGCCTGTTTTAATTTTTTGGGTTAGATATATAGTTCACATCTACTAATCCAATGCCTTATCTGTGTCACAAATGATTTTCATAAAATTGCTTTGAATTCTGTACATCATGTCTTATCTGTAAAGTGCTATTTCTCTCAGTGATATACAATGTTAACTGTGTAAATCTGTGCCTATTTCATGAAGGCTAAATGGTTTTTCAATCAGTCTTGCCAACTCTTGCAGTCCCAGCAATAGTTTCATACAAAGGTGTTGAGAAGATAAAATCAAGATATAATAATACTTTTTTTATCATCATGAATGTATATTGGCAGAATATATTGGATACAGTATAAAAACTGTTTATATAATTTGAGAGATTAAAAACAAACATTTCAAGACAAGTTTTGTGTGTATTTGTTCACTTCACATCAGTGTCCTAGAGGAAAAGGCATGAAAATAAGGATTCAGTCACTGCACTATTTCCACAGAAGAGAGAAAATTTGCCAAATATATATAAAACGTTGGAGGGGGAAAGCAGCAGACCCTCAGTTTGTGCAGTTGTGTGTCTTTGAGCCCACACGGTTAAATAACTGATAACTCACAAAGTTTGTTTTTAACTAAACATCAATAAAATGTTAGGATTAGAATTATTTCCTACAGACTAAGTTGATGGATTTAAACAACTTGACTCCACAGAATCAAACCCATATTCTTTTTACTATTCTTTATGACAAAACTATCAAATCCTCACATTTAAGAAGCTGTAATCAGCAAATATAAGAGTCAGTTGCCAAAATATTGCCTAAGAATTTTCTATTAATTTGCTCATAATTGCAGCTTTGCTTTGATAAGATCCAGTTCAGTTACAAAATCCTCAGATATTTTAGTTTTTTTATTTTTGTCATGACTGATCATGTGGTCGCAAACTAAAACTGTAGCCGAACTTTTACTGTGCGCAACCAGTGGATAATTCTGCGCAGCTAATCATTATAATCATGGCTGTTATGTTGAGTTGTTTTGACAATTGTTTTCTCTATAAATTATCAGAAAACTGTAAAAAATTATTATTATTTTAATTTTCCTTAGTGTCTTGCTCTGCATCTTCAGGTTGCTTCACACACCGACTTAAACTCCTTCAGTATTCAAATGAAACTCAAGTGTACATCGCCCCGAAAGAGACATGAGAGGAGTGACTGTCCTTCATAGGCCCTGTACAGAGAGAGACAAAGTGTTGACTGAGACCTCTTCCTGTCAGACACACTGACTGCATGATGGATTATCTGTCAGGCAATCTGAGAGGCCAGCCAGACACACAGGATCGACAGCCACCTCCATGAAAGACACGCACGCATAGCACAGTTTTTTTCCCTCCTCTCCTGTACACACCCATGAGGAATGCTCAGAGAAAACAGTCTCTGTCTCAAACTGGAGCTCAACTTATTTTTTTTGTTGGACAAAGTCAAGGGGACTCTCCGGTGACTGCTGCAGTCACCACACGCATTTGTTTTTCATATAGTTAGAAGTGACATGCTGCTGCCAACCTTGACACACAGAAAGAGAAATGAAGTGAATTTGTTTGCTAACTACTATAATTTATTTGTAATATATTAATTTTCAGCATCCCTATCACCAGGAGTCATCTCAAGACACAAACTCAGGGGTCTGTGCCTCTGTGCTGCGGTTTGCCAGCCAACCAAGCCGTAGAAATGGGCTGAAGGGTTCAATAATTGCCTTATTTCATGCTCTTCCCTCTGTGTGTCAGAAATATCCCCACTGATGGATTGGACGGAGAAATTTAAGGCTTGTTAAGGCGGGCTTCTCGGGCCCTGATATTGTTTAATTCAGTGTCAAGCTGGAGGTCACAATAAAATGTGCACACTGATTTACTGGGCAAAATTAGTGTCACTTCTTCATATAAATATAGATGAGGGAGAAAGAGTCTTTGGAGGTCAGCCTGAAGACTTCTATCCTGTATCCCACTGCTTTTAATTCAGCTAATACCTCTGGAGGTGAGAAAAAATGGGGTGTTATTTTAAACGACCCTTTGGGCAGACTGCTCCTTTAATTAAGCCGAATTACTGTGGCAGGAGACATTTCCTTTCCACCCTTAGTGGTTCACTTTGTTTGTCTCTGTAATTGTCCATTTTGCTTATCGCAAATCACGGCAGGTTTTTTTTTTTTATATGGTTCTGAATTGATGTCAAAACAGTAATTGCCACTTTATGAAGCTGCCTTCAGTGTCTAAGTGTGCTGGGAGAGCTGGTGCTCGTGAAAAGCATTCTTTTAGACAACAGGGTCAAGGCCATCTCTCAGGAAGTATTGGATATTTATTGAGTAATTTGGTAGCAACTACGATGAACACATTAGTTCATAAAAAAAAGCAATAGCAGTATGAATTGCCTCCGGCTATTGTACTTCATCTTTCAGGGACAAGGGGGTTGCTCAATATTTACAATTTTCTGCCTGTGCATCTGTCGACCAGTTGGTGAACTGATAAGGGCCACGAGTGTGTGTGTGTGAGTGCAGCAAATTGCTGTGTCTATCCTTGTGTACAGTATGAACACATGCTCATGCAGAGGTTCTCATATAAAGATGACAAACATATTCTTCCCATGGGATCAAACAAACTCGACAAACAAAACCAGCATTCACAGAGCTCTAAACGGAGACAGCAGGTCCACCTTACCCTCCCCACTGCCGTTACTGTCATAGCACCAGCCTGAAATCATAGAAAATAGTTGTCGACAGGTGTTATGGAGGAAAAGTAACACAGTGTGGGAGAGAGTAAAAATGTCAAGAGTGAAGGAGGAGCCGAGGCTGTCAGCAGTGTGCTTTGTTACCTCGCTGCTGTTTCGGTCCTCAGCTTTGGCCTTGGTTCGCAGATGAGCAGAAAAATCCATTTCCCTCTCTCCAAACTGTTGTCAGTGTGTCTGTAATTGAAGGACTTAGAATCGATTTGAATTACCTTGGCTGTCTCCAGAAATTGAGCGAAGTGGAGGCAGATTTAAAAAGTTGCAATAAGCAAACGCGCCTCCCGAATCTTCCTTTTTCCATGACAATCTCTTGTTTTCAGCCTGACTCTGAGTCGTTCTCACAATCAATATAATCCAAGGGTCTCTTTTAGTTACAAGTGCAAAGTTTGACTGCACAAGTTTGGTCTAAAAAAATTTTTGGGGCGTTTCCAATAGAGCTGTTGGTCTTCCTATCGTGATTTACTGTCCATCAGTCAGACCTCCACTGGTGTTGTCTCGATCACTCTGTCCTTCCATCAGTTCAACCATTTTCTCTCCTCCATTGTTGGCCTCCTCCCATCTCTGCTTTTGTGCATTTTTCTTGCTTCTTTCAGTTTTCCATCTCTTTTTTCTTTACTGTTCTCTCTCTTTTACACATCTACTCCTAGTTTAATCTATTATGTTTTATTCATCTGTAGTTTCCCTCTCTTCCTTGACTTCATTATCCTCATCCTGCTTTCTTTCACCCCATCTCTCCATCTTAACTATCTTTGTTTAAATTTAGGACGCTCAGTATGTCATCACTCCCCTTGCGTCAGGAAGGTTGCAAAACCTGTGCCAAATAAAATGATGATGATCAGCTCTGGCAAACCCTCACAGGAGTGACTGAAAGACAACAAGTGTGCACCATCCTTCCTTATTTCCTTCTTTCTTTAGTTTTTGTTTCCCTCTGTCACTCCCTATTCCTGTCCTCCTTCCAGTAGTGTTTAATATTTCTGCTCCTGCCTCCTTCATGTATTCACTGTTCTCAACTGTCCTCCTTTGCCCTCATGCCTTCCTTCTTTCTATCCACAAACAAAAAAAAAAGGAAATCAAGATTGAAGACATCCACCTCATTCTTCCTCTGTCATTCCTTCTCTCTATCGTTTCCTTCCCCTCCCTCCCCTCCTGCCATGCCTCTGGCCTTTCAGCCTGTTAGTTAGACATCCATTTATTCCTTCATCTACTTTTTTTGTGATTCAGGGTTTTCTCCATTCACTCTGACATTCTGCTCCATTTCTTCATTCCTCCCTTTCTCTCATTATTATTATTTACATCCTCACTCTGCCTTCTTGCAGTTTTTACTCTCTTGCTGTCATGCAACCTTACTTCTTTCCTTCACTTTTACTTAAGCACTTAACACTTCTTCTTTGTAACCAGTTACCCTTTGCATGATAATCTTTCTTTGTTCTTGGTTTTGGCGAAGTGCCCGTGACGCTGTTTTTCACAAAGCAGCCTTCAGTAAAAAAACAAAAACCAAAAAAAAGCAAACAATCCACTCCTGGAATGACAGTAGTTAAAAGCTCATTTGGTGTGACCTCTAATTAAAACAGCGGAAGAGGCAACAGAATGCCGTTTCAAATTGCTTGATAATTAGGCTCCCAAGTTATCCTGGTGGAGCACGCGGCAGGTGTTCGGGTGACACGCTCAGACACTCCATTGTCCCACAATGCCACACTTTCAGGCCGTCTGCTGAAATAAAGCAAAAATAAAGGCGAGGCACAATCCCGAGGTGCTGAAAGTATGGCACTGTGATGAGGTGTGGTGCAGAAACTCATGGAGATGCTAGTTTTTTTTTTTCTTTCTGCTTATTTTTGTACATGATTCACACTTATTCTTTTTTTTTTTCCAGATGGCTGAAGGTGTGTTTGGTGAACAGTGAGGTGTGCCAGCTTGATTTTGATCTCAGCTTTTTCAAAATAACATACACTCATTCCTAACGACAGCAACCTGCAGCATAAGAATGTGTGTGTGTGTGTGTTTATATTGTGTGTTAAGCGCGGGCTGTGCCTTGGGGTGAAGGTGACTTTGACAGTTAATAGCGATAACGGTAGCTTTTCACTGCCTCCTTTTCTCCCTCTGCCGTCTCATACTCAGACTGAATATATGAAACCTGTGTGTGTCGGGTGCTATCGCCGTCAAATGGCTGTGCCTGCAGCGTGCGCTGAGAGGGGGGTTTGTGTCGAGCACCTGGGAAAAGTGGCCTGTCACCTGTGATTTTGGCAACAATATAAAGCGGAGCAGTAATGGCAAGATGAAGGCTGCTGCTGCACTGAAGCACCTTCGCACATCCAGCAATACAAACAGACGCAGTAAACAAGGTGATGAAGTTTAGCATGCGTGCTCAGATCTGCCTCGTTGAGGATCTTGTTTTGATGCAGGAGCTGTGGGTAATGAGAATTGGTGTGTTTGTGTTTATTTGTACTTGTGTTCAGTGGATGTGTGTCAAAACCCACATGAACATCAAATCTGTGCATATTTGAGTCCGTGTGTGTGTGTGTGTGTGTGTGTGTGTGTGTGTGTGTGTTGTGTTTATCCTCCGTGGGATGGTGTGATGAGCTGTTTGTGTAGTGAAATATGCTTGAAGGTTTGTTTGCATTCAGGGTTGCAAGTGAATTGCCTTTCACTAAAAGTTAAACTCATGCCAGCTTAACGTATCTTGGCCTGAAATATTCAAATCATATGGCAGCAATTTGCATGAGCTGAATACGTTAGACAGCATGGTGACTAATTGTAAACTTTGTCTTACCTTTGTTTGCCTGCTGTAGTTTTGCTGAGCACACAGGCTTTTGTGTTTGCACTGTAGCCCACATTCATTAGTGGAGGTTCCCACTTACTGTAGTTTACAGCCTTTTTTAATGCTGGGGGATGAAATGCCTCGGTAATCGGCACATTGATGGTGGATCATCACAGTTCTTACTTTCAGGGCAAAAAACACTTGGAAGACCAGATTAAGTTATAGATCCGTGAGTGTTGGGGCTTATTAAGTACCAGCAGCACTGTAAAATGGTAAATAATACTTTAATCAATGAGTCTTTATTTGTATCACACTTTTCATACAAACAATGTAATGTAAGTACTTTACAGAGCAAAGCACCCCCTTCACTCTCACACGCACACAAACATGCCTAAAATGGGATCTGACACAAGTCTAATTCAATGACCTCTCATCTTTCCTTTAAAACTAAATGTATCTACAATACATTTCACTTCTTTACATACTGAGAAAATCAAAACTGAGTCAGATCTCAATTTTCTCCATCTGTACCACTACTTATTTGAATAGCTTGCTCAACACTTTATATAAACTTAAGAACAAGAGGGTTTGTTTCGGATTCTCCACAGTAGGATTACACGGTATATTACTCTATTCATCCATATGCTAATGTGTGTGTGAGAGAAAGAGGATAGTATGGGGTTGAAAGTCGGGTCCACTCCCCTAGATGAACACATTACCTACATCCAAAGGATATTTCAAACACTTCCCCTTGTAAAATTCTCCATTACATGGGTCAATAGAGGGCAATGGGAGAAGAATAAATACCCACACCTCTCCCAAAGACTGTAGCCTTCTCTGTTGCCTAGACACACACACACACACACACACACACCGGCTGACACTCGCTGTCAGCCCATCTGATTGCCTGTTAGGGAGTCTCACCCACCACGACAAGTGCCCTTTTTCGCCAAGAACCATTTTCCCCGCCATGTCAGATATGGGGATATTAATGAATGCACAATGACAGTACTTAGGGAGCCGAGCAACTATTCTGTCTCTGCAAATTTACCCGCAGGTCACTTCTGTACGACAGGGAACAAAACTATGGAAACAAACAGGTGCGGGTCAGAAACTCATCTCCTCTCGCAGATTAAAAACTCATCTTTCAAAGCAGCGCAGTGTTATTGAGCCTGATTCTCGGGGCTGTCCATGCAAATAGAGGTGTGATTAGGCACATGAGGAAGGTAGTGGTGGGAGGGAGGTGTTGTCTCTCTGTCCAATTACCTCTGTAACTATAATGTGAGAGAGAGGGCAAAAGGTTGCCTCTGTGTGGAAGACACTCATCAAGAGTCTAGGTTTTACGTATTTTTGACACAAAATTCACATGCGCGCATGCACACACACACACATACTAGACATTTTGTATCATTTGTTTGTGTTATCAGTTGCACTGTAGTTGTATTGATCACTACTTCATGTTGATGTATTGCAGATCAACATATTAGTGGAAACCTGTGTTAATATGTATTTGATCTTACAGTGTGTGAACGTTAGTGAAGAGCATCATTAAAAGATTGGTTGGAAAAGGATGGAGAAGTTAGTGCGTGTTTGCTCCATTGATCCACTGCAGCTAAATAAGACTGAGCATCTCTTTGAAAAGGAAACACGCTCACATCCATGTACGTGATGTAATGTAAAATGAGGTGAAACTTTGATGAATTCAGAGATCATTAAAGCACTACTTCTGATGCCTTTTTAATGAAAAGCGCCCCGATAGAGCAAAGCCACCCAGGATAAAATGAGGGAGATTTTATCTGCTGTTGTTTCCTCATTAACCTTAAATTATGCAAACCAGTATACTTCATATTCTAGTTTGTGGTCAGCCAGTTTGCTCACTTTCACAGCGCTCCCTTCCCCCCATATCTCCCTGATAGCTGAACACTTTCATATTGGCTCCAACGATCCAAGGGTCTTGTTTGCTTTTCATTGCCACCGATTCCACCACTGCTTTCCCCTATAATGAGCTCTGGTAAGTCGACAAGGTCATATGGCACAGAAACATATTTTCTTTTTGTGTGTGCAGACTGAGTGTGTTTGCACAGGCTCATCTCTCTTCATCTTTAGACGTGCGCTTTTAGTGTGTGGAAACACATCAAGCTATGGAGCTGCCACCAAGGAGACTCATTCATCCACAGACACACGTTTCTCTACAGAAACCCCACTCCCTGACCACTGGCTACCTGGTCCAGTCTGTGCTGGTATCACATGGGGACTTGACTGGACTATCGGTATACAACTTCCTAACAACATACACATATTTATCAGGTCTGCGGCTTTTGAGGATTCTATCTGGATCAATAAGGATTAGTATTTCACACCAAATCAGATGGCATCTTGAGGCCTGCACAGTGGCTCATGGACATTTTATGCAGGTTCATATTAGAGTCTGCTGTCTGCTGTGTGGGAGCCGGTGATATGTTAGATGAATTCTTACAGTGCTGCAATGGGGTGATTTTATGTTGGTTATGATAACAGGCAAGAAATAAGCAGTCAGACCTGATGTAAACTGACAGTCTGTAACAACCCCTTATTGTTAATGTTGAATCAGAAAATTGATTTTTCAACTGTGATGGATGTTTATAAAGGTTAGGGACAGTCTTATCCTACATTGTTGTTGTGGTGTTGCCATGTCTCACTCAGATCTCAACAGTGTTGCCAACTTAGTCTATCCCTCTTCTAGGCTTACTCTTACTTCAGATTCAGCTAAAAAAAAAAAAAAAACTAGCCACGGATCTTGTTATTTTTTGGGCAGACATTAGCTGTGTCAATCTGCACACTCATGTGTAGTAGTACACTGTGAGACATTATACTCACTGGTGCAGCTACTGCATGAATTTCAACTTGGCAGTGATACTGCCGCCCTGGTGCACTCACTGGAAATGATGATCGCAACATGTGACCATGATTGTCACCCGCCACTGATTCGGATCAGCGTCCTGCCAGTGCTGGTTTGACAGAAAGGTAAAGTGCTGGAAATATTCTAAATGATGCATAGATTTAAATGGATATTGGATATTGTTTTATTTGGCAACTAAAACATGTTTTTTCTGCTGAGCCCATCCACAGCAGCAAATCCTCAGATTCTGTGCCGGTGCCACCAGCTGCTTCATAAACTGGCAGCAAGCTGATCCAACTCTACTGCAGGTAATATACAATGACTACCTCACACAATCCCACCTCCAATAACAGACACTATCATTTTAAAGTAAGCCATGTATAACAGAATGTTTTAATGTAATAGAAACACCAAATATGAATTATGATTATATTTGGCATTTTACTAGCCGTGAAAGTATAGAGGCCTTAGCCCAATGACTTTCATGCCAAGGTCCATATTAACAGATATGGTAGACATCCAGACCACACAGCAAAACAACCCTAATCTACCTGTCAGGCTCTAACATGTCTGCTTCATCCACTGTTCTTCATGAGCCATTTCACTATCGTTCAACAGAGAGAAGGAAAATAGGAATTTTAAAACAGGCCTCTCAAGCAGTGAAACAGCTGTCAATTTGCCATGTTGGTGGAGCTACAAAGCGGCGGCATTGAGCAGGGAGATCCCTCCTGTCTTCCTCCACCTGGATCCATCGCTCTTGACACACACTTTTCCAAGGACACCTGACAAACTCCATGATGGAGTTTGATAATGTAGGCAATGATCCCGACAAGCCCCAACCAGCAGCTGCTTAAGCATCCACTCAGGGAGCGGATGCTTAGGTGTGTGTGTGTGTGTGTATGTGTGTGTATCTGTGTGTGTGTGGAAGACAGTGTTTATGTAGATTTATCAAATGATCCAAGAACAGGTTGTATGCGTTTTTAATTTGTAAATGAGAAGGTCCCAGGGGGAGTGGATCATTTGTAGAGAAAAAAACCCCAGAGCTATGAACTTAAACATGAGTCTCAGCATAGTTAACACTATATTTGGCACACCTGTTATATAAGCAGAACATGTACACATCTAATGTGACAATCAGTTGCATTGTACGTATACACCTGCTTAGCTGCAGGTGTTGCAGCGGTAGTTAGTTGGATTTTATTTATTGTTGCATCATGCACTTTACTGTAAAGCCCCCAAAGACTTGAGACACCAAAATCCAAGGAACTAAAACTGCAGTTCCTCAAATGACCACTTAAAGCTGGCTCCAAAACCTTGTCAGTCCTCATGGACTCTCTTGTTAAAATGCACATCTATACAGCCAGACTTAACATGTTTTTAGCCTGGTACAAAGAAATTCTATAGCTGCAGCTTTCTGCAGCTAATTTCCCCATTCCTGACAAATGTGTGTGGAAAATTTTATATACGACTTTGAATGATAGATTGGTGACTGTATGCTTGCCACTCACCTGCATTCACCTATGTCTCAGCTCCACACACACCCCAACATTTCTCAATTAGCTGGGAGGTAGGTGCCAAGATGGTGATGGCTGAGCAGCCCGGTGAGCCTCAAAACTACTCTCAGACAGTCTCACCATTCTTTTGAAATTGACTTCACATAAATCTCAGAACAAACAAAGCCTTTTCTCTGCACTGAAACCATTAAATCTGCCTGTTTCTATAGCTAATGCTTATGTCACATAAGGCTCTAAACTCCACTGTTTTCAATTAATTAATTTTGGTTTATACCATGACATCAAAAGATTTTTCTTATACCTATGGGACAAATAGCCTTGAGCATCGTGAATATTACACTGCAACTTATCATGCAAAGTAAAGATTTCACCTCACTAATCAAGAGAGGTTTTTTCAGACATTCACAGTGTGTCTATTATTGCATCAGTGCATTGTAATAGATCCATAATGTGAGGGAGGGGCCATATGAAGAGACCACTGGTTTAACTGACTGACTGTGTCAATGTTTTATTCACAAGTAGTATCAATGCAGAACATATCACTTTCTATATTTTATAACAATATAATATTGAGAGATGTTGATATTCTCAAAGGAGGTGCTGGTTCTCTCGGCCGCTGATCCCCATCAGAGAAGTTTAGGAACATGTTCTGGCAGGATGTACTACAAAAATTATGACCTGTAGTTGTTCGACAGGTTTGCAGTAGAAGAACATGGCAGTTTGTCAGATTTGGGGACAAACAACCATATAAAATGTACAATGCCATCACTTTCTTCTTTTTCTAAGGATAAAAAAACCCTGCTCATCTTTGCTGCTGCCTGATGACAACTATAAAACAGTGTTCAGTTATAAATGTAATCAGCTCATCAGATTATGGGCATTACACAGAAATTTAGATTCAAAGATTAAATGAACTGTGGCTAAATGTTTAAGAGCAAGAAATGGCAGGCTGTTTACATGGACTGTATATATGTATGTGAGCATCTGTGAGTGTGAAAACCGAGTCCTCCTCTCAGCCGCCTCACACACACACCCCTCCCAGCACCTCAGAGCAGCAGATGACATTTCATCAAATATTTATGAAAAACAATCTCCGAACAGCGTAATTAGAGGCCGGGTTTAATGTTGGCTCTAATCCTTGGGCTCCTATTCCTTGCTGTGCGGATATGGGAGCCAGTGCCGCAGTGTCTACAGCCAAATGGGCGGGCCAATGAGCACCCTGTCGAGTTATGTCATGTATTGCCACCTCGTCTGTGCCTCACCTATGAATCAACATTTTATTTCTCCCCCTTCTCCCCTTTCTACTGTCATTGCTATTTATCTCACTCCTAGATATGCATAAAGCAGCTGCACTGTAATATGCTGACAGGACACACACACACACACACACACACACAAATACACACATTTGGCAGCAGCCACTATATTTTCCCAGAATGGTTTGCAGAAGAAGAGCTGCTGCTGAGCACATTATTATATTTTGAGGTTATTAATTACTTTCCAATTACTTAAACAAATATGCTACATTGAGTGCCTAATTTCCCTGCTAAACTGCAGCAGATGGATGTGGCTGTGGTTCGAACCAGCTATCACTTGGTACCTCAGCATAAAAAGAAAGCAGAGAGATGGAGAGGAACATCGTGCACTGGCAGTTACTGTCTGCTGTCTTAGCTGTAGCACATTAGTTAATTAGTGAACCCTATAGCAGGGCAGCAGGACTTGTATGTTTTCTGCACAGCCTTGCAGAGAAGCAGCTGTTATTTATTATTCATGAACTTGAATGAAAAAGTTGTGGTGATTTGGCATTTTGTGCTCAGTTTTGCAAAAGCTATATATTTATAATAAATGATGTGTAATTGTGATGACTGTTTATCACCTTGGTGATAAACAGTCATCACAGTTTTCGTAAACATGCACTCAAAGTAGATGCATGTATATACCCCATATGTATGCATATGGAAGCCCATGTTTGTGTATGCTCATCTATTTACACACACACACTGAGTCTTGCACAAAATAGGAGCCAAACTCTTCAGTCATATTTAAAAGCCTAATGGGAAATCTCTCCCCTAATTAAGATGCATGAATAATTCAAGTGGTGGCACGCTAATTAGTATTCCATCAGTCCTCTGTGGCGATGACGGCCTGTCGAGGCACATCTAGCTAGTTACGACCTGTATGCGAGGAGGACGGCTGAAGTGAAGGAATGCAGACACCTTGAGAGCTGCTTGACAGAGTATCCTATCATTACTGTAGAGAGCATGACAAGCTTCCTATTTTCTCCCATCGCTATAATTAACAACAACACGATTCCTTTGTCTGTGGAGAAGCTGGTGAATAAGATATAATTTTGGAGTAAAATGAGCCTCGAGAGATTGACTTTTTTTTTTTTTTTTTCATACTTCATATTTATCTGAGCCTATGTAGTTTTCTAGTCACCCAGGGTGTAGTGAAACTTCCATATACACACTGAACTGCTTTAAATGCATGATTTAGCAGTGTTATGGCCCCACAGTTATTGCCTTGCTCTCAAAGGGGCTGTTTAATGCTAGTAAAAGCAATAAAGAGGTGTTAAGATGGAAATTAAGTCTGGATAAATCACCAAGGTTAACTCTGCTTTGGCTCACAATTACAGTCTGCCATCAATGAAATTCATTACTTTATTTACAACAAGAATATTAACCCACGTATGGAACGTGCTACTGGAGCTGCTATACTGCATCATCTCTCACTGTACTGTTTTCACTGCAAGAAGTCAGACCCAATGTCATCTTTAATTTAATTACAGCTAGTTATTGTAATAAAACACATTAATGATGGCACAAAATCTATATATAAAGAAGTGAGTGAAGTAGTAGCTTCTGTCAAGGCCTGTGGCTGTGTCACAATTTTTGAGGACTCACCATTTTGTTGCCACGAGGCACACACCCTCTGTCTCATACACACACACACGTAGAGAAGAAAGGCTCCTGTGAGCCCTTGCCTGTGTGAGTGTATGTAGCCCCGGGGAGGCGGGCTGAGGTTTTGTGGCGTCTTTGTGCTGGGTTTAACCTTGGCTCTGGGCTAAACACACAGGGAATGTTCTGAGAGGACCTTCAGCCATCAGCAGCAGCTTTTCATATACTGCTTCACTCCTGTGGGAGCAACGCCACAAACACAACTATTGATCCACTGTCATAGTCTCACACACACTCTCCCCACCCCCCTCTGCGTTTCTCTTTTCTCTTAGCTGCCTGTGCATGCGTGGGTGTGTGTGTGTCTATGTGTGTGTGTCTCAGCCAGGCTAAAAAGTATTCTCCAAAGTGGTCACAGATCCCATGATGTGGTATTGGTGGTATTGATGTGTTATTGGTGTCCTGTGTATCCCGTGGGCTTTAGCTTTTGCATTATGTTTCTATTTATTTTCATCTTTTTTTTCTATTTATAGCCATTCATGCCCTTCAGTAGATGTGTTCAAAATATGAACTATGGTCATTTAGACTCCATTATATTGGGACTTCCTGGAAAACAGTGACCCATTCATGGTGACCTCATGCTGGTTACTGCATTACTTTTTTCTACCTCTTCCATCAATCAAATCAAATTATGTCATGACACATGTAAGATATAATAATTCATATAAATAATTCATATTAATATAACACACATGTAATATGTGTTATATTAACCAACAAGAAAATGTTAATATTAAAATTTAAATTATATATTCCACATACAGAATAACGTTTTATGACATTTCCTGGAAATTAGTTATGCAATTTGGTACTAATGGTACTAACTTTACAACTTTATTTATTTAACTTTTTTACTTGCTACTTACTTTTTTAGTTGCTGAATTTGTAAATTAGGATTTATTTCTAAAAGGTTAGGCTTCATGTAAACCCACAAAAAGAAAAAAAAAGACCTTACAAATAATTGTTTAAGGTATTTAGGTAATTTGTTTTTGTGTGAAATCAGAGTTAGTTCTCTCTTTTTCAGTGGAATAGAGCATCTCTGATTCACTTTGTGTATGTTGGTGTAAATTGCTCCTTCCAGTGCCATAAAACAAGACATCTGAACATCTGACACGTAAAAGCACCTTCAAGAGATCTAAATAGTTTTGGTAACAGTGAACATAAAAATAAATATCACTCAGCAAGCCCATTTAATTTTTTTTATCACATGTCCACATGAACCACAGGCAAACCTGTACATCAATAATGTAATAAACTCAGAGAAATGTAAGTGCACTGGGACAATTTCAAAATATGGACAAAGTAATAGAGCAGAAAAAAAGGTAGAGAAATAAGGTGGAGAAAAGAGTTGGGTAGAGAGCTTTATGAAAAAACCTGATGGAAAAAGAGAGAGAGAGAGAGAGAATGAGGAGTCAGAGGGATTACGATGAATTGTCTCCACTTCCCCTGTACCCTGAATAAATAGCAGACCATTTCCACATCATAAATATCATCCCCGCTTAATGTGTTGAGCTCCAAGGTGGGCCCACACTATGCTACCCTGGGGGGTTTTTCAAGGAGGGGGGCAGTGCTGGCTACAGGAAAGGATCCCTTACCTGCAGCCTCAGGAGAGGGGACGAAGGGCAGCTTAATCCCTGAAGCAGGCACCATATCTGTCCTGGTCCCAGCGGGGCAGATGTGCTCCAGATGCCAGGATGGACAAAAAGGGGCATTAATCATTTTCAGCCTGATGCCTCTCCCCTTCATCTCCTCAGCTTGGAGTGAGTACGCATGTGTGTGTGAGGGAGAGAGAGTGAGAGACAGAGAGGAAAAGTGAGTGAGAGACATGCACACACACACACACACACACACGACCAGATGTGCATTACTACTGCAACTCCTTGTCATAGGAAGGGTGATCTTTGGGGAGTGGCTGTCAGAATTTTAACAAAAATAGATGAAGAAACTATATAGATACACATTTTCTATCTCTTTTATCCCCTTTGAACAGAGACCTCTCATGTTGAGCGAGTCGGTGACATTGGGCCCCGATACGTCCTGACGTGTGGAGGGTTGAGCTCATTTTTCTGGATGTCAAGCCTTGTCCCCTCTGATGAATCCTGGGGCCCAAGGCCTGAGTGAATTGGCTAGCATGCTGGCCACAGGCAGGTGATTGATGACTGGAGGAGTAGTCTTCAGCTTTGCTCTGATTTCCCCCGACCAGCCTACCTGACAGACCCAATCGCCAGGCGGACGTCTGAATCGGGCTCTCCGCCATCCAACGCCACAACCACTGGCAGACCTCACAGCTTGAACTGCCTACACTGCTCTGTGTTTTGAGAGAGTGGAAAATCTAAGCTAGAAATGCCTGCTCAATGGACAGCTATAGTGCATTAAACCCACGCAGACATGAAATAACAATAAGCTGGCTGTTTTCCACATGCAAGTGCAATTAACTCAGATTTTGTAGTATATCTGGGGTCCCATTCAAATTGGCTTCTCTCAGCATCCTTATGTGCGAGCACGGCCAAAGCCTCACATTGTTGCCTAGTTCAAAGCCCCTGCATCAGCTATTTGGATGAATGCGTGCCTTGGAACACACAGGTGGTGTATCGCCTCCTCAATTAGCACCTTGTCCAAAGCCCCCCCCATGTCCCATTCCCTCCCACAGTATGGGTGTGAAATTTAAGATCTTCCACCAGCATGATTGCTCTTCTCTTCAGGGCCCCAAACTGCTGAGGCAGCATAATGACAATCACCACAGTGGCCCGAAATGGCAGAGCTACAAAACAGGGTGTTTATGGGAGCAAGCCAACCTCGACGGAGACAGTAACTTAATAGAGGAATTTAGAGTTTCTTACTTTGACTCGTTGCTTACCACTATTTGCTCCGCCAGTCCCATGAAAATCCTCTTCATTCCCTTCCCCTCCATCCTTCCCTCATTACAGACTTCTCCCTACCTCCACCTGTCCCATGGCAGATTCCCAGGTGGGCAAAGTTGCACTTGGCAATTACCGCCCAGCCACCTGTGAGCGAGGGTAAACGTCTGGTTGGTTTTAAGAGGCGTGATTGGCTGCGCCTGTCCCTGCTGATGGATGGCCTTTTAGGTACCTTTAGGCATCTCAGCGGATGAGGAAGCAGATGACAGTGTGTGAGCCTGGTATTTCTTTTAAACTTGGAAGTATTTTTGTCTTTTATTCAAAATTGGAGCCTCCATAACCCTCTAGTTTCTATCTTTCAGTCTTCAGATCTGTTGAGCTTTGGCACTGGAGGATGTAAACAGCACAAGTAATATCCATCACACTTTACAGCTCAATTCACAAAAGAAAAGCCCCAAAGGTTACCTTCATGCCATGTGTGAAAATGCCATTTTTACAGCATTTACAGCCAGGGGCACGACATGAGGGGAGCCCTGAGAGGTTATTTTCAATATTTCAGTATTAAATTATTAACTTATCATCATCAGTAAAAAATGTATTTACAAGTAACTAATAAAACAAGTGATTTCTTTTTTTTCTTTGACTAAAATTTACAGACAGCTGCTCTATTTACATGAAATGGTACAGGCACAATTGGTACTATAGGGTGAATTGCAAATGAGACCAGTGGAGGCAGGAGCATCATGTCTCAGCCTCCTAAAGAGAAATCTGGCTTCAGAAAATGAAAGAAAAGAAAGAAAGGGAGGAGGGCGGCAACAGTACATCACCCAGATTTTCTCAGGGAAAGGTGGTGTAGTTTGTGTGCAGCGTACATTAACCTGTTAGGTGAATAGTGAAATGGGCTACTTTTGCTTCTCTAACATCAGATACTTAATATCTTCATAGACAATTCTGTGTTTACATTTCACTCTTAGCAGACATTTAATAAATGCAGGCAAATGTTTAACAAGCTATTCACACTAAATCAGTCCCTGCTCATGTCTGATACCAGGGCCAACAGATGCAGCTTCGGGGTCTGCAGACCTAGCTCCCCATGTATACCCCTACCAATAAACCAGGGAGGGGGAGCAGTATTGTGCTGAATGTGTTGGTATAACTGTGTGAGAATTTCTTTGTTTATTATTATAAAAATAAAGAAAAATAATCTGTGATGGATGCAGGACAGTTTGAAGCACTGGGTGACTCAGCCCGTATTGAAGTGACAGCCAAAATAATTACTTCTAGTCATATGGC
This sequence comes from Rachycentron canadum, assembly GCA_038496675.1. Classification (NCBI taxonomy): domain Eukaryota; kingdom Metazoa; phylum Chordata; class Actinopteri; order Carangiformes; family Rachycentridae; genus Rachycentron; species Rachycentron canadum. The sequence continues at coordinate 15,078,560 of CM076649.1, read as the reverse complement.
AACTTCAAAAAGAGACAAAAATTATTTTAGTAAGGGAGGTAAACCTCTTCATTGTGGTCTTCCTCAACCTGCACTCCTGCATTATCAGTGCTGACTTCAGCCATCTGGATTTGTCTGGGACAGTCCTCCCCAGGGCTGGTAAGGTATGACTTGAGCACAGACCAGTTTTGCATGAGCCAATAGATGGCTGGAATGAGATAAAGCTATCTTGTTGCTGTAGTCTACACCACAGAATTAAAAGAAATCTTGACTGTCTTCTTTTAGATGATGAAGTGGTTTTACTCAGAACCACATTCTCAGCTTCTAAGGTCAGATTGTCTAGTGCATGGTTGTCTGTGTTCTGCTCAATGAGGCTTGGTACTTACTCTGAAGAGGTTTATTTTGCTTTTTCTTTGAGATCAATAATGTTAACCATTTTCTTCATCACTTCGCTTTCAGGTGTAAAGAACTGCTCTGCAACATTTTTCTGTTTCCCCTGTTGTAGGCATCAGTTTGAACAGTGGGAGATCTGTTTGAAGTCAAAACTTTCACCACATTTTCTCCTGTTTTTTACCAATGCCTCTGTTTTTCTTCTCCTACAAGAAATTTCCTTGGCATATTTTATGTCTGCTAAGAGTTTCTGTGCACAATCTGCACTGTTGTAACATAGATTGTTCTTAGCAGTGTGACAGGCATGAGTCAACTCTGCAGCTGTTACCTGCAAAGCAAAGGAGTCATTATATTTGGCTTTATTTAAAGTCCATACTCCAATGTCAAATTACTAACTATTAAATGCAAAAAATAATAATAATACAAATAATAGGATATTATCAATGTGACAATCTGCTTCCTGTACAGTTGCCTCAGATTCATCACTTGGGACAGGATTGACCCAGTGATACTCTACCTCCTATTCAGCTTTATATCTAAGCAGCCTCTTACATTTCGCCTGTGGACTTTCAGACACCATTATCACAGTGTCTGAGTGTACTACTATGTTTACCTGTACAAGGCAACGCTGATCTTATGTTACATGTAATTTCTCACAACACACAGAGAGCTTGTTGGTCTTCTGCTCACTGATAAATTTCTCCAGTGTACTTCTTGCTTGCAACTGCTTTGGTTTACTTTACATTACATTATTCACAGCATATTGACGACATAGCTTATGTGTAAAAAGACGTGTACAGGTAACTGCGTCTTGTATTGATTCATTGCGAGTCTCACCATTATATTTTCAAATATGGGACCATAACGTGTTACATGGTACAGGACAGGTACCTAATTGTCTAATTTTTTCATAATTATTTATGTACCTGTTTTTTTTTAATGGTAAAAGCTTACAGAAAAACACCACCCACCAAACAAATAATTTTTATTAAACTAAAGTTACTAAGGTACGACACTGAAAACCCAGTCCTGAAGTGATTTGTTGTGGTTACTGAATGAGAACAGCACTCACAGCTGCTTTTGTGCTACTGACCACAACTTTTAATGGGAAATAATGCAGGGGAATCTATTTCTGCACTGACTAACATGAGGTCAGTGCATTTATTGTATGTGTACATTTGTTCACACGTGTCCCTAACCAAATGGATTATCTAATTTCCTCTATGAATACAATCCACCCAATCCCCTCCCCAGACTAGGTGAAGCTATTAATTCCTCTGCTGACACCTCCACTTCCACCTTCAGATTCTTATACAGCCAGGCCAAACATTTGTCATGTTGTTAGCATCTTTCTGACAGCCCCCAGGAAGCACAGGGTCCTGTTTCCGGGCCTCCAGACCCCTGGGCTGCAGCGCCAAGTAGCAAATATTATTAAATCATAACTTGCGGCTAGACGAAGATGAGAAAAAGGAGGGGGTGAGAGGGAGGTTGAGGGATGAAATGCACCCTTCCAGCCAAACCCAGACACATTACTATGGCAGTCTTCCCAGTGTCCTGTACATCAGAGCCCAATCAAAGATTCTATTACATTATTCTCCAATTTCTGCCCCCTATCAGCCTTGGTGGCCCAGGGGCCTCACTAGCACCATCGGCCCAGGAAATGTTTCCTCTGCAGCCATCTGTGGTGATAGGAGGACATATTGGAAATCAAAGCAGGAACAGGAGGAGGGTGCAGAGGGCAGATCCCCCGGCTCTGGACTGGCTCCTCCTTGGCCAGGAATCATCGCTCCATGGAAAAAAGTAGTCGTGAGAGGTGAATGTGTACACTGCACATGCAGTGTACACATTTAGTGCTTCCTGCACTTTACATTTATGTGTTGATGCATATGGGTGAACTTGATGCATACAGAAGTAGAAACATAAGTCATTTTAAAAAATTTTGAACTATCATCATATTCCCAGAATCTCTATTGTGATCATTTGAAAATAGAGATGGAGACAACCTGCACATTTACACAGGCCACGATCAGCGGCCAGGCATCCTAATGCTGAAGAATCACACATCAGTGAAAAAGTGAAAAAATGAACAAAACTCTATAGGCAAAGACGAGGTCAGAAAAATAGACACTGTTAAACTGAAAAGTAAAAAAATACTGACGTGTAATGCTGAGAAAAAACAATCTTAAAAAAACTATAAAGGCTGGTGAGGACACCCATCGAGGGCTCTCGCCAATTAATCCATCCTCTGCTCGAGCTCCCCACTGCCTCTCTCTGAGCAGGGTTTACTGAGCACTCTGTAATCTTTCCCCCAAAAAAATCCCCCTTCAGGAGACACTTCCTAAGGCCACAACTCATATCTCTGCAATACAGTTGGTTGGTGTTGTGCTCCTGGTTTAGAAGCACAGCTGCTGATATTTTGGTTCCATGTTGAATGAAATTAAAGGTGTCGGTCACTGCAGGAGAAAGAGAAAGAGAAAAGTTGTTTTTTTTTTTTTTTTTTTATCCTTTTGTTATTTGAATACAGACTCACTCAAGATGCATTTAAGACACAAACATCTACTTACACTCAACAAGTCCTTTCATGCCATCCACCCTCACATTACATGACAGAACACAACCTACTACCTTCTGCCAAGTTACATATTATGGTTCTTTCTCTAATGATATTTGGCATTTATTTCTGACAGTGAGTGAACATTTTATTCATTGCCATTGTCTGTTTTAGAATTTTCTGAAAATACAGGTAAAGTTCAGACACGGAGCTTCATCCATCTCCCTGATTTGATCTTTACATCAACTTAAATTGATAATTGATTGGTAATTAAAACATCTCCAACATTTCTCTGTTTCTCTATTCTGATGATTACCATGACTTCAGGATGTACATGTCCACAAATCTTCAACTTGTCTGAAGGGGACAAGTCGAAGAAAACACTTCGCACCAAACAGTCACATCACAGTGGAGACAGAGACAGAACTATTGGCGGGTTGTGATTGGATGACAAAACATGTCAGACTTGGCACAGAGGTTTTTTTAGATGTGTTTCTCACCTCTGGACCAAATCCCACCACAATTCCTCCTCTTCCTCCTCCCCTTCACTGCACTGCATGCTGGTTACTGCGTGCTGCTGCCAGTGAGTAGCAGGTGATCACGTGACCTGTCCAGCAGCTTTATGAATTATGCAGCCTGAACAAACAGACAAGCCACTGGGTCACTCAGGGAAAGGACGTGTATTTTTTCCCCCCTCAATCCTGCAGGTTTCTATTCTAACCTTTGGAAAGACACAGACTGAAAGGATGAAAGAATGAAAGGGGGAGAAGTGGAATAATAGAGAGACACGATATCAGCTGCTGAGGTCCACAGAGACAAGATGTTGCCCCAAGTTCTCTTTTCCTCTACCTGAACACACACTCAAACCGTGCCCCCGACTCCGCTCACCTCCCGGCTGCCCAGCAGGGGTGAGCTTAGATCACTGTGACAGGACAGCAGGGGCCGCGAGGTGGGGGGTCAGAGGGACAACAAAGGTCAGTGGATGGTGGGGCATGATGAAAGTGTGTGTGTATGCGTGAGTGTGTGTATGCATGTGGAAAGAGTGTGGTGTGTAGCTGCTGTGTCCATTAACAGTGGCCAGGCCTCAAGATCAAGCCAAGGGCGCTCCAGCCAGCTACTCCTCTCAGTGTGTGTGTGTGTGTGTGTGTGTGAGTGCTTGGGAGTGGGTGTGTCACCACGCATGGGTCTGTCCCTGTGTCTGTATGCATCTAATAGTGTGTGTGAGACTCACCTATGACTAGCTCTGCTTGCTCGGAGGCAGCTCTTTGTCTTACTGCTGACAGGGTGAAGATGATCGAACGCTCTGCTCCTCCAGTTTTACGCCACAGAGACAGAGAGCTTTACGCAGAGAACAAGGAGAACAAGAAACAATGTGCTTGAACCTAGCTCTGTTTCCACACTTCATCTTTTGTAATATATTCATTTTCAAATAGTATGCATATAGCAAAATGTAGAAAAAAATTCCCATTGTCCAAAAACAGAAATGCAGCTATATTTCCTCTTCACTCAGAGGTATTATATTATATTATATTATATTATATT
>CM076649.1:15037183-15073698 GCA_038496675.1 Rachycentron canadum | reverse complement strand
GTATTATATTATATTATATTATATTATATTATATTATATTATATTATATTATATTATATTATATTATATTATATTATATTATATTTTGACTTTTATTCATTCAGGAAGATCCCAGAAATGAAAGATATCTAAGTTACTTTATCTGCCTTTTCTTTTGCTGAGATAAGGACAGGAATGACAGAAGCGTGCAATGAATGTGTGATTGTCAGCTGTACTCATGTAGATATGCCTGCGATATTAATCTGGAAAACATTTGTTTTTGTATTATGATTTAAGATGAGGAAGTAATTGTTTATTTCTGTGCCTGAGCAAATCCACAGTTTACAGTGCGATTTGTCTTAAATTACTGTTCATGCTTAGGGCGATGTATTTGAACAGTGATTGCACACAGAAACAAACAATAATTAGGTACAAAAAACAAAAAGAACAAAATTAAGAGAGCAGGGAGGAGGAGAAAAAAACAAAATCAGTAAAACTGGCAAAAACCTAAGAATCATCTCATGTTTTGGTCTTGTGGTGGATAAATTTATTTGCTGATGACTCTGATTAAGTATTTCTTCATGAAGCCTTCATAACAGCATCTACGCTCTCCAAGCATTTTATGGTTATGAGGAACGCCATACTAATACTGGATAGGGCCTCCCTATGTTGTCGAAACAACCCCAGTTCTTCACATCAAGGACCCCACAACATGTTGGAAACCTTTCTTTCAGATTCTTCTCCATGTTCACATAAACGCACAACATCATGTCTGCAGATTTGTCAGCTGCTCATCGATGCTGCCTGATCTCTCTTTGATCACATCCCAAAGGTGTTTGACTCAATTTGGATCTGGTGAGGGGAGGCCGCTATTCAATTAAGTCATCGTCATGTTCATGAAACCAGTTTGTGTGTGTGGGGTGGAGCCTCCAGCTGTTTTAGCTCATCTACCTCAGGATTTGATGTGTTGTTCATTTTGAGAATCTTTTCTGCTCACCACGGTTGTAAAGAGATGTTATCTCTGTTATTGAAGCCTTTCTGTCAGCTCCAACCAACCATCTCTTTTGTTACACTGTGTTTTGTTTTTTTTTGTCTCATTCTGAGTAAAAACTCAAAATGAAAAAAAACTGAAAATCTCAAAAATATTGGCAGCCCACATCTGACCCCATAAAGAGCCCAAATAATATGTTCTCAAAGCTCTTTTTATTTTCAGTCTGTTTAATGATGTGGGAGGTGGGGTTACTTGTTGATTCACCATGTCTTTATTTTCTAACTGTTGCTAAGTAGGTGTCCATTTTAATACTTCAGTTTTAGCCATGGATGTAATCTTTAAGCAAAATTAGATAATAATTAGATTAGAAGTATACGATGTGGTAAGAAGGCAAAGAACTGAAACATTGAAAAACACTGAAGAGCTGCTAAAAACGTTTGCGGTGCCCTGGTCTTATCTCTCTTCATCCCATGGCGTTTTTACGTGAAAAAGTCATTTCTTCAGTGGAGGAAATTCTGGACAGTTGCTTTCACCTGAAGGCTGCACACAGCACTGTGTCAGCTCGTGTGTGAGTGGTGCATATGTGTCTATAAATGTAATGTATTATTATTAATTAAAATCTCATTTACAGCTCATTTAACCTTTAAGATATTTGTCATTAAGACAAGTATACAGATCTAAGGATGAAAAAATCAATCAGTAAATCATCTCACAGAAAATGAATCTGTTAACTCAATTGTGTGGATTTGCTGCTTTTCGTCATCTCACGTGACATTAAACTGACACAAACTTTTAAAGATGTCTCCTCAGGCTTTAGGAAATTGTGACAGTGATTTCTTGCAGCTTTCCGACATTTTATAAACCAAACAATTAATCAGCGAATTGAAAAAGTGTTGAAGGAAAGTCCTACACAACGGTCGCAGCTGCAGTGTTTTTTCTCCTCTCATACAATATCATATTTCAAAGGCTGTTGATACCATAATGTTGACAAGTGTGTGTTGAAATATGGAGTTTGGCTTGTGTCCCTGGAGAGTGTGTGCTGTTGGAATGATTAGTAAAGCATGTAACCAGCCTGTGTCTTGTTGAGCCAGACAGACAGGGAACATATGTATATGAGCCAGGCCTTGTAATCAACACATGGGCTATGAAGCTGTTGCTACTGAAGGCGCTTCTCTCCGTGGTTCAAGGAAAATAAGGTAAACCACACCAGAAGTGTGTCGAAATTACACACGCATGCACAAACAAGCTCAGATACAGAAGCCAAGAAGCAATAAAAAGGAAGGTTCATGGCTCTTTCTTCACCGAAGAAGATAAACAAAATCAGATTTACAGTGTGTGAACAGATGGGATTATCCATTCAGGTTTTACTAAAGCCACACACACACACAGACACACACACACACACACACACACAGACACACAGACACACACACACACACACACACACACACACACACAAACACACACACACACATATACTGACAGACAAGCACTCACATTAACAGAGGCTATTTCATTTTCTCTCCCTCCGGTGTGGACGGTGTGATCAGTATTCATCTCTGGTTGTCAGTAAACTGAGAGAGCGGTGTGGCAGTGACCCTCTGGGTGCACACAGACCCCACTGCCTCCTCACTGTGCCTGCTGTCACTCCTGTCCCGCCCAGGGCTGCCTGTAATTAAGAGCCACACACTGGAGGAGCGTGTGGCTGTGTGCATCTATCAGTGGAGCAATGCAATTTGTGAGAAGGTATTGAAATTACACCAGAAAATGTATTATTATTATTATTATTATTATTATTATTATTATTATGAATTAATATAATATTATTATTAAGATAAAGCCCATTCCTTTGTGCTAAAGCGCTCCGGCTCTGTTTAAAATAACCACAATATTGTCTACTCGATTATTTCATGAACATGGACATTAGAGATTATTTAGAGTCAATCCCACATACACTATCACAACTCAGTGTCAGCATGAATAACCCTCATCTAACAGGAACCCTTCATACCACCTCTACAAAGCCCCTCTGGCCAGGTCAAATATTCAAAAAGCAAATGACTCCAGCTGACATTAACATAGTGACCAAGCAGTGAAAGCCTTATTCTAACACATGTTTATGTCTATACTGTTCCTAGGCCAGTTTTTTTAACTGTGCATGTGGGTGTGTATGTGTGTGTTCATTTTTACCGCTTCTACTGTGTCTGCTGCATGAAAGACAAATGTCAACTGCAGCACAGATAACACTTACTTTAGACAGAACTGAAAGGCAGATGTGGTGCCACTTCCTGTAAAGGCGGCAGTGTGCTCTTCATGTGGTGAAGTTAAGAGTATGGAGGTCAGGGTGGTAGCTCCATCAAAGTTTAATACATCTGGCAGCTCTATATTTATATATATATTAATATATAAACCCATATGATCCATTTGCCATAACAGTATCTTTCCTTATGATTAACCATGTTGAAGTTGCCATGTGCAGATACTGAAATGTATATTTTATTTTCAGTTGAAGTTAACAAAAAAAGTTTTTCGTTGAACTTTATCATCCATTCAGCCAATATCAATATTCTGTCCAGCTCTTCTCACTGCACTGTGTATTAATCCATGACTGAAAATAGGACTCAATCATTTATAATTTAATCCTGTTTAATAAAAAAAAAAAACACAGTATCCTGTTGTTTTAGGAATTCATTAAGATTTATTTTACATTGAAACTATATACTGTATTTATGGGCTTTTTGTTCTTTTCATTTTCTTTTTTTTTTTTTAAGATTTACATTTCAGAAGAAAATGGGCTTTGGGGTGAGACAGGGTGATGATGACACAGTAGGGAAGTCAAAACGTATTGAGAGACAGATTAACACATTGCTATTTTAGGTCTTCTCATTGGATTTATTGCCAGTAAAAAATTTTGTTTATGCCATTTGTAGTCTTTAAGGGCGATATGATAACAATGGGGCTAAAACAGAATGTACTAACTATCTACTAACAGTCCGGTATATAACACATATGAATAGAACTACATAACCAGAACAATGATCATGTAACACTTTAGTGCTCAGCTATAATGCATTACAGCACCATTAACACCGTTAACAGAGTAAATGAACATGCTACATGCTGACAATGCATGTTCATCCTATATCAGCTGAAGTAAATTAAGGTTAAATGCCACCCCCCACCTCTTTTCCCTTCTCTTACCTCTGCTTCCCTGATGTGGATGTCAGGTAAGGTGAGAGAGGAAGATGATGGGCTTCACTTCCTCCAAACACTCTCATCAGTGTGTTGCATCGATTGCATTAGTATCTCCTCCGTGATCAATGACTCTCTGTGCCGTCCTGGGCTGTGCTCGACATGCAGGATTTCACCTTACATCATCACATCAGCATGTCTCTCTGGACTTTTCTGTCTCACTCCTGTTTAGTCTCTATCATTTTTTTCCCTCCCTTGTACATGACCAATAACGAATGTATATACTCACCAGCATTTGTATAGAAAGCAACAAAAGCTATTGCTTTTGTGATTAAAAATATCTTGAGTTATATTTATATATAATTATATATAATATTTATATATAACACTTTTGGCCTTTTGCTTTGTGTTTGATGCCTTTACATATTTGCATGCTGCAATAATATGATCCTCAACTGCAGGATGAGGTCTTTTTCTCTGATGCTCTCTCCGTCTCTGTGACAGGGAGGCAGGTGTTAGATGAAACAGAGAAGATGAGCTCAGTGGAAAGACCCATTAGACGCCAGCAGCAGGGGCTCAATTGAACAAATAGAAACACTGCTGTCATCGGCGTTTCCTGTAGCCAACTGAATGCAACCCTATCAAAGGATAACTAGAAACATGTAAACACATGCAGTCACACACAGGTATGAGGAGTTGATTGGTAAATGAGTCTAGCTCAGTTGCAAGAATCACAGAATTAGACATGTAGCTTTTATTTAGATTTTAAATTACATAAAAATAATTGATTTTCTTCTTTTCACCCACAAAACTGAAAAGATTTTCCACCATAGTTGCTTTTTTTTTTATTACAAATACTTCACCAAATGTATTGTATCTTATCCATCACTTGCCTTCAATTTTATTGTTTTGCCTGTAAAATCACTGGCCACAACAATCGCCACCTGCAGGTTACTGTAAATCATTTTCATCCTGACCTCTTTTTGCTCTCTATCTCTAGCACCAGTACAATAGTTACTGGACTGTACTGCATACCATCACTCCTCCTCCTCTTCCTCCTCCTCCTCCTCCTCCTCCTCATCCTCCTCTTTCATCTGTCGACTTACTGTCACTGTCCCGCTCACCTTCTGGTGCTGGCATGTGTGCTGAAATCCTCAGAGCAACTCCCCCCTTCACCCCCACTCCCTAACTCCCACAAATTTATTAATATGATTTACATAAAGTTAAAGTCCTCCCAGCAGCCAAGGAGGCCGCTCTAAAATAAGCTGTGGTGGTGACAGAGCCAATGTGTTATGTGTGTCGTAGGCCTGGGGGGCTCTGGGGGCTGCTGGGTAGGGAACATTGTGGAGGGTCCCCGGGGATCCACTGGCCTGGAAATGACACGGAGTGAGGGAAGAGCCCCTATACCCCAGAATCAGTCATCTCATCTGCAGGGGGGAGAGTAGGAAGGACAAAGACACATCACCCCACCAGCGGGCACACACACAAACACACACACACATAGACACACACACATACTCACCATGGGAAATGCATGCATGCCATTTCTCTTTCACACACAAATCTGAATATAATATTTTGTGTGATTTTTAAATATGGCTTTAGAGAGGGATTATGCCAGGGATGATGCAGGCTGATTATGGTTTCAGGACATTAGGGGCACTTGATTGCTTCAGAGGTGCCCAGCACAGTAGTGTATGTATTCATACAGCAGACACATTTTAAAATAGATGTCAGATTGTTAGCTTTTCAGGGGTTCGTTCACCTAAATTACAGAAAACAGACATGTTTTTTCACTTACCTCTCACAATGTCCAGCCAGGCAGGTATCTTTGGGTTTAAGGGTCAAGATCAAATATTAGCTTTTTGAAGAAAGAAAATTGTCTTGGATTGAAGGGATTTATCAAAGAAAAAAAAAAAGAAAGCATTGCCCCTGACTCCACTGAGAGAAGGAGAAAAAGCTAATCAAAATTTACACTTGTTTTTTTTTTCTCCAGCTTCTACATGTTTGAGTGAAATGGCTCATAATCATGTTTCAGACACCGCTGTGTTCAGTCTTCTGACACAGGATTGGGACAAAATCAATGGTTAACATGACCCAATAATCACCACATCTGCCCATGATAGGCTGAAAATAGCTGTGTGCGGTGTAGCTTACATACCGCAAGGTCAATATCTGCCCCCGCCTAATGACAGCTGACTGATCTCAAACTACACTGACAGCTTTTTGATGGGATGATTTTTGAGAAACCACCATCGAAGCCCTGGAGGTTTGGACCAATAGCACACGGGAAATACAATCCAGTGTCAAATGGGACAGAGGAGATTTAAAAAAAAAAAAAAAAAAATCCAAATCCCTCTAGAGGGACAGGCACCACTCCAAGCTGTCTAAAGGGAACTGAAACATGTGAAAATCAAGAGCTGTGAAAAGCATTTCATGACAACCTACCACAAAGAGAAAGGCCTTTTTTTCCTGAGGAAGAATAAGTATGACTGCTAGAAATAACTCTGCATGGCCTGCGTTACACCTTGGCCTTACCCAGCACAGCTGTGAAATTACCCAAGTGTGTTTTCTCCAAGGTGCACAACGATGAAAAGGCAAAATGTCAACACCTCGTTTTCTCTGCTAATATTTAAGAAAACTGTGACTAAGGGAGAAGTCCTGAGAGAGCGGAGGGAAACACAGAGAGGGGGGAATTAGCTGAAACATTCATGTTACATTTTCCCTGATGCTTCATCTTAATTACCGCCGTGCAAGCCATGCAAATCCGATTGGCCATTTATGCCAGGAAATTCATAACCACAGTGAGATATTAATTACTCCAGTAGGATTCGTGCTATATTTGATATGCACGAGGCATCGTGGCCATTACCAGCCTTGTGTTTCTGCCTCAGCTCTGCGTGTCAGCGGTAATCAAATCTAAACGTTGACAACAACACATTCACCAATCAATAGTAGATGGAAAGGATACTTTGATGGTGGAATTTTAATCTCCTTTCTCTCATGTGTGTGTCTTAATCTGTGTCAATATCCTGTTAGCATCACTCACACACAACTCTATTAATTTCTCCCCAACGATGCTCATTGGGTTTTCTCATTTAAAGCACGTCTTTTATGTTCCATTGTTCACAAAGCCATTAGATTAAGTGGAGTCAAATGCAATTACAGAGCACGATTGCTCAGTGAGAGCAACTATAAACTGTATTTGAGGGAGGAATGGGGAGAGAAGAGATGTATACCATACTGCACTTATTGCATAATGTTCCCAGTTCTTCAGAGTCATGATCCAGAGAGTTAGATGAATGGAAAGACTGAGAAAGAGAAAACAAAATGAGACCGTAAAGAGAAATAGGATGGATGGATGGCAGACATGGGAAAGAAACTGGCCTTTAACTTCATCAATGGAGCAACACTGACCTCTGCTGGCAAACACAGCATTCTTATCAGTGTTTGTTACACACTTACACTCCCCAATAGTGGCTTTAAAATTGCTTGCCTTAATCATCCACCATGTGTGTGAAAGGGTACATAGATCAAGCAGGCTGAGGAATAGAAATAATAAGAAAAATAACACAAAGCACTGTGCCAATTACTGGCTCAGGTTCTACATTGCTCTTATAAAAATGTAATCAATCACCCGCTTTAATGTGGGCCACCCACAATGTAGTCCACAGTTTAACACCCCACCGCTACAGTCACAGGAAAAGGTCACCTAAGGGAAAGGTAAAAGTGCACCTCTGTAAATAACATAGCTACAATGGACCCCTTGTAGTAAATCTGGAAATCAGAGCTACATAGAGAAGAACACACAAGATTAAACAAAAAAACCTTCATCACCCACATTCATTTTTCCCATCAGGGCCCTCTGGCATGGCCCCAGTCTCCTTTAGGGTTGATTTTTAGATGGGCACTGATGATGCCACTTTAAACTGATAGTGGTTGGAGAGGATAGGTGATGGAGAGGAGGGTTTCTTCCAGGGGTCCTCGCAGGCCCAGATGCATACATTAATATCTCTAGCTAAGTGGGATGACATGACAATTAAGAACAAGAATGAGAAGAGCCAATACATGATGAAACATATATTCATGTAAAGGTTTAGTTAAAAGTGCATGATATACTCTCATGCTGACCACTTGTTTATCCATGCGCTCATATGAATGTTTAAATGTGCACATAAACATGCAGTTTCTGTCTTACCCTTAGTTTAATGTGACTATCCATGTTTATTCAATTTCGCACAGAACAAAGAAAAAAATCCAGCTCATGTGCGAACAGATATCATGGACTGTTTCAAAATTACAGACCCCTCTGCGTGTCACTGTGTGTGTGTGTGTGTGTGTGTGTGTGTGTGTGTGTGTGTGTGTGTGTGTGTGTGTTCCTGTCTCACAGTCATCCTCTGCCTCAGCTAATGATGTACTGGCATGCATGATATAGCTGCGTAGCCATTCATAGGGCTGGCATGTGTTAATGGCCCTGGCACCCCACGCCCACGGTAAAGTGATACATCCAACTGGCTCAGAGGTGCACACGCAGTCAGGACTGAACAGATGCCACTCATTTGTGCCAGCCAAAGTGACCCAGCAATCAGCTGGCTAAGCACCTAAAAAAATCTCAGCAAGCTAGAAATGAGAGGAATGAATGCTCTACTGGGTGACAGCACAGCGTGGAGCCTCGCCACAGTGGCCGCCTTTCTCTCTCCCTCTCTTCCTTCTACTTTTTCTTTGTCCTTTTCTTGCTCTTGCAAGTTTTGGAGCTGATTCTTGCTTATGATATTTTGCTGTTGTCCAACTTTTTCGCTCTTTCTCACCATCATCTTCCTCTCTTCTCATTCAGCCAGCCCATATGACTCATCTTTATATCACACAAAAACTCATTCAGTACTTTATTTTTTCTGTCCCGCCATCCCTTTGCTGGGCAGTGTTCATGTGTTTGTGTGTGTTACAGGACTGCCTCTGTGTGTATATGTGCATGTGGCTTCTAGCTGATGCACTCTATGAAATATTGAGGTAATAAAAAGCTCCTCCGCTGGGATGCCTGTGGCCCACTAATTAAACGCCTCCTATGCGACCTTATTGCAGGCGCCAGTTGCCATAGAATCCAACTACATCTTCTGGGCCCTTTGTCAAACTGCTTCTCTCATCTCTGAATCATAGGGAATCAAGGGAAGGAAGAGAAGTTACAAGGTCATTACTTAAAACAACCAAATTACATTGTACACACAGTAATCTTGCAAACAATGGAGATATTGACTTGCAAGATACAGACTTGTTTTAACTGCGCCATAAAAACATTTAGTCTGACAGTTTTGCAACAATTTGCTTGTGATTTGTACATTTAAACAGCACAATACGGAGATGGAGCGTGTTTCAGTTCTTCTCTAAGTCTCATTAATAGAACAAACACAGCATGCATAACTTTTGTACAGATATGTAACACTGTATTGTCTTTAACTATGTACTTTATTAATGAGAAAATATTTACCAGCTACAAGATTTAAAAGAATAAGGAAAAAAAAGGCTGCATCAAAGGCAAAACGGGATTTTACAAGCTAAGAATCAGCCATGTAACAGCTGTGGTGACAGTGGAAGCAGAGGCTTTACAATACTTCAACTATTAGGCTGCATGACAAACTAAAATAAAAAGAAAGAAAACTGATGCAAAGAGAAAAAGGTAAACTAAGATAAACAATGGTTTGCAGATGACATCTAGAAATAGACAACCCAACAAAAACTTGCCACAGAAAGTTTTTTTTTCCAAAAAAAAGAAACAAGTTGAAGGACATGCTGCTATGAACTTTGGATGAAATAAAGCGATGTAGTTTGCATTGTCTCCTGTGGCGACAGATGATAAGTTATTTTGCATGCTCTCCCCATGTTTGTCTTTCTTTGCTCCTATTGTCAAAAGACATGCACCTTAGGCCTAAGGTGTGACTGTATTTGTCTTTCTGTGTGAGGTGAACGGGGTGTTTTCTTGTCTGAGGAAACGTTATGTATTTAACAAGAGGAAAGAAGATGTTCAACAGAATATAACAGAGTCTTTGAATGAATTTAAACCCAACAAAACAAAACAAAATTAAAATATAAAATCATAAATAAGTCATTTTTATACAGCTACACAGACAGCTAAGGAAATGATGACTGACGCTAAAAACATGGATGTGTGTGTGTGTGTGTGTGTGTGTGTGTGTGTGTGTGTGTGTGTGTGTGTGTGCATGTTAGGGTCAGGCCTGTTGAATGAAGGTGTCCTCTGCTTTGGTCCGTTGTGAACCAAGGGTCAGAGCAACAGACGACTCAGCACCTGTCACCAGCTGAGTCCTACTCATCAGTCACAACCTCCATATGCTGCCCATTAAAAAAGACATGTGGGCACCAGGCTGGCAAAGTCCACACACCTCGTGACCCTGTCCACATCTGTTGAAAAAGCCTTAAACACATGCAGCATGGAGAGAGTCTGGAGAGGACAGTAGACAGAGGAAAGAAAGCAAAGATATAGGACAGTCACGCTTAAAGACTGATAATTCACTTTGCTGGTTATTAAGATAAACATCATTTCCTTCGGCATTAGATGTCTGGCACCAAAGAATAAACTGACTTTGGCTTCACAGGCAACAAGAAAAGTATAGAAATATCACTGGACTCATTCTTTGATTTATTTTTCCACTACCCAATACTACAGAAGTAAATGATGTATTGGTTGTGATGCTCACGGCACTAAAACATAAAACTTTTTGTGTGTGTATTTTTTCCAGAAATCTTTGTGAACAGTTTTTATGGGGACCACTTTACTTGTACAGTTATAGTGTGCTCATTTTTATTTTAGTAGACTTAATGGTTACAACTTCTTTTGGAATATATATTTTGTAGTACCCTTTAGTTTTCATTTGAATATAATACATGTTCAAAATGCATAGTATTTTAGGCTTTCTTTTTTTTACACTTTCAAAGAGCCTCATTAGTACATGTGTTCTTGTACATTTGCTGCTGTGACACTTGAACCTGCCTGTCTCTGATCATCAATATCTTACATATCATGTCACAGTTGAAAATGAAACCAACTATATACATAGCTCCATCTCTCAAGAGGTAATTGGAGTGAACCAACCCTTTAACTTCTTTATCCAAAGCAACAACAAGAATGCTCAGTTGTAGCATATAAAAGATTCATGTAAGTAGTTTAACCTGAATTAGGCCTTAACTGAAAAATGGCCAGTAGCTAAAGCAAGGCCGTGCATGTAAGTATTGCCTGAGAGAAAAAGAGCAAGATGAAATGAGGGAGTTTAAAGTGGAAGAGAAATTCACTCCTCATACCAATGACACTGCTGGAATTTGATCTACAAGGTAAGTGTGTGTATTTGGGTGCAAGGCAGCGTGTGGATATATGTGTGTGCATGTGCAACTGCGAGCATATTTCAGCATGATCCTAATAGGTCTGTGTGTTTGTGTATGTGTGTAAATCCAAGTGAGAGTACTTGAGTGACTGTGTAAAAGAAATGCAGAGGGCATTCTCTTCAAACGGATGGTATTCAAAGAGCAGGGAGTTTCAAAAGGAGACAGCACTGAGGGCAGTCGAGTTTGAACTGTGTTTGTGCAAAGCAGGCAGCCTTTTAAGAAAAAAAAGAAAGAAAAAAAGGAATTCCTGAAGTGCATTTGCTGAGTTTTCTTGGAGGAGGAGAGAATATTAGGAGAAATAAAGAGAAAGTAGTGGAGCAAGACAAACACAGAGAAAGGGAGTTTACCAACCAATCAGAGCACAATAAGAGAGAAGAGGGAGGTGAAAGAAAGAAAGACAGGGAGATAAAGAGCAGGACACATAGACCAAGAACATTGGCCCCGGGCGCTGCTACGTGCTGCGCCTCCTTTCTCCCCGTTCTTCAGGAGAGTTAGAGAGAAGGAAAGAAAATGAGGAGATGAAAAAGAACAAAAACCCACTTTCCACTTGTACCTATGGGAGCGCTGAAGCCGACGGTGCCCCATATACCTGCACCAATCTGACCTCGGCACTGCAGGAGTGATGGCTAGTGAATTACCATGTCAGTGGCCCAGTGCCCCGTCATGCCAGTTCCCTCACACACACATAATAAACACACTCCATTACTCGTTCGGCTCAACCACACCGCCCAAAGAGAGCATATTAATTATAGATGTACGTTAAATTACTTTCATTACCTCCCCTGCTCAGTGGACAGAACAGAGACAGGGATGATGGATGGAAAGAAGTTCACTATACCTCCCCAAGTAGTAAATGCCCCCGCTCTCACTTTCTCTAACCCTTTGCCTGCCCTTTCTGTCTTTATTTTGCACCAATTCTTCCACATTTTGTGGCTCTCTCTCCCTTTTGGTCTCTTCCTCCCCATGCAAACATTCCTCATGCACTCACATGATCCCAGCATGAACACTGAAACAAACAAGTCACTGTTTTTTTTTTTTTTACTGTGACAAAGACCAGACAGTGGGAGAGATGTGGGTAATAGGTGGGGTTATAAAGGTGCTAAACTGATTTTCTCCCAATGCAGTTTAAAAAACAACCCATGTCCTAGTATAAACAAAGCTATCATATATTTACTTATGTAGAGCTAATGCTTTATATTCAAAAGGGAATCAGAAAATCAAGTGCACAGTGAATCCTTGCACAGCTTTTCTTATGGATCCCTGAAAGGCATGTGGGCTAATTGTGAATGAATGGATGCATTATTAAATGAATGCATGAATGAGCAATTAAATGAATGAATGTTTTCAGGAACCAGCATGTGTGTTAGTAAGTTTTCTTTCTCTTCAAGCCAATGTTTTGAGGTAAATTGTTCTGAGGAAAACAAATATCACCTTGTTGATGGGAGTGTGTTGTGACATTTCCAGTGGCGTTTAATGAAGTCAACTACGTAAACCCTCTTTGATAAACACATGTTAATACTGAATCTCCAATGGGTGATACCTGACATCGAAAGGTTCTAATGAAGATAGGGTTAATCCATACATAGCACACCTCTAGTGTTATCTTGCGTTATCCCTCGGTGTACTCCCTGAGCAAATAACAAAGCAACACATCTCTTCTTCAAATCTAAAGGCCACTGTTTGATGCTTGTGTGTATGTGTGTCTGTCTGTGTGTGTACACTTGTCTTTGCTTCACTGTGTTCTGTAAGTTTGATCTGACTTGGGCGACGGAAGCATTACGTCGGTAGCCTGCTAGCTCAACATCCTGGGCCTATCTAATCTCTGCTGCTCTGAAACATCCCATTCAATTTCTTCTGCTGATAGATGCCAGTGCTCTTTGAGCCCTCTGGGAGCACATTCTTTCCTTCCCGCTTGTCTCTGACTCTTTGCTTGTGTAAGACCACTCCAGATTCATCAGGTCAGCCCCCTATTGTAAACAACCAAGCTCTGATTCGCACAGATCCAAAGGTCAGGAGAAGGGCTGATAATCAACATCCAGACACCAGTCTCTGGTTTGCCCCTGCGCTGTTAACGCCGGTAGATGCTGATGAACACAAAAACGCACTATGTTTGGCGGGTACACGCAGGATGTTTTTATGAAGAGTGATACTCAATTATAATCATCCCAAGTTGGCTACTTCTTTAACAAGACCTGGCAGTTAACTGACAGCTGCCAATTAGAGTTAGTTCATGGTGATACATTCTAATTGTAATCCTCATTAAGAGATGAGTAAAACACATGCACTCTATCACAGCCACTCACTTTTTTAATTTACAGACATGGAGACCAGTCAGAGTGCTACAAGCTGTTTTGCAATTAAATTAAATTTTGCAGCAGCATCAGCAGCCACTTTTGAACTGAGCAACCATCCCAATGAGGTGTCTTTAGTAAGGCAGTGAAACCCAAACAGCAAGAGCTCTAAACGCAAAAGAGAAGGAAAATTTCTCTACTGATGAGACTCATATTAACCTCAGAGAGAGAAACACATGCTTGACCTGACATACATAGCCACATGACATTACAGTAATATAACACAAAAAACACCACCTCAAGGTATGCTTTTGTTCTTCAGTTTTATTGTGCTGCAGTATTTTTCAACTTGCATTGCTTTGTCCCCCAACTACATCTAAGACCCTCTGGAGACCACAAAGTCTTTTTTACCATCTAGCATGGAGGACAACAGTCATGAGGCTCTGCAGGAGTGCACATTATGGAAAAAGCGGCATGTAGCAGAGGGTCAGCGGGCCAGAAGGGAGCAGGAGGTGAGAAGAAATATAATAATGATAAACAGATTCCCAGCCGCAGCGCCCATTGCCTTGTCTCTGGGGTAACTTTCCACCTTGTCATGTCCAAAGACCTTGCATAATGCTCAGCTAAGGGACAGCAGACAGCTAAAATGTGTGTGTATATGTGTGTTTGCACGTGCATTTCTAATTTATTGGCCCACTGATTTGCTGATGTGTGTGAGGCTGCATGCAGCTCAGAGCACTCGCCTGGAACATTTGGGCCTTGCTTCATTAGGTGCTCACGCCCTTAAGCTGCTGACATTTCCAAACTTGTTCCCCAGTCTTCTAATTGTCGTGAAAAATTGGACACAACCACCAACATTGAGAAGTTGCATGGTAGATTTTGATTTGATGGAATTTCTCGTGTCTGGGTGTTATTTACCTCACAGTTTGAATATGGAAAGCAAAAAACGCGCCTCCATAGGTGATGAAGGAAATGAGAGTGCACAATTCATTCTCTTTACTAGTCAAATAAAATAAGTCTCACTTTATTGGTACAAGACATATTTCAATTTGACATAAACGCATCATAATATATAGTATATGCACAGAAAAAACAACAATTAAATGGGTATAGAATTTATATAAATTAATAATGTAGTGTTATCAGCAGTATAAATGGTACATTAAATACCATGTGCCTATATGTTAAAAGTTACAGCTACAACAAAAACAAAGACAGGATACCCTGTGCATTTCCTGTCATGCTCTAAATTCTCTGCCTAATAAAAAAAGAAATGCTGATTATTATTAAAAAAAAGTTTCTGAAGCATAGAAAAAGTTGCCACCTTCAAATAAAACACATTTTGGATTATTTGTAAAACACAATCTGTTATTTTGACTTGCTCTTCAACAAACATTTAAACAAACTCTCACTCACTCACAAATACACACAGAACCAAATCAATTAACAGTGTGTGCTAATCCATTTTCAGCCAAATGACAAATGTCACTGCTAAATGTCAGCACAAAGTTGTTACTACGTTGCTGTGGAACACAAACCATAGTTTATAAGATGGTTCGGCATAAAAATTCAAATAAAACAAATATTGACAAAAATCTAAAAAGAATATTATTTTGCTGTTGAATAAAACTAAAAAGTAAAAAAAAAAAAAAAAGGTTTTGTTAATGTAAGTTCATTACAAACGTCATTGAATAATCTATAATGAATTTACAGTGACTTGTTGCCAGTTTCGTTAAGTAAAGACTGGAAGTGCAAAATATCTCATGGCAGTCCCCTGTGGTTACCCACACAAATATATCCTTGAACTTAACAGTGAGGACTCACCAAGAAGAAAAACAGATGTGCGTGTCCATTTCTACCCTCACACAGTAAAACTCAACTCTTATATAGGGGCTGTGGCACATTACAGTATCAGCCATAGGTAACACAGCAGCCAATGTCATCACTGGTATAAAGCACATACACAGTCCAGCAGTATTTAACAGTGGAGTTAAGTAAGATAAATTGAATTGAACCTGCTACTACCAATTTTTTGAATAACAGACAAATCTATTGCTCACTTATTCAATTAATCACTTAATTCCTCGTCAACAAGAAAGAAAATTATGTCAAATACAGGTCATAATTTCCGTGAACCTAACTTTCAGCTAATATTCAGCATTTTTAGCCAACATGGATATAGGGATGACAATGTTGCTCAGTCAGCCACTTTGGTCCAGACTTAATTATTAGATGGATTTCCACAAAATCTTTGTACAAATACTCATGTTCTTTAAGAGTGAATTCTTCTATCTCTTATGATCCCCTGGCCCTTCCTCTCGTACCACGCTTTTTGTTTTTTAGTGAAATATCTGGCCCTGTGACAGACGGCCAACCTGTCCTGTGTGTACCCTTGTTGCTTATTGTTTATGGTGTGTGGTGACTTTTACAAGTACAAGCAGAGCTGAAGAACCAACTTAGATCCCAGGTTTATCTGTGATGCCCTTGTGCAAATGTCCAAAAACACTTAAGTCCACAAAAATGATAATAGCTGCTAATGGTCAAGCTAGCTTCCAAAGACAACAAACTACTTCACCCACAAAAGGACAGTTAACAGATACAACAAATGTGAACAGGTAATAATTTGTGGGACAGGATGCTGTTTTGAAAAAGGCATTGCCTGTCTGGCCTGTGCTGATGGCACATCATTGTTTGGCAGTATAGCTAACGGATGAATGGATGATGAAACATCTCAACAACTTTGTTGTCTTCCCTGACTTTTCTTCTAGCGTGGCAATAACTCAGTTTAATGTTTGTACTAGTAAGCAAACGCTACCGTGCTTACTTAATCTATGATGGTGAACACTGTAAACACTGAACCTCCTAAACATCAGCTTGTTGGCATAGTCGTTGTGAGCATATTAGAAGGCTGATGTTGTAATTAAACTCCAAGCTCTTCTGTACTTCAGAACCTCACAGAGCCACTAACATGCCTGTATTTACAAGCCTCATTTGTTTGTTAAATGAGTTAAAGGTTAATTGAATCTCAAAATGTTGTTTGACTGAACGTCAAAGAATTTATAAATTAATGTGTGAGAAAGCTGAAATTAGTCATTGTGTTGTCTTAACACAAATATATGTACATACTGTACATAAGCCCCAAACATCCATGCTAAATAGAAGAATCGTATTTAATTAGGTGTTTCTTCATCTAGTCGTGGATCTTGCTGAGTTTCATTCTTATTTGTATCCTCAGGCTCAGTTTGGTCCACTGCTGCCTCAGGAGTAGGTTTCTTCTCTGTCTCTGACATACCCACCCGGTCCTGGTTGTCCATGGTTTTTTGGCTCTCCTGTCTGTTCTTTGTGTTCTTCTCTTTTTCCAGCATGTGGTTGTTGAAGATGTTCATAACAAATAGAAAAAGTCCGCCAGCCACAATCACTGAGCCACACATGAAGAAAAGGTACTTATAGTCATCAAAGATGTCCACCAGTAACCCTGTGTGGAGAAGGGAAGAAAGGTGAAATTATTATATTACGAACCAAGCAAGAGCCCAATCTACATATGAGGCTACACAAAAAACTCACTGTCAATATCACAAGCAACACAGTATGTCACTGAATAGATTCTACAAGTTTGAAGACAACAAGTAAGACCAAACTCAGATTTCGCTTACGTATGTACAACAGAGTGAACACAGGCCAGTTTGAGAGTCATGTCGGAAATGACAGAGGGCCATTACACCTTTTCTGGCTCTCCCTACATCTCTGGGAGGACAATTTGGACGGCTGCTACCAAGACGAATCAGATGAGAGGCCCATTCTCAGAGCCATAAATATCGAGACCTAGTCTCCAGAAAAGTGACAAATGTGGTTTAGAACAGATTTAAACTTCAAGGTTTTCAGTGTCTTAACTGCATCCCGGCTGTAGCCCCCCCCCACCTCCAGACAAAGATCGATGAGCAAGTGCTACTGTCTCTCTCTTAGTCTCAGCATGTGTCTGTCTGTCTCAGTGTATTACCATTTCGGAGCCAGAAGATTGTTCAATATCTGAATCATTTAGAGCAAGAATATGTTCTTTATTATATTATACTCAAAGTCATCTACATTAAGAAAGATATCATCAATATAATAAAATATATGCAGCACACACACACTTTATATATATATATATATATATATATATCTTTATATATATATATATATATATATATATATATATATATATATATTTTATGTGTCTGGTAAAATGATGTTATGTTTCTGACACTCTGTATTAGTTTTTTTTCCTCTAACCTTAAAGAAACCTTTGGTTGTGACAGTTGAGACTGCCTTTACTCAACACATTGGGAGGCAACTTTATTGCACATTGTTATAGTATCTTATCACAAGCTATTCATTTTAAAGGGCAGTATCCTTAGTAGAATTCCTTAAGTACACCAATTATCATCTTTACGACAAATAATGATTATAATGATGTTTGCGTGTGAGCGCGTGCTTAGAGTACTTACACTAGGAGGGGTCACTTTGCATTTGGATCTGTTTCAACAATCTCAATGAAGGCTGTATCATCTGATTGATAGCACTCATCTGGTGCATGTACGGCAATGACCATCACCCTCATTAAGACAGTCCTTGATTGGCTGAGCAGTAATTAAGTCCATCTGGCATAGTCACCCCTTTTTTAATGTATTCACAGCTTAATTATGGCCAAGG
Source organism: Rachycentron canadum (assembly GCA_038496675.1). Taxonomy (NCBI): domain Eukaryota; kingdom Metazoa; phylum Chordata; class Actinopteri; order Carangiformes; family Rachycentridae; genus Rachycentron; species Rachycentron canadum. The sequence goes on along the minus strand of CM076649.1, from coordinate 15,055,164 downwards.
TACAGGACTTTAATGATGAGAGTTTGAACTGAGCGTCATTAAACACCCAAAGCAAAAGGCTAATTACACCCACTTACCTCACTTTCTCCTAATTGGATTGACCTGCAGGTTTTGGGAGAGAAGTAACAAGCTTACTAGTTAGGGGAGACATAACGATTGTGCCCTCTGGAGGAGAATGTTAGACGTGCAGGGAGGCACTTATTTACCCTATTAAATAAGCGCCTCGGAACAGGGTCGCACCAGAAAAACTGGGGGGGCCTATCAATTTTCACCTCATTAAAACTCAAGTTGAAGGCAAAGCAAAAGTTTGTTATCGAAATGATATGCACAGCTAATTAAGTTATGTGCATGTACACTACATCCTCATTGTACTTGTCTAGGACACCAAACAAGCCACCACCCCCCCCTGATATAGGTGATGGATAAATGGACTAAGCAAGTCTTCAAGTGAACCCTGAAGTTGACATATTGATTGTTGCACAGACAGAGCAAATCAATTTTTGGTGAAAGAGGTTACTCTGTGTGCTAATCAAACAGATTTTAACTGCATAACACCACTACTCATGACACAACTTCTATGGTGCACGTTTCATTGTGGACTTCTTCCAGTGCACTGCACACAATTGTTGAGTTAGCACAAATCTCCCAAAAAGAAAATTTAGGGATTGAAAGGTTCCTTAGCAGGAAAGCACAAATTCGCAGGTAATGGTTAGAAAGAATCACCTCAGGTCAAAAAAAGAGCCGCAAGGATGATTTTTTTCTGTAGGCTAATGTAGATATTAGTGGCACTGTGGTTCTGTTGCAAAAATGCCATAGGAATTTTTTACATTACCATTTTTGATTCCTGCAGAAAATAATCTCTGTAGCTTAATGAAATCAGGACTGAGGTCATAGAATAATAAATGAATGAAAATGTCTAGTGTTAACCACTGAGCTTATTTCAAAATCTGGAGACTCTGGAACAAGGGAACCAGAAATGCTAAAATGCTAACTGATTACTGGGTTTTTGGACTCATTCTTGTGACGCTCTATAGCCTAAACTAATCTCTTACACTCAAACCTCTCAACTGTCACAGTTCAAGTATATAGCAGCCCGAAAACCACCCATACAGAGCTCACACAGTGCTTAGCTGAATAAACTTACTAATGTACCACAGACCTGGCCCCAAGCTCAAAGCCGAGAATGATGACAACAGCCTTAACCGTGTTATGAAAGCCAAGTCAAGATGCTAGAGTCTGCAAAGTCTATTCACTGACATGAGCTCAGGGATTCTCCTGACATAGCTCATTGCAAGTTGGTTAGATTCAGACCGTAACATTTATTTCATCGACACTTCCAGAGCATCCTGACATGCTTGATTGCTAATGAACTCATCCCAGACCAGTGGACCATCCTCTGGACCGGACTGTATGAGAGAGTAATATAAAGACCTGGCAAGAGATAAACAGGTTTTTGCAACTCCAGTGGTCTGACATCCTAAGCCTGGTCAAACTCATTCTCATTCTGCCAGCCTCTACAGCAGATTGTGGCAGAGCCTTCACTCAAAGACCGACTGGAGGTCCTTTCACACATCAAGAAGCCTGATGATCACACTGAATATTATTATTATTAATATTATTAACATTTGAAATTCAGCTCAGGTACCGACTCTTGATCATCTTTAAGATGTTTCTACACTTTGACTGGAGTCCACCTGTGGTAAAACTCAGCTGACTGGACATGGAGGATTACAAATAACTTCACTAGGCTGCAATTCACAATTATCCATCACTGCTTTTCTTAACTTATCAATCAATTGTTTAGTTTATGAAATGTCAGAAAACATTAAGAGATGCCAATCACAGTTGAATGATCCAAAGCCCAAATATATGAAGTTTAACTGTGATATAAAACTGAGCGTAGCAGCACAATGACAAAGCTGAAACTAGGAGTTTTTGCTATGTTTGTATATTTGTAGAGTATGATCTTAGTTTTTAGTTTTAGATCAGTTAACACATAGATAACATATTAATTATTTGATTTAGTTTGTTTTACATGTAAAAATACCTTAAATGATTAACTGATCCAAATATCACTGCTCAGTTTTTACACTCAACTTTTAGCTTGGTCAACTTTTCATGAAAGTAAAATAATCAAACTCAGCTGGCTCCCAACTTTTAATAAGTTTAACTGAAGCCAATGCCCTTTCCATTGTATTTTTAGCTTTTTTTTATCTACTAACATTCGTCGCTATCAGTAATGTTAATCTGCGTGAATGCAATGGAACACCAGGTTTTGTACTGCACTTCTACTTTTTATGCAGTTTGGTGCACAACATGTGTCCAGGACAGTGTAATTATTTGAAGATTATCTCATAACAAAATGCCATAATCTTCAGTAAATGCTAATTCATTTACATGCTAGGACAACTTTCAAATGTTCTGCCTGCTTGTGCAGCAGCTGTTACAGGCTCTGATGCCAACAATAGGGCCACTTTTCAGAGTCCTTTTGTGTATTGGTGGTAAATTGTTACTTTCTCCAATGGCTCCTTTTTCAGAGACTGTTACTGTCATTATATACAACACCTCTGTTTTTACTGAATCAAGGGAAGTGTTTTATACTGGGATTTTCAAAAGTGTACCACTGAAAATGGCAAGGAAGCAGAGAGGGTAAACAATATCCTTCTGATTACACAGTTACTTAGACCATGAAGATAGCTGTCCAACACTTCAATCTAAAGCCCTGTCAAGGAAAGAGGACTATTGGGGACCTAAGTCAGATGAAAAATGGCTTTTTCACGTACTTGATGGAATGGTAAGCAAAAAAATCTTAGTAATTCAGCTTGTAGGATTATGCCGAACAATAATTTCATCAAGGTAATGTGACTGCTGAAGCACCCATAGGAAATGTCTGGGACTGAAGGTGTGCATTTGTGTGTTAATGTTACCACAGAACAGATATCATTTAGCCACAAAAACAAGTAGCTTTAAGTTTTGTTTTATGTTTTTTTTTTAATCATCCAGGCTTTTACTTTAATATCGAGAAATACTGACTACAAGATATATGACAAATGTTTATCCAGGTGATGGAGGCAGTTAAAGAACATTTAAAATCTTAACATTCAGTTTAAATTACGCTTTCTGAGGATATCTCCAATTTACATTCAAAGTAAACATCCATAAATCTCTTTTAAAATCATCCGAAGCTTTTTAAAACTTCAGAACTTCTCGGAGAATCATCCTGATTTTAAATTCCCTGCCGTATCAAAATAATCCAGCTATAGTTGGCTGTACATCCATGGGAGCATAGCAAATAGGAGCTGCTTATAGCTCATTCAACATGGTTTCTCTGGTACCAATTTGCTACACAGTTGTCTCAGTCTTGTCTGACTTTAAAAACCTCTGGTCGGGTGCAACGTAATTACCAAACCTCAGCCAGAGCTAAAAATTTTAATTCTTCTGTGTTTGTGCTTTGAATGCATTTTCATTGTCAAAGCAAAATAAAGGTTAAATTTTTTTTTCGTTAACAAAATATATTGGTTAAGACTGTAACCCCTATAACCTTAATCATACTCTGAACACACTTACTCATCTACTGTGTTTAACTTTGGTTTTATTTTTTTTCTTTGTCTGTTGTTTCTAATAACATTTATTCAAGATCAATCAGCATTTTGTGACATGGACAGAAAAGCTAAGTCTCTCTTTCTGTGCCTTACCCTCACACCTGCAAGGGTTTCACATCAACCAACAAATATGCACACAACTCAGAGGTGTGGCACCACGGTCTCAATGCCTGACCTATGTTGCAACAGTTGTAAAAATTTTACATTTTATCAATGTGAACTTACTTACAGGCCCATTCTTTGTCCTTAAACTAATAACTACTTGCAAACACTCAACTTTTTCTGAACTCTAAAAAATAAAAATGCCAGTATAACAGCTGGAGGATTTGTGATTCTGTGGCGCTTTTGGTTGTACAGTATATTAATATAGTAAATATAAAGGATGTACACAAACTTAGGTCTTAGGTTTTGTTTGAAACATTCAAAACATGCCATGAAAGCCTGAGCAAAGAGCAGGCGTCTTTACACTAGTAAATAACCATGACCAATTACTATTTTTTGTGGGCCTCATGCCTGAAAGAACCCCTATTCACCAGTTATAATCCGACTCTGTCTTACAGCAATGACACCCTTGGAAGCAACTGAGCTCTTATACAACATAATGCACAGTCCATGACCACAAAAGAGATAAACCAACAAACATGTGTAATTCAGTTTGCTGCTTTGTTTGCAAAGCTGTATGCTGTAACAAGAGTTTTTTTCCCCTAAGTCGACATTTGTATGTTTGTAAGCCTACAGTATTCACTTCCCTATGGCTCTTCAGTTGCAGAAAGGAGCAGCATAAGGAATCTATCAACAATCTAAAGTGAATTGAGAGCAAATACTTGTGCCTGTGAGAGAGGGACAGAACGAAAGTGAGAGACACATCTGTACACACAATGTGAAAGCATGTGTATGGCTTAAAAATTTCAACAAGGTAGGTTCCTAAACATTGAAGTTTTTTTTAAGCAAGTCAGACTGAATCTGTTATTTCATATTCAGTGTGCACATTTACCTGCAGCTGGTGGTCCCAGAAGCATGGGCAAGCACTCAATGATGGTGACCAGTCCGACAGCACTGGGGAACCGTTGATTTCCCATCAGGTCCATTAGGCATTCAAAAATCAGGGCGAAAACCATGCCAAAACTAATGCCGAAAAACACTGCATACACCACCAGCAAGGCATAACTTTTCAGCAGTGGGCATAGTAAGTGGCACGTACCGTTGAAAATCATAGCAAAACTAAAGAAGTACTGAATTCTAGGTCTGATCCACTTGCTGCTGGCCACAAAGCCAGTGCCAGGACGAACAAACATGTCCACAAAGCCCATGATAGTAAGCAGATAGGCTGCAGAGTACTCCTCTACACCTTGGTCAATAGCGTAGGCTGACAGGAATACAATGGGTGCATAGGCACCAAAAATGAACAAAACATTTCCTATGAGGTAAATGACAAAGCCTCTGTCCTTGAAGAAGGACAAATCCAAAAAATTTGCATTCTTCATACAGCTTTCTTTGAGCTTAGTGCTGCGCTTCTTGGGCTGTTCCTCCACCATCTCCTGTGGCGCACAAGAGGATGGCTTACTAGGCAGAACAACAGGTCTCATCAGGGCCCCAGCAACACAGCAATTAAGAATCAGACCCCCAAGGATAAGCAGACTTCCTCTCCAGCCGAACTTGTCCAGTAAATACTGGTTTAGAGGGGCCAGGAAACAGAGAAACACTGGACTCCCGGCCATGGCCAGTCCATTGGCTAAAGGGCGCTTGATCAGGAAGTACTTGCTGATGATGGTGAGAGATGCATTCAAGTTCAAGGAGAGTCCAAAACCTGTGTGTGGACAGATTGAGAAGCACAGTCAGATTCCAAAAATAAGAAACCTTCCTGAACCTAAATTAAATTAAAACTGCTTCTGCTTGGTAGTCGTTAAGCTTCCATCTCATTTCAGTTTTACTAAATCTCATCACAGAATGTTGGATTTCAGAAAAAAAAATCCCTCCCTTTAAGTAGAAAAAGATTAGAGAGCATGGGTAACACTTTAACACTCTTGCCTTTTTACCCATAATGCAATTTAAAGATCCCATATTTTATATTTTCTCACATCTTTTGTGTCTGTCTCTGAGCCCTTCCTCTGATTGGCTGACTGTTTTTCATTTAATGACCCACCTCCACACCATAACCACCTCAAGTATAGACACTGGATAACCTCCAATCAAACCATCCAAAAAGTTTCCCTCTCATGAAGATGTCCCATTCTCAAGCTCCATTGCTCATCACCAGGCTCCGGGGGACAATTCCTGGATTGGAAGGAACTTAAACCTACGGATTGCTACATGGGGATTTCCTGACTCCCTGTCGGGGTCTAAGTCTAGTCACAATGATCACAATAAAACTTCATTTACTTTAAATTCTCACACTCTCTCTCGTTCTTCTTATTAGCCTCTCCCGATTGAAATATATTTTCTGATATCCAACTATACCAAAGTGCGAAGCTTGAAAACGTAGTAACAGAATTACTGTTTGGAGTTGTGTTGTTAATAAAGTTAACAGCAACCAAAAAAAAAGGTTGGATGAGAAGCACAGCTGAGAATGTTGTCTATATAGTCGTGACACCACAAAATCCACTAAGTCCTGACTCTGATTAAGCATTTTGACATTTTCACATTATTTGTATGACAAACATGGGGCCTTTAATCCAAAAGCAACAGGTAGTTGGTTAGGCTGCTGTATTTGGTCTATCAATTAGATCTTCTCGGGCTCTACCAGAAAGCTTGTGGAAAACACAGGGCACATTACTATATGGTATTCTATAAAAGAAAGTGTGGACAGTATAGTATATATAACACTTGTTCAAAACTAGCGTGAAAGACTATTTTGCATTACTCTGACTGTGAATATCAATGACTCATATAGTTCATCACAGAAAACTGGCATTTGCAACTCACTGGATTACTACTGTAAATCTGTGTTAAACAGACACTGAGAAGTTACTGTTTGTGTTGGACATTCAGCACAATCATCAGATTTAAGAGCTGATGAAATGTTTGTCCATTCAAAGATCATGCATCACAAAGTGGCATTTGTCTGTTTTAGCAGATATTTTATTAATTGGAAAGCTGTGAAGGGACACTGGATATGAGAAAGTGAGTGAAATGCTATAAATGAGATGCATTGTTTAAAACTAATTAAAAAACACACTTAAGTAAATTAAGCATGCTAAGGTTCCTAAAGGTGATGATAAATAAGTGTGGTATGGCCCACCTGCACTCTTTGTACAGCCATCCAAATGGACATCAAAAACTTCACCATCATTTCTACTGTCTATTCAACTATCAAACCTTTTTATACGTCCATTCATTTTTTTCCCTTTTTCTTTCTATTTTTTTGGAAATAAAGAGATAAATTAGAATCATTGTCACCGCTGGCTTCTTCCATCCTAAATCACTTGCAAAGTTAAAATGATTCCAACCTGATAAATATTTGGAAATGCATGTTTTTATTTGGTCTCACCTCGACCTCTGCATCTCTCTATGTAAGAATCAATCACTCGGATTTATCTCGTCTGCAGCTGGTGCAAAATGCAGCAGTGAGACTCCTCTGTACTGACCCTGTTTCACCGGGCAGCAGTGACATACAAAAGTGATTTTAAAATTATTTTGTTTCTAAAGCACTGCATAGGCTGGTACAAGGTTATGTCTCCGAACTGTTCTGTTTTATCAATTTATCACTATTACAATTTATTCACTCTATAAAGTCTGTTTCTTGAACGATTTATCACTTGAACGTCCTTTGTTGCTCCACATAATCTAGAACGTGGACCTTTCAGAGCTGGAACATCCATATGCTAACCTCTGAGCCTCATATGTGTCCACAGTTTCTTTTCTGCAACCCTGTAAAATGACAATAGGCCTGACCTTGACTGACCTTTCCAATTTCAACATTACGCCCCTACTATAGGAAGATAGAAGGGCTATTACTTACTGCAAGCCGTTCACTAATTCTGCAAAGATTTTAACTAATTGATTACCTTTTTGAATATATGTCTATTTATGTATGTATATGTGTATGTGTGAGCATATGTCTGCATGTCTGCTAGGTAAAACTGCCTGATGCCAGGGAACAGGGGAGCAGAGCAGGGCTCACACATGCCCCTAGGCACCAGACATGGCACAGCCACTTGTTGGGCATAACAATCCTTCACAGCAGTCCTTGGCAGGGTAATGAGCCTCGCAGGGTGGCAGGGAGTCCCCATGTGACGACCATGATGGGAGCCTATGGGAGAGCATAGGGGGCCACGTAAGACCGTGCTCTCTGGGATCAAGGACGTTTCTGTCTTAATTACCGTCCTGGTTCTTTTCCCCTTGGTGGTCTAACTACACCCCAGGAGCTGAGGTATTTGCCCTGGGCCCTTTACAAATAGCACAGTGGCTCCGTCAGGGGAAGCTGGTCTGGCAACTCAGATATTCTGACAGAAACTGAAAAGAGGCAGACTGCCAACCTCCCAACCCCATAGGGGATTAACCAGGGCTGATGGGAATGGTAGGCAAAGATATAAGTAAGTCAGGAAATTAGCTGGCTTATTCATCTGGATGTAAAGCCACAGGTACTTTGCCTGAGTTGTGGGCTGTGATCTCTTAGTCAACTAATTTTATATGGATTCCAAAGGCCTTTCGCACAGTAGTGTCACAATGTATTGTAAAAATTATCCAAGCACTGTACCTCCTATGACACCAATGAAAAAGTAGATGTAAATGATGGAGCTCCCGAAAGAGGCAGTTGCCATAGAGACCCCACACATCAGTCCACCCAGCATTACTACTGGCCGACTTCCAAAGTGATTGACCATCACACTGCTCACAGGTCCTGCAAAGAAGAATAAGAAGAAACAGAGAGTGGCACAGAATTATCATATAATACATCTCAATATTCCCAGTTTTAGCAATTACCTTCACTGAGTGATTAAGGCTTCAGAGAAGAACAGCACTAGTTCTCAGTCTCTTATAAGTCCAAACCAAGGGCAAGAGGACATCATATGAGGTGATGGAACACCTGCACCCTTTAACATTTACTGCAAAGCAACTTGGCAACTCATTACGCTCTCCCTTGATAACGTAAAATACTACACTCAGTGATCAATCAGCAATTAAACAGAGTTTTATATGCTGTCACTCTTCCCTTCATTCATAACCTTGCCTGAAAGAGTGACATTGCACCATCAGTCTTTTTGCAGCTTGCGATAATGAAAAAAGTATTTCTCCTCCTTGCTAGGAAGACCAATCCATTTAATATATAATAATTCAAGTCAAAGATATAGAAAAATGAAGAGAGGCTCAATCAAATTAACACAACACAGACTGTCATGATCGTTGAAACCTTAACATGCTGCTGTGTAAATGGCAATAATTAAAAACAGCCCAGTCAACAGTAAGAGGATTACATGTTTGGCAAACACCTACTGTCTTCAAGAGGATGTTTACCCAGGCTGATGATCAATTTCTAAGCAGCAACCTCCAGGGCTGAAAAATTAAGCCAACACAAGAAGCGCCATGACCTGCAGTATCATGAATCGCCACTTGAGGCTGGCTCCAATGAAGTTAAATTGTGTTAAAATGCCCAGCTTTACAGCATCAATACCTGTTTACAACCAGGTACAAAAAATGGTGTACCTCTATAGCTAAATTCTCCCTTCAGAAAAATTGCCAATATTTACAGTCTTACAATTTGATGTCTTGAATGATGTCTTATGTCTTCAGTTTAGTCTGTGTATGTTCGTTGTCATTGAAAAGTTTATTTGTACTTTAATGTATTGTAGCATATAAAGTAGCCTGTGTAACCACATTCTTCACATTTCTTTCTTATCTAAACGTTTTAAACCATGTTTATCTGTGGATATCTCAGTGCAGATATAACTACACATACAGGCAAATCTTTAGTTTTAGTATTAACTTACTGTTAGTATAGAGGGCTGGTTTGAACTTTCCAAACAAAGTCAATAATTGAGTCTCACTGGTGTTTCAGTAACACCTTTACCTGTTACCTGTAATAACATTTTATAGAAAAAATTAATGGAATCACTTCTTTGACAACTTAAACAATTCTAAAAACAATATAACCAAACAGTTGAGTATTTAAACATCCTGCAAACATCTAAATCCCATTTGTACCTTTTCTCAGTAAGCATGTACATCTGCACATTGGGTCAGTTAGGGCTGATCAAGTGCCAACCTGTTGTGACGTTACCCATTGGTTTGTGAGCTGCCGTTTTGAAGCCTTGAGTTAGTAACTTGGCCGTTACTATCTTGGTTTTTTGAAACCAGAAGAAACCACATTTGGAGGAGAAGGTGGAGCTGAGGAGGAGTGAGAGGTGGATCTGACCTGCTCTGTCCTGATTGTCAGGCAGGTCGCTGTTTGTGGTACAGTCTGTCAATCACATGGTAGCCAGGGCTTAATGTACACCCTGCTTTAGGTCTGTTTTCCTCTAAATGGGACCATCATTTAAAAATGAACATCATGTTGTATTGAAGAAGACTACTAGCGAAACTAGTGATTGAGACTATAAACTCATTACAAAAACTTTTATTGAGCTAGTAAATCAAGTGAGAAGGAGTGTGATTTCCTCATAGACCCTTATACAAACAGGCTGCTTTTACAACCAGTGGAGTCCACCCCCTGATCATTCAGTCATTAGACAGAATGCAGTATTAAAGCACTTTCGCATTGGTTTTACTTTTCAGCCCCAGAGTCTGTGTCTGTTTTTATAAACAATCTATGGGGCTGATGTGTCAATTTTCTACGTAGTAGAAATCGAGTTATTACAGCTAATGTGCACAAACAGGCTATTGTAAATCAATCGATTATGGATGGCTATATAAGCTGCCTTGAGTACCACAATCTGTGACATGAATCATTACTTTCTGTGTGGACCTGCTGGTGTTTACAGCACTGTCATGGCTCAGGGTGGTTAGCTGACTGACTACGTCATAGAGAATCTAGAGACAACGTCTAGTAGAAAGTTAGGCTTAAAAAAAGCCTGAACACTGATTCAGTCTGTACCTGACATGTTGCTAACACTAGCTAATTTATTAAAGCTCATACAGCTGGAAGGGACAACATTCTCTTATATTAAGCATCATGATGATGTGCATGTAAATGGTGCAACTTTTTTTATTATTCTTGTTCAACTGTTGCACATGCAGGCAGTTTTTAATTGGAAAATCTTAACATTTTAGCCTACAATGTTCAATTAACACAATTTTATTTTCAAGGAAACAACAGCATTGCTCAGAATGTAGAATAAAATGAACATCTAGGATAAATGTAACTGTGTCAAAATGAATAAGTTCTGGACTTTTTGAATCATAAAACAAAAAATAAAGGTGAAGGCCAGTCCATAGGCCTGAAAGGAACTGCAGAGCGGGTTCGCCACTACAGGCAACAGCTTTCACATTACACATTCATTTAGTTATTTCATCTACTGTCAGTATAAAAATATTAATGACTGCAGATGACAACTATTTTTGTCTTACCACAGGTAAAAAACTGACCCAAATTAAGCATCTACATGAGCATTCAACGCCAAATTTAGGTACTTCACAGTTGCTTTATGCTGGTGACCTATTTAACCGAGTACTCAAAAATTATTAATGGTCAATACTCAACCCTCCTGGTGACACTAATGCATAGACTTTTTCTGGACTTTCCATTAAGCCAGAAGGCAGCAGCTTGTCGAACAACAGCAGGGCTACATGAGCCAAAAGAACAAAACAAAACCTTACAATAAAACACAGGTTTGACCAGCAACAACCAAATGTAACATCTCAAGTCTATTTCAGATTATTTTGCTTTCTCTCAGGTCTCAGAACATCGGTGTATCAGTCTACATTCCCATTAGCTATTTATAGTATGTCATCATAATCAAGTGCGTAATACCTCAATGGTGTTTTTCTCCCACAAACAAAATATTGTAATTCCCAGAAACACGTGAAGAGAGTTTTGGAAGAATAAAAGAGCAGTGTGTCAATGTACTGACATTTGTTTTGTTTTCTCTCTTTTTTTCTTTTTCTCTCATTTCATGCTGGGCTGTAAAAAAGTGTCCAGAACAACTTTATCTGCTGAACCTATTTGTAACTACTGTACATGAAATAAAAATATCCATCCTGATGTTATACAGTTAAGCAGGTGCCTGCAGGGGTCAAAGATAGATCATCTCTTGCACTGTAGCTGTGTCACAATAGGGCAACTCCCACACTACCACCATTTCCACTTCCATTATAACTTTATCATTTGGACTCTTGAGTCAGAGGTTTTCTGAAAAGGCTGTCATGTCTCTCCCATGGGGACCTGGCATCAGACCCCAGTGTGCTGAACCTCCCTCTGATATATAACCCCTGTCTCTCTCCTCCACTGGGTGACATTGCTGAAGCCTTGCCAAGGACGATATGATAAAGTCCTGTGCCTGCACTACAGTGGAGAGGAATATTTCACCAGTTAGGCCTCTCTTGAGTGCAGGTAAGTCACACACCCTCATGCTCTGTAACCTTGATAGCAGCTAATAATTTGTATAAAGCCTACACAAGACTTTTATTTTGGCAATTTTTTGTCATTGAATGAGTTTTCCAAATGACTTCAAATACCACAGTATAGTATGGAATGACACCAGACTGTATTTTCAGATTTCTCAGATTGCTTTGCCTGTTGTGAAGCAATGGTGTTACATATGTATCTTATCTGACATCAGCCCAGATGCAAATTTCTTGCAACATATGCATACAATCAGCTATTCACCCTTTATTCTGCTTTTACTCGGTTGCTAATTATGTTGGAGAAAAAGAAAAAAACCATAATGGTCTAATAGTATTTTGTATTTTCAAGGGAAAAGTAGCATTTTACATTTTGTTAAAGATCAAAGGCCTAATGCACATTCCATCTTTTATGGCTTATGAAAATTCTGTCACCAAACTACCAACACTGCACTGTGGTTGAAACAATGCAATTGTTTTACACTAGCCCCATGAGAGATCCATTTTTATCTCCACACTGTTTTCACACACATATCAACCAGACAGCACAGACAACACAGCAGAAATGACACTGCCAGGACATAATAAAGTTGAGGTTGCTGAGGGTCAACAATAGGCTACAGTAGAAATGCAATGTTTCTGTATGGGTTTGCCCCCCCCCCCTCACATGAAATAAGACAAAATCATTTTCTATACAAAGTTGATTTTTAACCTTTCTAAGTAATCCTGAAATCAAGAGAAATCAAACATTATGAAACACTGTAACACTGTTTTACATAGCCTACTCACAGCTGACAGACGTTTTCAACCCACGACAAGGGCGTGTGATTAACTAGCAAGCATTGCTTGGCCAAGAAAAGTCAAAAGCCAATAAGGTCGAGAGCCACCTGACAGAAGTGGTGCATGTATGACAACAACTGTTACCTAGTCTAAAAGTACTATTACAGGCCTAAGTGTAGATGCACACATTAGTGAGGTTACTTACATGCATTCTGTATGAATATTGAAGAGTGAGTGCTAAACTGTTATTAAATGGCTGACATTAAACATCATCTGTGTGGATAGTTAAATTAAAGTCAGGTGAGTACATGCTAACAGTATTCACTTTATTAGGCTAGCCGAAAGCTATTTCAGTGGGTGCAGTCAGTCATGTGAAGTCAGTTTCTCAATTATCTATCTGGCCTGAATGAGTCTACAGCACAACCGCATGCAACAGTTATTTTCTTTGGAGAGAAGACAAATGCAAAGTATTAAAATTATTTTCCATTTGCTATAAAACTAGAATTTATTTACTTACTAATTTTGTCCATAATACCTCTTGATATCTACTTATTCCTTCTCACATGGATGTGTAACTCTGCAGTCAGCTGAACTTCAGCTGTGGTCTTTGTGGTCTTTGTGACCCTTGTGGTGTGTTTCAAGTGCAACTTTTAACAGAATATGTAAGGTAATTTAAAGAGTGTTTGATCAACAGACAATTATCAGTGCTAGTTCTTGAAGGTGAGCTTGGTCTGAGCCCTGAGGGAACACAATACAATACAATACAAAAGGACCAAGAGAAGAAAAAAACAGCTCAACCTGGTTTACCTGCAGGCTATTATTTGCCCGTCAATACAAAAGTATTCTCTAGTCGTGTAAAGAGTATTGATTTAGAGGTGGTGGCTACAGAACCTGTCATGGCCTGAAGTTATGTGAATTTCAAACTGTTCTGCTGCAACTTTCTATTTAAAGTTAATGTATTTTTTCAGTAACCAGGTGGTTTTATTGATGAAGCATGTCTGCTAATATTAGCTTACTGCAGATATATTGCAGGCGTATGTTGGTAATTAAATTGCAGTAAAACACCAGACATGTCTGAGGTATAAACAGTACCACCATTTCATAGTGTGTCCAATGGAGATAAATGTTCTTCAACTGTAAAATATATTAGTCACAAAAATAAATGAATAAATAAAAGGAATAAATAATATAATATTCTATAGATATTGCTTTGAACAATATTGGTGCAGGCCAAAATAATCTGTATTGGTCTGCTATAGCAACATTTGACCTAGTTGCTATCAATTCTTGAGGGACTCTGCACATTATTAACAATTTATTTTATATATATATATATATATAATATCCACATGGATCAAAGGCTTTTAGTTTTTTCAAAGGGAACACAAAATTTGTACTAAGTAAATTAAATGTCAATGAGCTACCAATGATATTTCATTCACAGGTACCCTAATCCTACTGATAATAGTGATTATTTTTCCAAATAGGAAAGTCAATATAACAAACACGATGAAATCAACTCACCGCCTGCATACATGGCAGCCAGCATAATCGAGGAAATCCACGCTGTTTCACTGTAGCTGGCCCCTAAGTCTTCTTGGATTGCTTTGAAGAAAATAGACAGGGCTTTCGATGTGGAGTAGGCGAATCCAATGGAAATATGGGCCCCAAATACCACCATCCAGCCCCAACCGCCATCCAGGGGTTTGTAGCCCAAGTCATCTGCTGGTACAGGGGCCATGGTCCTGTTCAGAGAGGAACAAACATACAAGACAGTATTATCAACACAAAGAAATACATGCTGTAAGTTAACAATTAAAATGTGCTTATTTATGAACCACAGAAAGTCACATTTACATGAAGGCTTAGTTTTACTTAAGGACGCTGCTCTCTGAACTACGTGGCCGAAAATTAGTATGGAAATTTCAAAATAAGACTTAACGTTTCACCCCTAAATGACTTAACCGTTTAATACATGTGCAACTACATTCAAGTTTTTGTTGTTTTCTGATTACGATGATAGATCTGTTTACAAATCCGTGTTTGTAAACAGAAGAGTAGGCTATAACCGAGCATTTGATGAAGAGTAATGTGTGATGACAGACACAAGAGCTGCTTTTTCATCAAGGTCTTCAATCACATTGTTGCTACTGAAAAAGTAATCTGGCCTGTAAATGATGACGTTAACTAATGAGTTTTGGCTAATACCGGACGCAGAGGTAGCACGTGACAGCGTGTCTGATGAGCTACAGCACGTTATTAACGCAGCATTAACGGCTGGAGTTTCGGCTGTTTGCGGAGCAGTCGGACAGGAAGAGAGCATCTTTAGTAATGTTTGAAAAGTAAACTACAACAACTCATTCAAACGAGAGACGCCGACAACCGCCTCCCACACCACAAGATGAAATTTCTGCTTAAGTCCACGACTAAAAGTTGTCGCACTGGAGCTTGGTGACAAAGGCACCAAGGCAGCACGTGGACGCCGGCAGAAGTCATACCAAGTGTTAAAACCTCTCACCACATGAAACACAGACACTGTCATAAGTGTGTTTCCCTGAGTCCGAGGAGACCTTACCTTTCATTGAGCGCCTCCGCAGCCTCTACAAGGTAAAAGTTTTCAGCCGACTGCTTTGTTTGACGTCGGGTCACGTGGCGCGTGGATGTCCTGCGGGGTTTTGTCTGGTTGCAGGATGGCTGGAATAAGAGCGGCTGGACTTTTCACCCGCAGCATGTTTACCCCTGACAGTACAGATTCTTATGTCTGGCAAACAACAACAACCAAAATAAAACAAAATTAAAATAAATAAATGAATGAACAACTCTCACTTTTAATGGTTTTATTTTCAAATTATGTGCAATGTGAATTTCACAGTTGAGCTCAACCACCACAACAACCCAAAACCCAAAACAGACAAACCAGCAAAGTAAAGGTGGGTAAAGAAATGCATGGGAACACGATGGAATAGCACCCATAAGCGATGCATGTAAATGACCAAAATGAGATAAGTATAGCAGCCTAAGGCCACTGACTCTTGAACATAGATAGTCTTATAGCTTGTTGTATTACATGACTGGTGTTTGAAACATGACATAATGTAGTTGTTTGATCTGTAATGCTTAGTTTTGGTGAGATGTTACAAAGAATACTACTGTACTACAGAGGGGAAAAAGAAAAATCAAAATGTATCACTGATGTGGATAATCCTTTTTTTTTCTCTCTATCAACAGAGCAGGAATACTCTACCATAACTAAATAGGTAACTACATAAAGAAAAGAAAACAGCCACTGGAGACAACAAAAAGAAAATCACATCTATCTTTTCAAGTTATAAAGAAATTGAAGTTTAAAAAACTGTGCAAGTACAGCAAACCTATAGTACAGTATATTACACATAACAAAAACATTTAAATACAGTACTGTGTATCAGTAGAAATCCTGAGAGTTCTCCGTTCCTGGTTCTCAAATGGCCGTCTGTAGACATGTGGATGAAGCTCAAACGATCTCTCCCCCTTGATGCGGGCTGTTTAGAGGGCAATGTTCAAGTTGGATCAAACAAGAGTCAGCTCAAAATCAGTCAACAGTGGATCTTCTCTTGGAGAAGTAATAGTATATCCTCAAGTACTTACTGGATGTCACTCTCCTAGTCTTAATTTCCATGTAAATCTCTTAGATGATTGCTATATGGTTACTGAAACCCTTTTTGTAATAGAGGGGCACTCTTTGTTAAGATAAAATACAAGGGAAATGTGTAGTGCAAAGATGACAGAGGAACCTGCATGAGGGAATTGACGGCACTGAAAATGTCACACTTTGACAGGGAACGCCACTCAGTGGTGGTATTACTTCTTCTATACAAGATTGTCAAAAAAAAAAAGAAAAAGAAAAAAAAAAGCAGCACCAACAGTTTGTGTCCTCTGTGTGATGGCATGTAAAGACGGATTCATGGCTGTTAGATGAAGTAGCACACAACCCAGGCCACCCTCACTTCTTTGTTGTCTGCTTGTTCAGGAGGGTGCTTCATAAAGTTTGCAGTTAAGGACCACTGAAGTGGAGAGTAATTCAGTGCAATGCTGAGTAAGACTTTTCAGATGGTCTTCATCAGAAGGAAAAGTTTTGATTCTGATGCCCCCCGCCCTTTTTTTTTTTAGCCACAGGCACATTGGCATCCCAAATGATCTGCACTAAATGACGCATCATTTCAAGCCTGCACCCATGCAACATTCAAACAATCATTAATGGAACCTATGTGATTTTCACTAGCAGAGACAAACACAAAAAACAATTAATGCACTTTTACTAAGGTAATATGACATTGTACAGCCTAATCACAGTTCCATGAGTTATTGCTACCACAAAATTATTTTCAATGTCCATATCAACTATAACAAGACCTCAAATGCTTTTTTGGCATTTAAGCAGAAGGCTCTTTCAACCTTTCAATGTTTAATCTGATGTTGAAAAACAACCTCAATAGAGCTCAATGCTAAACTGAGTCTTTCACACAGTTGCTTAGTCAACACAATTGCCTGAAATATCCCTTTTCTCCTAATCAATTATCTGAAGTTTCTGAGGTAAGCCTGTTAGTTGGTCTGAACTTTCCACTTAGTGTTGCCACAAATTTGACTCCGTCCTTATTTCTCCAATGTGGAGAATGAGTATACTAGCTTTTCACCTAAGTTGTCTTCGCATGTGACACAAAATGGATGCCAACTCAAAGAGTGGGAGCTAGGAGCCCCCATGCAACTGAACTCAAACAAAACTTAAAAATAGCTCGGAAGCCACACATAGTGTATTGTTTGACACACTGACGTCTGTTAGGGAATAAAGGGCCATAAAAATATTATTTGAGCTTCAAGCTTCAAAAAGACTAAAGGTAATGTAAATCACAAGCACACTTCAAATTAAAAGTCATCTATAAAATAAACTAAAGAGAGACTTGAGCACAGAATAATAGAGAAAAAAACAAAAAAACAAAACATACATATATACACACACACACACACACACACACCTCAGAGCCAACAACCTACTAATGAGCTATGGTACTCATTTTACCCGTATGAATATATAGTTTATATAGTTATATAGTTATATATATATAT
>CM076649.1:14999018-15036783 GCA_038496675.1 Rachycentron canadum | reverse complement strand
ATATATATATATATATATAGATTTTCACTTTATGCTGACACGTAGCATCCATATCTCCAGAGGGCACTTTTATCCTGCCAATACCCTCATTCGCATGCTTATCATTTGTAAAAATCCTTACCTATCTATCTGTCTAAAACAAAAATAGAACAACATGGCTCAACAACAAGCAAAAAAATAGGATAATTGCACTTATGATTCATTGTACGGTTTTGTTAAACAAGCATCAGTGTGGGTAGTTGGTGCTGTCTGGAAAAAAAAAATACTGCAATCTTTAAAAGCACCCCCATTTTGATCATGTTAAACCAAAGTTTTAACGACTTAAGACTTAACCAAAAATGGTCCTTATGGTGCAAACCCAAGGTAACACCAGGCACAAGGCAGGACCACACAACTCCCTCTGCCTCATAGATTGGGTTCACAAAATGAGCTACCTCAAAGCACTTTCTGTAGACATTGTGGGTAAAGTTTGGCCACCACACATTCAAAATGGCGACCCAAATCCCAGAGGCGGTCAGGTGTCTCATAGACTTTGGTCCATACATCTGCCTCATTGTCATACTGGTAAAGGGAGTTCTTGCGGCTGGTGCGAAACACATGCTCCTCCACCATGACCTGTGTGGCTCGTACAAACAGGTGTAGCTTGCCTTGTAGCAGCATGGCCTTGATATACGGGCTTGTGGCTTGGTCAAAGGGGAGATCTCTCTTACGGCTCCAGGTGTTTTTCTCAATGTCATAGACCTCCACAGTGAAGGTGCGCTGGTGGTTCCTGCAGATGCCGGCAATGTAGTAAATGCAGTTCTTATACAAGGCAGCCAGACCTTGACTCCGAGGGACACTCATTGGAGCTAGATGACTCCAATAGTCCTTACGGGGATCAAAGCAGAAGAAATATTCACCTGTGGAAAATAAAGAAACAGCACTGTGAGCAAATTCTTGAACATAGTTTCTTACATAAATATGTCTTATAAATGTCAAATTACTACATATTTTCAGGTAATTTTGAATTAACAAGAAATATGACATGATTTAATGTCACCCCAGTTCACTACAGAAATCGCATAGTTTTACTTAAGCAGCATAAACTCACCTTGGAGGACATAGATTCGGTCTCTGTACTCCACAGCACTATGGAATTCCATGGCAACTGGCATGGGACTGACTGCTGTCCAACAGTTGTCCCTGGCATCATAGCACTCTACTGACTTTAATGCGTTTCGCCCATCACCTTCATAAACTCGGCCTCCCAGTGCATAAAGCTTCCCAGAGCAGTGCACAAGCCTGCAGCCTATCCTCGCTCTCAGCAGAGGTGCACGTAGAAGCCATCGGTTGCCCGCATGTTCGTACTGCCAGAAGTCACTCTCTGCTCTATGGTCTATGGATACCTCACTGTTGCTCGGTCTGTAACCACCAGCGATATAGATGTCATTCTCTGATGATACCAAGATACCGACCTCGCGGAGATCATTGGGTGGTTTACAGAGCTTGAACACTCTTCCTGTGGCTGTGTCCAGGCAAGGCACCGTCTGCTTCTTCCCTGAGTGTTTGTGAGCTGCGTCAAAGCAGATGACCATCTCTGAAGCAGTCATACCCAGGCGCTGTGGGCAACCATTGGTGCCAGTGAGGCGGGCTTTGGCCTCAGCAGGGTCTTTAGACAGGGACAGAGCACAAGCAAAGGGGGCAGGTATCCGATTGAGGAAGGCCTCATCCAGCAATGGCAGACGGATGCACTGTGAAAAAACCTCAGCTAGGTGGGCTTCACGGCCAGGCAGATCATGCTCCAGCCAGCGGACAATGCTCTCATAGACATGCTCTTCCTTCTCAACGTTGAGATCATCATTGTTCAAAATACTGACCAGCTGCTCCTTGGTCATCTGGAGGAATTCTTGCTCCCGTGACACACACAAGAACTACCAAAAAAGACATAATGATTCAGTTTTTTACAGCCAAACTCTGAGTAATTAACAAAGCATTGTTATAAGACAATAATAAAACGTCTTCAACATTAATCAGAATGAAAATAAAAATCCAATGTTAATGCGCACTGACCTTCTTGCGGATGTAATCCTGTGATCGTTCCCTAAGCTCCTGGTGCCCATAGGCATCAGCAAACATGTAGACCCCAATACAGTTCTGTGGGTCAAGTCGACTGATCATGAACTGGGCACACTGGTCCTGCAGGGCAGGAATCTGGAAAATGCTGGCTGCAGTGAAGAGGGCCTGGACATTGGACTCAGAAAGTGTGACCCTGGATGTGTAGGCATAGTCTAGGACAAGGTGCATGGATTCAGATTCCACCCCAACAATTCTGACCTCACGCTGGCTGCTCTCTGTAAGGCCACTGGTGAACATGGACCTAGCAGTGACAGTAGAGAAAAGAGAAATTGTTTAACTATATTTATCAGCTCTTTGTCGCTAAAATTTGACAAAGAAATTAACAATCTAAATATCATAACAGTTAATCAGTTTACCTGGAGCCAAGTTGACACCAAAATCAAGTATGGTTTTAATATATCCCGGGACTGTAATTGTAAAAATACAAACATCTGTACACAGTTCATACCTAAAATATGGGCTGATTGCTGCAAGGACATTGCGGTGACATGAGAAAGTCTTGCCATGGTCCACCTCTACAACAATGTCTGTGAGCTGTGCTTCATCATACAAGGCTTTGAGCTGCTGAAGGATGTTACAGGCATGAACAGCATCTACCCCATTGTAGTTGGTGGTTGGAGGTGTCCCATTTTGTACTTGTGACAGCTTCCCTACCTCTGAAGAACGCACATGGAAAGAGGAAAAAAACATGGGCTCAGCATATTAACACAAAGACACAAAACATTTGAAGACTTGACCAGACTTCTAATTTTAAAAAAAAAAAGAAAAAAAAGTATGACCAGTATATTGTCACACATTTTAAGAACACAGAATGAGAGAGCTGACAAATGATGATGACAAAGATAACTATTTTTAACACAAACAACAGTAATTATAAATCCATACATTCAAAATGTTTATCAAAATAGTTTAGTTAATTAATACAGAAAGGTTTAATGAAACAGTGTTTTCAAATGAAAAAGGTACAGTATATGCCTGCTTCTAAAAATAGATACCACAGAAATCAAAGTTCATTAAGGTATATACATTTACAGTATGTAGGGTCCACAAGTATCTGGACCAGGTATAATAATGACTGTGCCCACTACAAGAACTTCTTGCCACCTTTTCTTTTTTTATCTACATCTGCTAAGCTCCAACTTTGAGCCAAAGTTGCTCATGTTCTCACAGACCGACTAAAGACATGAGGATAACATATGGGCCAATAAACTCTGCAGTGATCCCCTGCACTAAGGGTCTGCAAAGTAAACACGTTTCTTAACACACGTGTTATGGCAAGTTATTCAAGTGACACCCCAACTTTGGGCTACCTGCAATGTTTCACTGCAGTCATACAATCTCAGCAGCTAAGAGACAAAAACTTTTTCCGACAAATACCTCGTGTTGTGCAACGCCAAATCCTTGACAGGACAAAGAGTCGCGACGAGTGAATAGAGAAGTGTCTCGCCAGGTGGTAGCTAGCTTGCTAACACCTCGCATCATTGCCCGGTGCCATCTGAAAGTGTGTGGGTAGCTAACCAGCCGCAAAGCCAACTTCAACAATGCGAATTATTACAAAGTCCGACTGTCTAGTTGTTCGTCGGATTGTTTTCTGTATCACGAAAAACTGCTAAGCTCGCGGGTACGTTAGCTAGTTGACATGCAAGCTTAACTTTTAGCAGAAAGCTAGACACCAAGCTAATGTTAGCAAGCTTTCTTTGACACAACATTGCGAGATAGAAAGGGCGATAAAAACCCTCAAATGTTTTCAGTCCTAACGCTCAAATCTTAGAAAATCGTAACATTATTTAGCACCATGTCTAGGGCACTAGTACTGATATCAGTAACAACAAGTACAACTTGTGTAACCTTTGTCTCTCGTCACAAACAAGTGTTTACACAATCAGCTGTGGGTAGCGAGCTAACCGGCCGAAAGTTAGCCAGACAGCTAACGCTAGCTGCACAGACAGGCTAACGACAACCAACACTTTTTAGGAGTCGTTTAGAGGCTGACCTCTTTTAACACGAATGCAACGTGGCACGGCTCTTTCCACTACTCTGTCGGAGCTCACTCCACAAACACACCAACACACAAATGACAACTTTAAGAAGCGTTATTTTAGTCTGATTACAACACATAACAATGAAGATTTCGCTAACCTCCACTGGCAGCCATTCTCTCCAGTCTGTCTCGGGGCAGACCGAGAAACGTCAGTGAGTGCACAGCGGAGCCCCGGAAACAAGCACCAGCCAATCACGGGCGGAGCACGGTTCTCACAGCCAATCACATTCTTCTCTACTGAAATAGGAAAAAAGTTGATGTCTGCGTGGGCAAATGATAGACAGTAACGGTGTAATCAAGCAAAAAAGTCAGGCCAGCTCGTCTAAACAGGTGGATACAGGGCAGTTCAAAGCACAGGGACAGAAGCAGTGGCCTGAGCTGCTTGTTATCAAACATGTTGGTGCACTGGGGGGAGACACCACCCCTGCGAGGAATCAATTTTCTTGTGTCTCTATATAGACAACCCAGTCCTTTAGGCGAGACGCCAATAGGAATAAACCACAGGGGTGGATGAGTTACCAATCAGGGCCAGGATCTCCAATACCAATACTGATATTAGAGTTTTATTGTCAGAAGCAGTTAATGCACGAGCATATAAAGACCATATGGCATGATTGAGGTGGATTCATTATTCTTTGTTTTCTTCTGATTATACCTTTAATTAAAAATGTTAGAAATAAAAATTGGCATTGGCAAACACAAGGCACTTGTTTTTATTATTATCTTATGCATGATTGAATGCAAGTTTTATTGTTTTAATGGTAAGTAGCAAATGGTCATTATGTGAATTTTCTGAACCACAGAGGTGATCAGTTCACACATGAAAACATGCAGCAATGTTATCGATGGGATCTAACAGGATGGAGCCATATTGTTCCAGAAGTCGTAAATTGTGGCACCACTAAGTCAAGTCATTTACACAGCAGTATGTTTCCTAAAAGAGCGACTAGTCAGTGGTGATTTGTGGTATTTTATTTAGTTTCTGTGTACAGTGCGTGTACAGTACATGATGAAATTAAAAGGCCAACATCAATTTTATGAGTTTATTTAATAGAATTATACAGTCATCTCTATATACTTGGGTAAATTTATCTGATTTTAATGCCAAAGGGAATAAGCCTTCTTCAACCTGAACCTGAATTAACCTGAACCTGAACCTGAGGAAAAACAATGCTCTTAATCCACACAGCAACATACTCCAAATCTCTTTTTTCTTCAGTGGGCAAATGTAGTCAGGGGATGGTGGTGGAATAGCTAAAGATACACCTATATTTGGGATATTCTTGCTCCCCTTAGAAATTCTATGGTTTGATCTTTCAAGAACTAGAGTGTGTCTAAAAATACCCTGAGTAAAATTTGCAGTTTCCAGAGCCAGTCCCAAAATATATATGATAGTGAAGCAAACACTGAAGGTTTTCTTGCAGTTTGAGTGAGTTTAAATCCTCACAAAGACAATGGGAGAAAATTGTTGATGTGGTGTTTTATCTTATCCAAACTTGATCTAGCACCAGCAGCAATCTGACATACTTCCCCTGGTGCCATTCTTGCTTTGTGATATTCTCTTTTATTAATCTGGTTCTTGCTTTATAAAACTAACATGATTTTCTATTTTTCAACATGAAAGGGAAAGGAATTAACTTTATGGTGCATCTATTTTTTTCTCAATCACCTCTTTCTGGTTGGATCTGGTAAAATCTGTTTTCCTAAATTACTTAATCAAACCTTAGCAAGCAGGTGCCTCATTGTTTGTTTTCAAATAATGAATCTATGGGCATATATATATAGATATATATATCTCAACTAAAAATCCAACCAATCCCCTAATTATTTGTGGATTAAGTGCTGGTTTGGGGTTGAACAAAATGTCAAAATAAAATCATTACACAATTTTTACTTGTTTTTGGTTTTTAATACAGAATAGAAAATGCTGGGGACATTTTTTTTCCAGGCACATTCACAACTTCACAACACCCAGGATACATACATTACATGATACATTTGGCACAATTTGATGCAAATCTGTCTTCCTTATAGGCATCTGGATAACAATCCAATACAAAATGAGGAAATATGTATGTTCAGGTCTGAAACCATAATTGGTTGATGTTAAATAAGACCTATTTTTTTCTTTCCTATGTGCTATTCCATGGCCTTGCAGAATATTGTCAACCACAACTTGTTGAGTGCAATGTGTTATCAGCCATTAATTCAGTGCCTTTTCTCAAGTTGTCTAATATTTCCCACATTAAATACATTTTCAGAAGATTGTAGTCTTATTTACGCTTTGGCATTGCTTGTTAAGTATCTATATTAAAATGAAAGTGGCAAATGTATCATTAAATTGCTTTTCATGGCTTAGCCCAAGGCAATAAAATCTAGAAATTCTTAATGAAATTGACTTGTAATGTCACTAATGTGTTTTCATATTTTCAGTCAATTTGTCAAACACCTCTTTTCACATCTAGCCCATGCATTTTAGATCACATAGGATTATGTTGGCTTAAAAAAATGGGAAGATTTGCATACTGTATTTTATATTATCAAAGTGGAATAAAATATTAAATTCATCCTGACATCCTCACCTTTACCTTGGAGAAGCAGGGAAGATATGAGTAGTAGTGATAGTGGAAGGAAAATGCCTTCAGGTCACACTAAAATAATGAATGGTTTTTCTGACATTTTAATAATAATAATAATAATTCATTTTAAATTTCCATGTGTGTTTGTTGCATTTATAGGCATATTTAACACAGTATTTATGAAAGTGGTCATGATGCTCTTTACAGGGTGTCTGAAAATGTTTCCCCCACGATTTCTATCTAAATGCCATTCTCCTGTCTAATGGTAGTGTACGAGCGCTGACACCCAACCCCAGGTCTTGTGCCACTGCAGTTTTTTTTTTTTTACTAGATAAATGAGTCTTAATGGATGCAGAAAAATTTACAGTACTGTTAGTACAGTAATCTTGCGTATTATTTACGCTAATCTGGTCAAAATATACAGTTCATATTTAGTCAAGTCAACGGTTTTGCTTAAAAAAAAAAGTTAAGATTAAACATTAATAGTGGCCAAAGGACAAATTTAACAATTAAGTTGAACTTGACTATTTCATTTACATTCTCTGTTATTATGTTGATTGCATATTTCAAGCTCTTCACACAAAAGTAATGAGGCAGTGCCCTTTGTAGTGATGGCAATTGCAGTCAGTGCAGTTCTCCCCTGGAGTGGAATTGGAAGTTTTATGGAGTTTTTTGATGGTCACAGCATGTGGCACCACCTGCAACTTCATGCAGTCCAGAGAAACAGAGTAATTGCTTATGTTTATAGAAGACTATGATTGCCAAGTAACTCCTGTGTATTAAGATGCTGTCATTCAATCCTTATTGCTTTTAATTAGAATTCATTTACTCATGAATTTGTAGGAATAATTATGTGAGCATGTCTGTTGACGTTATTGTTTGGCACCACAAGCGTTAATCTACTGCTCCACATTCATTAATGATAAAGGGTCAAAGAAATAATTGTGTCTTAATAATTATGTGTTTCACAAAGTAACAAAATAAAATAGAACTGATCTATTTTTATTTTCTCTACCTGCTCGCGCTTCACTGCTTTCACCTCTTATTTACCTGAATGTTGATCTGCTTTCATTCACTTTAAACTGTTTCAGGTGTAAGGTCTTCACCTCTCAACAAAGAAAACTGTTTTATTGCTTAAACTCCAGGCAATATTGTCTTTCAGTTTATACACTTGAACTGGCACTGTCATTTCTGTAAGAACTTCAACTTCAACTGACACTTGACAATTTCATCTCCTTTCAGTCCTTAATCACTTTTACCCCAACTGAGACTTTTTCCAGCATCACAATTTTAAAAGCCAGTTTAACATCTTTCAGAATTTCTGCTGTTTTAAATGTCTCAACAGATGATTTTCCCTTGTGATCACAGCTAATTTTCTTTTGGAAGAATATGCCTTTTTTTGTAACAGATATATTAAACACAGTGCAGTCAAGTTGGGAAGATTCAGTTGCTCTGGTACATATTATATATGAAATAACTCAATGACAGTGAGGATATAGTGCTGACTCCCAGCTTTAATCCAACAGTGCTAACATCCACACTGGATAAAACCTTGCAAAGGTGGCCCTATCATTGTCTTAGTGTACCCAACTATTCAAAAATATAGTGGACTTTACATAAAAGGAAGCTATATGCACTATATTGTTCTTTGTTCACTTGTTCACCCAATATGAACTTGAACATTTTCAAACACCCTTACAGGAGAAAGCTAGCAATGACTTCAAATAATGTGTAATTTAAAATCCAGTCTGCTGGAGTACACAGCCAAACAGAAAATATATTGCTGTAAAAATATTTATGGGCTGCACCATAACTGCATATCTATAATCATTGCAGGTACTATCCAGTATCCAGTGCACATTTTCATGACTTAAAGTTACTGTTTAGATAAATATATTAATAACGATATAGATATTTAGACATTTAAGCATGCATCACAATCAACACACACTTACTTATTATTATTATTATTTCAGCAGTATCTGGTGCATGCAGAGGGACACTGTTGCAAACCTAAAGGTATCCCCATTATTGCAGTGCCATTATCAGTGGTGGGCAGGCTGGAAATGCACTATAACACTGCATAACACTGTAAAATGACAGAAGGAGAGACAAATAAAAGTACAACTGCAATCTAAGCAATCGATTTCATATTTTTTTTCCATTTTCTTCCCATTCAGCCACAGTGCGGCCTGTGAAATTGGGCCTAGCTACTGCTGAATGAGAGGCTGAATGAGAAGGTTTCCTAGGGTTGCTCTTATTTGATGATAGCTCTGGTGTCTGTTTACCCCTCCACAGATGTCCCTTTTTGATACATTGAAACTGATCACCTGATATCTGCACTTTCTACTTTCTCCCCATCTTGCAAAGAATTTTCTGGTCACAGCACTATGATCGAGAGATTTATTATTATAGTGTGAATTCACAATATGATACTGCTTCTGCCCGAAAAACTGCAAGACAGGCTGCAACCAATGAAATTGGAAGAGGTGTCTCCAGAGAATATATAGAAATATATGGCATCATCTACTCATGCTTATGCTCAGATCCAGAGGCACACTGTTGTTTGGTGTTTTTCTTCCAAGTATAAATGTCATTAGTGGATTCTAAGTAAAGTAAATGCATATATTTGTGTTTTACTATTAAAAAAAATATGTAAGTAATTGTATTTTGGGGTCTTTGTGTGCTGTATAATATGTATATGCCCAAAGAAAATGTTCATATTTGTTATAATATATATTCTCACAAAGGCTGTTCCTTAGTTGTAAGATCGACTCTCTAGGGAGGGTGAGAGAAAAACAGTGTGGGGGGTTAAATGGTAGAGTCCCAGGTTGGCAACGATTGAACTGCAGAACAGAGGAAGAAAAGGAGACAAGATGAGATGCATGAGCAAGAGGAGGCAGGGGGTCTAATTGTAGTTTAAATGTGTGTTTTTGTCAGAGATGGCGGTAATGGGTTATTATATGCCTCTGGGGGCCCGTGGAAGAATGTTGCAGATGTTTTGAAGAGCCATGGGCTCCCCCACCCTGCCACTCAGGAGGAGACAAATAGGAGCACTATGGGATGCTGCTGTAAATGCAGACCTGGGGGTCCTTTTCCATGTTTAAAAAGTCCCTTTCTCGTTCTTTTCCTCTGACTTTCTTTCTCAGTAACCCCACCTGAGGAGCTGATAAGCAGATGGTCTGTGTTTCCCCAAAAGCACCTTAATTTCCACACAGTCCCACCTATGCAATGGAAACTGCTGACGAAGTTGTTTGCTAATGGTTGTTGTTTAGCTGCCTAACTCCAAGTTTTTCTGGTTTGATGGGGTTTTATTGTCAAAAACATATTGTTTTTAATCTGAAAAACATTTATCCTTAAAGGAATAGTTTGGCATTCTGGCATTTAATTTGTTCACTTTCTTGAATGATTAATTTTTTAAATGATACCAGTCTAATGTCTTTATGCTAAATATGAAGCTAAAGCCATCGCCACACAATGACAGGAAACAGCTTGCCTGGCTCTGTTGAAAGGTAACAGTCTCCCTGCAGTATCTTTAATTCTCACTGATTGAGATAAAGCTAGCTGGTTTGTTTTATCTGTAAAAAAAAAAAAAAAAAATTCATGAATTTGCTGTTTTGTGGACAGAAAGTTACTTGTTTCGTCTATAAACAGTAACTTCCTGGACTTAACTAAAAATTTGGTTTTACTACAGAATAGATTTTGAGTTTTGTACAGGTTTCATAAAACAGACAAAATGTGAGCGGTAAGTATACAGTATGGGAGCTTTAGAGGGGCCAGGAGGTGGATTTGTACCTTTGCACAGAGCCATGCAAGCTGTTCCTCCTGTTCCTAGTCTTTGTGTTATGCTAAGATAACTGCCTGCCAGCTACCTATATATTTACGGTCCACACATAAAAGTGATCTCAGTCTTCTCATGTAGCTCTTGGCAAGACAATGGGTAATCCCATAATGTCCCAAAACAAAAAAGAAATAGCACTTTAAAAATAAGCTTTAACAGATTTTTTTACATTGAAACAGAGCCAGGCTAGTTGTTTCCTTGTCTCTAGACTAAGCTAAGAAAACAAGTTCCTGGCTGTGGCTAAATATTTAATCGAGGAATATGAAGTGGAATTCATCGTTGTATCTAATTCTTAACAAGAAATATAAATAACTCTATTCCCCAAAATGTCAAACTATTTATTTTAATGTTTTGGCTAAATCTTGTCTCACATGCATCAGAGTTTATAGGTGCTAAGCAGTTGAAACTTATGAGATAAACATTTATATTTACAATTTAACACTCTAGCCTAGACACTGCCAAGCGTTCTTTAAGACTGAGTTCATTTGAGGAAAGATAAGATTACACAGGTATCAAAGGCTGTTGGAAGCTGCCTGAATATTATCTAGTCTGTTGCCATCATAGTGGGTGGTCTTTTCATGTGGTGATATTAACCATTCATGCTTTCAAAGATATGAAATTCAAGGAAAACCCACAGTTTAGCAGAGATGAACCCAAAAAGGAAATGTCCTCTTTCCTTGTGTTGAAATTGTGTTGCAAATGTAACTGCGCTGACAACGCCGGTTCAAAGCTCATGTGTTTTGATTTGACTGCCAAAAACCATAGTGACTGGCAGCCCATGAGGCCGAGGTTCACATTGGCTGAAACTTTGGGAACAGTAGGCTGCTGCTTGGTGACCGTACATCGTCTGCCCTTCAAGTTGTAAAAGCAAACAAATAAGGCTGTGCTGCCTCCCACTGTGAGGTCGACTCATTTGTTCCACTTGTCCAGCTGATGGATTTGGTTTTATAAATTTGTCTTTTTTTAGCCTTCCGCTAATTAGTTAAGGGAGGAACAAAAAAGCAAAACATGCACTCCACACATTTTGTCCAATTTGACTAGCCTCTTTTTTTCTCCTTCTAAATCATCCTCCTGAGGTCTTCTTCACAGACCTGTGCGTCCACAGCAGGGTTGAGCTCTCTGTGTTAGTCATTGAGCCAGAGTGGCCAGGAGGCTCAAGATACGCAGCAGGGAGGTCTGGGGCTCTAATAGCAGAATCGGATTAGAGTACTCCCCTGGTGTGTGCTGCCATCCACCCATGTGCGACTGCTCTGCCTGTCATCAATACTGAGGCAGTGGCACGGGGAGATCTATCAGCAAATCCGTTTGCATGCAGAGAATTCTGAGGTCCCAGCAGAAAAGGCTGGGATGGGCTTTTTTTCCTCTCTCCCGCTTTCCTTTTACATTATTTTAGTCCCCAGGAGAGTATTCTCCATCATGTCAATGTAATGTAGCACACAGAGGCAATCATGCAGCCTCTGGCCTCAGGGCTGCCTGCTCAGAGGACAAAATGCAACTTTAGCACTTAATCATCTCACCCATAGCTTCTGCACTAGTCTATGGGAAGGTTTTCCACACAATATGAAACCAGATCCCTCATGGTGGGAATGCTGTTGCGTATCCCCCATGGTTGGGGGCTTTTGCCCCCCAATCCTGCCCCCTCCCATGTGAAGATCAGCGAATATGCTGCCTCAGACCTGTGCTTATATGTCAATTCAGCCCATGCGGAAAAAGACCTCAGTTGGACGCGATGTTACCTGCTGACACCTGCCGAAACATTTAGATTCATGAGTCCCATCTCTTTACTGAGGAGTGCACAGCAATCAGAGTCATTCTACTGTGATCAATGCCATGCTGCTGAGGAAGACCATGCATGTCGAAGCACACTGATGCTGGGCTTTATTGGTATTGGCATACATGCATACCTGACATTACTGGTTCGTGTTTCAGGGCAGCAGAGTTCACAGTGGATAGGAAACAGATACAATACAGCCATAATGTGTTTGTCCAAAGAAAGTGAGAGACAAAAAAAAGGAGTATGCGGGTACATGCATAGAAATAAATGGGAAGTTGTGTGTATTATCAAGTGATTAATCGGCTACACACATGGCTCCAAGGGAAGACATAGGGAGAGGTCAAACAAGACTGTTCCAAATAGACCTGTCGCAATCAGCCTCAGGGAGGCCTAACTGGTTAGACAAGGGTGATACTTTTTTACTACAAGTGCCCTTGCTTTACTGTGCGCAGACTGAACAAGCCCATGTTTTATTCACTGGTCTCACTAGGTGATAAATGGGAGACCTTCGTGGCAGAAGCAGTGGAATATTCACCAGTGCTTATCTCTTTTAATCCCATGACCACAGGCCAAGTCACTGAATTAGTGGGCAAGGTATAACAGTGCCACTTAAACTGCAGGGGCAAGGTTGTTTAAGCAGGAGACTTATCCAAAAGCTACAAAGGAACTTAGTGATGTTCACCAACAATGTTTTTAGGATTTATTTAAAGGAAACGCATGTGGGATTTATGCTAAAAATGAATTGCAGTTATGTCCATACACTGTATATTTTCTGGGAACATTTTTATAAACATCTGTGGATTCATTTATTTCTTCTCCTGGCCTCATTTAATGTAAAAGCATCAGAGCAGTTGCAGGTGGATGGTTGTATTTTTAAACTACACTATCAAAACAATAGTTAAGGCAATATGTTAATGAATCACATCAAGTCAAGGTTTTCCCAAGTGAGATTTCTTTAATTCAGGTTTATAAAAAACTAAACACCACATTGTCCAACCAGGACATTTCTGGGTCTGTCAGCTGTTCAGCTGTGAGACTCAAATGACTGTGTGGCTTCTTGCCTGTCATTTGCTGATGGTTTGGTCTATTACTGAGCACTTACAGCAGCAGGAAAGTGCTGTGTGGGGTTGACTTACAATAAACTAGAGTTCCCATGTTCATGATGCTGAATGAACATATCAACTAATGAAATTGGTTTTCACCACTGGAGGTCTTTAACACAGAGTCATAGGCATATCCAGCTTTGCCAACACAGATAACCTGTTAGTAAAGGATCAATTCATTGCTGGCTTTGGTCTTTTCATGGGATTTGCTGACTTATTTAAATGATCAATAACACATTGCAGAAGACATTTAATTACTTTACATTGTATTGCACTACTACTACTGCAATTAAAGTATGTCACTATTATCAGCAACATGCAATTAAATCATCAAAAAGTAAGTGTTCAGTATGAGTTTTATATCAGTAGCCTATATATCATTTGATTGTGATTATTGATGCATTAAGAAGTAGCCAATTAATGGTTAAACTGGAGCAAATTTTAACAATTTCATATGTTATATGTTCAATATATTTGAACTTAACCTGTCTGCAAAATAACTAGTCACAAAAGCAAGTAAAATGCACAGAACTGGCCTCTGAAATAGAGCAGAAAACCAAGAAAAATTAAATGGAAATAAAAATTAAATTTGAAATTGTCCTCACTAGCACAGAACTTCAGTAACACACTTACTGTTGAGGTATTCCACCGGATTTAACCCCCCTCTGAGGCATAAACTTGGTCCATAACCTTCCAATTTAAACACCAACGTAAGCACACCTCAATGTACCCTCCTACAGCAGTTTCTTATGAAGACTACACATTGTATCGCAGAGACAACCCCCTATTCTCCTCAGCCGTCTCCCTCCATCCTCAGCTCCGTCATACCACAGCAATTTGGAAGCAGTAGAATCCTGCAGTACAACCACACCACGGCCTTTGTTTTCCCCACACAGAAACTGGATGTCTGCCACGGAGCTTTCTAGAATACTAATGAGGGTGGTTAGCGAGTCAAAGTTACTGACCTGAGGTGTCGAGATAGAGCACAGACCAAGGAGTGGTGAGGTTGAGTTTTTTTGGGTGGTGGGTGGGGGTTGGTTGTTGTAAGGAAACAGAGATTTTGTCACACTACAATCACTGCAGAAGAATGAGATGTTTTGCATTATTTCACCAACTGGAGACATCTCATTTTTAAAACTCTTTCAAAGGCAAACTGTAGTTTCTCAGGGGCATATTACCTGTCACACAGACAGCGTGTGTGTGTGTGTGTGTGTGTGTGTGTGTGTGTGTGTGTGTGTGTGTGTGTGTGTGTGTGTGTAAGTGCTCTATGATTAGGTATTCAACCCCAGAAGAAGCCCTATTCCACATCAGGAATGAGCATTGGTGAAGAAGGAGGATTTGAACAGCCTCTGGAAGCGATGTCTCTTTCACTCTATCCACTTCTCTCCATCTTTGCTCAACTCTCGCTTCACTTACCCTCTTCTGTCTTGCTTTTTGTTTCATTTTGCCACTGATTATGTTTCTGTCAGCCCATATCTCCCATTTTCTCCGCCTATTGTCTTCCACTCTCCCAACTTTTCCAACTTAATTTTAATTCTGTTCCACCTCCTTCTTACTCCCTCTCTCCCCATCTCTCCACAGGGGGTGAGGCCGGATTAAAAAAAACAGAAAGAAAGAAGAGAAAGGCAATGATCTCCCCCTTTTTCTGCTCCACATGCCTTTCCATGAACATGTTGATGTTGGGGTTTGTCAGGCAATTAATGTAGCTACTTGTGGCTATGAGGAGCCTCTCCATTACAGACAAAGCTTATTCATGAGGTGAGACACATACACACACACACACACACACACACACACACACACACGCACCTTCATTTGTATCAGGGGAGAATAATCACCCCCATGCAACTAATCTATCTTTGTAATCTGTTTATGGAGGCACCCTCCTATTTTTGTCATTCTATCATTCACATTTAAATGAAACATATGGTTTACAGTGAGAAACTCTCACATGAGTCTGAATTTCACCCTCCCAGTTTTACCCTAAGCTACATCACAACCTCTTGGCATTTATATCCCGGGATTCAAGCATCAATATTTTGTATTTCATTAAAACATACTTTAACAAGACAATAATTTATGGGTAAAAGTGTTTTTTATGAAGAAATGTTGCAGAAAAATGTCACAAAAAACAAGCAAAAAGTTCTGAATTTTAATCCAAATTTACATTTAAATACAGGTTAATTGGAGGAAGAGAATGACAAGATTGTGCATCATACACATAGCAAATGACTAGGTTTGTTATTTTTATAAAATGTTTTTATTCCAGATATATGACTGCTCAAGTATAAAATTAAAACACATTTTGACTCATAGTGGGAACTGAGAGTTATTGGGATCCCTTTTTTTTTCAATCTGGTAGTCCTGCTTCCTCATAATATGTGTTTTCTACCTTCATAACTTCAAGTGTTTCCTTCATTTGTGTTCTCATATAACAGTATATTTGGTTACTGATAGGCTTAAATTGAACAATTACTGAGTATAAATGTAAAAAAAAAAAAAAAAATGTAATAAAATACACCATCCATCAAGTGCTGGTGAGTGGTTTTTTATGGAAGAGCAACATTGCCACCTAGCATCTAGAAACAGAAATGCAGATACACAAAAAATAAAGCAAATAAATACCAATGTTCAGTAAGTGTCAGTAAATGGGTAAATCACAGTGAAGAAGGAACAAATAATGAGGGTTTTGAAGTGACCAAAAGTTGATACAAAAACCAAACATCCCTCTCTCCCAACCACTGGCATGCTGATGGTCTACAGACTGACATTCCTCATGCATATGATGCTGCCAGCGTGGCCTTGGATGGGAATACTCCACCATCAGTCTGAGATTTATTCCTCAGGCCTGCACTCAGGTAATGTATTTGCATTGGATGCGGTTATGCTGCCACCTTGTCGAATGAGAATTCCACTTTTTTGCTTCTCCCTAAAAGCCCCACCAGTGCTTTGTGCGCATGTGATTTAATTTCTCCAGGCTAATTTAGTGAAGAGTGTAGTTTATTGAGTGGCCTACCTGTCTGCACCAGAGATTACAAGTGAAGGTGATTAAGCATGTGGCTATGTGTTTGCTCTGTTGCTGTGATAGCGGCAGTGACATCATGGTGTCTGATGCATGACCTTTCTTTTTTATTAGCGCACATGCAAACATATAAAGTGCATCCATCCACACACAACAACACACTTGGTGAATGCCACAGGAGTGTGTCATTGTGATTGAGAGGGATGGCTTCTTTCTTAACCATAATTTCATGCATAATGTCACAGATCTGGATGCCGCACAGCCCAACTGCTCTCCCCTGAATCCTAATTCCACATTCAGATTGGTTTTTTTCTGAGATGCCTCAGCAAATCATTCCCCTAATTAATCGGAATGATGCATTGATTTCAACTTCCTTCTCCTCTTTCTTCTGCAATTTTCAAAGGCTTATGAGGGATGCATGTTGAAATAAAAACACAATCAAAGCAGAGAAACAGTGATGACCACAGCTGTTTCAGATGTGGCATTTGATTATTGATTCACTATCATCTGCTGTGCTATAAATCTGAAGAATACACATTTTTAATCAGAAAAAAAACTTAGTAAGAGTAAATGCAAACAGGTGTATGTAAATTTATGTCACATTTTAAACACATCAGTTCCAGTGGGCTTTGTTGCCTTTTTTCTAAGTCGACTGCTTTTTTTTTTTAGCTTTGACTATCTCTCCTGCTCTCCTTTCCCTCCCTCCATCCTTTGCTCTTCAGCTCTAACAGCCCTTGACAGCTGGAGATGAAATAGAAATTTTGATATCAAACACCTACACAAAGGAGGGCTGACCTTTGATCAGTGCACCGTTTGATGTTGTGACATAAAATTTGCATCATGGGAGCCTGGGCAGCGGACACTACCGCAAAGGGCTAATGCCAGAGCCCTGTCAGGGAGCTGCGAAGGTCAAGGGCCTATTAGAAAGGAACAAGCCCTCTAATCCCACACAAGGGCCCTGCACAGCATTTGATGTTGAATACACAGAAATAGAATAGAAAATTGAGCCCTGAGAACAGAGCAGTGACTGTAAGAATATTCATTAGGTATTACCCCATGAGTGAACGAGGGGGGAGGGCATTATGGAATTATTATTAGTGTTTAGAGCAAGATATTCACAACCTCTGCTAATCAAACAAACTGTAACAGGCCTCTTGCTGAAAGAAACATCAACATCCTCAATTTGTTTTACCGCCCAGAGAACATTTCATAACTGCTGAGCAGCTCTGTGCAGGAAATAAAATGGAGATCCTCTCTCTGGTTTGTGTGGGTCGCTTTAGAACATATGGCCCGCTCCATCTGAATGTTGTGTATTGATCTGTGGACAAGTGGATCAGTGGAGCTCTGAAGCTCTTTAATTATTCAAGCTGGCATGTCATTTTTCATGCACAGTCCGGTTTCAGAAGACCAAAAATAAACCTGTCACTTGCACTGTCCATCTTTCATCTGGCCATCAGCTTGCAGCCTCATTAGCTACACAGCACAGGTGAGGAAAGAGGAAGCATAGGAAAGGAAAGGAAAGGAAAGGAAAGGAAAGGAAAGCAAAGGAAAGCAAAGGAAAGAAAGGAAAGAAAGGAAAGGGGCAACACATATATACTGTCTTCCTCACACGCACCCACACACACTATTTAATAGGTATTCAGCACTATGACAGACAATC
Organism: Rachycentron canadum; assembly: GCA_038496675.1. NCBI lineage: Eukaryota > Metazoa > Chordata > Actinopteri > Carangiformes > Rachycentridae > Rachycentron > Rachycentron canadum. The sequence goes on along the minus strand of CM076649.1, from coordinate 15,018,648 downwards.
TCATTTCAGGCAATCTCATCATCTTTCCTATTTCCATATTTCAAAAGATTTTGTAAGACAGTGGGGTTTTTTGTTAATTCATGACACTCATATCAACTTTGACAACTCTGGATGTACATTCATGAAGTTTGTATCATTACAGTGTGTGTGTTCCCAGCAATTACTGTAAAATTCAATGTATCACTTTCAGCGAAATATCACAAGCACAAGAGTGGGACCTTATCAGCATTTCCATCTGTGAGCCAGACTTAGCCTGCGTAATTGACAGCTATATGTGCAGTAAGCAGTGTATGTTTTCTGCCAGTTGACAACTTTTTCTATGTATGTACATCAAGGAAACTTAATAGAATAAAAGCTTAAATACATATACAAGTTTATGAACTTTCTGAATGGGAAATCGTTTCAGATGTGTCAGACAAAGAGGAGCAAATATTAACATCTCATCGTTAACGTCACAATGGGCTATCTCATTATTACATATTATGTTGAAACGGTGTTTGGAGAAATCTATCCACCATAGACCCAACATATGTTGATACAAAATAACATGATGAGAGGAGCAACATCACTCATATATAAATATAAGGCTACAGCTAGCAGCCAGTTAGCATAGCTTAGCATAGAAACTGATAAGGGTTATCAGCTAGACAGCACTGTCTATGCAAATGAACCAACCAAACTTGAAACTTTAAATAACAAGTCGCCATATTGGAGTTAATTAGGATTCATTTAAAAAATATGTATGGCTAATTATTAATTAGTGGTGGTGGGTGGACTTTGATACATTTTGACAGAACTGTTTCCCCCTGTCTCCTATCTCTCTGCTAAGCTAAGGTAACCAGTCGGTAACCAGTTGGTTGATCTTCACATATCTCTGCAAGGACGTGAAAAAGCATATTTCCCCAAAACACTGAACAATCCCTCTAAAGTGTCCGTATTTGTATTTCTTCACCAATACAAGAAGCAGCACCACAGCTTCAGGACTTCACTCTACACTGGTCTAACACTTGAATTTTCACCCCAGTAAATTTGTAGAACAGGTATTTATGAGCTAAGGCCCCTAGAAACAGCTATATGTGTTATACACATGCTATACATAGACATAAGATCATGTTTCATATCAAAACATGTATTGTGGGCAAACCAATGATTTTTTTTTTATTTTTTTTTTTTTTACACTATTTCAATAGACTTATGGTAAAATGTAATAACAATCACTCTTGCAACTTAGAACAACTTTGTCTTGATTAAAATCATCAATCATTCTATTTGAACAGATATCCACTGCTGTGAATCAAATCAGGGCAGAGTTCAGGAATCTTACTCACATCGAGACGTAAAGTGATGAAAAAACCCAAATACAGTCGACTGCATTGCATTACCTCACTCACCATATTTCCTGACACCAGTATGAGGTAAGACTGTTCAGGTCAGACATTTTTAAGACTCAGGAGTTTGCTGGCCTGATCAATAATTTTGTTCTCTGTAATTATCTCACCATTGCACTCATTAATTACACTTTCAAGGCTCATTTCCAGTGTTGGCCAGAGATGCCCATTCTGTGGGAGCATCCACAGGCGTGAGGGTGAGAGAGAGGGATGGTGGAGGGGGGAGCGGGACTGATTAATACTCTGTCTCTCTGTCTAAGGTTGGCTGCCACTCGCAGGGGGTAAAATGCAAGCGCTCTGTCATCTGAGACTTCACCAAGTGGGAGACAAATGAGGTCTTTGGCGGCCAAATCAATAAGTTCCTCTGATGAGCCAAATTTAGACAGCACTGCTTCTGCTTTGAAGTAATCTGCTAACACCCGGTGTAAGACTTTTCCAGAGAACTTCCTGTGTAACCCCTTCTGACTGCAGGGTACGTAACATATGGATTGAGAATCCAAGAGAAAGCTCGCTTGGATCATTGCCTATTGTACTGAACCAGTGAGCCGGTGAAACACCAGGACATTTTACAGATTAGTAAACCAGTTTTTGCAGCTGGATCGACACATCAGTTTGCCATAGATTTTTACAATTACAGGTGGCTTTTAACTGAATCCCATCTTCTCATTATCTGGAAATAGAGCAGAAAAATTTCATTTTTAAAGAAAAAATAAAGGTGGAAAAAGTTAGTCTGTTAACAAACCAGAGCGACGTGTGACGTTGCTAAATGTGATCACTACCTTGCCAACATCTCCATCTGTCTGGGAGGCGGGGTTGCCAGATTGGCTGAATAATTTCACTGGTCCCAAACAGCTGTCAGCTCCTATCTCCACCACGTTCCCATGACAACACCTGGATACACCAGGAGGAGAAGTGAAGACGATGACGTTATCATCGCAAGGTTATAGGGTTTGTGCAGTGATACTTTTAGATTAGTGTTGTCACTGTGTGAGTTACAGTATGAACCAAGTGTCCTCCCTTGATGACACCCCTGTTGAGTGCATCATAGGATACTTGTCCCATATTGCTCAGTGGTGAGAGTCAGTCGTTGCTGACATTGCACCGATTCACTTGTCTCATGCTAATGATCACATTATAATGATTAGTGTTAAGGTTTAAACCCACCAGAGGGCAGACAGAGGTCACTGTTAGTTATACATTCAGCACCTACTGTCCTCTGAGCCACATGAGCAAAGCATCAACCAGCTGCAGCTCTGATGACAACATAGTGAGGTCTAGCAAACTGATGCCATCTGCTGTCTGTTACCTCTGGTTTGTTACCTCTGGTTTTCAATGAAACATGAAACAAGGTACACTTAAGTTCTAAAGCTTTTCTGCGTATTTAAATAACATATTTGCGTGAAATATGATGGTATGATATTCTTCTCCTTCTTTTTATCCTTAGAAATATGCAGCCTTGTGTAAGTCAATGGAAGTGTTGATTAAACTGCTGTCTTAGTTACATGGCATACATATGGCTGTGATCTGAAAACCATTTCATCATTTAGCAGAGGAGAGGGCAAGCGCAAGAGAAGCAATTAAACTGAGAAGATATAAGTGATTTGGCATGTGGATGGGGAGGAGCAAAGGAGAAATGGAGAAAGGAGAAATAGTGGGGTTGAAGAGGAAGAAGAGAAGGAGGTAGGTTAGGAGAGGAGAACCAGCTGTGGTTATACCAAGTTAGTCAGGATACAGCTGCAAGCATAGTAGCGTGTATGGAGGCTTAAGCCAGGCCAGGCCTAAACATAGAGCAGTTTCACGCCTCAGCTGCAGAGAGGTCAACTGGGAAACAGGGGGCAAATAAAGAGACTGGGGGGAGATGATTTTCTGCTTTTGCACAGCTTGTCCACAACACAAGCCAGTTTTAAAGGTGCTGGACTGTATCTGTATGTACTGCCTGAATCTGTAGATATGTCTGACTGTATTCTGAGTGCACAACGCATTATACAACAGCATATGGTAAAAGACAAGTACCTGATCCTGACCATGAGGACAGAAAACAGATGGCTCTCTGTCAGCCAGCCACACAGGTATGTCTCCTCCACCCTGAGAGGCCCAATAAACCAGACAGCCTTTGGCAAACACCACTTGTTGTGGCTGTTTTGAGATTATCTGAGGAAATCCATGTCATATTAAGTAGATTTTACATTGCACAAGTGATTATTATTCGGTTAGACTTTTGCAGACACAGACTTATGTCGCTCATCAGACAGAAAGTGAAGTGCTTTCTTCCTCCACAAGGGGGCAAACTCTCTCCAATATTTGCTGTGCTGTTGGTCCATGTGCCCCTGCTGCACACTCATGAATAAAGTGTACAGCAGTTACTCACACAACACATTAGATGTGTAAGTATGACAAAAGTGGTATACTTGTTTGTTGAAGTTTGAGGCTGACCTGCAGTCGAGTCTATTGTTCAGACAAGGCTTTAAAGCAGAGCTGCCCCTTTTTTCTTCACAGACATGTGTGCCTTTCCTTTCACCTCAGAAATTAATTTCTCACCCTGATACACAAATGTTTCATCCCCTTTTCAGTGATTTTTTTTTCTTCTTGCTTGAGGCAGGAAACGAACACAGGAGGTTTTGTCCTCTACTGTGGTGGGGGTTGAGACCCCCCTCCCAGCAACTCAACTTGATGTTGGGAGATGAGACGGGAAACAGGTGTCACCCATGACCTTCAGTGCTCAAACACTACAGGCCTCACAATCACAGGGGGAAATGTCTTCACAAGCTACTTCAAAATTTCTCCTCTCATCATTTTACCGCTCCCTGACAAATATTAACTAACCCAGGACTCCCACGTTTGTCATCAAAGATTATTTCCATCAGAGTCAAGGAGCATTCAGGATTGTGTGTTTAACATCAATACTGCATTACACTGCATTTCTCTTGTGTTCACATCGGTCTCACCTCCACTCAGAAAGATGACCCCAGAGACAAAGAAGAGAACACAAAGTAATAACCTCTAAATCCCAACAACTGGCTTATGTGAAGCCGGAGACGATGGGGAAGTCTGCTGTAGAGAAGGATAGATGTAAGTGTCTGTGTCCTGAGCGTGTCTGTCAGCGCTGCTACTATCGCCCACTCTGTTTTCCTCATAAGAAAAAGATTAATTCTGCAGATTATCAAGTTCCAATAAAGTATTCACTCTTAACCAGTAATTGGGAGAAGCTGATGCCTTGTCCAGATGTGAAGCCATGAACAAATGGAGTGGTCATCAGACCAAAGAAGGAATGCATCCATAAATGTCAAGTTCAGCAGTCAGCTGAAATAGCTGCAAGTGGCACCATGTTGGCTCTGCACTTTCTGTAGTACTTTCATGCAGTTTATAGTTTGTCAGGTCTGCATTTTGGCTTTTGAGGACTTTTGAAGACAAGAGATGTATGTAAAATATGAAGTGAAATGAGTGACAACAAGATTCTTCTTGAGATATAACAGTAAAATCTAACCTCTCTGTGCAACTACTGCAATCCGACAAACGATCTGAAAATGAGTACAGTCAGAATATTCAGGTGATTTGTGACAGGGAGGTATCTACATAACTTGTCCTAATGCTGAAAGAAAAAACCTCAGCACATCATCCTACATCATTTGTCACCCAGTTATTCTTTGACACAAACTAACCCCTGTCTTTAAAGGCATTTTGTCTTGATTCTACTTCTACTTAGACTGTATTTCATGTGAACAGCTGTATGTCATAGCTTTATGGCTATTATCTCACCACAGACAAGACCATAGAAATCCCTAACCATTTGTCTATAGAAGGGCGCCTGTTTATGGACTAATGGTTATCCTGGTTGTGTGTCTATGGCATGAGCTTGACAGCCAACTGTTTGACACGGAGGCCGCAGAGACAGATGGCAACCAAATGCCTTTTATTGCCTGCCGTTACCACTTGTGTGTCCTGATCACATCAGTCATGAACACTGCAGGGACTACATGACATGAGGCTCTCTCTCCCTCTCCCTCTCTCTCCCTACGCAGGCCTCCAGCCCATCAAATCAAAATGATTGCTGTGATACGATCAGTGATTTATGCTTTTCATATTCAAACCTGCTATATAGGCCTACTGCATGTTGTCAGTGGACCCCATTCCTGGCTGAATGTGTGTTTCTGTGCACATGCAGTAAATGTTTGTGTGTATCTGTTTGCGCTTTCGAGTGTCATATTGCCACACTATGCGCTGACACAGCGCCTACAGCTACAGGTCACACCTGGTGAGTGAGAGCAGTTCACCAGCTGCTGATGCTTGAGTGTCAGATGCACACAAACACACACATGCCCGCACACATTAATACCATATGCACACAACTGTATATTTGTTCATTCCATTCCACTTGCATTGACATAAGCTCCTTCGTGTCACACGTGGTCTCTAATGCATGAATGCATATTTCTAAATTTTGACAAGTGTAATAAAGAATGACAGGCACTATTTTGCAGGCTGCTTATAAACACACGTAATTTATTTTAAAAACCGTCTATAATCTTTATTAAATTTGTTATTAAAAAAGATTCACAAATCAGAAAAGATTCAACACATATACAGTATTTATGTGTGTTGACAAATATACACATACATAGCTATAAATTCTTTACACAAATACTTAATGTATTTCTTGTCTTAGCACTTTAATATAATATTGAAATCTATATCACCACCTTCCACATAATAGTTCAACATCCTGGGAAATTTGCTGATTTGCTGTCTTACTGAGAGATCAGTTGGAGCCTACACATATGTGTGGGACTATTTCTTGGTCAGGTGCAATAACTCCCTTGTGTCTCTGCTGGATGCCTGGTAACCAATGACAACACTCCAGGAACGCGTTTGAACACATTAAACAACTGAGATATAACATGTTAATTAGTCACAAATAGAGAATCCTTTTGAACAGGAGCCCAGTTAGCTGCCTAGTCTTTATGTTAAGCTAATAGGCTACTGATTGTGGCATTATATTTAACAACCATTGGGGTGGGTGGTAACCATTTTTTTCATCTAACTCTTGGCAAGAAGGAGGAATGCACATATTTCCCCAAAAATTATTCCTTTCAATTTAATAAGTACATAATATATCATGAATTTTTGTTAAATTCCTTTGTAGTATCAATTTTATTGTAGTGGTAAAACACTGCAATTCAAAAAGCCTGTTGGTCCATTTGGTCACATAAAGATGTGCTCCAACGTTTATTCAGAATAAAAATTAATTTGGTGTTTAATTCTCTCTGAGAGAACACAGCTGTTGACTGCAAATACAGGATTTCTGGCAAACAATTAATAGACCCAATGTGGAATTATTTAATTCTCTGACTCAGTTAACACTACAGGTTCACTTTGTCTTTGACATTGTGAATTATCCACAGCTCAGCCTTTGTAATTCTTAACTTGGTCATGCTCCACTGTACTCTGTACTGCACTTGGTTGTTTACTTTGTGTCAGCCAAGTAGCAAGCCGCAAGTGTGGAGGTTTGTACTGTGACACACAGCCTTCCACTGATAGCACATTAGGGGAGTTCACACATTGTCCTGGCTCCTTCAAACAAGACAAGCCAGATCAAAGACTGTCTAGACTCATAACAATGGCAGTGCCGTGCTGTCAGAGTAAAGCGTGGAGTCGTCTGACATTTTGATGAGATATAACAGGCATGTCATGATCCTGAATCAAACGGCAATTTGCCGAAAGTGTGTGGCTAAAGTTGGAGATAAGGAATCAAAGTTGAGCTGGCACCAGTTGAGCCACTGTCGGAGCTTGAAAGGTGACGCTAGCAGAGTTACTATCACTTTCTTCCAATACAAGCTAATCTAATCAGTTGTATTACAGTAAAGACAGACTGGAGGTGAAGCTGTGTAGACGCCAGAAGCCCAACACTCCAGAGATTAAACTCCCCTCAGACGAGACAGGAGACAGTCTATAAGAGTGAGTATGGAGAATGAAAGCGACATTTTCACTGCACGTAAGTGACAGATTAAAAACTATTTGTAGAAGATATAGATTTATATTTTATTTATTTATAAAGCATATCAGCTTTATGTTATTTCTTATGTGTTTCAACCCCAAGGTGCCTCTTTTTAACAGCTGTTGATCCACTGCACAAAATGCTAAAGTAGTGGGCCTGTTTTTCTCCAAAGGAATTTCCTCCATGCTCTGCTCTTGTTGACACATATTTGTTTGTGGTGGGGCAGTGAGGAGAGAGAGGAGGGCGAGGTGAGAGGCAAGGAAACCATCATACCCCCTTCTGAGATGGACAAGCTCCTATTATCCCCTCATCCACCCCCCTTCTCCTTCTCTGAGTGGGGGCTTATAATTGGACCTTTGTGCTGTGTGTGAATTCTTTGCCTGCACACACTTTCCCAGACTGTGTCCGGCCACCAAACAGATGGGGTCTGTATGCAGAGGACACACACATGCACACGTTTGCCCACATACACACACTCACACATAGTGCATCAGTGCACAGGACATGTCACACACCCATGCCAGACCCTTCTCATGCCCCATTAATAAAAAAAAAAAAAAAACTTCAAGAAAAGGAGTTTGAGGAGCCCTCGGCCCCTGCAAAGAGGCCTTACACCCCTGAATCGGTGGGTCTGAAACGCACAAAACATTCAATAATGTTTTTGTAACTGGGACGTTTGAAGTCACTGAAGGAGAATGCATCATTTTTGGGAAAAGGGGGAGAGAGAAAGGCAATGACCAAAGGTCTATTGTTGGGTCTTTCCTTGGCTTTGTTCTCATTATTGAACATTGTGGTAAGTAGCATGGCTTTGTAGAAAGCAACATATTGCCGAGGCAACCAGAGCCTGTAATTGTCTGTTAGTACTTTAGAGCTTGCAGCTGCACAGGCTCTTCTATGAAAGAGCCCTGTTTTGGTGATACTGGCAAAGAGAGGGAGTGTGGGGCAGGAGGTTGGTGTGTCTGTGTGTGTGTGTGTGTGTGTGTGTGTGTGTGTGTGTGTGTGTGTTGATGGGGACCTCCCACAACTTCTGTCTTTTATCAAGCTTTCTGTCCTCTTCTGTCTGTTCTGCACCTACTCTCTCATTTCCTTGGTTTGTTCCTGCCGTTCACTCACTTTCCCACCTCATCCTTCACTTTGTCACCAGCTCTGTCACATGCTCTCTTTACTCTTTTCACTCATTCTGTCGTTCACTCCCCTTGTGTTTCTCTCGCTCACCACATTCTCTCTCTCTCTGTCTTGCTCTCTCTCTCTCTGCCAGGTAGCTCTGCATGTGAAAAGATAATGTGCGCTGCACATCTGATTTGCCCCAGCCGCTTGGTAGGCTGTAGGGTCTGCTTCATTTGGACACTCCTATCCATCAGCAAATAAGCTCTATGATCCATATCTCCTGAGGCACGCTGAGCCCATTTTGTATCAGCGCCACAGTGGAGGAAAACACGTTTTTTTCCTTCATGGAAAATGCATGTAGTGTGAACTTCCCGCCATTTAGGAGCAGGACAAATGGAGCTCGGTACTATCACAATGCAAAGCAAATAACATGATGGATTCTGGCAGGGATTTCCTCCAAATCAATAGTCATGCTTTTTGGGATGGAATGTAGCTGGAACATCTGCTGCCCGAGGCCTGACCAACAGGTGCTGCAGAGCGGCACAGTGTCGTGAGAACACAGAGCCCGCTGGGAGCAGGGCAAGGCCAGGTGCTCCAAAGCCATGTTCATCCTGGGAGGGGGAATCCACTTTATTAAACCAAGCAGAACTGTAAACTTGATCCAGGACAGAGTAGAGTTAAAGCAGGGCCAGCTCGCCCACGCAGGCTAACATTGCCTCATGAGGCTCTGTGCGGAGATGAGAGCTTTGTCAAACTCCTACATATCTCCGTATGTCACAATAACATCTATTGATGCAAAGCAAAAAAGAGGAAGTCGAATTTTCAGTATTTCTTTGGAAATGTGGAGCATATAGAGGAAAAAAATGCTTGTACGAGGACAGTTATGTCTGGCTACGTAGTGTGCATACGAGGGGGGAAATTTACAGAGGGAAAAGTATTCAGGGGGAAAAAATAACTGAAACGACACTTCACCCAGAAATGTTTGTTTTTCCCATTTTGGCGGTATTGACATAGCTGTTCCTTCGTTCCGGCCTGTCCTGTCCTTTCACAAACACACCCAGGTGCATGTTGGGAGTGCAGCAGCCAGCCAACCTTGTCGCTGCAAGCCTTCACCACGGCAACAAGCCCAGTGGAATTGATGATTTTCAACACTTCACCCTCAGGGAGTGTGTAGATTGCTGACTACAGGGACTGCAAGGTGTGTCTATGTCAAAGTAAAAGACTGTTACACACGCACGCACACACACACACACACACACACACACAGAAAACATTTAAAACTGGGATTATTACTGAATTCTCTTTTTTCAATAAATGATTTTCACACAACCTTGATAATTGTTTGTTCCTCCCCAACAGCATTCAGACGTGCTGAGCAAATCTTTTTTGTTAATTTGGGTTTCGGTGCCAGAAATGTGGTGTGATATTTCACTGAGAGGGAAGAATTGTAAAGTCCAGCTGTTGGCTTTGACAGCTTTAGAGCACAGCTGGTCTTAGTCTGTGTGTGTGTACGTGGGTAGATGAATATGTGTATATGTGTGCATGTCTGTGTGTGTCTGACATGCATGCAAGTGTGAATTACTTATCCAGTGGCTCATATCCGTTTAATCCAGTCACTTTAATTTTGCTAAATTGTTAGAAGCTGATGTAATGAAGTATAATGCTCACCAATTAATTATGCCTTTGAAATGATACACCCAAGATTAAGAACGAGTGGAAATAACCATGATTAGGTGTGAATAAAATCACTCTATGAAATTCATCATTATTTAAACACTTCTGGGCTGGGACCCACACTTTGCAGAATATAATAGGAGCAATGTAATTATGAATATTTGATTCACCCACTAAGATTTTGAAGATGGATTCAGTCTTTTCTAACCATGCTTACTTGTTATCTACACTATTTCCCCTTGCTCCCACCTATGGGACTCCAGTGGATGGATGGAGGAAGGATAAGGTGTCCTCTCCCCTGGGTGTGGTGGGGTGTTAGATGAGCCTTGGCTGTAACCCACAGGGATCACAGGCAGCACTGTCGGACCCAAACACAGCGTCCTCTCCTCTCCTCCTGTCTCCTCTCCTCTCCCCTATTGTTCTCGCCGCTCCTCCTTATCTGATCGGGCATCCACTCACTCTTATTTGCAATTCTAATGAAAATCAGACACCCGCCCTGCCAACCTTCACCCCTCTCTGCAAACCTCTGCCACAACAACAAGGAGAAAAAGACACAAGAAGAAAAGAGACAGAGAACAGCGAGTGAGGTAAAGGGAGTGTGAGAGAGCCCCTATCAGAGGAGGAATATTATGTTACTGCTGGCCTGGTAGATTGGATTGTCAGATGTCCCAGCAAGGGAAGAAAAAAAGTCTCTTTCATTCTCGGTTGCTACGACAGAGGTCTTCTCACACAGTGAAAGAATCATAATATGATGTTGGCTGTTGGACTGGTTAGGGGACCTAATTACCCCTGCGGGAGGTCTGACACCAGGGTGATCCACCACTCCGTGTCTGGGGAAGAGGTGCAGGCTTCTAAGGTTATGTTTTGAAGTCTACAAGAATTGTGAAGTCATCAGCACTGATATGCATCTACAAATTGAAAAGGAGCTCTGATATCACCTCCAGAGTTTAATTTCAATGGTGTCCCCTTAAATATGTTGTATGTGATATTACAGAATGTGTGATATGACTTGAGGACTCACTCATAACAAGTTCACTGTATTAACCCCATTAAGCAACCTCATCTATCACAGCACATAATCTGCACCTCTCCCTGGCCCTCAGTCGCTGATAGCCGAAGGTTGAGAGTTACAACAGCACTAAATGGGGCCTTTAACAGCCAGCAGACTAAAGAGAGGAAAAGAAGCAGGTGGGGAAGGAGGGAGGTCAGCATGATGCTATCAGTCCATTACAGACCCCTGAGGACAAAAGCAGCTTCTTTCCCTTTCAGTCTGGCCTAGTTGTGGCCAATGCATGACCACTTCCCTGCGCTCCACATACGGGTACCCGGACAAAGAGGCCTTGATACAGGTGTCAAGAGGTGCCAGTCATTTTGACTGGTCTGTGTGCTGAGTTCAACCCATGTTTTAGGTTACTCTCTGCTAAGGGACAATGCAACAGAGGCCCCAGAAGGCCTCCTTCTACCTCGGCCATTGATGTAGACCACCCTACATGGTTAGGGTGTATTGGAGTCTAGATATTGTTTATAATCAGGTTCTGATATCCTGTAACACTGAGAATTTGTTGTAGCCATTGAAGAACACGTGTAATAGCTATAAAAATACTTTGATCAACTTTAGTTCAATTTCAGACGGGCGAGGACAGTGGTATTGTCACCCATTTAGAGGGTGCTGAGGACATGTGGCTCACCCTTTAGCACGCTTGAGGGGTGTGGGCGAAGGCAGGCTGCGGGCCACAGTGGCAGGTGCTGTGACGGATGTCCTGTGGCGTGCCAAAGCAAACACGGGAAGGCTAGGTGGGGTCAGGGTGGGGCGGTCAGAAGGGTAAAGCGGGTATTGTGAGATTAGTGCACCATGGCCCCGCCCTATAGAGAGAGGAAAATGGGAGGGAGAGGTGTGGGCAGTAAAAAAGAGAGGTGTCAGGGCACAGGGTCACATTCTGCTGCATCATTCCTGTGTGTCCCAAGTAATGTGCCAAACAAATGACTTCAGAGCAAAGTGCAGTAAGAAATAACGCAAGGGAGAAAATGAGAAATGTCCAAGTCAGCTTTAATTTCGCAGTCAAACAAAGAGGCAGTGTTTGATTCAGCAATCAACTCTTCATCTACTTATAAGACAACTTTGAAGTCCAGCTCCAATTTGCAGCAGCAGTGGTCGGAGGAAGTATGAATCAGGTAGAGTTTCACTTGCCTCATGTCCTATAATGGCCCACCCAATCATCAGGACATGAGCATTACACAGAACATGTGCACAGGAAGCCTGGAGGTATTGCTGTTACACAACAGAAACTGGATACGCCTTGTTCGCTAACCTTGGGTCCCTGTCCTGCCCCCAGCCCCCCTCGCACCATTATGAGGGCGACGAAAGGGGCACAGAGAATGTGTGAGCTTGAACCTATTCTGGACCCAGCACCGGTGGGCAACTCTTCAGGCTATAACGACATATGAGTGGATAAGATCTGGAGGGTGTGCATTGCTAGCTACAGGCCCTACACACATCTGGAAAAGTCTTTAATGTTTCCATAGCAATGGCATGCATGGGGGTTGGGTGTTGAGCTACATTTGGCTGAAAGGGGAGCACTAGAGAAGGCTACAGGCTGTGATTTTGATCAGGCAGGTCTTAGAGCCTGTACAGTCTCTGTCTGTCTGGATGTAGGTCTCTGGTCTTTTGGCAGTGGGCCTGTCTGGCCAAAGCTGAACGCTGGACCCATGGAAGAAAGAGCCTGATCACATAGTACAAATACATGATGTTCTCCTCTGGATGAGCACCATTGTCAGGGCAGTCATCACATGGGGAAACAGGAATGAGAGTAGCAGGTGGCTGTCTAACTTCCAGTTGCCTTGACCTCGCCTTGAATGAGCCATGGTCCCCAGGAAGCCAGTCAAACTCAATAAAACCTTTTCTTTGTTGTTTTAACCTTTTTCTATCTTTTTCTTCATCTTTTTCGTCTTCTCGTTCCTTATTATAGCTGTCTTCCTGAGTGCCCTACATCTGACCACATGTGAAGGAAAAAGCGTTTATAGCTGTTTGAAACAGCCTCACTTAAAGGCCTGCTGTCTCAGGGAGGGAGGAGATGTGATAATTGCCCCTCTTCAGAGAATCTTTCCTCAAAGGCACTCCTGGTGTTGCAATCATTTTTACAAACACACAGTGATGGAAGTAATTATGTGAGAGAAACATTTAAACCATGTAGGTAGTTGCTATGTGAAGTGAGTTTTGGAAAGGTACGAAAATGATCTGAGCCTCCCACCTATTCCAATGGAATAGTTGTTGGTGGACACTGTTCAACTAACAAACATTTAGACATATAAGCACCTTTATTCTGAATTTGTATACATTTTCAACATGTATCCATAGCATACTGTTTCAAAACCAGGGCTGAAATGTCTAGTCAACCAAGCAGTGTGCATGAGTGGTAAACATGAGCCGAGGAATGTCTGATAGAAGTTCAGAGGTCAGAACAGAGCATGCCTTGGCAGGGACAGAGGGACATAGCCACCTGGTCATCTGGGTTAATTATAAATGAGGCTGGCCACAAGGGGGGAAGATGAGCTGGACAGCTGTCTCTCCGGGCACACGCATAAACACACACACACTCAGGATCATGGCCCATATGCATGGTTCGCTCCGCTGAGCACCAGATCCCAGGGGCCCGTCGTGGCTGAAAAGCCCTTCGCCACAGCCAGGTGGAACTGGGGAAAAGTTCACCATCACAGCCGCCAAACTCTTTTTCACTCTCTCTCTCCATCTCTGTTTCTCTCTTAAGAGCATCCCACGGAAATACAAGATGAAGTATGTTCCTTGGATTGGTCTACTGTAAATCTCTGGTATTCTCATGACTATCCTGAAAGGAAATAGACCTTAAGGGGCCTTTGGAACAGAGAAATTGCTGATTTATCAAGAGTTAGAGAGAAGAATGGCGATCAGTGCTCAAGAGGTGAATTTATTATTATTAAAACCTTATGCCTTATCTTTTGTCTTGAGGATAATTTCAAGCAGTGTATGAAGAATATATTTTGAAGCTGTACCTTCTTGACCCCAGACTACAGATAAACAAACACTGAAGATGTTCATGATAGGCTCTACTGGGCAGGTTCTACTATCAAATAGCTATTTTTCACTGCCTCCCCATGGCTGTGCCCATGAGGCTTTATGCTAATATGTAGAGCTTGGTTTAACTGTGAAATAAATTTCTTTGTGCACAGGAATCTGAAAGCCCACAGGTGCAACTGCATGACACACACCAGCCCACACACTGTTTGATCATGACATGATGATGATGAGCCACACAGCAACAGAGAGAGGTGTAGTGGTAATGACACAGATGAGGGAAGAGGGAAAAAAAGAACATATGAGTGGTAAAGGTGACGGGGGGGAGAATGATGGATAGGAATACCAGGAATAGGAGACACCAAGAGAGTGAGAAATATGAAATTGAAAATCAAGCAAGAAATGGAGCAGGAGTGATCATTTGCCAAAGAGGCTGATAACAGCCGTATGTCTTCCTCACAGGTTGTGAAACTATACACACAGATCAGATTTTGAATATCAGTCATATTCAGCACCTGTGTTTTAACTTGATAATGTTTCCTGGCTGAGTGTTGATGGAGGTAAAATGATAAGGGTGATTATTTTTTGCTGATCTTGTACATAAAGCAATGCGCCATTCCAAACATAAGTCACACAGACTGTGGAAATTTATACTGTGGTCCCCATGAACGAGCATTACTGTATGCAAGTGTCAAGTCAGTGGAAAAGCCATCGCAATAAAGCGTAGGAGTAATCCCAACAGGGCCTGTATTTTCACTTAGGAAACCCATAAGAATCCAAGTCCTGAGCACAATGTCTCCCATGATGCCCATAATTGAGATAGAAAAGATGGCACTAAAGCCACTGTGTTTGAAATAAACACAAAACCTGAGTCCACTGGGCACAATAAGACTGACGCTGGCTCAATCACACTCATGGCACCAAGAGAACACTCTCTTTAATGTAGCAAACAAGTGTGTGTATGTATGAAGTAGCTGATGTTTCATGCAAAACAAAGAGCACCTTTGAAGGTTGCATGAGAGCTTCTTCATTTAAGAATACAATAACATGATACCCTTCCTACAACCTTTTCATCGCATGAATACCATAACAAAAAAAAAAAAAAATCTGTCCTTTTTGATTGTCATACCAATCTTCTTCTTTTGAAGGCCCATCCAAAAGGATCACCACACTTCACTGTAATGCTGTTTGTCAGATCCAAGCAGAGGAACATCCTCAGCCTTTCATTTCCAGCTACAGGCATCTGCCTTTGAAAAACGACAATGTCACCTGTCACTCATGAGCGCCATTAAAGCAATCTGGCCCCCTAACCCGGGAGATCTGATTAAGTGGTCCTGCCAGCATTTAACTTATTAAGAAAATGAAATGCCCTCTCGTCCTGGCTCATCGTGGTTGAAACCCACTGTCAGCAGCACATAGATGTCGGCCAGAAACACAAATGGATGGGGAGCCTCATGTAGAGATGTGGTCTGATAGAAATGTTTCATGGTTCAATCAGTACTCAGGATCAATAAAGTAATTTACTTGATGGTAAGGGAAAAAAAAACTTTCTTCGCTCTCTTATAACTGTTGAGTATCATCATATTCTTGTTTCTTGAGTTTTTACTTATATTAACAATGATAACAAACAGATGCAGTAAGGTGAACTGATAACCTCCAACTCAGCACACCTGAGACTTTCCTTGTAAGAATCCTAAAGGTGCACAATAAAAACACTAAAAATTAAAAATTAGCGCTTTGCTTGTGTCTCATCTCAGTCTCAGACTAAACTTCCTCTGATCAGAGAGGCTAATATTGGCCCTGTGTCACCCAGTTACAGCATCTAGCCACAGCCAAGCAAAAGTTCCAATCAGCAAGTTGAGCCCAGCTGTTGCTGGGGCCGGGAGACATGGAGCAAGGAGTAGGGTGGGCCGGCGACTACATGTCCAGCGCAGGGAGAAGGGAAGAGGCAGAGGTGGCAATGGCAGTCGGAGTGCAGAAAGGGAATGCAGGGGATGGAAGGGATCAGGCTCGAGTGTTGGCTGAGGGATCGGGTGGTGTTTGGCCACTGCCTGAGGAAGTATCATATGCGACACCTTCACGCGAGAAGGTTACTCTGGGCTGAGGCAGCCTTCTGGATCACAGGCCGAAGGAAACGCTGACAGATACACATACACGCAGTCCATACAGACAGACACACACAAGCAGTCTGCTCACATTCACACACAAATATTCAAAGATAAAGGCAGACACTGAATCACATTCTCAGCAGAAGTCCTGTTTGCCAGCACACACACTCATTGATTAATCCATGCACTAGCACAAACATAGCAGCTTCTAACAACTGAGTGGTGAAATTGGAGGGCTCCACCCAAACAAAGCTTAACAGGTCACATTCAGTTCAATAGTCTGCTGTCCCACACAGGGCCTTGGGACCACAAGAACTCTACACCATGTGCAAAATCCTGAACAATCATTTATAATCTCATCAAAACACGCATTATAGCAAGTATTTGAGCAGGAAATAATAGCATAATACAAAACAGAAGTCTCTTAGAAGACAGTGGAAACATTTGGCATATCAAAAGAGAAGCTTTCCATATGAGGCAGGGAGCATTCATAATTACACAAGGATAAAAGAGTACCATTAATCTTGAATGTCAGGTCATGTGCATCCAGCATCATACCAAAAGATACATATATCTATCACTCTTTCATCCATTTGTCCATACAGGGTCAACTTTAGCGCTCATATTGTGCATTTATTATGCTGATCTTAGAGAAGCTCCTTTTTCAAAGTGTCCAATCAGCAGGTGGTGTTCTGGAGATTGACATCGGAGGGAGATGTGATCACAGATAGCTCTCCCTCTCTATTCCACCTGGAGTTGGCCCGACACTTGTGACTGACAGCTCTGCTCTTAATAATTCATCTGGCCCTCAGTGTCTGAAGGTCAGGAGATCATCTACTTGGGCTTGGGCGCTGAGGAGAGGTGGCATTGTCATCAAATATTTATTGAACTGCCGTAGTCCCAATACACTCTCAAAATACACAATCTCCTTCGCTAAACACAGCACAGATTTGCGCCCAGCAACTGCAGTGGAATAGCAACAGCAATGATACTGTTAGACTGTGTGTTTGTGTGTGTGTGTGGGTCGCTGGTTGCAAACGGGGGTTGGGGGGGAATTGTGGCAGCGTCTATATGTGTGCTTGTTTTTGCTGTCTAGTGTAGTGTGCATACGGATTATGAGTCAGTCAAAAGACATAACTGCTGATGAGCCAGTGTGTTAACCTGTTCTAACTGTGCAGCCAGGTGGAAAACAGCTCTGAATGCACTAACACTGCATGTTACATTGCTAATAATCCAGTGTTTTCCTCAATCGTAGAATGAAATTGTTTGTTCTGAATGGGAAATTCCAGCATTTAGCATTTTGTGTCTTACATCTCATCACAGCTGTTCATAATACTTTATGAGAAGAGATGAGATGAAGAGATGTGTGAAAAGATGAATGCCATAGCTCAGGGAAAAGGCATCGCAGATACACTCCTGGTCAAGCCAACACAGACCACTTTGTTTCCATTTGTTTGAAGCCATGCTCTGCTTTCAAAATAGCTGGTGTATGATAGAAAACTAGTAGCAATAGTGTTTGTCTTCAACTCTCCGAATTGCCATAAAGGACCAACCTTTAGATGATTTCTACTTCTTGGAAAGCTGTAAAGAGTTTTATGCTCCCTTCCTCAGTGATGTTGTTCCTGCTAGAGCCTGGTTTCCCAAAGCTTTGACAGCAGAGATAGTTACTGAAATTTTATCATAACCTATTACAGTTATAATTGACTATGAATATGTGAGAATATTTCTGACAAACACTGAAATCTCTCTTTAAAATGGCTGAATGTGTTTGTTTTTTTGTTTTTGTTTTTTGGCAGGAGAAGGTGGCAGTGATATGTGGCCCTAGTTGTCTTTATAGGTTACAATATGCCTTCTGAGCAGCAAAATGTCTACACAATAGATTGAAGGCCACAGTGAGTTGGGATGGAAAAGTGACAAGACAGGCTGATAAGGGTGTTGTCAGTGTTGCTTTACACCAGGCAGCTCTTTGCAAGTAAAGTAATGATGTTGCTGAACTCATCTTTCTTTTAGTCTGACAAGTAAATAGCTGTTAATGCTAACACTGGTGATGTAGCAATAGCTGCTTTAATGACAAATCATCTCCATACACTTGCACAGTGTAGAGCATTCACAAGTCCATGGTCTATCATTAGTCAATTTGATATTTGTTACTGAAAGATAACAGACCTCAAAAAAAGCTGCAGCCAATCATCTGAATCATTATACCCCCAAAAGTCACTTTTCTGGTTCCAATTCAGAGCAAAGTGCTGTTCATATGAAATGTTTGGTGAGCAGCAAGAACCTCCATATGTGGACATGTCTCCACCAGTCAAGCCCAGCAGCTGTGGAACACCAGCAGAACTGATGACCTAATACTAGTCCTGCTTCATCATGATCACTCCTGAAGGAACACACACACACACACACACACACACACACACAGAGACACATATCCTCTCTCTGAAGCCAAGGCATTACGCTCCACTCACTCCCAGATTTCAGGCAGGTGCTGCTGTTGTTTGTCGGAGCGTTTGGCAGTACAGTCTTGGATTGCAGCATTTCAGTGCATCTGTAGCAGCTTGATACGAGCAATTACGTGTTCCTAGTGGTATGCTGCGGACCTAACTCACAGGGCCAAGCTGTTCTAGTAACAGGGTTTCTCAATATGAAATGTTTTATGGCTCTTAGAGACTATTTACTCATGACCAAGTAGTTATCTAACTGTGTTGAGTGTCTTTGTGCATATGAACTTGTGTATATTGTTCATTTTTTATGGACTAATGTGATTGCACATACGGTGTGTGTGGTCATTCAGGTTCTAGGTTGAAGGAAAACAGTGTGTGTTTCCTCAAGGTTTCTGAGAATGAGCCACACAGCAACATTTTGAGGCTCTACTGTTGCTTTTAAATCTGCATATCACACTTTAACAAACCAAACAGAGTGTGTCAGGAGAGAATATTAATACACATAGGTGTGTGACTTGAGTAGGAGTGTGTGGCTATGTGTGCATCTCTCCGGCAATTATAGTCTGTTGCTAAGAAGTTACTATTGTAAATTACAAAGTTGATTATTCATTTTATTCATGAGGTAAGACAGGGATTGTTTATCATGCAGTAGGTGAGTGAATATCTGCCTCAGATTGAGTGTACTCATGCATGAGTGTGGAGTAATTTTCTCCCACATAGAGGCTGATGAGTTGCGCATGTTTGACTGGAGGCAGACATTGGAGGTGGATGTGTCCACAATGAAAAAGTTGGTGTGGTGTCAGAGAGTGGGAGTGGATTTGAGGCAGAGAGGAGAGGAGAGGAGAGGAGAGGAGAGGAGAGGAGAGGAG
>CM076649.1:14954523-14994027 GCA_038496675.1 Rachycentron canadum | reverse complement strand
AGAGAGAGAGAGAGAGAGAGAGAGAGAGAGAGAGAGAGAGAGAGAGAGAGAGAGAATGGCCACCTGGAGCCTCAGCCACCTGTGTCGATACATTATTTCTCCTTTTCTTATTCTTGTTCTCTTGTCCCTTTTTCTCCTGCTCCTACTTTCTCTCTCACACACCAAAGAAGTCAAGGGCATGCAGGTGTGAAGGTTGTGTAAGCAGCTTATCCCAGGTGCAGATCAAATGTTTCTGCTATGACAAACACTGCATAGCATTTCTACATTCTAATACTTTATTAATCTTCTGTTTCATTTTAATTGTTTGAAAAGTCAGGCACTGAACGGCAGATAGGAACATTTGATACATCTGTTGTTTATGTTATATGATACAGAGACTTCAAAGATTTCTTGACAAGGTTAAGCTGGCTGTAAAATCTGTTTTGGAAAAGAATGGAAAACCATTACTTGCTTTTTTTAGGTCAGTTCAGTTCAAGTGAAGTCTTTTTCTCATCCACCGTTTTTGGCAGAAATTTCATCAAATCAAAACCTCACGGTGAACCAGACATGCAACTGGAAAACAGGCAAAATTAGCATTTGGTCAAATAAGGTGCCCAACAACTGTTGCACAAAAGTATGACAGGCAGCTTTTTTTCTGCCACGCCTGACCTTCATGTAAAAGAGCAGGGCAGAGCCTGATTGATAATCTTCTAAAGAGGACTTAGATTAAAGAGGTAAGCTCATCACAGACACACGGACTCCCATCTGACAGTGCCAGGGCTCATATAACTGTCACCAGATGCAGAGTTTTCAATACACCCCATGGAGTTATGATGACAAACTGGCACAATAAAGCATAATTCTCTCAGTAAGTACAGCAATATTTTTCATACGTTCACAGGTGAAGCAAATTCTTATCTGTGTCTTAATAGACCAATTACCTGTCCTGTCACATAGACTGTATTTTAAATTCAGCACTGAAGGGTTAGTGAAAGGCATCTCCAAACTGTTTTCATGGTTTATAGCACCGGAGGTGGGTGGGTTTCAGTCATGCTTGCAGGGTTGTCTGGTCTAAACTGAAATATCACAACTGTACCTAGTGAGTGGCTGCCCGTGGCCATAGTCCCCAGAGGATGAATCCTTTGGTGATCCCCTGACTTGTCCTCTGGTCCCACCATTAGGTTATAATTTAAGGTTTTGGGTGAAGTAATTTAAATGAACTAAAACTTTGATTACCTAACAAGTATCAGTATATACCAACAGTATTTCTTTGCAGCACCTTTAAAAATCGAAACATTACCAGCTCAGTAGGGGAGTGTGTCCGCTCACCTTCACACATTTCTTCAACAGCTGGCAGATGCTTCACTAATCTTTCCAATCAGGCTGGCATTTCCTGTCTGATCTACTGTCAAAAAAAAAAAAAGAGGAAAGGGAGTCAAGAGGAAGATGAAAGGCTAATAATGGAGAGAGCTGGGGTGAACTCCTACCGGAAACATTGGTGTCATTACTGCAGTGCACTGTGCATGTCTGCAGGCACGCATACACATATTCACACCTGCATATGAGTCAGTCACACTCAGACCAAATGTTCGCTCACATGCCTCCGTATATGCATTCATGTATGTTGATATACACACATAAAAATGGGCAGGACAAGTGGAGAAACACAATATGGTAGGCATGCATGTCCACAGAAACCCAAGTCAGCAAAAAGCAAAACATACTGTGCGCTCACTTTTAAACAATATAATGTAGCCACAAGTAAATGTCTTGTTTAATTCATTATGTCTCCATCTATGTCATGGAAGCTAAATATGACATTGTAACTAGAGCAGGTTGTGTTCGAACCAGGACCAGGATGAAATCTGAGATGAGTGTGTTTAATCCAAGATAATAAATCCTCTCCCCACAGTGACTGCCAGACTTCAGTGCTCCCCATCTCACTCAAACCCCGAGTTTGATTTCCACTGCAAATTTCCTGTTATGGTCATGTTTTCATCAACCTAGTGTGTTTGACTTGGAGACTCCTCACAGGTGTCAAGAAGTAGATTATTCTCAGGACACAAGTCTGACTTCTCCCAGCATGAGGTGCAGTATCCAGCAGAGGCTGACATCCTCAAAATGTTTGATTATTTCACTTTTATAAAGGACAAAATGCAGATGTGCATTGTCCTACTTTGTTTTGTTTTTTCTTCTTCTTCTTTTCTTTTTTTCCATAATTATTAAAGTTCTATTGTTGGTGATATTAAAGTGAAGTTCAGGCCTCCACTATCAGCCTGGGCTTGACTGAGTGAAAGAAAGTGAACAGAATATGAACCAAGAGGCAGAGAGAAACTGTGAGTGTCCGGGTGGAGACATGCAGAACTGTGGTCTATCTGCCTTGTCACGCTCCTGGTCTTAAGGAACCTGAGGTGCCCACACTAGATAAGCATAACAAATTCAGCGCAGGAGGAGGGGTGTGTGCGTATGAACAGGAATGGCCAGGTTTGACATGTAGCAGCAACTTACCAGCAAAGATAATCATTCCTGTGTGTCTGGAGTGCAAAAGGTTAAACTGATCTGCAGGAGTTAAGTCGAGATGGAAAAGATCCAGACGAGTGTGAATGACAATTCGTTGCTGTCAGTGGTTGTAATGAGCTAATGAGGAATAAATGCAACCTGTTGAATGACTTCAACAGGGAAATAAAGTGATGTTTACAACATGGGTCTCAGATGTCCAATTCTCATTATTAATCTGAACTTAATGCCTCTCCCCTTCCACAAATCCAGACATCTGCTGTGTAGCTACAGTACATATTGTGCAATGCTAAACCACCAAGAAACTTCTAATTCATGGGGGTTGTGTGGCTTTTTGGATCATGCCAAATGCTGCCAGCCAGTAGAGGATTCAGTTGTGGAGTCTGGCATATGGAAGACATTGTCAACATCTTGTGTAATGCTAGATGTTAAATTATCACATTTGATGGCATGGCAAATTTGATTTTGCAAACTTGTTTTGCGTAGCATTTCGAATTTGTCAAGGTGCTAAGGAATGTTAATTTACACCACATGGCTGATTCTTTTTTTTGGCTTAAGGGTGATAGTTGTATGATTCACTCTAATGAGGTTTCCTTGAATTTGACTTTTTTAACAATGTGCAAATGATTCTTATCTCTTTTGTGTGTGTGTGTGTGTGTGTGTGTGTGTGTGTGTGTGTGTGTGTGTGTGTGTGTGTGTGTGTGTGTGTGTCGAAGAGAGAGAGAGCATATTCGTCCATGCACATGTATCTTTTAGACAGAACTGTGAGATAGAATAAAGGTGCAACATTGCCGTCTTGAACAGGCTGTGTAAAAGGAGCTTATCTAGGTGTGTGTGTGTTCGTATGTATTTTGGCTCTACATGTGAAGCTATCAATGTGAGTCCAGTACACTACATTTCATTTCTTGAACTCCAGCTGTCTCCAAAGAATAAAGTGGAGGTGCATGCAAAAATGTTATGAGTGTCAATCGAGAACTTTTCCAGCTGGATGCAAAAACCTTGACAGTTTCTGGATTTGCCTTTGTTCCACTTTATCTCCAGTGCTTGCTCTTTTATGGGGGAGAAAACATTAGCAGAGGGAAATCTCACTTTACCTTTCTCTTTCTCTCATTCCCTGAGTCTCTTATATACCCGTGCCATTATGTTTAACTTTGACGTTGTTTCAGGGAGAAAGATGCAGGACTTGCAGGCCTCAAAGATGAGGTATGTGGCAAGAGGTCTCTTGTGCTGCAAAGGAATTGGACATACATCAGAAGTAGTGAACATCTGCTAGGTAGTTTAAAAAGCACTTTTAAAACCTGGCTCAGGAAACTCAGGAACACTCAGAAGGCCTTTTGTTATTGTCCACTCCTTTTTCAATAAACAGATGCAGATAAATGGAGTATATTTTCAATGCACAATAAATCATGCTCTATCTCACCTAATACACTGCTCAATACCTATGTGATCGAGTCTATAAAAGTGTTTAATTTATCCTCCAACTTCAATCTTTAATCTTTTCAACTAAACAACTAAGAACAATCAGTGTCACATTTGGAAAACCAGAAAGTTTTGTGATACATAATGATAAAAATCCTGTTGAATACACTTTCGAATACAGTAAAAAAAAAAAAAAAAAAAAAAAAGTCTTTTCAGGAAGTTTTTACCGTTGTCAAGAGATTTGCACAGTATGAGTTATAGCCCACATCCCCGGGCTGAGTAGTTGTGGTGAATGGTGAGTCCGGTATTGTCTGAAGATGAGGGCTAAAGCTTCCTTAACTGGGTTTCTAATTAACCCTTAGAAGACAAAGTGAAACCTTTGCTGCTAAAATGTTTTACAGCATCTGGATTCCTAAATGTATTGTCAATGATGACTTTGGAGGAGATGTAGACATTCATTCCATGTGCAATTTTTAAGTTATACGCACTTTTAAACACATCCTATAGTTACCACAGCCTGGAGAAAGAGGACACACACACACATTCACACATACACATGCACAGAGCCTTCAGCGCTGCTCTGTGGGTCTTAAGTGTGCATAACATGGCAGCCATTATCCCATTAGCAGCAGTGGTGGCCTGGGGGCAGGCAGGGGGATGTCGTTGTGGAGGTTGAAGAAAGCAGCAAAGAAGCTGGCATTAAATAAAGGGGGTAAAGTCAACGGAAGGTGATGAAACAGCAGCATAGGCAAAAAAAAGAGAGAGAGGCAGAGATGGCATGGGGAACAATGAAGTTGAAAAATGTTTTTAAAAAAAAACGTAACCAGGATGTACCCACAAAAATCTCCAAATAACCACTTAGATGAAAGCGCTGGGAGACCTGTTGTGTGAATATGATTACTACTGTACCAGGCAATCGTTTGAAAGCTCTTTAAAGTGCCTGTTTTTTTGGGGTTTTTTTTTTTTCTTTGAGCTTCAGTAGAGGCCCTGCCAAGCTTGATTTGGCCAGAATCCGCAGACCCCAGCTCCAAAGTCAAGCTCCCCTTTGAACTGCCCAAATAATGGACTTCTCCAACTGCTTCATTATAACATGCTAATTTCCATTATGATTGATTAAACCAAACTGCTCTTCTTCTCTGTCATAGACCAACCCCAAGAGCTCTGTGCACAGCGGGAGCATAACGATGGGCTTATGCAAACTCTCTGTACCCTCTCTACTCCCAATTAGACCCCCCTCTTTCTCTTTTTCTTCCTTCCTTGCCTCCATAACTTCAATTCCTCACTCTCTCTCTCCATATTCAGCTACCCTGTCCAGGCTCCTTTCACAAGATCTCTATTGAAGCCAGGGAAAAAGGCTCAGCAGCAGCAGCTGGCCACTCTTTTCTCCAGGGCAGGTATAGAGGGGATGGGAGTTCTCTGCATGAGCGAGCCCCACTCCTCCAGCTCCATTCAGCTCTGCTTTTGGCTCCGCTATTCACCAGGGCCCTACTTTGTCAGAAGGAAGGGAGCACAGGGAAAAAGGAGGGCTCACCCTTTTCTCTCTTTGTACTCCACATAGCTATACAAGCGTTCCCAAAGCCTCCGCTAATGAGTAGGCCACCGCAGTGCTGTGAGTGGGTTTGAGAAAGAGAAAAGGTTTGATTAATATGGGTTCGTTCTCTTCACTGATGGAATGTCAGTCCTGTGTTCATCAGCCTGCTGGGTGTAAGTACATTTGTGTTGTGTATGCCAGCTTTAGAATAATTAGAGGGAGAACTGAGCAATTAAATGTTTCGTTAAATGTACAAGTGCAAATGCAGTGAACTGTGGTTTTATGCTTCAGGGGGGAAAGTGTAGCAGTTCTTTTAAAAAAATGTTTCTCTGAACCTTTCAACACACACACACACACACACACACACACACACACACACACACACACACACACACACACACACACACACACAGAGTGGCATCAGTTAACACACCATCTAATTGCCATTTCTCCACAGTTAATGATACACTTAAGATAATGTAATGACGCTGAATGAATCGCTCGTAAACATATACAACGCACACCAAGTGAGCACCATATGGTCCTCCATGCAGTAAATGGCTATTCGGTTACTTCAAATAAATTGAATTTTCCACCTCTGGCCTGTGGTGCCATTGAGTGTGTTTGAAGATCTAATTGAATTTAGACTGGTGGACCATTCTGATTTAGCTGGCTAATTAAACCACTCAGTAGATGTCTAAACGCTGGGCCTATGTGTAACCAGCCATGAAATGTGACAGGTGAAAGATAGGACTGGTGATTTTATATTTCATGTGTTTAAATGAGGTAGAGTTCAATGTGAAACACCAGGGAAGAAACTGACTTTTAGATTTTAGAGTAAAACACGCATGATTAAATACAGACAGGGTGCCGAGTTCAGTAATTCTAACAGTGATAATTATATTCTGTACAACAACAAAAGCTAAACCTAAAACCCTCCAGACGCTGATGAGAGAACAAGAGTGATACAAAGACAAAAGACTGAATGAGATCCCTTCTTGGTACGAATGCATTCACACTAAAAACACCAAAACAAAGAGTGCTGGCAGACAAAAAGCTGTTTGGCTGCTGCAGCCGTGCAACACAGAAGTCACCTTTCAAAGACTGAAACAAGCACATTCCTCTCCTTACACAGAACAAAAACTGTTCCAGGCCATCGCTTCTTTTATGAAATATTCAATTGACAAGGCCTATTAAAACAACCATAGCCAAATACACAGGAGAGTTGCCCTTCCCCTCCCTGCCTGTCAAAGAAGCTGTAAACCAACAAACCATGGCTTTGACTTTGTCTTCGCAGGGTGAGGATGTGAGTAATGTAGACACAAGTAAACACCTGTTGAAAGGACATGGAAACTAACTGCCATTTTGGCCCTACTTTCAACAATGCATACCTTCATTGCGACTGACACTTGTGGCTTAAAGTGTAAGCACAACAGACAGGGCGAGCACCTCTAACCACGCCTCCCTCATGATGGAACAGGTTAGGGAGCTGGTATGGTTTGTCTCTCATCGCTTGCCGTTGGGCCGCCAAGCTGCGAGTTTTACCTACTGACAGGAACTTGGCACAGCACAGCCTGATTCACTCTCCTCATTAGACAAACACTGATGAGAAATGTAAATGTTAGCACACACTTTCAATACGAATAAAAAAATAATAATAGAAGGAGAAGAATAGTCAGAGCCATGGTGTTTAGACACCTGCAGATCATCTGGTTGTGTTGAACACTGACAGCCACACCACAGCTGAGCCTTCTTTAGTCAGACTACTTTTTCATTTCACCTCCTCCATTTTTGGCTGTTTACTTCATGAACTAAAATATCACTTATCTCATTAATTGTGGAGGAAAATGTTAACACGTCCAATAACTCATTAATTTGATCAAATTTCAATCAACATTTCAAAATAATGCAAAATATAAAGTTTGTAACTGTTGTTTTGATGATGTTGGAAAGCATCATTTCCTCCAAGAGGTAGCACTGTAACACTTACAGTAAAGTAAGTCAACTTGATCATTTATGTATCACTTTGACTCTGTTGGGTCTGGGTTTCTTTTATTTTTGAACTGATTGAAGAATCAGTGTCAGATATAGTAAACTACAATGTGCAGAAAACCAGCACAAACAAACTATTCCGAGATTGTAGCAAATGTGTCAAGATTTTCTAAGATAAATGAATAGGACAATGACAAGACAGGACATGATAATGAGTGCTGTGCATTAGGAAATCCTGGAAAGGAAACCTTTTGTTGATGCCTTGAAGATGAATTTAGTTTCCTACACTCTGAAGATCACTTGGTGCAGTACTGTGCTGTATGTAGACGCATGAAAACTCACATGTGAATGTAGAAATTTGGCTCCTTTGAAAATTCCCCAAGACACCTTAGCATTCACCTCTGGACATCCACCGAACAACAACTCAGTTGGATTTACACACTATTACTCTATGGTGATGGACTCACTACCAACCAGGTACTTGCACAGAGGTGTTAGCTAGTTCTCTATATATCATTGAAGTTATTAATGGTAATGAACTGTCAATCGTGTAATCGTGACTTCTATGTTTCATGGCTGCAATGGAAGAGGTACAACAGAGCCTTTGATCCAGAGTGTGTTAGACTGGAAAATTTGGTCTAATGCCCATGTGTGTTGCCCCCCCCTATATTTTCTCTTCCATCTGTCTTGCTTTTCTCTTCCACTCTTCACTCATGTTCTCCCCCTAGTAGGCCACATATCACACCACTTAGCAGGCAGCCTGTTATTGAGAGAAATGCCCAAACCGTTTCTGCTTCCTATTAGCAAAGCATCTCCGTGTTCCTGCAACACCCGTTAGCCATCCCAGTCGCAGTATGATGAGTTGGCTGGCTTTCATGCCTCTCCATTTTATAGCTGATGAATAGCTGCAGCAGATGGTTTGTTATCTTTGAAGATTCCAGTTAGACGAGCGTGATGAATCAGTCCAGGCCTTACACATCCATCCCCCCCCTTACCGTCGCCATCAGCACCATCACCATCACATTACCTCTTCAGCACCAGAAAAAGTGAAATGTGAACAATATGTAGTTGGCTTGACAAACACACCTAAGAGGCTACTGCTTTCACTTTTCTCATACCACCCTCAAAAACTTCCATCCTACTCCAGCTGTGTAAACACCAATATGGTTGGTGTTAGAAACATACACACAGAAAAAAAAGACAGGGGCTCATCTGGTGCAGTCATTATCTTCTTTATAATGCACGCTCATGACAGGCTCACGTCCACTTTTCTCATCAGTCACATCTTTACACAGCAGCACACAGGAGAATGGGCATGGGTTAGTATGAAGAGCGAACCAGTTATGGTAGCAAAAGCTGTTAATGCTTTCCTTACAATGTGGATTCTTTGTCGAGCCCCCGGTTTCTCAGATGATAAATCAGTCCATACACTGAGAGAAATATCACCCCAGGATGGTGCCATGTGAAAAGTCTGAGCCCTCAAGGAAAGAGACTAATGTCTGGAATGGGGTGCACACTTTGAGTGGCTCAGTGCCATAAATTTATGTAAAATACAATACAAAACATGAGCACAGGCCTTTTGCAGTGACAACACATTGGATTTGTAAGCTATTATTGTGTAATGCAAAACACACCATGTGCTGTCAGTTGGAGGAAATGCCTACTTTCAAAACTAAATGAAATGACTATATAAATTAAATATTAAAAATTGGGTCACTGTAGAGTACATCAAGTTCATCACACTTTAGAAAACAGAAACTGGCTGATCTTAATTGCGCTGGATTTGAAAAGACGGCAGGTCACAAGCCTCCACATTAATGCACAAACATTTCTTGTGAGAAACCTGAGCTTAGGCTGTTGGTCAAAATTTTAACCTGCCATTTGCCTGCTGCATTAGTAATGTTATTTGTGTGCCAATTCATCATGAGCAGGTCATCCACCAAATAAATCATATTAAAAGACATGTCAACGGACCTCTCAGAATAGACCCCCAAAGTACCTGGTCCACATACCCAATCTGCTGAAGGAATATCAAAGTGCAGGGTTGAGCATAGTTGGGATGGCTGCAATTGTAGCCATCCTAGGAACAAAAATGTGCACAGGACACAAAGTGGCTGAAAGAACAGCCCTGAAAGAATAAAGTGAAAATGAGATGACAATTCATTCTCATTATCAAGCTCAGAATCCAATACTCTGCCGTAAATATGTGAATTCAATATGTCTAAGATGTAAATTGGGTCAGTGGCAAATTAATTCTATATATTTTGACAGAAACATTAAAAAATTATAAAATGTGAATTAATACTGTATACTACCACATAGTGCAGAGGAGTATGCCTATTAGACTACAGCTTAATTGTGATAAATTGCTGCTATATACTTTCTATATTTCTATATACGTTGTATGTATTCAAGTATCCAAACAAGCTCCAACCCTCAAAGTAATGTAGACAATTCAGGACAAACTATAGAAATTTGTTGTCCTCCCATTACTAAATTTTCCATCCCCAAATGAAGTGATGTTTTAACAGGGTCTCATTTCTCAGATATTTTCCTTGCTTCTAGGAGCTAGAGGCCTCACCTGTAGGCTACTGCGCTCACTCACACATGCATGATGCAATGTGAAACCTTCGTCTCTTCATTGGAAAAGGAACGAGGAACTGCCTGCAGTGCTGCAGGTGTGAATATCTGTGGCCTTGCTACTGTGAGTAATAGCAATGAAATCCGGGACTTCTCCCCACAAGTCATCATAACAGCTCTGACAAAGTCAATCAATGCGATCTGTCAGTGCCAGGAAAAATATGTGATGAGAAAAAGTGTTCATGGGGCCAGGAGCCTGACGGGACCACTGATTTATCACAGATGTGCATTTTGGAGATAACGGGCGAACATGACTTCAACATTTGGGAAGAATTTTGTGCTATCATGTGGCCATTATATACTCAAATGGTGAAAAGATCAGTCTGGATGCACAAAACACACACAGACGTGCCTGGGTGTGCCCCGCACGCAAGTATACACACCTTGTTAGCACACAATCACAAACACAGATGCTCCAACACACCTGCACAAAATATCAGCTTTTACACAGAAGGAACATACAGTGGTGGAGGAGGTATTCAGATCATCAAGATTGCAGTGCGACAACATAAAAATACTCTCAGTAACATTTGCGTTGAAGCTTTTCCATGCATTATTATCAGCAAAATATGTATATGTATAAGTATGCAAACATAAGTAGAATGGCAATTATTACAATATCATTATCTTATTATTATGTAAATTACTGGATATTACCAATGCAATATCTTATACGCAGAATATTAATTGTTTATTTGGTCAATAAAGAGATTATTATTAGGCCTTGTGTTACTTTTTGATACACTTGTACTTGCAACAAAGCAATTCAGTTACTTTTACTTAATTAAAAGGTCTGAATAGTCGTTTGACCAGTCCTACTGAACAGTAAAATGGATTGTGTTGTATTAAAAAAAAACTTTAAGTAACTTAGAAGCTGTTAAATAAATGAAGTTTGCCTCAAATATATTATTGAGTTAAGGGATGAACACTTAGAAGCGGTACTGTACTTGAGTAACCTATTTCAATAAGTGTACTTACTGCCTTTCATTGCTCAGATTCATGCTCAAGCTAATTCACATTGTCGACTAAACTCACGTATCCAGGTGGTATTTTATCTTACTTGACAGCACATTTTGAATTGTTGAGGTGGATTGAAGCGCACATCAAGGGAAGATATAAAGCAGTTGCAGCCCTTTTGGCGTGCACTGGACACACATACTCACTCACACCTGACAGACTCCTAACATTTTCCTAATAAAACAACATGAGCTAAATTCTTCAGAATGTGACAAACCGAAGAATTGAAGAGTATATCATATGAAATGGAGGTGAATAATATAAGCCTCCACCAATTCTTTCCAAATCTATTAAGTGGAGTTAAGATAATTATTGATGGCACTATTAATTGAAGTGATGGTAGAATTAGGCCAAAACACTAATGGCTTGCCTTTTCCTGCAATTCCCTATGTGCAAAACTGGAGGAAACAACGCAGTGTTCATGAAATCCTCTCTTTTACAGGTCGGTACTTGATTTTAGTCTCATGAACAAACACTTTAAATTGAACTGTTATGGCATTCAAACCAATTATGTTGTTATGGCTTGTTATAATGCGATTACAGAGCTTGATCTCGGTGATTGTCTCTTTAAGAAGCAGTGAGAGTGAGTGGAGGTGGTGCGGTTTCACACCCCGGGGTGGGAAACAGAGGCGGGTCCACAAACCGCTGAGTGACAGCCGCTCAAAGGCTCTCCAACTCCGCGGTGCACGGACAGCCAGCAACGACCAATGAGGTTAGGATCTGGTCCGTCCGTCAAATCACAACAGCCAATCACCGCGAGGCGAGGGCGGGACTTGGAATCGCTGTTGTGCATCCAACGTGGGACGACGGAGCGAGCGACCAGGGGAAAAAAAGGAAAAGTATCTCAAGAAAGGAAAAAACTCATGGTGGAGGTACACAGTCGGAAGGAGGTGGGGGACTCTATTTTACTATTAATCGGATAGTCGAGATTTTGTGACCACAGACTGCACCTGATAAGCTTCTGGTTGAGTTCGTCTGGACCGAGCGTGTTATTCCAAAATTGGATTTATTCGGTTACAGCGGCGAAGTGCTGTTGAGGTTTGGACGATACACAGCGCTCGGCTTCAGAGACTAACGCTGGAGTTTTCTGCTCTGCTCCTGCGGGACTTAACTTATTTACTACACCCCCAACTTTGTGGCGGAGTTTGTGTAAAACGCCAGAAGTCGCCGGGCGTCCGGTTTGTGAGGTTTTAACAGTTTTGCTGCTGTTCCGTTGATCAACAGTTATTTCGGGAGCTGCCCGGGCGCACGGCGTCCTTTAACGTTTTACCGTTGCATGTTTTCAGACATGTCACACAAAGTAAGAAAGTAAATTTTAGCCTTTTTATGGACAAACTCTATCAACGTCCGTTTAAGTCGAGGACGACTTACAAGTTCGCTGCTTACTGTGAATCTCCTTTTGATTTTTTTTTTTTTTTTTTTTTTTTTTAAGCCCGCGTCGGACACCAGAGGAGAAAGTTGGACTGGGAACTTGTGTCCTGAATGACTGTTAATGGGATGGAAGACGTCTCACTCCACCATAGTTGTTTGTGCTAGTCTCTGTATGTCAAGAGGACAATTAATGTGCTTCAAAAGACACTCAGCCTCCTCAAAGCTACATTAATACTCCAGTTTGTGGGTCCGAGGAGAGAGCTCAACGGCCGCGCTATTAAAACTGGATACAAAATGGCGGCGTCCCTGGGACGATTTGGATATGTTTCTCGTTGTGTTTTTTATTTAATTTTGACGGTCGAACTGTTCAACAGCCTTGGATTGTGCTCAGACTTGCCTTGTGCCTACAACTGTACCTGCAACGGAGATTCAGTGGACTGTAGCGGTCTGGAGCTGACAGCTACGCCTCTGGACCTTCCAGCCCGGACTGTTTCCTTGTAAGTAAAGCGCTTAGTTGCCCTAGCCTATTTATTGACCAGCCCATAACGGGGTAACAATATTTGTAAAGAAACGAAAAGTGCACAGTAGCATGGAAACTTTAAAACTTTTTGCCAACGACACGACTACGAGCACCTCGGGTGATGCGGGTTTCTCTCTAGGAATCCCGCCTGAGAAGATTTTTGAGGTTTTCCCTTTGAGTTGCATAAATGTCTGTCAACTGAAACAAGGAGAGCGAGGACATCTGTTATAGTAGTTGTGTCTGGTCCTTCTTCATGAGAGCAACTTTGAGTTAAAAATTAAGCTGATTCTCATTTAGTTTTTGGGCGCCCTGTTACCCCCTTTAAGTCCCCCGGAGGTCCCTGTAACCCACTCTGGAAACCACTGGAACATCACACCAGCAGCATTTCTCTATGCTGAGACAGTTGTTGTACACCATGTTGTGATATTAAGACTGTCATGAATTAAATATTCACACAATCTTTCAAAATAAGACACCATCGGCAAAATGAAAGCTTAATTGCGTTTGTCAGAAAATAGTATGTTTATATCACTATTTACTGACATTTTGCAGTATGTGCTTATTTAATTAGCTTTACAGCAGATCAACAGGTGTTTTGCAAAAAGATGGATATGCACAAACAATACACACCAATAAGTTGGCATGAAATGCCTTGCTCAAGGGCACATTTAAATCATTGTGGGGGAGAGAGAAAACTTAAACTGCGCCTTTCAAATCCCTATTAATATACCTTTTTGTTTTAGACTCATCAGTTTATAAAGCTAATCTGCTTCCATTCATCAACATCCAGTTTATTCTACCTTAATTTTAAGTTATTGTCTGTGCCAACTTAACTGATTTCAGAAATGTAATTGAATATTACATGTCATGACTTGTCATTGTCATCATCATCATCTTTTGCAGTGTGTGATTTTTGAGGTCTTTCATAGTTTCTGACACATGGATACTAGACATGCTCATTCTAAGGGAGCTGTCTAAAAATGTATTCATGTTTCTAAAGTCGGAATGAACAAACTGTGCCCTCGGGGTGAGTAAACAAATAGACCCAAACATGTCATAACAAATAAACCTCTGCTTTATTCAGTCAGATTTATGACAGGTATTATCCTAATTCCTGTTTCTGTGTTGCGAGTCATTGTTCACAAATTAAATTTTGTGTAAGTTAAACGCCAGTCCCTCGGGTTAGGACAACAGTAGAAACCCTGTCTGACAGCTCATTTAGGAAATAAGCCAATTTGGGACATTTTTTTGAAATGCACTCCATTGTTTAGGGAAATTCAGTACTTATAAAGCTGAATTGACTAATTTATTTACAGACAACACTACCCTCTGTCCTCCCGATCAACATTTTGGCTCTCTCTGCACCATAATCTAAACAATGTCCAGTGGCAATTGTGTTTCCTCACTGACAATTAGACATCTTGTTTTAAACTCTTTTTTTTTTTTTTGCTGGGAGCTTGGGGTTAAAGAGCAAAGACCCCAAGACTCCGCTGACTCCCCGGTTCCAGTGTTAGGCAGTTTTTCTTCCCCCGGGAAGTGAGGAATGCAACTTAAAAAAGTCCTAAAAAGATGAATAACAGCACTTGTGCACAGGTAGCCTGGTTGCCTCGAAGCACCACTTAGCCAAGTTCAAGTGCAGCCGCCGTCTATCATGCATGTACGCAGACACACACTGCTCTCCCTGTCCTCATGAAGAGTGGACAACTATTGTGGGACCACTGTCCCAGCTGAAACAGCTGCTCTAAACCTTTTGGTGTGTGTAATGCTAGGGTGCTGTCTGAGCACTCACTCTAAGTCTACTTCTTTTATCATGGCCAAACCTTATCGGTCAAGATTTAAGGGCCCGCAATCTTGGTGTTTTCAAAGGGAATGGCTTTATGGCTTTGAATTTATCTTTTAAAACACCTAGGTTGCATATTTCCACACCACTTGAGATAGTCACATTAAACTGGCAGGTAACTCAAAGGGAACCAGCTCCATTCCTCCAAGGTCTGTAACGGAGCCAGATTAGTAGATGATTACTGTAAACCTAAAGAGACAAGTACAGACAATTTCACTTGTGGCTCAATGTGATCACATTAAAAAGTAACTTACACCAAGCCCTGTCTACTTGAGCGGATTGAAATCAATTTTACTGTTGTGGATTGACAGATATTTTAGTTTTGGAGTGCTCAAAAATGAGATTTGATTGTGGGTATATGTCATTCATAGACACAAGTTAAAGTATGATTACAGTATTATTATAGTATTATGATTACAGATTAAAGTATTACAAATGATATACCAAGATTATACTTATAGTACAATGCTACAGTAGTACTTTTATCCTTTCAGTAAAGCTGACTGAGAGTTTTAGCGTGAATAATGGTTTAGTTTTAAATAAAGTGAAAAAAGTTAACAAAGTTGACCTTTACTTTCTGGCACGTGAGCCAAGTGAAATCAGTGTGGAATCAGCTGTCTCTGTTTTGTTTACCCCACGGACGGAGGGAGCAGGAGTAGCAGTAGCAGTTGTAGTGGTGGTGGTAGGAAGGACATCATTGGAGGGTTTAACTAAATGCAAGTCACCTAGGCCAGCTTTTGTCCTTCTCTCTTCTACATAATTCAGATGCAAGGCTCAGAGAAAATCTCAATACCTCAAAATACCTGTAGGGTCCGACTGTTAAGTAAAGAGCTAAAACCTTATTGCAGTCCACTTAATCATACATACATTGATGTCAAAAGCTGTAAAATTAAGATCGTTCAAGCAGAGACCATAAATCCAGCCTAAAATGATGGGAAATTTCCCACCCTTTTGTGTGGGTGAAGAATGATTGCACTGTCATGTAGCTGTTTTAATTATCATTATACAGGCTCTTAAATTGGGATTACAGTAAGGAACACTGCTGTGCTACCCCAGGGCTTGTATTTATACAGCAGCTTCTACAAGGAAATAGTTCTTAAAGAGAGCCATCCAATCTCCTCTAGGGTCTAGGAAAGTTGCAGGGGTTTAGGGGGACTTTCAGCAGGTGGCAAATAAAATTGGCAACATACTCACACATTCTGGTTGATGTCAAAATCTTCTTTAAGTGTCTGGGATGTATTGCTGTGACAGAGAACCTACTTCACAGGAAAAAATACTATTGATGTTGACAAGAAAATACATCTTCAACAGCATAGATTTTTCCACCACTAAATGTGATTTTTAAAAAAAGATTTTAGGAAGGGTGGTTTACTTGGATTTGTCAATGTCATGAAACATTGTTTTAAGTAGCAATGCAATAATTCTCAATGTTGTGGTTAAATTGTCCATGTTCACATATGGCACAGACAGAAACTGAAAGTAGACTACTGGCCCTGTGCTGCCTACTTGAGTATTGCAGCCAGGTTAATTTAACATTTAATCTATGCAAATAAAAAGGAGGTTTTGGCTAATCCATAATATACAGTGTTCAAACTCTTGTGGGATTGGGCAAAACTCTTTGTGCTACTGTTCTCACCACAAGTGGCTCTGTTTTAATTCAGTAATTCAGGGAACCTTGATAAGTATTTGTCCAGAAAAAAGATAGGTGGCTAGAGGGTGTATGTTGGCAGTTTATCTATCAATTTGGTCCTAGCATGCCTGCCGCTTTTTGGTGAAGAAAAGCCCATAACGCTTTCCACTTGTCAAAATAATCTGCCTTCAGGACCCTGATTTTAATGGTCCCTTGTGAGAAAGTGCCCTTGATGAGGATCGGGGAAACATCATGCTGGCACATCTTGGCAAAGAGGCCTGAGTAAAAAAGAAGAGTTTTGAACATATCCTTAAAAAGAAAAAAAATACTTATTACAACTTATTTAAATATTAATGAACAAATGTATTTCAAGAGCATTGATTATATTAATTTGGTTAATCAATTATTTGTCATATCCTTGTATTCACCGACAGGTTTTCAGGGTGAACACATTTGAGGTTAAAGGGCTGATATAGCTTCTTTAAAGCTTCTGCAGTCATAAATATCTTTGTCAAACACATCCTGTACTGTCTTACATCAATGCCTGTAGCATTTAACAAACTGACCACCAGCCTCAGATGTTTGTCCATTGCTTCTGAATGATGAATAACCTAATATCATTCAAAGCAAGTTTGCTCTCACGCAGTCACATATAGCCTCTCAGGAGTGGTGCCTTATCTTATTTGCAGCCACGGTAATGTGTATAAAAAGCATTTTTGCCCACAGTACCACTGGCGTAATGGGATTTTGCAAGTAAATAAAAGCATGAGCATTACTAATTTTGGCTGCGATTACTGTGGTTGGATAGAGATAAAGCAGATGCATGGTGCCTGTTTGCCAGCATCTTTCTCATGTGAGATTGTAAAATCTTTTTCTTTTTTACAGTTACAGAAAACCAAAATTTTTTTATGGGGTCTTTATTTTAATTTCTCAATGGGGTATCCTTCACCAGCCTTCACTAACTTGCTCTGGTGAAAACCAAGAAGCAATCTGATCTTGATTTATCATCCTTGTAACCTAGCATTTCCCAAGTGGTTTTCCAAGCGTTCTAATGTGTGACCATAATACATGGTGTACACCAAACGTTCTGCTGCAACTCAACTCCAAGCCGTAAACCTCACAGTACAGTCTTATTGGTAAACACCACCCCCAAAAGTTGGTTTTGGCTTCTGCCCTCAGGAAATGGGTTTGTGTTGGTGGTTTCCTGACAGGCTGGTTGTGGACTAGTTGGTAGAGATGGGTGTAGCGACATATTACCTGGGCTGGGGGAACTGAGAAAAGGTGGAGGGACATTTTCCGCTCACTGCATGGAAATGTTTTGTCAATGTCATGGTCTGCTGCTGCTGCTGCTGTTGCTCCTGCCATTAGCCTGGTTCCACTAGTTGGTGAAAGTCTCGTCATCATCACTGGTCAGAAACCTCAACCACTGTCACACATGTTTTAACACACAGAAGAAAACCAGAGGGAATTAAACATTACAGGACTGTCTGCTTGTATGTCACACATTGTCAGACACAAGTCTTTTATTTTTAGGTAGTCAGACAGTGGGACTATGATGACCCTTGGCTCAGTGTTTCTTTCATGGCCACTTCTGCTGTTCTGAACTTGATGTAAGGACGGATGGATACATGAAGGCTTAACTTCACAAATGCTTCCTCTCTTATTAAAACAGATGGACATTTCAGCAGTTGGGGCTCAGCTGCAGTAACAGCAGCAGTACTCAGCAGGGCTGAGCCCCTTGTGGTTTCTAGGGCATTTCTCGCTACGCAGTCTTGTAATCTTGTGGTATTGGGGGTGATTATACCAAGTTTGTTTATTGTCATAGTTTCCTTTGCCTTGTGACTTGCATGTCCATTGGCAGATATTTAATGTCTCAACTCAAGCGTTTGGAAAGGTTTAGGGTGATATAATCATTGGCACTGATTTTTATCAGCTGCTCTTCGCTTTTTCCTCTTTTATCAGGCTGTTTTGTGTGAAGTTGGATAGTAAAAGTACAGACTGTTTCTATATGGAAATTTTAAAGTATGAATTTATTTTTTATTTATTTATTTATTTTTTATTGTAATTGATCCCCTTAACCTGCTCATGTAAAACATTAGTTGTGAACAAATTAGCAAGGAAGAGCTAAGGTTGAGCTCCTACTCTAATAACAACAGATCAAGTCTGACATTAACATGAAGATATGGAATGAGCTCATGGCCTCGCACTGGCTTTAATGACAATCAAACAGCTGCTGCCACAAGTCATTCTGCTGGAATCCAGTCAGCAGAATGGATGGCCCTTTTGTGAAGACACTTCAGAGCGCCAGGTTTTTCCCCCCTTTCCCTCTCCCCCAAAGTCGGTGTCTACAAAGTGGGCTTGATCGATGAATCATCTGTGAATTCTCTACATCTGGTAAGAGTTTGGAAATCTGGAGAAGATGTTAGAGAAAAAAAAAAGCGTGACGTGAACAGAGTGAGAGGTACTGTGCAAATGAAGCAGCTTCTCCCCAGAAAACAGTCCTTCAAGAAGTGAGTGGAGCTGTGAGTGTCCCCTCCTCTCCCTGCCCCACCTGCAAAATATTTCACCACACTTTCTGATACTGCAGAAAAGAGCATCTCAGCCCTTCAGTGTCTAGACAGCCACACATTTGCATGCAATTAGATTGTGAAGATAGCATGATCCACTATTTATACATTTATTTCTCCAC
Organism: Rachycentron canadum; assembly: GCA_038496675.1. Classification (NCBI taxonomy): domain Eukaryota; kingdom Metazoa; phylum Chordata; class Actinopteri; order Carangiformes; family Rachycentridae; genus Rachycentron; species Rachycentron canadum. Next base: position 14,974,882 of record CM076649.1, on the reverse strand, counting down.
TGCCTGGAGAGTAATTATTGCTCTGCTAGTATAATAAACAATAACTGGGGAAAAATTGACTAATGATCTGTCTTTTTCTTCACTTTGAAGTTGAGAGCATAAGGTCAGCTGTCTGCACAATACTAAAACAATAACTCCACTAAAGACACAGTATTTATGTTATTCTTTCAGATAAATCGTGGACACTCATTTCCTGTTGCTCTTAATGAAGTAGTCTGGCACCATTTGTTACAACTTACAATATTATCACACTAGAATCCAGTGTTCAGTGCAGGAGCACAATCCTCTGTGTGCGGACAGTGTTTGCACATACATATATATCATGTGCACAGCATTTCATCTGGAGCGTGTAGGCTGGCGTTAGAAGGCCTGGTCAGGGGTTCACCCTGTGCTTTTGGCTAGTGCAGACCCTTTCCCCAACCTTCTCTCTGTTTGTTTTGAGTGCCCCTCTCCATCTCCAGCTTCAAAACCAGCAGCACAGAGAACGGCAGTGCACATGGCCCCAAGATGTGGTCCGCCTTCCTGCCTTGGAAAACTTCAGAAACTGAGTCACGCTTCTAGCCTGACTGATTTCAAAGGCTGGAGTAGCGCCTTTGTTGTGTTGTCTTGTGTGTGTGTGTGTGTGTGCGTGCCTGAGCGTGAGGGCAGTAGGAATCTGTAATGCAAATGGTGAAATATGCTGACCCCCTCAGCGCTACATTTCTCTGATCTTACATCCAAGCTCTCCTCAGCCTCCCATGATCTTACACCTAGTGATGTTTTCACTCAGATTTTATAGCATCACATTTATCATAAAAATAGCAAATCTTGTTCATCAGCTTGTGCTTTTAACCTTGTCAAACCTGATAAGATATGGGGTTTTGTTCAGCCACTTTCCTTCCTCTGTTTGACTGCTTTGTAAAATGGTGGGCTGGAGCTGGTGTTAGCCCTGTGTACACTCTCACTGCAGTTGCCTGGCTATAAACTGGACTTTAATGACAGGAAGAATGGTGTGTATGTGTGTGTGTCTGCCTTTCTGCCACACAGGTTATTATTTGACTAGTTTTATGATGCTCTGAAATCGACCACATTAAAGGGCCTTTGTCTGCCAGCTGAACTACAGAAGGCTCATCACTGACATCACTTCACACTTTCAGTGATCAAAGTTCACGCTGCATTTATCTATGATAGAAATGGGAAAGATAATGATGATGTATCTCTGTATGTGTAAGTTCTAGCTCTCTTCCTCCCTCTCCATATCTCCTCTCTCTCACATACAGACTATGTGCTGACTTACAATACAAGCATAACATATGCTATGACATCACTCCTGTACTCCCTTTCCTCTACTCCCGCAGCACCCATAACACAACTATTTTTTAAAGCCTTTTAATGAGTTTTATATGTCAAATCAACAGCATGGTCCAGCAGTGATGGTGTATTGCAGGCACATGATTTTCTTGCAGGCAGTTTGCTTAGTCAGCCGGGTCTCTTTGAGTTTATCACATTGCCTTTTGAAGACTTTTTTTTCCCAGGCAGCCAATGTTTCTTTTCAGTAGTTGGCATTAATCAGCCGATCTAGCGATTAATTTTGTTGAGCCTATAACAGCTTATTAGACAAATGGTTCATTAACCCAATGTTATACATACTTAAAGTGAAAAGATGTAATCTAGTCATCAGTGAATTTTGTGTTAAGTAGCTGACTGCTTGTTTCAAAACTGTCTCTATGGCAACGTGTCATTATTGTTTGTTTCTGATGTTAGTATGTATCTTCTTTATGGTATTAATATGATGGAGCCTTTATTTTTATTGTGTTTCATTCCTGATATGTCACAGTCTCTTAGCATTTGGGTTGTGCTGGTTGGGAGGGGTAGGAAGGTGGGAGGGCGATTCACTTCCTTATTCCAGACCAGCCTTCAGTCCAGCTGCACTCTTGTTTCATGTCTCTCCAGCTCTGCAGTCAGAAAGGAGGTTAAGTTGACCTTTTGTGCTCTGTGATGGTTGGTAGTTTGCTACCACAATGTTGAGAAATGTTGGTGGAATTTGGAATAGACACTAAATGTTAAATGTGTCCTGTTGTTGTTCATACACTAACTGTTAAGCAAATTTTTAAAAATTACATCATGTGATAAACTAAGAAATACAGGAAAAGATTCTTGTAAAATTAGTTAGAGAATAATAACATGATGATTAAATGCGCTATTTATTAAATCTGAGTAATTATTGTCTTTTAAAGGGTGAATAATTGAATGAATTTAATGTAGAAAATCAACCATGGTTGGACCAGTCACAGCACCTTGAAATTCAGTGGGAAAATTTAGTATTTGGCTTAACATGCACCCTCAAATTATCACTCACTTCCTTTGGTTAAGTACCTGGCAGAGAGTGCTTTTAATTTTGATCCTGCTGACTAATGTCAAACAGTCCTGCCCATTTGTATAAACTAGTTGTACTATACAATGGAATGCAGTGTTGGAAACATTCAGGGCTTTGAGAACTAAATTGGTTTGTATTGTTTGCCATTTTTAATCAGTGCCTTTTCCGATCTCAGCTATATGTCTTTCTTTATTGGTTGGCTTTCATGCCGTAAATTAATGGAAGCCCTATTTTGCCATTGCAGGCTTGTTTTCTGCATGTAGTGTAAAGTTTGACAGGTTATTGGGACAGTTCTTTTTTTTTTTGTTTGTTTTTGCTGTACCTGTATGTTGTCCCTTGTGAAGAAGTCAGAAACTCTAATGACTTCTAGGCTTTGGCAAATTCTTCCAGAAATGGCATGATTGTAAGGTCACTTTCTGGAAAGCATTAACCACGCTTAGCACTGGAGTCTCCCCCAACCCCCCTCCTCCTCAGGAGAGAGGGGGGAAGGGAGCAAGAGAGGGAGGGAAACCAGCGTTATCACCATTGTCTCATACAGTAGGTGTTAAAACACTGTGAAACTTATCTCATCTGATAGGCAAGAAAATAAATCTGGCTGAATGAGATGGAGAAAAAAGTTGTGTAAACACCATAGGTGACTGAGAGAGAGGCACACACGTCTACTCACACACACACACACACACACACACACACACACACACACACACACAAAGGACCAGTTTTGTTTGTTGCTATGGCCTTTAGCACTCGTACAGCAGGTTTGACTCTCAAACATGACTTTTTTTCTTAGTCATCCCTTTGTTCTGTTTTGCCCTGGTCTCTATTTTGAACTTGAGCATTCATGCCTGTGAATACGTCTTTAGCCATTTTCCACCATTAAATACTTAAACGCTGTTTAGAGGGCAGTGTTCCTATACTGTGTGTACATGTGCATGTGTCTCAGTATGTTTGTAAATATATGTACCTCCAGGCAGAGGTGGCCCATAGGAAAGCTCTGTGATTTTTCACTTAGCTTCACCGTAACAAGGTAATTGTCTTCTGTTCCAGGGGACAACAATTTGGCGATCTAGGCCACAATGGGAGGTGCCTTAGTAAATGATCATAACATAGACACACATGCACACCTCCCTGTCAGGTCTGCACCTTGAGGGCAGATACTTGCTGTACTATTATCTTGTCGCACACACACATAAACAGAGAGCAAGTACTGGGGATAGAGACTGTTATTATCTGCAATCAAGCAAAGAAGACAAGAAAGGGAAATCTGTTGACAGATTGAAATTTATTGGAATGAATAGTATTAAAAAGAAGAGTGAATGATGAAAGACGTTGACAAGGCTTTTGCTGTAGTATTGACCAACCCCCTGAAGTAATCTTCCTTAATATACTTTGTTGCTTTGTTAAGCAATATTAAATAACAGGTTCTGCCACAGTTCAGCTCAAAGTCTCCCGCTATAGTCTTCTACAGCTCCAGTGGTACAAGAGGACAAGGAATGTGTTGCATCAGGTAAAAGTGTCCCCAGTGTCTGGGAACAAGCGGCCATTTCTCAGCAAGCCTGTGAAACATTCCTGGGCCGTCTCTCACGTCTGGACAGAGGGATGGAGGGGTTGGAGGCAGGGAGCCCGTAGCTGTGGGATCCCTTTGTCTCACCTAGCCTAACCCCACCACACAAGCACAAACACCACTCTCACTGCAGCCTGCTCTCTGCCAACAGGCAGGCTGCATGCCAGTTGGGCAGGAGGTGTATGCGTGTTTGACAGAGATAGTACTTGTTTATGTGTGAAATAAATTTGATTCATATTGCGTGGGAAGCTCAATCTGAAATGCAGATGTGTGTTAGATGTGCACACACACCCCTTCACTAGCTGTCTGACAGCGGTAATGCTATATCACCAGACAAATCACTCTCTAATAAGCCTCTGTACAAGTCAAGTGTCAGCTATTAAATTCTCTGTTAGCCTAAAGTGCAAATTGACTGCTGCAGATGAATGGGCTGTGGGTTATATTTGGGAAGTGAACCAGGAGAGAGAGACACTCTGTACATGTACACTCTGCACTCTGACACACTGTATCAATAGTATTGATCTGGCCCTCCTTGAAGGCCTGCTGAATTGATGTACTGCAGTGTTTTCAGCCATACTTAATCTAGACTGATGAGGCTGTTTGTCAAATTGGAGAAATAATTGCTGCTATTGATCAGAATCCTTATTTAAACAACTGCAAAATGCTCATGATAATACAATAAAAGTTATGAAAAAAATGGTTGTACTCCTCATATTTCGGCATATAAGGACATTGAATTATTTTCCTCTTCTTTTTCCCCAGAAATCTTGGCCACAACAAGCTAACCACCATCAATGTTGAAGCTTTTGCAAACCTGCCCAACCTGAGAGAGCTGTAAGTAATACTCACATATTTTCACAATTTACATTGAGACAATTGACATCAAACCCCTGAAGTCGTTCTGAGTGTGTGCTTGGTCCCGTCAGGGTCTGTTTTTTCTTAATGTGTTCAAAATGTGTACATATCAGTTGTGATGAGTTGTGTTTTTATCAATGACTTACTTCTGACTAACATCCATGGCTGACACTCTACTTCCTAACAGCGTCCTCGTATGTGTTTCCTTGAACTAAGACCAATTGAGAATAAAGCGGTGGTTTTCTATATTAAGCCTCCCCTCCACCACCTGATACTGTGGCCAACGCTGGCCTTGTAAATATTTTATATGGTGAGGAGAGGGCTTGGCTCTGTGTCACTCAGCGCCAGGGCACAAGTCACATACACACATATACACAAGCTAACTGGTGATACACACACTGGTGACATCTTTGGCAGGCTGTCCAGCCAGTCATACGCTCCTCGACATCTGTTTTACACTCATGCTATTTATGGTTTTTAAAAGGATGACTTGCTACTTGCTCTGCGGCAGAGGTGACAAGTCGTGTTTGAAATCTTTTGATTTATATTTATTAGGTTTGATTGAATTTAGCTTCACCTGATTGGCACATTCCTAATAGCCATAATATAAGTGTGGCATCTCAGCTAGCATAGACAAACTGTGTAGAAATTACAAGAACGATTTGGCATCAACTTTTGTGTAGCAATAATTGACACAGTCTCTGTTTTTGTGCCTAAATTTATATATATATATATTTTTTTTTTTTTCCTTTGCATTTTCAATGCCTCTACTACCTGAAAAAAATGCTCTTTAAAGTCCCCTGTCCCTCATAACAACATAACATTCTTGTGCATTTTCCTTCAGAGCAAAGTTTTGTTCTCTTACCTACTGCTCTGTGCGTGTTTGTCACTTTCAGGTGGCTGGACCACAATGAGCTGACCTCCATACCAGATTTAGGACAGGCTGCTTCCAAGATTGTATCGCTCTACCTGTGAGTACCGCCCCATTTACTGCTTGACATGGTACCAGAATTATCTGGCTCTCTGTTAACATTCTTAGGTCAGTGACCTCTTTCAAATGCTCTTGAAATAGTCTCTTGACATCTGTCGAGGATGCATGTAGAGATCTCAGCAGTAATACTGCGTTAATGTGACATTATTGATGAATGTGACTCAATTACATAAAACTTGTCCAAAAATCCACTCTCCACTCTGCTCTCTTGGCCTTAGTATGGAGTTCTGTCATGAGCGATTAGTATGTGGTCAGGTAACTGACTAGTCTTATTAGCTGGTCATGCTGGCTGCTTTGAGTGTCAGCTCGTATATAGTTCCAACTTCTCCCAGTTGTGAAACTGCCTGTGGGGACTGCCAGAACTGGCATCTCACTGGAGATTTACTGCCCTATTTGGGAAGGGCATGCATGCGCTTGTGTATGTCACAAACGTGAGCTCAGTAGTCCACCAGCAGTCTCATTTTAGCACTGTTGGAGGAATTTTATGGCGAGAAAGTGGTAACTTTATTCAAGCTGCAGTTTGGAATCCAGCAAATGCAGCATTTGAGGGAAATACACAGCTGTTAAATATTTTGATAATGGAATTGCAGGTGGAGTCCATTACCCTTTTTTGGTTAGAGGTTGAATGTCAGATAATAAACTAATAAAAATAATAATAATAATAGAGGCATTGGTCCTTGAAATGCTCACAAGTGCCAGACCTAATTGTTTGTTCCCCCCTTTTATTTGATTCTTCAGTGATGTCTCTGACAAGTTTCAGTGTTACTCTGATGCCTGAGAATATTTAAAGGAATGAAAGGCACACAAATTAAACACAGTTAAATGAAAGGCATTCTAAGGTTGGACCAAAATAAGCCAAAGATAAAAATCAAAAGGCTGAAGCTGATATGAACAATTGTTACAGTTTTTACAGCAAGATACTTTTGTTATGTTTCTGATACTACATAAACATACACACAGGCATAAGATCACTTTGGAGCGTGTTCCACCCGTGTCATCTGTTGGATGGACAGTTGTTTTCCATCATGCCACTGTTTTTTTTTCCCCTTGTTTGACCAGGGAGAACTCTCAAATCTCACTCAACCTGAAATCAGGCACTTAAGTCTGTTAAGTTTTTCTTTCACAACTTGCCAGCATGCTAGTGAACTTCATGGTAGTAAAGGACACATCCACTGGTTGAATTCTTGGTCATCAGCTTATCATTTTCAGTAGTGAACTTTGTGGGAGTAACAACTTCGCCTCTCCCCGTGTGTCATCTGCCTGCTTCTCAGAATTTATCATGATGCACTAATGTGGTCAGAGTATTTCTGTAGGCTGTGAGCAGTTAGTAAGAGGGCGATTTGAGGTTTGAGTAAGCAGCTCTGACGGCTGTCTGTTAAAATGTGTCATGTTAGTGGAAGGTCTGAACTATTATTGTGTGCTTTCTAATTCCCTGGATCTATAAGGTTCAGCACAAACTCATATTCACTTCACTTCTGATATAGAACAGATTGAAGCAAGTTACCCTTTACTTGCACAAACAGTGCAGAATCACGGTCCCTCCAAATGATCACGGTGTCTTTTTTTGGCCTGACTTGAAGCCTGTTGCTAGGGCGAAGGCCTGTAGGCCTGATGGGAGTGGAGGCTGGAGGGAGGGTCGGCTCTTTACAAAGCCACGCAGCTGAAGTGAAGGCCTGCTGAAACACTTGCAGCTGCAGCTGTCAGTCACATGGCTTACAGTAAAATGGGTGACAGTGAGCAAGGGAGGAAGGATGAGAAAATAGGGAGAAATGGAGGCAGGGGGGGGGGGGTTCAGATCAGGGTGACATCACTACGTGTCAAAAGAGGAATAAGAAGTAAGTAGGAGGGTAAGGACAGGAAAAAGGGAAGCAAGAGGTGAACTCAGGCTTAGGCGTTTCCCAAAAGTAAATCCAATGCACTGTGTCTGACTAGCCAACCACCAGGCCCTCTGCAGTGTGAGAGTGTCTGTGTGTCTGCCCTGGCAGAGGCAGCAGCACAGAATGCAGGGCAGTGTTCCTATGCCATGAGTTGGAGATTGTCTGGAATGTCGTCTGACTACAAGTTTGTGACAGGGGCTTACACACACGCACACAAAAACAAAAATCAAATGCACACTTATCCAAGCAAATAAACGGCTCTGTCTTCAGTAACCTCTCCAAAAGGCTGAGAGCCCATAGTATGAGGTTCCTGCTTTCTGATAGTGTGTATAGTCTTTGACTGTGTCAGTCAACTAGTTGCTAACAAGGTGTGAGGTCTGAAGGAAATGAAAAAGTGAGTAATGTTCGAATTTAACATATCCAATAGCTTAAGTAAGTTTGTAGGAAGGGACAGTGATTGAGAAACATTTACTGTTTTTCTTATCGTCATTAAGATTCTTTAGAAATGCTTTGTAAATAAACGTTTTTTATTATTTATTGTATAGATTAATACGGCTCAATGATTCAATTCAGAAAATGATTGATGATGAACTTTCTCCAAGATAATCATTAGACCATTCTGAGCTATCTGATAAGAATCTGTTGATATTTTGCACTTACACTTACCTTGATGACCTTCCACTGGGGTTGTGCAAAATTATAAAGAACACATTTGAATAAGTAGATGGATTAAAAGAGATATACAGTATGAGTAGGCTTTTTTTTCCTCCTCCTCCTTTTTTCTTTATTTTTAATCTCTTAGTTGAGAGGTGACTCATCTCTTTGTTTTGCCTTCCTTTAGTTTCCTTCCACCCACTTCCTTTCTTTGATATGTCAGGCAGCTCTTTTTGATCGCTGCAGCTATTTTGGAATCCATTAGGTACAGATAAGCCTGATTGGATGTGGTTGTATTGCTGCAGTTTTAATTTTTCCTCTGGCCAATCACTGTTAATTGAGTAAACATCCATCATCCAATCAGGACCGAGCTCTGAAAATCATTTTTACAGGAGCATAGTTTAACATAAAAACAATAGTCACCTGATTGTGCAGAAATTTCTGATGTAACCAACCAAAAGACCATATGCCAGGCTCCCACAGTCTCACAATGCACTTGGCGAGCCCACTGATATCCTGCGGACTCCCAGAATGCCTCAGCAGGACAGCAAAAAAAAAAAAAATAGAGGCAACAAAAAGTTTTAAAAACACAGTGTCAAATTGACAGCAGAGCAGCACAAACTTTCCCATTGTGCTCATCGCCTCTCCAGTCTACATCAAAGGAGCTCTGTAAAACAGCTTGGGATAGAAATCATATGTTCTGCTGGATGATCTGATTTTTAAATAATTCTTCTTTTGTCCCAACCACCAGCTTCAAATGGGAAGGGATGGGTGAAACAATCACCCCCAAAGATGACACTGGAAACAGAAGAATGCTAGTGTAAACCCTGATGTACTTTCCATACATCAAAAGAAGTGTCAAAATGAGCCCAGCTCATGGTAATCTGATGGTCAATGGGGCAGAGTAATGAGATTTGGAATTAAGTGGAATCAAGAGTGAATAAGGGCCCTGGACATCAAAGAGAACAAGAGTGAACCAAGCTCCTCTTTATCAGAAATGTCACTGGCCGTATGATAATCAGTTTTTATAAACACTACTATTGTATGAGTGGACTTCAAACATGCTGAGCGCAGAGGCTTTATCTGTCTCTCACACGCAGCTGGGCTCTGGCTGTGGGCGGGAGAGAGGAGAGGGAATTTGGTTAGAGTGGTGGAAGAAGTACGGGGGTGAGGGAAAGAGTGAGAGAGGTCAACCTCTCCCACCAGTTTGAGACTGATCTGTTTTTCCCAGCAAAGGTCACCAGCTGTTGACCCCACCTCACCCCTTCACCAACCCACCCCCACCACCCTTCCCCCAATTTTCCTCCTCCCCCATTCCTCTCTTCTCTCCTTTGCTAATGCTCACTGAAGCCACTGTGTCTTGCTCTGTCCCACGTGTGCATTTGTTGTTTGTGTTGTGTGCGTGTGTGTGCGCAGGCGTGCTTGCATGTTAACCATTTCTGCCACTGTTTATTCAGGTGGGCCGCTGTGGTGTGACCCCCTCCCCCTCTCTCAGACACCAATAAATGACGTGTGTGTGTGTGTGTGTGTGTGTGTGTGTGTGTGTGTGTGTGTGTGTGTGTGTGTGTGTGTGTGTGTCCATCTGGCTGAGGGCTAGAAAGAAGGAATTACCTTGTTTTGACAAGTTTGGCTGGTAGAACATCTACTCTCTCTCTTGCTCTTTCTGTTAAACACACACACTCACATACACAAGCTTGGAAAGTTAAGCAGAAAGAATAATAATGCTGATCTTAAATAAAAAAATAAAGCTAAATCTTTATAGTTACTTGCATTGAAACACTAATAAGATACTAATAAGCTTTCCATGGATCATATAAATGACCTGTAAGGAATGCAATTTGGTTCAAATTTCTTGTAATGCTATACAGGTGCTTAACCTCTGACAACTTGGCTGCATCATGTGTAATTGGCCTGACATGGGTATATTGTGGGTCATCAGATTTGGTGTAAAAGTATCCAAAACAGGCCATTTCCATGTTGTCTCCTTGAACACAGGTACTTGTTCTAAAAGAGAGTAGAACACGGAGTGAGAGCACGAGCAGGATATGGTAATGTTAGCTGCAGTTTTATGGTGAGCGCTGGCAAAGGAAACTGTCATTTTGGGAAAAAAACAAAAATTTACTTTCTTGCTGAGAGTTAGACGAGATGATACCACTGTCATAGCTTAGCTTAGCATAAAGGCTAGAAACAGGGGGAACCAGTTAGTCTAGATCTGTCCACCTGTTGTTTCTCATTTGTTTAATTCATACAAAAACCATAGTGTAATAGCGACCAGTTTTATGAGGGGTTATATGCTAGACCAGTTCTTCGCATGTCCACAGTGACATTTTGTTTTGTTTTGTTTTTTCTTTTCAAGCCCAGTCGGGCAAATGAAAGCGATACTAAATGAAATTCTTGTCCCTAGTTAGCACCCAGGCATGTGTTAAATGTGTCAACCAGCAAAGGCTTTCATGTCTGCTCATATTACGCTGGACTTCAGGCTCCTAACACACTCACATGTACATATCATGCAGTGCGTTGGTGCAGAAGATGTCTGTCTGCTTTGCATATTATACTGTATTTGCCTCTGTGTATGTTTGCAGTAGAGGAGAGCTGTGTTTAGGTTTCTTGTTTGCCCTGTGGCCATGTGTTCTGCTGATCTGTGATTTGTGATTGTGTGCCTATCACTTTTACTGTCAGCAAAGTTACCTACAATCCTTTTCACCTCCAGAATATAGGGTAATGACTGTACCTTTTTTCCTCCCCTTCTCTGTGTTCAATGGGTTCTCGTCCCTAAAATAACCCACCACAGACATTGAGGAGTATAGGATAGGGCCTCTGTACAGGACCAAAATAAAATCTGAAATCTGCTCAGTCCTCTTGTGGGGAGTCTGGGTCGCCCAGGCCTAAGCCTGACAAAGGTGAGCCCATGTACATTTCCTTGTGTGGAGACACTAGGAAAAGTATGGTTGTTTTCCAGTAAGTGTAGAATTTTTTTGAAATGAAAAGGTATCATGCTATTGCTCCTCCCTATATTTGGGCATCTTTACTCAGATTTTAATCTTAAAAGAATTCAGCTTCATTCCATAACACACTGAAGTGCTCCAAAATACCCCTTCAAGTGGCTTTAGTTGATCACAGAGACCCCATCTGTCTAATAGATTTTGTGACTGAGCTCTGCAGAGAAGTACAGGTGTCCTTGGAATTGTTTAAAGAAGGACAGTCTCTGTTTGGAAGCTCTTAAAGTACACATTTTGTGATGAAGACCACTTTGTTCTATGTACTCTTCTCTTTGTGCGTGAGTGGACTTAGAGAAGCCGAGGGATTTGGATTGTCTTCCCTCCTTGGGTGATGGGAAAAGAACACCGATGTGGACATTTCATAGGGAAAAGTTGTAGGTCTGTAAAAAGGATTGTCAAGTGCAAATAATGCCTTTCATGTGTGTTTTTTCCAGGCATCACAATAAGATCCGCAGTATTGATGGCAGGCGGACCAGCGAGCTGTTGTCTGTGGAAACTCTGAACCTGAGCAATAATGACATCACTGAGCTACGAGGGCACTGCTTTACTGCCGGCCTCCAAATCCGAGATCTGTAAGTGCGAATATTACTGTAGCTCCTAACAAACAAATCTTTAAAAAAAGAAGTCATTGAAATGAAATAAATAAAATGAATCATTACCAGCCCCTAAGGTTCTTGCAGTGGTTAATATAAAAATACACACCATAGTGCTGATGTATTTTGTATGTAGAAATGTCAATATCGAAGCTACAGAGAAAGTATTAATGAAATACAGGGAAACAAATTAAGTGTAACAAATAAGTAAATTAACTGCAGAGAGACAGAAATAGAACCAACGGAGGATTGTTGTAAATCACTGATGTCACAACGTGCTGCTTTTGTGTTCAGGTACCTGAGCAACAACAAGATCAGTGTGTTAGAGCTTGGAGCTCTGGACCATCTTGGCTCAACACTGCAGGTCCTGAGACTGAGCCGAAACCGCATCAGCCAGATCCCCGTGAAAGCCTTCCAGCTCCCGAAGGTCACCCAGCTGTGAGTACTGCTAGATTTCATCATTTTAACAAACGTAGTTAGCATGCTGACCAAGTTGGGTTTTGATCTGTCAGAGATTGTCCTGGAAAAACAATATATTTTTGACATTTGTGTTGAGGCTGAAAATGAATGGCTTTTCCAGTTGTAGCCTTTAAAAACATTACAGAATTGAAAAGAGGGGCTTGTAATGAGGAGTAGTTTGTAGTGTCTGTTGATTGAGCTCTGTGTGTTCAACATGTGGAATGCTATTAGTCTGAGCTATACCTCCAGGGATGGATAAGGTCTGACTAGGTAAACACTAGAGCCATATTATTGGTGATTTATTGCCTTCTTCCATATCCCCAAAGTGGTTTGTTCATTCCCTGCACTGTGCTCCATTATCTTTGTCAAACTTCCCTCCAGTGTAACAGTAAGGTCGACCCATTTGTAGATCAGCGCCTCCTTTCTGGAGAGTGAAGGGACTCGCATAATGGGTGTCCGCCCCCCCCCACCATTGTGGCTTCATTAGTTTCCCCAGGTGTCTTTTGTTAGACAGGTGGCCCCGCTGACACAGTATCTGCACGTTAGTGGTGATGCACATTATACACAAAAGAAACTGTGTGGATGTTTATCTTTGCCAACCTGAGGGCTTTTACAGCCTTCACACAGACCCAATGCGCAGATTCACTCATGAGATGTCTCTCATGCAGAGACATCTCAGGCTCTGTATGCAGAAGACAGGGTGACTGCAAACCTTGTACCATGTTTTCTGTGTATTCCTACTTTTTTGTATCACTGTATCATCATAATTGAAAAGGTTCATAGCTTTGACCCTTGTTTAGAAGCTTAAGTCTGCAGGTATACACCGCTCGCTCTGTGCCACAGGTGGAAAGGACACCACTGAGGAATGCCTGTTAAAAGAGGGGCTTGTTAACGACAAGATGATGCAGCTGCAACGGACTACAGGAATCTTTAGTTTTGACTTGGTTATGATGGATGCTCATGTGCAGTAGAATGAAGGCAAAACATTCCAACCGAAAAGAAAGAACAGGGGGAAAAGTTTTCTCCTGCTGTAAAAAGTGAAGAATAATACAAAATCTGATTAAGTGCCTTACAGGTTTTCTAGCATAATCACATTTTAACTTGTGTGGTATGTTTGCCTATCCACCATGCAGCGAGCTGAACAGGAACCGTATTCGTCAGGTAGAAGGTCTGACCTTCCAGGGTCTGTCCAGCCTGGAGGTGCTGAAACTGCAAAGGAACAGCATCAGCAAACTGACTGATGGGGCCTTCTGGGACCTGGCAAAGATGAAAGTCCTGTAAGTAAAAAAAAAAAAAATTAAACACTGTTGACACAGAAACATAATAATACATTTACCCAATCAGACATTTGTGTAAAAATAATAAATGTGATAAATGTTTCATGTGTTTCTAACATACATTACTTTACTGGAACTAAGTTCTTTTGCACAAAAGATGTCACATCAGTATCTTAAAACATCCCATCTCTATTCTAATTTCTCAAACTAACCACCTGATTTACAGTTTGTTTGTAGCACATAGCTTGGAGCAAGCACTGCCTAATAGGCTAATCCTATTTGTACCAGTTAGTCACTATTATGGGAACATTCTCCAACCAAACCTTATAATAATAATTTTTTTTTTTTTTTTTGGGGGGCATTTACTGGAACTTAGTCACATTTGCAACAATCACACTTTTTGTAGCCAACGTGCAATTTTTGTGTATTACTTCAATTACATGCAAAATAACACAGTAATTGCAAGTTATCAAAAACACTGCTGCGAATGGAGTCATTTCAGGGCACAATAATACTTTCCAACTCCTGACATCCTGTTGCCTATAAACCACAGTGCCAAAATCCCTGAATTCACATTGTAATTATACCTACATTACTCACTTTTTGTCCCATGCAGGCACCTGGACTACAACAGTCTGACAGAGGTCAACAGTGGCTCCCTGTATGGCCTGACCGCCCTTCAGCATCTATTCCTCAGTAACAACTCTATAGCCCGCATCAATCCTGATGGATGGAAGTTCTGCCAGAAGTTGAGGGAACTGTGAGTATCATTATTTAAATTAGCCTGAACACCCAAACTCTCATATCTGATGTCCTCTTGCAACAACCTTTCGGCAGTCTGTGGTTTGAACTCCTACGCCCGAAATGATAACTGTTGTGGGGCAGTCAGAGGTAACAAACAACACAAGTTCAGTGTAGTTAAAAAATAAATTTTGTATATTTAAAATTTTGTACCAAGACCAGCCATGAAATTACATTTATGTTTAAATTCTTGAATTTTTTAGTCTGTCTCAGGGGATCTAGTGCTGTTGTTATAGTGTCTGAGAACCCAAAGCTCCCCACCCATATCATCCAACTACCTTCTCCAGGGTTAAATGACATTGTGCTTTAACACTCAATACGCTATGCTATTCTCAGGATAAGCCTGTTTATCCCATAATTAGAGCTGGACTCAACAGCACTCAAGCCCTTTGACAAGAGTTTTTGTATGAAGTTCTAAAACATGGGGGGCTTTGGCAAACCAGCATGTAATCCTCTGCCAGTTGTGTTGTGGTAATTACACTGAGGAATCGCCTTTGCAGCCTTTGTCTCCTGAATGAGGAGTTATTATCTGAGAGTCTTTCCTGTTCCATTGACATGACTGTCGTATTGCAGCTGTAAAGTGCTTTGCTCAGCTGAGGCGTTGCTAACTGCGAGGTAACCAGGGGAATCGGTGGCACCTAGTAACAGTCAGAAGGAATAAATAGGTAGATGGTGCTCACGTTAGTTTGCTTTGTGTATCTCAATGCGGTTTCCTGTGCACACGACAGATTGCTCCCAGCGTCACCCTAGAATATTCCCACCCAGCACTGCACCTGTGAGTGGGTGTATGATTTTATTATCTAGTTATGATGACCCCCATGGCTGATACAAGAGAGTGACTTGTCTTTATAAAGAGCCTGTTATTGCATTCCCAGTGGCCGGGCCGAGCTGGTCATCAGGGAGAATCTCTGCACACATGACTGGTCAAGCAGACCTGAGGCCTGGCCACAGAGACAGACAGCGAGGCCCACAGAGAGGGCAATAAAATACACAATACTGCCTTTGACCACTGTTTGAAAGATACCCTTTTGGGATTTATTGTCATTTATAACCAGGATTTATCAAGAGGTATTAAATACATAGTATGGCACAACATCCTTTCAAGTCATTAAAAGAAGTTTTGCGTCTTCATTTTCAGTTGATTCTCAAGGAAATCAACCTGTACCAGAATTACCCCCAAGTTAGGTGTTGTCTTGTTTACTATCAGTATATCGTTTCTTTCCATATTCCCTGAAACAAGTGAAACTCATTAAGTGTTCTCATTCCATTTGGATTTTAAAGCTGGATATGAAAATAAGTAATATTTTGAGGGCTGCAGAAGACACGAGTGACAGTATATTTCCCTGGGGTTTACCATATGCTCCGGTAGGCTTATGAAGGGAGGTTGTAGATATGTAAAGTTCAGACCAAGGATTTCTTTTCTTCCCTGTCAAACGATTATGTCCTCAGTAGAGCTTTAAGGTCTGCTAAGCTCATTCTCTCTTCACATCTTGTGCCGTAAGAAAAAGGCACTATGGAAAAACACATCAGAGAGTGGCAAATAGAATCAACCATGAAATTTAAGTATAATGATGTCGCGAGCTGCCTCAGCATTTTGCCAACCTGTCATCCCCTTCCAGACCTCACACAGAACATTTCTCTTTCTTTCCCCTTTTTTTCCTCTCTCTCTCTCTCTCTATCTCTCAATCTATCTCTGTTTCTGTCTCTGTCCTCTTTCTCTGTCTCATGCTCCATTTCTCTCTCCAGCAATCTGTCGTACAACAACTTGACTCGTCTGGATGAAGGCAGCCTGGCTGTGCTGGGGGATCTCCACACCCTTCGTCTGGGCCACAACTCCATCAGCCACATCACTGAGGGAGCCTTCAGAGGTCTCAAGGCCGTACGAATCCTGTAAGTACACTCCCCTGCAACTGCCATTACCAAGCCCCAAATAGGCCCCAACAACTTACTCATTATGGTTTTGCCCCTGTTGACGAGGGGTTAAGATGTGCCACTTGGGAGGATTAAAAGCTGAGATGTTTAATATTGGTTTTGCCTGTGGGATATTTGATATCATGGCTTCGCTTGACTTTAGAAGGTGGGGGTTGTTTACTTTTCAAGCTAAGTTTGATCTCATTTGCATTCTATTCATGAGTTTTTGTTTTGTTTTTTTTTTACTTTTACAAGGTGTTTGTGCAATAGTATTGTCTTGGTTTCTGTAGTAACATCTTTTTTGTATCTTTTCTCACTTTGTTCCCTTTGTCTAGTTTTATTTTAAGGTTTTTGTTTTGTCTCAGACACTGGTTTCCAACAAACTTGGATCTATAAGTGTTCTGTGTCACTAACTTCCCCTGAGATCCTTCCTAGCTTTTAGAAGCCATGAATAAAGACAGAGGTTTCTTTTCCCCCGATCCACCTTTTGCACAAAAAGGCCCAAACAGGCCTGAAGAAAGAAAAGGAGGGAATAAAAGGGAGAAAGTCAGGGGATAAATCCAGGAGAAAGACTTGGGGGTCTTGGTTCCTAACCAAGGTCCTCTTGGCTGTGCCTCTTCCCAGTGAGAGAGCCAGAGAGGAGAGTTGTGCCAGAGCCTGCTAGACAAGCTCTCTCACAGTGAGGTGACAAGCCAAGGCACATAAGGCTTCTCTCTGCTGGCACATTGAGTGCTAGATAACTAGCTACAGAGGGATATAGAGGGTGGGACAGGGAGCTTGTGACTGCCATATCTCGGTTCTTTTCTTGTGTTTTTCTTTCTTGTGTTTAATTTGTTTTGGTTTTTTTTGTTTGGCTTTTACCCTTTGAAAGAACACATAATGCCCAATATTTCTCTCTGTTCTTCCCTCAAAGTATGTTCTATCATCTCCTCACGCTATCCCAAAACAGTCACTACCTTTGTCTTGATTGTATAACCTTTTCTCTCCTTGCATCACTCCTGCACTCTGTGTCTTTGAGGCAGGCCTAATCTAATCAGTGGTCGGGAGGACAGGCATAGGCTTGGCCGTGAAAAGGAGCTGGGGGAGCTTTAATTGGGCCTGTGCTGCTGGCCGTGCTGGCATGGGGTTGGAGCCTGCATTGGGGTGTGAAAGCTCCCAACAAGCCGGCCTGCCCTGTAATTCGGCAACGGGGGTCGTTGGCTCATCGGGGCCCCCCTTCTCTGTGCCCAGTCTCCCTGCTCCATAGCCCCCACCGCTGGCCTTGCTTTAACAAGGCAAAGGCCATTCACATCCAGCCAGCCAGAAAGAGTAGGAAATTGGCAGCCCCAGTCCAGTCCAACTAAGACAGCGGCCAATGGAGACTGAAAAGAACCAGAGGGGGGGATAAGAGATGCTTGGAAAAGCAAAAGGGGGAGGTGAAGCGGAGGATGCTATTGTGGAGGTGGTGGAGGGTGTGGTTGACCATCAACCTCAAAGGCCCTTCTCAAGTTTGAAAGAAAGTCTTTTAATAGTTCAGAGGAGACCTTTGATTCTATTGTTTTTCTTTTCAATTATCATGCAAAGATTGGTGGTTCCTCTGCAGCTATGACGTCACCTACAGAGGTAGTTCTTCACTGGGGGAAATAAAGTTCATTCAACAAATATTTGGAAACCCCCAAACCCTTTTCCTTCTTTCCCTGAATCTGAATTCTGTCTTTGCCTGGCCACGGCTTAGCTTGGTCCTTATTAAGGCTCTCTGCTTGGGTTTTGACTGTGTCATACCTGCCACCATCGGACCAACAGAACCCAACTGTCTGGCCTCTGACAAGACATTGTGTTCCCGCCAATCCCTCCGTGCTGTCATGAATTATACATGTGTTTCCCTGTGCTGGGGCTTGCCTTGACACACCGACACACATGCACACTCCTTCTCTAACCCTCTAAGGAAAGAATGTGCTTGGTTGGCAGAGCAAAGCAGCAGTGGGGCTCTTAAAGCCAGGTGCTGAGGGGGGGTTATAGAAGGAGGGAGTGTGGGCGAGGGGGTAACCCGTGACTTCCAGACCAGCCTCTGCCAGGGCTGTGAAATGCTTCACTGCTGGCAGACCCTCTCCCTGTTCTCCTCCTTCCCTCCCTCCTTCCATCTCTCTTATGCCTCTCTTTTCTCCCATTCTCCACAGGGAGCTGGACCATAACGACATCTCAGGCACAATAGAGGACACCAATGGGGCCTTCTCTGGATTGGACAGCCTCAACAAGCTGTGAGTGTCATTCCTCGATGTTTCCTCTATTCCCTCCGCCTCTCCTTCTCTACCAAGCCCTTTTCATCTCTCTGTTCTAGCCTGTCACCAATTCTGGGATTCTCTCTGCTGTTCTTCAAAAACAGACAGAGACAGAGAAACAGGAGTGAGCTTTCTCATATTTCTCACATCCAAAAGTTTCCCTCCAATTACCCACTCACCCCGGCCATGGAGTTTGAGATATCTACCCCCTCAAGACCCCACACTTCACTTGGAAGGGAAGTGTTTGCAGTGTATGATGAGTTATAGAGTCCCTCTTCCTTTTTTTTTTTTTTTTTTTTTACAAGGCTTGTTCATGAAACATCGAAGGTAATTTTTTTTTCACTTCCTTGCAGAAGCCAAAGCAAGTTTCTCTCCAGTTCAATCTGGCTTTCATCTTATGATTTCATTGTTTCACTGTAGCTTTATGGCCAGACTGGGTCCCCTTTGCTGCTAAATCAAGGAAATATAGTGTATTATTTTGTATCTGTTTTTCATGATTACTCAAAGATGTTTTCAACAAAGTAAAAAAAAAAAAACATCAAATGCTGGCGAGTTGTGAAATTATAGTGGACGTGGAGTTGCCTGCATTCAGCAGCAATCATCAACCTGCAGCATGAAAAGATGATGTCCAGCCAAGATGGTTCCCAGTGTGGGCACTGCTGAAAGAGAAAGAATGAGAGAAAGGGCTTTTCTTTGAGCTGGCAGGGGTTCGCTCCCCAATAGGCTTATTTCTATTTCTCCTCCATGCCTCCGCTCCTCTCGTCCCCTCGTTCCCAGTCCCTGTTGTTAGGTACTGAGAGAGGGTGAAATTGAGGGCTGCATTCAGTCATCAACATCAAACGCCTCATATACCCAGCCCTCTGACCCTGCCCCTTTTGTCATGACATTGGCGGAAGCGGCCTGCTGCATCCCAACGCTGGCAAAGAGAGCCCTGGGAAAAAGAGATGCAGAGAAGAGCAAGAAGGGACGAGACTTCAAAGTGTCCTCCAGACACACTGGGTTCCCTAAAAGCAGCTTGTGAATGACGCCACATGGGAGGGAAGTGGGTCAAGCCAAAGAAAATGATACAATTTGATTTTGTCTGTATTTGTTTTCATTGGCTTTTCTAAAAGATAAGAGTTGCAAAAATGACAAAGTAGCCCTCTTGCCATTTCTGTGACAAGACAGCCATTTGTTTGTGTGAACATGTGGATGAGTTTGAACATTGGGGTCTTCATTGTGAATCAGCCAGCCGTGTCTCCCCTTCCTGTGAAGCGAAGGCCAGAACAGGAGAGGAGCGAGGGAGGGGAGGTTGCAACGGGGAGAGGGCGGAAGAAAGGATTAGGACCCCAAATCAGAGGGAACAGCAACTCACTTCTTGGCTCAAACCAGGCTTGACAGGAGCAGTCAGACAATCACATAGGTTACACATATGTCGTTACAAGCTCTACAAGGAAAAAGAACCACCACACACAGCGCCCCCTGGTCATTCTATTAAAATCTAATAAAGATAAAAGTGGTCTTTGAAGAGCAGTGCAGAGCCCAGGTCCCTCTCCCCCCTCTCTACCTAACTCAACCCCATCCAGTCTCCCTCACCCTTCCTCCTAGCTAATCTCCCTGCAGTTCAGATTTCCAGTACCTCAATCCCTTCAATCTTATCAGATTCAGCCTTGCTAATTGTGCCTCTCTCCTTCTCTTGTGCTCTATTTTCACCCCCTCTTCTCTCTCTCTCTCTCTCTCTCTCTCTCTCTCTCTCTCTCTCTCTCTTTCTCTCTCTCTCTCTCT
>CM076649.1:14873731-14954132 GCA_038496675.1 Rachycentron canadum | reverse complement strand
TCTCTCTCTCTCTCTCTCTCTCTCTCTCTCTCTCTCTCTCTCTTTCTATCGGCACTCTTTATGTTTGGAAACGACAGGACTCTGTTTGGAAACAAGATCAAGTCGGTGGCCAAGAAAGCCTTCTCTGGCCTGGAGACCCTGGAACACCTGTGAGTATCCCACAATGCTTGGCCACCCCTCCTCCCAGCCAAGGATAGAGAGAAAGAGTGAGTGTGAGGGAGAGAGGGTGGAGTGTGAGTGTAGGGAGCGGGGGGTTGCCAAAAGTAGCTGGCAGAGAGGAGGTCGCTAGCAATTTAATAGCGTCTTTGTAAAAGGAGAAGACAGGGGCTTTTGCAAGCGCCCAGCTGCTTCTCTCTCGTTAGCATAGCACAATCTTTGGCCTTTTTTCCTGCATCCGCGCTGGAACAAAGTTATTGAGCATATGGTGAGGTCTGTAGGAGTAATGGAATTCCTATAAGCTCTTTCACAGGCCTTTGTCCAATGAGAGTAGGTAGTGATGGAAAAGCTGGTATGTATGTATCAGAGATACAGACCTGGATATTTCCACCTTGGTTAAAAAGTGCTAACCGGCATCAATATACAGATTTGGCTGTAACATGTATGTAATGTATGAGTGATTAATAATAATGCAATGTAATGTCGCAATAGGAACTTGGGCGAGAATGCTATTCGTTCCATCCAGCCTGATGCCTTCAGTAAGATGAAGAACCTCAAAACCCTGTGAGTTATATTGATGCATTCACACAAACACATCTGATTTATGTGTGCAAACCCACACATGCAGAAACAGCTAGCAGCAAATATACACCCACACATGCCTCAACTCTGATAAAAACACACTCCCACCGTGATTTTGGCATCCATGCACATTTAGCAGCACATATTGAGTTACAGATGCAACAGATGTGACATATATCACGTACTACATACATATTTACTCCTCTCCTCCACAGTCTTATTCAGAGTGACAGCTTCCTGTGTGACTGCCAGCTCCATTGGTTGCCTGACTGGTTGGTGGCACATGGTTTACAGGCCAGTGTCAATGCCACCTGTGCCCATCCAGAGAGCCTCAAGGGCACCAGCGTCTTCCAGGCCCCATCCAGCAGCTTTGTGTGTGGTGAGTTTTGTGTGTGTGTGTAATCTGTGTTTATGTGGGTGGGTGTGTTGAGCAAGAGCTGGAGGCACAGATGGGCCACATTGACAGCTTGGCGCGCTTCTGTTATTTACATACTCGCACATATTTGTTTGTGTGGTGTTTTTGTTAAGCTTTGCATTTTCACTCCAACATGCTAATGGATCTTTATGTGTGTTTTATTTTCCTCATTTTCATCCATTTATGCATAGCAAACTACTGAGAGGCATGTGATGTTTGCCATTGGACGGCATATGTGATTTCTACTTCCTTCTTGAACTCACTGTTTTCTTTTTATCTCTCTCTCTCTCTCCAATGACTGTCCTCAACTCTGAGCCTCTTTTCTTCATTTTCCTATACTATTATTTTCCCATTTCTCACTATTCTTTCTTCCAATTTTCTATCAATTCCCACCTTCAGATGACCTTCCAAAGCCCCAGATCACATTGCAACCAGAAACCACAGTGACAGTGCTTGGTAGCGACGTACGTCTCACCTGTACAGCTGCAAGCAGCAGCTCCTCCCCCATGACCTTTGCATGGCGCAAGGACCAGGAACTACTGCGACACGCCGAGACAGAGAACTACGCTCACGTGCAAGCTCACCACCAAGGCACAACGTCGGAATCACCTGTTGGAGGTGGAGTGATGGAATACACCACCATCCTACACCTGCGGCATGTCACCTTTGCACACGAGGGCCGCTACCAGTGCATCATCACCAATCACTTTGGCTCCACCTACTCAAGCAAGGCCCGCCTAATTGTCAATGGTAGGTTGTTTTTGGGCCGAATGTTGTTGTTGTAAAAACTATGATAGGGTTAGGGTTAATGTGACAAAAATAGTAGACAAGACAGAAAAACACACGCCCTCCAGTATCTCTTTTGACATGTGTGTGATCACATCATTTCCACCAAATTAAATGCCTGTTTATGTTATACTTCCCAGAGTTTCAGTTGACCTGTTAGCCATGCTGAGTTCTCTTCCACTTGAATAAAGTCCTCTCACTTGCTTGGCCTCCATCTCTTCTGGGATGGTATTCACAACAAATTGATTTAGCTTCATGTCAGCGCTAACAGGGACCATCTCTTCTGCACTCAGTCATTCTGTTTTCCTGCAAGCAGAGAATATTTATCTGAAGCTTGTTTCCCTGCTGAACTCTGCATCAGACCTCTAGCTTGTTCTTTACTCTCACTTCTGACAGATTTGTTTATCTGCCTTGGCTTTGTCTTGGCATTTCTATAGAGGTCAGAGACATTGGTTTCTGACCGGAAGTGGTCTGAATGTCAGCACCAGCTGGAAAAATGTGGTTGGAAGAACTGATAATGGTCTGTAATCCTCAACAACTGCTGTCAAGGTTCCTACCCAGGACTCTGCTCTAGCTCAGTGTAGAAAGTGTAGAACTATTTGACCATCAATGAGAAAAAATGTTGACCTTCTGGACCATATTCATCTGGTGTGGTCAACCCATACTGATGTAACTGACGTCTTTCTCATCCACAGTTCTTCCATCCTTTGTGAAGACTCCCAAAGACAGCACCATCAGGACAGGCCACACAGCCAGGCTGGAATGTGCTGCTGAGGGCCACCCAGCACCTCAGATCGCCTGGCAGAAGGACGGAGGAACAGATTTCCCCGCTGCTCGTGAGCGCCGAATGCATGTCATGCCTGATGATGATGTGTTCTTCATCATGGATGTAAAGCCCGAAGACATGGGCGTGTACAGCTGCACTGCTAAAAACACAGCGGGCACTATTTCTGCCAATGCCACTCTCACCGTGCTGGGTAAGCACTGCGTCTTTCTGCACTTCTGTCCTGTAAATTACATGAGCTAATATTGTCCATTTTTGACTTGTGACAGTATGACATAGTGTTGATCAAATTCCCACAACCCCAAAAATGAGCACTTGTAAATAGCTCTGTGCTCAGTTGGGAATTGGTCAGTCAGAGGCTTCAGAATGCGAGGCTTTATATTTTTCTTTTCTCGGCAGCTGTGGCCTTGCTGCAGGTCAGGGGCCAGAGGTCACAGTTGGGGGTCAAAGGGATGGTCGGGGAGCAAGAGGGACTCATAGAGGGGTGTTTGTTAGGCATTCCCATCCCCCCATCCTCTCTTGGTGGGAGGAACAGTCTTGGCTGTTTCACTGCAGGCCTCAGTGCTCCCAGTTTATTGGCTGTTTTACACTGTTAAATCAAACAAAACAGAGCTGCTCTCCTCTAACCATCTCAGCACATAGATCATCTTTGTCCTTTGTCTTTGAACTGAGCAAAGCAGTCCTTTGTTGGACACAGCTTAAAAAAGAAGGGGGATTCTTTGCTTTGTTACAAGCCTGAAATTTCCCCTAAAGAGTTCACAGGCAACTGTGTCTATGTTTAACACGGGCGGACTGGTGTAGTTGGTAATCCAGCCACACATTTGCATATTGTGCAACTTGTTAGACTGCACAGCATTTCAAGTGAGTGCTAATCCACTCAAAAATGTAGAATATTGAAGCAAGCAACTTTGTCTTTGCACAGAATCTGTGATGTTTGGGTTTGTGAGACAGAGGAGTGGGGGGGGGGGGTTACTGCAGTTGAGGGGCCCCTGTCTGGAAAAGAGTGGTTGGGGAGAAAAATGGGAACCAAAGAAGAACTGGAATGGTTGGAGTGTGTGGGGGAAGGTAGAAAAGTGGGATTTAGAAAAAGAAGGAGAGATGGAAGGATGGTGGGTGGGGGTTGATGGAGAGGGCGAAAGTATTGATAGAAGAGTGAGGGGCGACTGAAGTGCGTTAAGTGAGATCTCTTAATCTGTGTATGTCCCACTGTGAGGGGAAGTGCTCAGTCTTAGAGGAGAGGCCTACCACAAACACACACACACACACACACACCCACACACACACACACACACACCTTTCAGTAAAGGATTCTGTCCCAAAAGAAATCTTGTTGGTGTATTACAGCCTCAGGATGAAAATCTGTGAATTTGTCAGTATTACAGGTTTGGTGCATTAATGTGGTTGTTAGAAGAGACTGTTACCATGAGATAAGCTTTCAGTAGCTGGATATCAAACTTAGAACATCACACTTTGTGCTCAGGCTATACAGCTGAATCACCATCATCCCACTGTCTGTAACAGATACTGTGAACAAAGCAGAAACCTGAGAACAGAAATCTAAAACTTTGATGCCAAAGAATAACAATAGAATAATAGAAAACACCGACCTCAGGGAACCTGCAGTCTCCAAGTTTTTGATGAGAACTCTCTCTCCTGTCCGCCACAGAAACCCCCCACCTAGCCCAGGACCTTGAGGACCGCAGCGTGGTAGTTGGGGACACAGTGGCCTTGCAGTGCAAGGCCCTGGGCAGCCCGCCACCCCGCATTACCTGGCTGCGCAATGATCAGCCCCTGCGCCCCTCCAACAGACACCACTTCACCCCAGGGAACCAGCTACTGGTCATCGGATCCGCTTCTCTGGAGGATGCCGGCCGCTACACCTGCCTCATGTCCAACACGCTTGGCACAGAGCGTGCTCACAGCCAGCTGGTGGTGACGCAACGCAGAAGCCCCTGCACCTCACCACCAGGCCCCAGCACAGTCACTATAGGGATCATCGTCATCGCTGTGGTGACAAGTATTGTGGTGACGTCGCTAGTGTGGGTTTGCATCATCTACCAGACCAGGAAGAAGAGTGAGGAGTGCAGTGTCACAAACACAGGTGAGCTACAATCACTTCTGTGTGGATATAAAGGGGAAAAAGAGTCGCCTGACCAACTATAATATTCAGTTTAGAGGGAGAGGAACCCTGACACCTTTTAGAGAAATGCCTATAAATAACTTGATAGAAGAATTAACTACCAAAATATACTTACAAATTATACACAATAACCAACTAGTCGTCAGCCTCCACAGCCCTGGTTGTAATGTCTTGTGTCCCAATCTTTTTGTTTTTTTGCCCAGATGAGACTATAGTCCCTCCAGATGTGCCCAGTTACCTCTCCTCCCAGGGCACTTTGTCTGAGCGGCAGGATGTGTGTATCCGCGTAGAGGCCAGCGGTGGACCTCAGCCCAACGGACACGTCGTGGACACCACAGGTAGCTAACAGTTTAATCTCTGCTGGGTCTTCCAAATGTTTGTTCTGCCCAGCAGTTTCTCCCATTTCCCATGAGCAAAGTTTGTGTGTCGCATAACGGTGAAAGGAGCACCATTGTCCATGAATGAGATAATTACTGCAGACACACAAACCACAGTGTTGATATACAGCTGTTGATTTTCTGCCTCCAAATCATTTCTATTTGCTCTCTCTCCCTGGCTGCAGGTTTCGACAGTGCAGTAGTTTGTACAGATTGTATGGAGAACAGCAGCAGCTACTCTAAAGATCCTGACTACCTGACACATGGCTTCGGCTCCGCTGGGGGCATGGAGTATCAGCAACACTCTGTTCCCCCACCATACTCTCACTTTCACCCAGTGGAGCATCATGAACCAGCATCACACACAACCCCACTCTGCAACGGGACACCCAACGGGATCCGGAAAGGCATTCAAGGATCCACGTTTCCGAAAAACCACAACACGTTACAACAACATGATAGAAAAGGTAAGATCTGAGTTCAAATGCCAACAGCCTTATCCCATAAACAAATTTAAATAATAAATAAATCCAGCAGGCGTCCTACAGCCCCAAACTGTCCCAGTTTTGCTATCAGGTGATTCCATGAGAGACTATCAGCACTTTAGGACCTCTTATCAAGACAAATTCCTTTGAACCTGTTTGTTGATGGGTTGGCTCCTACCAGCATTTGACAGTGTATCATAGCATTGCAAAACCCCTCAAGATACGTCTTGAAAAGCAGCACTGAGTTCTCTCTGCTGCCAGACTCCTGCTGTTGCACGTCAGGGCCTGTTCTGGGATTCAGCTTCTTTTGTGAGGAGTAATACCACAGGAATTGTCCTCCAAATACCAATTCTCACCTCCACATGTCAACGCAACCCTGCACACACATTCCACTGCCACTGTGTCCTTTAGCTAAATGTGTATTTGCAGACATACATGTCATGTGATTGACTCTGCGGGTTTCTAACTCCAACTCCTTTTCCTCCATGTTCATCAGTGAACAGAGCGGGCCAGACGCCGGCGTGTGCTCCACCACAGGAAGAGTCCTTCCACAAGCCGGTGAAGCTGGCCAGCGTGACGAGCCATGGCCACTCCAACACTGACTGTGAGCCTGAGCTCAGACAGACTCTGCTGTCCAATGGACACACCCTCAGAGCGTCTCAGAATGAGAGCACCCCCCTAAGGAGAGCCAGCGACTAGCAGGTGCTGCATCCAGTCTAAAGCATGGACTCGCATTAGAAGAGTGGACTTTCAAGAGTTGTTTTTTTTTTTTTTTTTGCACTGGGAAATAAACTGCTACCTCATATAGAGGCGATCGATCCTGAGCCTCCTGGATGTCGACTGACAGGGAGTGCCAGGAGGGGAAAAGCGCAGGGGGCATCCGGAGTTTGAAGGTGGAGCTTGTGTGGGTGGCGTCCCATCTGAGCGTATCAGCTGTACATAGTTAAAACCTTCCCTTGGAAGGTGACCAATAAAAAAAAAAAATTCTAGCTCCAAAAAATGTGACTTGCATTTGAAGCATGTAAATGTAGGGAATCTTGTACAGTGTATGTATGTGCAGGGGCAACAAAGAGAAATATACCTTTGGATATTTGACTGTACATAAGAGTTTTCTTATATTATATATTATATAACTTTTACAAAAGAGTATTTGAATTTATGTGCATGACAAAGAAAGGAGTGATGGTATTTTTATTTTTATTCAAAAAAAACTTTTCAGCTTTTACCAACATTCAGCTGCGGTGCCTTAATGCATGATCAAAGAAAACTCAACTTGTAATAGCATATATAAAGAGACTTTTGTGAGAGATACTGGTACACTCTTTATAACAAACAAAACACTTGATTGCACTTGAATGTTTTTTTTTTTTTTTTTTTTTGGACAAACGCTGCCAACCATGGCCTTACAGAAACACAATTCACACTTGTTATTGTATGAAGGAAGAGCTTTGATGTAAATTATTTTGGTACGTTGGATGGTTCAAGGTGGGATGTTTGTGGGCGGTCAGCTGAAGCACTTTTTATACTCACTTCATAAACAGGCAGATTGTGTACATGATATCTGCCAATAGGAATGCAGGAACCTCCTCTGCTCGAGGAGACATTCCACATATTTTGACACGGTAAAATCGACATTACATACTGTAACATTAAGGCTCTTCCACCTGTTTCACACAACTAAATGTTACTGCGAAGCTGCTCAGAGCTACTTGGGAGAAAAGATTCTTCTCTTTGGTTCTTTATTTGTCAGTGAACGTGACTTTGACAAGTTTGCAACCAGTGTGGACAAACATCAGCCAGCAGGTGTAGTTTGTAGCTGTAGTTGTATCTTAGCTGTAAAAGCTAATAATGATCTCTGTGTAGACACAGGACAGCTGACAGTTGTGTGCGCTCAAACACTAATGTGTAATTGGCCAAATGCTTAATGAAACAATTGTTATGCTTTGAATTTGTGGGGGAAAAAGATGGAGAATCAGGGAGAACGATGTTGAATTGTGTCATGATGTTACTGCTGTAATATGCCTCAAGATCCACCAATGATGTGCAGTCGGAAGCAAATGGCCAGTATTCCACCCCCGCCCCACCACCACCACCACAACCACATTGTAACAATAACTTTATCAGCATCACTACAGTTGAATAATGTTTCATGCTTGAGGTAACTAAAGGTGCGGCTCGATGCTGTGAACAGTGGGAAAGCTTGTGAAATGTACTCTAACCAAACTTGGAGGAATAATGCAGTCAGATGCTCCCTGAACCACCACAGTCCCTGCATACACTGGCTTTGAAATCAATGGGAGTAGTTTCGTTGTCTAATGTGTTTCCTCCAGAGTGTCCTTGTTTGAACTATGTTCTCTTACCAGTGGCCTTATCAAGGTAAGCTGGAGGACACGCTCCTCTGGTTACACCTGATAGCACCTATAAGAGATGATTTTACCAGCAAGACCAATCACAGAACCCTGGAGGGAAACCAATCCCAGTGTAGCAGGTAAAAGGGACAAGAGGGAGTCGGGTGCAAGTCGTGTTCTGAGTAATTTATTGAAACAAACTGTCCGAATCCATTGTACCAATGTCAAAGCTGCAAACAGTGAAGTGTCTAACATGGCATTGAAGTGTCTAATAAAAATCACATTTTGCTATTATTTCAAGTGTTTTCTCTGCCTTTCTACCTGAAATTGACACATGAAAGGAAGTTTTTCTTGTGACAACCATATCACAAACAGCTGAGTTAGCATTTAACGCTGCTCACATGTCACAGTGGTTATGGAGAAGTCATCAATTCAAATGGAGCATGCATAAGGACATGAAGCCCAGAGACCTTGATCTTCAAAGCAGTCAAGTAGCTGGACCACTAACACACACACACACACAGCTAATCTTCCAACCAGGAATGTCTCCTGGCTCCCTGAAGCTCCAAAGACAGCAGGCATATTTTTTCCTTCTGTGGGCTGTTTAAAATATTTGCTATTGAGTCAGGGCTGACTGAGGGTCAGTGCCTGGCCAGAATGTGCATTCCAGATGGATGTTTGTCACCAGATGATTGACATGCCCCCGGCCGTGGCCTCCACCAATCACACACCGACCATTGTTGTCCAACAGCCTAGTGACAAGCAGCATGACAAACACTCCCACCTGTGAGGCCATCCGTCTCCCTGTGCCCCCGCCAGGATTTACCAAGTCTTCAGCTCACCTCCATACTGACTGCTGAAGGACACTAAGCTGATTCACTGGAAACAAGAAGGGAAAACACTGGTGCTGAGGCTAAATGCTCCTGCATATGTCATTAGGATGATCCTTCCTGACGTACGGCGGAGTAATTTGTTCATCTTGTAATAAGTTCTTGTGAGTTTTTTTTTCCCCTTTTAAAAACAGGGAGAGTGGAGTGGAGACCACCGGCGTTTTGACAGTCGCCTGGTGCAGAAGACATCTTATTACACAGCCTAAACATCAATGATGACATTAATGAATCCAAGACTAGGTCCCTGCATCATAATCCATTAAACTTCAGCATTATCTGCACCAGTGTGCTTACACGATTATGAATCATTTTTATTTTCATTTTATATTCACATATTTTCCACACTTACCCATAGCTGACAGTCATGCAGATAGATACTGTCTCCTACAACCGACGCCATTAAGAGAAAATGAGATTTTTTTTTTTTATTTTGTAATTACTACTAACTTACTAGTTACTTCATCTTCAATCTTTTACCCAAGTTGTTGTGTAAATGATAAGTGGATGCAATTTAATACTTACAATAGAATATACCACACTTTGATTCATTTGATTATAATCTGACAAACCTGGGACCTGTTACAGTTAAAAAGAACATTTCATAGTTTCACCAGTGGCTTTACAGAAACTTTGAGTTAAGTTTATCTTTAATTCTTCATAGTGCAGCAGTGTTTTTTAATCCTAATCATTTTCTTAATGGAATATTTGTGCATTTTGAGCAATACATGTATTGACTTTGCCAACAGTTTCATTAGAAGATCAATACCCCTCTTGGGTATATCTGCTAAATATTATTTAAATTTCTTTTAGCTTAGCATAAAGATTCCACTTCCTACATAATGCCTGTGTTTGTGTATGCATTAAACAATGCATACACAAACACAGGCGTTATGTAGGAGGATTATTTCTTGTCAGGAATTAGTTTTTGGACAGAACCAGGCTGTTTCTGTTTCATCATCATTTGTTTTTATGCTAAGCTAAATCAGCAGCAGTGACAGTAACTGCATCCATTTCTCACAACTATCAGACTACAGTTTAAACTTAATTTGTAACCATGTGTAATGTTTTGCAATAATAACATTACTTCTTTGTATCTTTGTGAGTTGGATGAAGGAATCGTGTCTGTTCTACTGTTGCCTTTGAGGAAAACAACAGTAATATCTGGAACTGGGTCTAAGTAACTTTGAATAAATCCAGATTTTCACAGGTTTAAGATTAAGAAAGGGCAAAATCTTAATTACAACACGATGAACGATGATCACCTTATATTTCACATTAAAGATAAAAGATACAGCTCAAGCTGTCTCACCAAGGCGGGTGCAGGACACCTGGGGCTCCTAATAAAACAAAAGCCTTGTTAATTTAACAAAGTGTTTTATTGTTGGAAGCATCTTAAGTGTGAATTTAAAGCTCTTGCAGATGGATGAGCTCAGTTGTGCTCCAGCGGGAATGTAACAATGATGAGATATTACTGTCTCTCCCCGGTGGATCTTTAACACAGGTGGCTCGGCTTAATGGGGAGGAGAAAATATGGATAAAACACTAAAGTAATCATGAAACAATGCAGAGAAGGCTTTAGAAAGAACAATGGGCAGCCCACAGGGAACCTAAGACATCACCAAACCTCGCTCAGCGTAGTAGAGACAGTCTTTAAAACCATAACTCCCTCATTCACACACACATTAACCAGTAAAGATGCTTCAGTGCTCATCTTGTCTGAAACTACTGGTGCTGTTTAACAAGTTGGACTGAGGCCGTTGAACTCAGTCTGCAGGGCACCGTTTAGCAGGAATGCTGGGTAATGAGCTCAGGCTACTGGATGACTCTTCCCCTGAGCACCGGGTGCTCCTTCTCGGCTGCAGGACCTTCCAGGGGGACAAGGGTGCT
Source organism: Rachycentron canadum (assembly GCA_038496675.1). Taxonomy (NCBI): domain Eukaryota; kingdom Metazoa; phylum Chordata; class Actinopteri; order Carangiformes; family Rachycentridae; genus Rachycentron; species Rachycentron canadum. Next base: position 14,943,282 of record CM076649.1, on the reverse strand, counting down.
GCTTCCTCAGATGCTTTCCCTGCCGCTCCCCAGCCAGGTCCGGGCTCAGAACTGTCACCATGTGGTGCTACAGCAAAGTACGGCGGACCTTCTCATAGGCTCCTAGAAAGATGAAGCCGCCCGCACTGATGAACGTCATCCTTGGTATGCTACCTGCAAATAGACTGCAGAAAAAGAAGGAAAGAAGAAGACATGCTTTAAATGGAAATTAAAAGTGTAGTAACATTTGTGAGTATTTGCAGTTTTATCAAACAGCCTCTAGAGTAGATCGCTGCAAAAAAAACAGCAATTAATTTCAAACTTTCATTTGATTGATTGATTTACTGATCACCAGTGACCAACCATTTTGATAATGGACAGCTGATATATCACTGTAAACAGAACAGCTTTGGATTTTCAACTGCTGCTCGGGCGCTCACATGCTCCACGCATTGATTCACCAAGTCTGTTTCCATTAAACTTTGTCACCTTTTGCTTTTATCTTCTCCACCTCCAACTTCATTTTGACACATCATTATGCTCATCATGCTGTAAACAGAGCTGAGACTCTGTCATGTGTCTCTCCACTAATCCACAGTACATGTGAGTGACTTACAGGGACTTCATTGAAGCAGGGTCTGTGGGAAGGGGGCCCAAACATGAGGCATCTTTGATGGAGCCACTTTTCAAAGAGTGAGAGAGGCCCAAATTACAGCAACTGAGCCCCAACAAGAGGCTGCTGACGTTTCAGGGGTCAGAGGATGATATGGGACATGAGAGAGCACCCCTCTCCCAAGAACCAGCCCATTTCCCCCTCCTTCCACCCTACACAGCTGTTTTTGGGATTAGGCTTCAAGCCTCCACCGGGGGGGGGGGGCTCCCCGGAGCTTTCGTCCTCCCCTCTCTCTCTATCTCTCTATCTGTGCATGACTGATGGTCAGATGACATCCACACATGTCCCTCTGCTGTCCATCCAGCCATTTCTCTCTGTCTTCCAGTCCAGCGACAGCCCCCTCAGCTGGCTCAGTTGTTCGGGGATTTCTCCTCTGTCTCCTTTTCTTGCTTCGTCATCCACTTCTCAGACACGTGCTCATTTTGTGCTGTCTGTTCATCTGCGTTTTCATGTCTCTCTCTCTCTCCTTTTATTTTCCCATTTCTCTCCATCTCTCTTTCTCTCTGTGTACTTGCCTACCAACACCTTCTGTCTGCCAAAACGCCCCCACACTCACATGGTCTAGACCCATCCAAGCCAGATGTAATGGATGAAGAGTATTGTGTGTGTGTGTGTGTGTGTGTGTGTGTGTGTGTGTGTGTGTGTGTGTGTGAAGAAAACGTATGTAAAACTGTCTACGCACACAAAATGTCTGTCTGCATTCATCATCTGTGTGGGTTTGTGTGTTTGTTCTCCTGCTCCTGTCCATTTAACTTTTACAAGCCTTTTGAAATATTCAAAGTATTGTCCTGGTCTGTTTGTCCAGACTGAAACATCTCAACTACCAAACAGTATCTTTGGCCCAGAGACTTGAATAGACATTTGTGCTGCCCAGGTAAATGAATCCTGCTGATTGTGCTGGGCCCAGCTCTCCCCCAGTGGTTTTCACATATCCAGTGAAATATCCCAACACAATCTAGATGGACTGGAACACAGCGTGTACAAACCTTTGTGGTCCACACACACAGTGTATCCTGAAGACTTTGGTCATCCCCTGACTTTTGCCTTCACTTCTCAATTTGTGCTTCTAACTAGAGAATGAATTTGTTTCTGAATTTGATAGCTGGAGCATTTTTTTTTTTTTAAAACACAGAAATAAATGCGGATAAAAACCTGCTCGACAATGTGTTTGGAACATGTTTGTTTGCGTGTATGACATTTCAAAATCGATTCAGCATTTTCTCTTGTTGTCATCCAGACCCCCTTGATTTTGTTTCTGCCTCATCTGAGCCTCATAAGACACAGAACATTGGTGTTTATCCAGGGTGTTTTGACAAAAACAAGCGATGAGCAAAATCATTCCATAGATGTCCCCTGAGATCCTGAAAGGACCAAGTTGAAGCTAATGGCAGCCAACATGGACTTAAATACACTATTTGCATGGCAGAGGGGTCGGGGGGGATTATTTGTTTGTGACGCTCACTTCTCAGAGGACGATCATCACAGTAGCAGAGTTGCTGTGAGAAAAAATTCTGCAGAGCTGAGCTGTGCAGTCACTAGTTGAGCTGCAAGTGGCTAAGTGCAAATAAATAAATAGTATGTGTTGTTATTTATCAATCAACCCACCTGAAGGAACCAACACGTGACGACTGTAAAATACCAACTCAATTCATCATAGTGGGACTGGCAGTGTGGAGAGTAGTTACAGCAACCAAAATCTATTCTGACATATATGTGATCACATAGCCTGATCATTGTATCAACATTTTCACTTTGGTATGTGACCAGATTCCTGCTGAGCTGCTGAAATTCCCATCAGCCTCAGCAGGACTTCGCTTTTAGCACTAACAAGCAAATATCAGCACAACACATAAAGAAAAACATCAGCATGTTAGCATTAGTATTTAACTCAAAGCAGCCAACATAAGCATTAAGTCTTTTTTTTTAATCTCTGTGCAGACTCAGACTACATTGCTACTGTTTCAGGCTTCTTTAGTGCAGCTCTTTCACTGGCATCTTAAGATTTGGGTTACAGATGGATTTACTGCCTGTGCATCACTTTTTGACGCCTGCAAAGCTTTACAAGGTAGCAAGCATGTCATGTATCTCCCAAACATCCCAACCATTCACACAGAATGCCCCGGCCCAGATCGGGTGTTTCTAAAAGACACCCAGTGAAGGTTTAGCTGTGCATGGCTGTTGTGTGTAAGACACAAAGAGTGTGTATGTGTGAGAGAGAGAGAGAGAGAGAGAGAGAGAGAGAGAGAGAGAGAGAGAGAATCCAAGTGCATTTGTGTAAGCATGGACTGGTGTAAATGCTACAAATAAACGCTGAGACATTAGTCAGAAGTTGTTGTCCTGCCCTTCACCGTGCTCTTTCCATCTCGACGCAGCTATCTATCACCACCTGCTGAAACCCAAACCACAGGCCCGCTCCAGGCAACTACTTAGCATTACTCACAAAACAATATTAAACCTGATCCAAAAGCTCATCAAAATCCAGTGACAGTAAGAAAGAAATGTGAAGAGAGGGAAACTTGTCCACTGGGCAGCTGGATAGCTAGACAATGCCACAGTAGACACAACAAGCCCTGACATATCCCACTCTGTCTTCATGTGATTGCCAGCAGTGAGAGGAATGAACTAATTTTAAACTCAACACTCTTGTTTTGGCTCAGCTCTGGACTGGCGTTACATTTCCTATCTGGGACCAGGCCCACCTGTGGACTCTGAGACGTCAGGCGTCCCCTCGGCTCCCTGACTCACTCTGACATCACAGCCTGGCCAGCCACTGAGAGCCGTCATTCCCCAACTGTCCGCCAGTCACCTCTCCTGAGGAATCACACTAAATATAGTTTCAAGGCTTGACAGGAGCATATGGAAGAATAGCGATGAGCTCAAAGAAATTGTCTTGGCCTTAGTTTAGAAACATGTCTGTGGACATTTCTGGCACCTGTGTAGGAACAATGCTGAGGTTATAACAAATAGCTTCTCTTTGATATACAGCTCTTTCATAGGATACATCTAAAAGAAAGAGGCCAGTCCTAACCTGTGTGGGTCTGAATCAAGACTGAGACATTTTTATGTTTTATTCATTCCCTCAGTCGAGTGTGGGTTTACTTGAATTTCTTGGACAAAAAGCTGGATGATAATAACACAAGTCGTGTCAAAAACACAGATGCTTAAGCACTTTCCCTAAAAACACAAAACCCATATTTGTGCACCCAAACGTCACACACAGAGTGAAGGCTACAGACTTTATCTGTGGCACTGGGGCTGTGCACTGCACATCTTTACCAGAAATACACCTTTTCAAAACCATATTTGCCTACGATGCTCTGTAATTACCTATTATTTGTTTAAATTATGAATCTGGTAATAATCTGTTTTTTTCCTATTATTCCTTAACTAATCTGCTAAAATGCATCATTGACTCACACTTTTGAACTGGGTGAAAACTATGGTTTATTTGCACATCTTCCCAGCTGTTGTAAATCCTCACTGGAACACTAAACCTGCAGCTGCAAATAGTCTCCAAGAATGAGCCGTTCAGTAACACGGGCTAAAACCTAAACAGCCCAGCTATTTTAGGAGACGATTTAACCTCAGAAAAAAAATATATATAAAGACATAGAATTTAAAGATTCATATCCTCAGTAAGAAGGAAGAGACTTGAGGCTACAGACTTGTACAGTTGTGATGTGCTGAATCTAACCAATGATTGATTTTGGTATTATTCTTGACAATAATCAAACACCAACATCTTTACCTTTTAGCTATGTTTTCTAATTTTCAGAATCAGTTTTCAGTTTGTGTTCAAAGAGTTTTACAAGATGACGCTGCATCAAATCTATTTAACAAACATTCAGGGTGAATTCTCCCTTTTGTTTAAAATCTAGATGATATCACTGCAGGCAGGAAACTGATCCACATCCCAGATTTAAAAAAAGGCTTCTTTGTTTATAAAGCAGAAATACTACACAAAATGTCTTTGTTTGACTTGAGCAGACAGGTGAACAGGAGAGAGTTGCTCATCACTCTGTCTCTACTCTTCCAATCATAAGTAAAATTTATGTGAGCTAGGTAGTGAAAAGTGTTGCTCAACCTAACCTCTGATGCTGACAAACTAAGGTTGCAAAAGCCATAAAAGTAAAATTAAGGTTCACCGCAAACTCGCAAGCTTCCAGACTTGTTTCTTTGTTGTGCATATGTGGCAAAAACATGTCATTTGTTTACTTTTCATCCATTGTGGTTTACATAAGGCCCAAAGCAGACACAGCCTGCAGGACATGCTGCTTATTAGTCTTTGTTTTGACATGATTCCTGCAGTTTGGTTGTTTTGTAGGTTACTGGGGGAGGTTGGTGTGAGCTCCACCGCTCTCTACTCACCCGGGGTCTCTAGGGCATGGCACACACATGGAAGCACTTTAGAGCTTCACTACACTGCAATTGGGCCTATTACCATAATTACAGCTTTAAAGCCTCAGCAATTTGTATCAGGCATGCACCAGCACAACCACCAAGCCTTTGGCCCTGCAGAACAACAGCCCCCCTCCTTTCACTTTCTACACTCTCTCCTTTGTCTCTGCATTTCATTCTTTCGTCTTGTTCTCTTGGGTTGCTCCCTTTCTTTCTTTTCTCCACCTTCTCTGGTTACATCAATATCAGGGAGAAAAAAAATTTTCAGAAGCTCATTTTGATGTACAGCTTATGGTGCACGTTCTCTGGCCTCTGAGCTGCAGCTGAGCCCAAGGGGATACTTGGAGGAGAAAAAGAAGGAGAAAAAGCAAAAGAAAAGGAAAGAAAAAAAGGATCAAAGATGTGGTACAGAGGTGGTACTAGCATCAAAGAGCTCTCCTGAACATTACCACTTGGTTACTGTTGCAGCTCAGCGAGTGGGATTTGTAGTCAGGGCATGGACGTTTTGAGACTCAGACGTCACCTTAAAAAAAGTGCAGCGTTTGGCGGAAAATCAGCCTTGGCTCATATGAAACACAAAGTGGACATGTAACTTCTCTCTGATTAGATTCCAGCACTGCAGCTACACAAACAAACAATGATACGGTGGCTTGTAAGTGTGTGTTTGTGAGACAGAGAGGAGGGGCAGAGCAATGTCCCACTGGTATTTGGCCCAGTCCCAGACCAAAGCTGCTACGAGCATTGAGTGAGGTGCATCCTAACTAAATGATGGTGGCTTACACACCAGCGGGCCCATCATTCACTGTGGATGAGGGTTTGGTTTAGTGCTGGCAGCCCTCTGTGGCCCCATTAGACCTGGCCTTTTGTCTACTGTGCATCATAAACATATCAAACCCCCCCTGAAAAAAAAAATGAAACACAATGGTATAAAATAGTCCATGTAAAAAAAACAATCACAATTGGCCTTTTAACGAAGACACACACTCACCCTGGAAGGCCTCGGCTCTTCCACACATCGTAGAGCACCACTGGGATGTTGCCGCTCGCTGTGGCTGAGCCAGCCTAGACAGAGAGGGAGGGAGGGGGAGCAAGAGAGAGGGACAGAGGGAGAGAGAGCAAATAGAGGTGTGATGATGGATGGATTGTCTTCTGTCCTTCCTGCTCCCCTGGATGCCCTGTTTAACACACTCCCTTCTTTCATTCCTCCATCTCCTCATAGACAGCAGTGTCAGCGCAGGTGACACCTCCATCACCTACCCGTGCACTCAGCCTGGAAACACACCCAGCCATTTGCCCACCCAAAAACACACTCAACAAGTTCTCCTCGTCTCCCTGCACAGCCGTCAGTCTGGCACTTATATTTACACAGTATGGTGTAGCTGGCCAGAGAGTTTTTAATCCATCACTGTGAAGTGGCAGAGCAGCAGGATAAGGCCTGGTGGGGTTGAGTGAGGGAAGGTGGTGGCAGCAGAGAGGTGGGAGGCAGTGGAGGGCAGACTGAAATGAGGACGTCAGTAGGAGTTTGTGTATAGGTGCATGCACGCCAATCCATGCCGCAGATTGCTGAGCACGTAGGAAACAAGTTGCGAAGTCTGCTGTAAATTGTGACTCCAAAATCTGCTGAAACGAGAGGAAGATTCCCACATTTCTTCATTGTGTGAGAGGGGGGAAAAAAAATAAAACCCACCCCTATTCCTTATGTTTCTATTGGAGACAGGTGGCTGAGAAATGAGTGTCCCCTCGCCTCATCTGACAAGTTTTCTTTTCCTTTACAACCGTGGATTGGTGGAAGGAGGGAATGGAGGAACGGGGTGTCCAAAACACACACACAGACACACACACACAGTCACTGTGTAATTCATGCTGACATACAAAAACATCTTCATACAGCCAAACTATAAGTTTTCTCTGGCTCATATTGGTTTGCTTTGTAATGTGAAGAATTTATAATCATTTAATAAACAGTTTAAAACACTCAACATTTCCGTGTAGCATCTACACAATGACAACCTGGTGCTCAAACATGCCAGCCTGACCCTGACGTGTGGAGGGTACTGAATGTGACACTAATGGGTGCACTGGCAGGAACCATGCCAGCCTGAGGAGAGCAGCGCCATCATATAGTAGCAGCAGCAGCGTGATGTGCCAGGCTTGTCACCATTGCTGCAGGCAGGGTGGTGTGGCAGGAGTCCGGTCCTGGAGGAGCTTTAAACATCCAGCTGTGCCCTGGACATCCGCCCTGGTGTGCAGACTGCCTACTGTACAACACCCCTCATTCATTCTGCCTGCTGTAGAAAAGAAAGAACCTTCTCCTCTGCTGCTGTGGGAAGGAAACTAATGTAATGAGCTCCAACACCCACATTTCCTCCCCCTCCATCCGATCCAAACCGTCCATACAAATCATCACCAGCCCGGCTCGCTCTGTCTGCCTCTGTTTCACTCTCCTGTCTGAACTTGTCTTTCTTTGCACTGTGGAACCAAACTTTAGTCTGAGACGATATTTAAAAACTACATATTACCTTTAAAGCCATGAACCAGCGTAGATCAGTTTTGGTAATTTTGTTTAGTAATATGTTATGCAATTATATGTCCTCTTAACATTTACACTATAATCCTATTTTTAGCCCATGATCTTAAATTATTAGCCACTTCATCGATTAGGCAACTGACAGAAAATTAATCACAATGACTTAATTATCAAACATTTTTAACCAAAAATGCCAATTGCTGGTTCCAGCTTTGCAAATGTGTCAACTTCAGTGTTACCTTAGGGAAACAGATCTTTTCACATTTTATACACCACTGGATAAATCTTTAATTGACAACACAATTTGACATCCCCAGTTTCAGTTGTGTAGCAGCTTTATCTTTTATTTTGCTGAGTGAATACACTCACTTCATTGTCACTGAATGAAATGAAGCTATTTTCCCAGCTAAGCTCTGCTGCCTAAAGTGAATCAAAAACTTGGCCTTATAAAGTTATAAGTGAAAAGCTTTGAGGCAGCGCAGGCCGAGTCCTTTGCTGGTGGTAAATTACAGCAGCTGCATTTCAGATAATGTTTACAGGAAGCCTTTGTACCGTGCTGTTCCACCTACAGCCAACGGCTTCTCACAGGAGATCAAGACTGACTGAGTGTTTTGTTAATTCCACTATCTCATTAGTTAGGATGGAGGGGGAGCGGTGGAATGCTGTGTCTTCTCCAAGGACAGTCGATGTGTGTTTGTGGGGGGGCTGACTGGGGTAACTCTGAACTCACTACCCTTTACACACACACACAAAGGATGAAGTAAAGGAAGCCAGACATACAGTCAGAGTGAGCCAGAAGTGAAGTGAAAGAGGAGGTGGAGAGAGGGAGGAAGAGGAGGGACTCCGCTACACACATACACACACACACACGCACACACACACACAGAAGGTGGTGGAGGGGAGGTGGTGCTTTAGAAGACTTACACAGAGTAGCAGAGTTAACAGGAGGGACACTGGACCTCTGGTTCACCTCTCAGTGACAAGCAGCCTTGAGATGGAAATTCCTCTGGAGCAGCAACAAGTCCTCACTCTAACACTAACCATGTGCACAAATATGTCTTCACGACACTGTCCATAGTCCAGGTCATATGATGAATGTGTGTGTATGTCTCACTACTGTCCTGGTGCTACCTCGGCCCGCTCCGTTCTGTGTGCTGACACTGTTGAAATTTGCTCAGGCTGCAGGCCTGCTCAGCCCTCTGCCTGTGAGGCATCACCTGACAGCAGTGTTTAAAAGTTGCTGCCAGCGGGGGGGGGTGTGTGTATGTGTTTGACTGTGTATACCTTTGCAAGCATGATCCTGGTCTTCGCCACGTCAAGAGGAGTGGTAACAAATGCTGCTACTGCACCTACAAAAGACAAATACACACATTTGGTAAAGTGCAGACATAAAAGGGCCTCTCTGCTCTCAGGACAGTCTTTAAATATTAAAAATAAACCCTTAAAAAGTCCAATTACTTAACCGCTGTTACAGTAACGTATTAATTCAGCAATAAACAGTGAAACCTTTGGCCCTCCTCTCCACTGAGTTCATAAAAATGATAATATTCCCCATACAAGACCTTCCCCATTATTAGACCACAAAAACCAGACAGACACACTTCTATTCCCATCCCCCCCACCTCCTACTTCTGCCTCATCCAACCCACGCCTTCCCATGAGGCACACACACTCCCTCCTATGACACACACAGCAAAGGCATGCACACACACACACACACACACACACACACACACACACACACACACACACACCTGCTTGTACGCACAAGCATGAAAAAAAGGCATATTTGGATACCTTCAGACGCAAATGATTGCAGGCACGCACACGCACGCGCACACGCACACGCACGCACACACACACACACACACGCACGCACGCACACACACACACACACACACACACACACACACACACACACACACACACACACACACACAGAAGAGTTTTATTACAGCAGTTACACCCTGACTTCCCACCAACACTCCAAGTTGGAAGCTGGTTGAGGAGCATGATCAAGAGGTGTCCCCACTGGGCCGCAGTGTGTGTGTGTGTGTGTGTGTGTGTGTGTGTGTGTCACCCTGCCACAAACATAGCAACTGTTCTGGGTAAACATATCTATATGGGCTACTGAGGAGCAATGCGACTGTAAGTGAGCGGAGGATACAGGAAAACATGAAGATCAGTGTGGCGTAACATGCTGTTACATTTTACCAGTTGCTGCTGGCAGATTAAGAGTGGATTGAAATGATTTTTTTTCCCCCCAGCTTGGGTGAATAAAACTCAAAATTCAGCAAAAAGGTGCACGTCATTGTAGGCTGTTTTCTAATATTCTTGGAGAGCAATAAAATGATGCATTATCCTAGTAAATCTTATATATGGAGCGCTGAATTGGAGGATCTAAATTTGGCTGGAAACGCCATGCGATGAGATGAAGGTTAAACGCAGTGAATGACTCAGTGACGTAATCTCGTCTTGGGCTCGGCAGTTCAGACAGGGTCAAGTCCATCATAAGTGAGCACGGGGTACTAGTAGAGATATTTGCAATGATTAAATGCGCTTGTGTGAGCATTTCCAGTGTCCAGCAGATTATGTATGAGTGAAAGAGAGAGTGTGAAGTGCAATGTAAGGGGAAGCGTCTGAAACTTGAGGCTCCCGCTTGGACCCCCCCCCATTGCCAAACCAAGTCCCTTGCTTCTCCCCTTCCTCAGCTTTGAGCTCAGGTTGTCTTTTATTTTTTCGCATTTTTCCCTCACTATAGTAGTAGTAGTTGTATATTTGTATTATTAATATATAAAATTTCTACAACATTTATATTTATCTCCACTAGCCTAACAAAAGGTTCAACCTCACTCATGTGAGAAGAAAAACCCTCTAACACCTTATGTTTTTAAAATGGCAAACACTCCATTCTCTTATCTCTTAAGTCTTTTCTTCTTATTTCTCAGCACCTACTCATCCACATTTTCTGTCTCCCCTATTCACTTCTTCTAGTCTGATTTCTCCCCTCTTCTTCCCAGAATGGACTGAGCCCAGGTGGGGTGGCAGAGAGCCACATCTCAGCTCCTTGGGGGTGCCGTCTCATTCACCTCCATCTCCATCACCCACAGAGCAGCTAACCTCAATGTTCCTGTCCTGTCTGGCACGCTGTAGTGTCGCAAGACTTATGGACTGAAAACTAGAACTGTCCAATTGCAGCTCCACAGGCCAGTTCCTGTGCCGATCTCTTCTTCTTATGAAATATGTATTTTGATTGCGGTTCTGCTTTTTCATCACGGAAAACATGATGAACACTAGGAGGAAAGATGGATGATCTGACACATTAATTATTCAGAGTTACGATACTGGAGGTGCACCCTACGTTACTACCTGCATTTATCTTTTCCTCTCTCTCACACTGATACTGTACAAGTCAAATGGGCTTCACTCTGTTTTGCAAATGCACCACAGACAGTTAGTTGTTTGCAGTGCTACTTGGTTTCAAATCAGGTCTCTCTTCATGCAGGTTTAGGTTAATTGGTGACTCTGAATTGTCCATAGTTGTGAGAGTGAATGGCTGTTTTCCCACCAAAAGGACCTTCTTTGTAAGTCATACCCTTTTCTCACTCACCTCGTTGGCTGTCTGGCTCTAGAGGAACAAAAACCTTGCAAATACTATTGATGTTTGTCTCCAAAAACATTTTATTATTAATATTAGTGTTACAGATTACTAAATATCATGTTTTATGTCACATGCCTTTCAATCCTGCAGGTTTGCCTTGATTCTTATCCACCTACATAATCAATGTGGTAGATCAATCACTAGAAATTCTCCCTGATGTAGGTCTATTCAGTGTGTCGCAGGGAACCTTAAATGAATTGTGATAAATGTAAAAGTCCCAACTCAGTATGTATTTTTGTTGTGAGCAGCCTTCTTCTTTTTTTCGTATTTTGATTGGTTGTCTGTTTTGTTTTGTATATGTGTCCATGCTGGGACAGCACTGTAGGAAAGGTGTGCATTTAATTTGAAAGGATGTCTATCTTGTGCACCCAATATGTTCTGGTATATTGTTTCAAGGTATTGGAAAAAAACACTGACATTCTCATCCATAGAAGGAGACTAACATTCGGCTGCAACATTTCTCATTAATACTCAAGACTGTGATCTTGAGATGGGACTCCTTACATTACAACACAAACTCAGGAACATGCTCATAAAAAACACTGTCAATCAAGCTTCCTGCCTTTACCTATGCATATCTCTCATCTTTCACACTCTTAATTCTCTCTAGCTGTTGCCTTTTCCTTTCCCCTATTCATCCTGTTTTTAGTCCACGCCCTCTCTTCCTGTGCCTTTCCTTCTTCCTCTTTCTTAAACCACTTCAGGCTCCAGTGCTCAGGAGGTCGCACAGCTGCAGGCTCTCGGACCCAGGCCCCTCTCTTCCCTCCTCTCCCCTCCTCTCTGGTCCTCTGGTTGTCTGTCTCTCACCCTGATACTCACCCAGGCTAAGCCCGACCCATAAAGTCTCCTACGGTATGATTTTTATTAGCTGAAGGGCTTGAGAACCATTATAATGAGACCTTTCTCATTAGCGATGCAGACTTACTGTGCTGGGGATCGCCAGTTAATGCTGTTTGGTAACAGTGTTTCAGAAAAAGAAATTACTTGTTCTTATTTTCCTCCTCTATCCTCTTTTCTTGGCTTTGAGTTAACTTGTCCTGCCCTCCTGTCCATTTTTTCACCTATCCAAGTATCTATATATCCATCCATCCATCCAGCCATGTACCTCCCCCCCTTCTTCTGTTCCCCCACCTCCCTTCTTTCCCAAAGCAGCATATAATCCTCTGCACCTGCAAAAGCTCCGCACACTGCAGCCTGCCAAGAGTAGAGCGTGTGACCTTGCCTCCGCGACCACAGAGTCTGGGAGAAAGAGAGAGAAATGTCGAGAGAGAAAGAGAGGGTTGTCGATAGAGGAGGATGATGAAAGAGCAAGAAAAAGGGAGAAGGGGGAGGGAGACAAAGAGGGGAGAGGAGATTGTAGTTAGTGGAGATATCAGACACATTTAAAACACATTGTGAACCTTGGTCTGGTCTGGCGTCCAGGCCCACGGCTGGGAACTGGCTTGTCCAGCTATTTTTGTGTTGCCTTTTCTCCCCAGTGATGTCATGCTACTTGTTTCCCAAGAACTGAGACTATACAAGAGGGAGGCAAGAAAATATGCTCCCACTCTATTAGGATAAATCTTTGCACATGTTAACAGCATCGTTTTGAGGTGGGTTGGCAAATGTCAAAGTTCCACCGATTCTTTAAATACATTTACCAATGCACTGTAGTAAACAAATTAAGTACAAAGTTGGTAAATTTCAACAGTTTTTCTCTCTGCGCAGCCAAAGCCTGAGATATCCTGTTACTCTGAACCACAGAGCTCCATTGTTGTTCAAAAACTATTAAACCCATCAGTGAGAGTCAACTTCAGGGACTCACATTGTTTCATTGGAGGACATATTCTACACACACCGTTCTGCTGCCAACAAATGTACTGTTTGCTCATTTTTGAGAAATGTTTGTTGAGTCTTGTTTGAATCTTTTTAAAAATAGAACCTACAAATTAGTATGTGGAACGAATGGGCAGATCACCCCGCATTGTTCATTTGTTTTCTTATTTGTAAAAAAGAAAAATATAGCAGAACATATTAAAGTAGTCATATGCACATCTGAAAAAGCTCAGAGTGATACAAAAAATATATTACATTATATTATATATGTATATTTAAGGGAGCTGTTGATACTGCTTAGATTGCAATAAGGATGAAGTCGATTTTATTTATATTGCTTTAATCTGACACTGACAATTCAATTTGTGTTTACTTCAGTATGTGAAGCCTGAACTATAGAGTTTAGAAAATTGCAAACCTTTACAGGCTCTACAGGTCTGATTAACTGAAAACTAAAATAAATGCACTATACACATTTTCTTAATTCAGAAAAAATTTAAAGTAATATTAGATGAAAGTCAGGACAAATGTGGTAATTTCTCTAAGGACCCTCAGATCACAGGACTGCTTGCCTAAATGCAACTGGCTACTGAGTGAAACCACCTGATGTTTTTGTTTTGAGGATGAACTCAGGATGGGGAGGCAGGCTGTCTCCTTTTCTTCCCCCACTAGTTTCGGCAAAGCAATGAAGAGACCAACTATGCAAGGTTAGTCTTTGTATAAAACGCACATAGACAGTTGGGCTGCCTCGGGCTCTGCAAGGTATGATTACTACTCAGGGAGAGCAATTGAGCAACAGCATGGAGCGATTACTAATATTTTCTTTGTCCATTCAACCCCCCTCCTCACCTCCCTTCTTCACATTTAATCTGTAACATGTTATCTCATTCTCCTCCTGTCTCACACACATGTGGACATCACAAAGCCATATGTGCGTGCTTGTGCATGCAAACACAAACAAGTAAGCACACAAAAAAAAAGACAGAAGAAAGAAGGACAGGCAGAGGAGAGCATGCACAAGTTCAGGATGTGTCATGTGTATTCCATTAAAGGCCAGATTAAAAAGGAGATTTTGTTTTCCACATCAAAGGCCTCACGCTGGGGGATTCCTCTGCCTGACTCCCTTTTCCTCTGTTTCATGAATAAATAATAAGGGGTAAACCTGGAAAAACAAACTTTTTGACCTGTGAACTCTTAGTGTCAGGGTCACTCTTTGCACCTGGGTGACTTCCCACAGGAAAGAGGTGGTGGGTCTGTGTGCATGTGTCACATATGTGTTTCGTATTTTTGTGTCAGGAAGAGAAGTATATAGTGAAGGCCATCGGCATCATTTAAGTTCCCATCATGCCTGTGAAGCAGAATTCCTTTAATTTTTTGTGGCTGTTTCTTGGTGTTCAATCATAAACTAAAAATGTTACACCCTCCTGTTTTGCTTATGCTGTTTTTGAGGTCAGAGCAGACGGAGCAAGAGTAAGAGAGAGAATATTTCAGATGGATACTGGTGTCTGGTGTGAAAAGGCATTAAATGTCTGCAGTGACCAATGTGTTAAATTTTTTTATACCCTCAATCAATTGACCAAATCCCCTGACTTTTCCTGCTTTCAACAAACCTGTCCATTATATCCAGGAAATTCAATGGCCAGTTGAACCTAATGCACTCTTTGAAAGGATTTGTCTGCTGACCCCTCTTCCAACAGGCCTACAGCAGTTGAGTGGTTGGTTTTCCTCTCTCTGTTTCTCTCACTGACAGCTGTGCTGGCTCGTTGTGAAATAAGAAGAAAGAGATCGTAATGCAGCACACTGCTTTTTCGCAGAGCAGATGGGAGATCATGCCACACACATTCACTCTCACAAATTCCTCAACTCTCGTATTTTTTTAAAAACTAAATCACATTATTCTTATTTATGAAAGCCTCTGAACATCGTGGTGGTCACTCTGAAGGACTCACTCGAGCAGTAAAAAATAACCCATTTGGCTGGAGGTAGCTGCCTTTTCTCTTTACCCATGCGTCTCTGCTATTCAGACTTCATTATTCAAAGCGTTGTGTTAATACAGAAGGTAATAGGAAAGGAGACGAGAGGAGAGGAGAGAAGAAAGGAGAGGAGAGGAGAAGAAAGGAGAGGTCGAGATTCCAGCAGTTCAGCTCTCCGCCAACGGACGTGTCCAGATGGTCTGGAGAGAGACTGAGACCTTTTGACTAAGGGACAAAGAGACACTTGTGAACAACAAGATCTAACTTTCACAAATGCACAGATACACACATACATATATACATACACACACACACACACACACACACACACACACACACACACACACACACACACACACACACACACACACACACTGCCGTTCGGTCCCAACATTGATGGAATGTTTGACTGTCCGCCTCTTGCGCCCTTGAGACATGATGTCACTCCAACAAAACGCAGTTTTTTAAAAAAGAAATGGCTTTTTTATGTATTCAGGGACACACAATGAAACGACAGAGGGGGCAAGGAGAGCGGAGAGACATGGGAGAAAAAGACATTAAGAAAGAGGCCACGAGAGAGATGAAAAAAAAACACTGGATACGCTGAAAACTCATGATAAATTCAAGTCTGGTTTGATGGTAGAAGGACAACCCATTAAAACAGGGCGTAAAGCCCCATTTTTGCCTGCCACAATGATACAGGGGAATGCAGAGGGTGAGCTGGCTGTGAATGTGTCAGAGCATAAGCACACGATTACAACTTTACGATGGATTTACCACTGAGAATAATTACTGTAAATGATGGTACTGGGGAATGGGGGAGAGTGGAGGGATAAGTAAGGAATAAAATACATGGATAATAAAGACAGAAGGGGAAATAAAATGAGCAAGACAACATTTATGATACAAACCTTTAAATATTCCCAAAGTGGAAACTGCACCAATGAGAACGGGATCTGAAAACACAGAAGAAACAAAGTGTGAATTGTCAGCGTTTTGTCAGTTTCTGATTTTCTGAAGGGTCAAGTTTCATCTTTAACCTCCAGTTTCCTGCACTTGTTATTCCTGCCACCTTTCTGATGGTCTGACTGCTCCCTTCCTCATTCTCACTGTTGATGATTACTGAATGAGACTGGGCTGTGGTCTGATAGTCCTGGATGGATGGACGGATGAATAGGGCAAACTTGGAAAAAGGAATAGAGGGGTGGAGGGTGGGTCTACAGTGATGGCTGGGGTGTGAGTATTGCCATTGGAAACACTAAATCGCCTCAGGCAAGAAGTTACAGCGGGAGGAAATCAATGGCAGTGCCAAAGCAAGGGGCAAATGACACACTGTCAGACCACACACACACTCCACACACACAGAGCTGCCGGCATGCAGACACATGCAAAGGAATGGGCATACTTTATATAAACAGACACATACAGAAAGACACAAAACACAAATTCAGACTAAACACAGACACATATATTCTCTTTTTCATAGAGACACACACATACACAGACAGACACACACTCACACAGACACGTGTTTCCTGTCATCTTACACTGCAGGAATGGCAGAACAGGACAGGAAGGAAGAGAGGGAACAAAAACAAAACCAAAGAGAGAAATAAATAAAGTGACACTGACTTGTGTCATCAGTCTTTGATCACAGTAACAACAGGATCATTCATCCATCTTTGCCACCTCTGCCAACATGTTCCATCAGACTACGTTAGCACATTGGTAAAAACTGGACCGATCCAACTGTGAGTCAGCGAGAACACAAAGACCATACATGAGCTGTGTTTATGCCACTTAATGAGCTTATTAAGCACTTGGTCCAAATGAGGTGACCTCATATAAACACTCAATCTGCAGTAGATTAGGTTTAAGAGTATCTGCTTCATCTGCTCTCTGAGAGGGGAACATAAAACTTTAAAAGATCTTTTAGTGACTAAGTTTTATTAAAGGACATTTAAGAACAAAAGTAAAGACTTAAAGCTGTCAAACAAGTGTAAATTCAATTAAGCAGATCAAATTAAATTTCTGAAATGGACTGGTGACAGACCAATTGCATTAAAACCAATGACACATGACCATATGACAAATAGGAAACATGTTATTTTACAGTTAGAGGAAAGGAGGTGAGAAACATAGATAACTCCTACCAGCCATCTCTATATTGAGACAAAAAATAAAGACAAAAATTCTCTTACTCCTTCGAAGCTTCAATTAAAATCCATGACAAACCAAAACTGTACTTAAATCAACACCATAGGACAAGTATAGTACAAATACTGTAAACATCAAGAGTTGACTACTCTCCAACTGGATGTCTTGTTAACATCCACACTTTGTTACTGTTACGCTTGTCTTAACAGACATAGTGATGGTAGATTTATGTAACCGACTCTTATTTCTGAAACAAGCCTTTAATTTCACCCAAAATTAAAAAGATTTCCCATTTGTTGCTACGACTGTAAATTCAGTCGGATGAAATGACAGCTACAGCAAGTCTGTGAAAGATAATGTTAATAACCAAACCCAGAAAGTCGGCTAAAAATGAGGAATAATCCAAGAGTTTGACAAAATTACATTATTTAATCCAAGTTGGACTGGACACGTGGAAGCGTAATCCTCCCCAAACCAAATGAGGAGCAGGACAGAGCCGCTATTGTTCCTCTACCTCTGATATACTGTAGCTGCATCTTGGCTCACAGAGTGATCAGTCATCAACAAGTATTTTTATAATAAAACTTGGAACATTTAATACACACATTTGAAATTACTCACAAAAGTGTCATAAGTTTTTTTGGGGGGTGTTGGTGGTGGTTACACTGATAACCCTAACTCCAGTCTCCTGAGCCGAGGCTCATCTGTTGCTGTTATAACTTACAGTTTAACACTGATGCTTGTTTGCCATTCATTAAGAGTGGCAAACAAGCATCTCCATCATAGGTATCCGGTCACAAGATAAAGACAAATATATAATTCTGTGTATCTTTTTTTTTTTTTTTTTTTACTTTTTAATTAAAGACATACAGACCAGTCGCACATGTGGTTGTTGCTTGATCAAGCAGGCCCAGTACACAGAGCCAACAGAAAAGTTCCACTGGAAACTCTTCATGCCCATCTGGTCTATCCAGGCAGACAGAGGCAAATTCCCTCAGTCCTCTGAGATAATCTAAAAACTTTATTTGACGGACAAGAGGTCTGGTATGCAGCCCCTAGAAAGTGGGGTGTTATACGACGTGGAGTGAGACACCTTTGTTTTTCAACTGTGGTGAGATGAGAGTGAGCTTTTCAAAAGGAATAAAAGTGCACCTGTCTTTTATTACCACCTCGATGAGTACTGCTTTTCCAGGCCAGGGAGAGGTAGAGAGAGAGAGAGAGAGACTGTATTGCTAAATGTAATCAGAACATATTGTACTGGTAAAGTTGAAAGCAAATTGGAAGGCAAGGCAAGGCAAGGCAATTTTATTTGTATAGCCCATTTTTACAAACAGTTTGTCTCAAAGGGCTTTGCAAAATAAAGAAAAATCCTAACTTCAACTATAACTTTAACTATATACACACATACATCTTGAGAACTACTTGCTCAAATAATTTTAAATCAGCGGCAAACTCAAATCAAAAAACAGATTACTGAATCAGAAAGACAGTGTACATGTAAATATTACAACAGATAAAAAAAAAAAAAAACAATTAAAACACAAAAAGGTCAAACTTTCATTGTCATGTATATTATTATTAAATTGGCTTGATATGGCTTAATGCCTAAAGAAAACGTTGGAAAAGTGTTGAGCAGAAGATCTGGAAAGACTGATCCACCAGTGATGTATGACTTGGTTTGACACTCACTGTGCCTGCGGTGTGTGTGTGTGTGTGTGTTGCCCAACAGAGACTGAATGTCTAAAAACCATGTGGTCTTATTAAAACTGATAAGCCATTTATAGTTAAGGGTACACACACACACACACACACACACACACACACACACACACACACACACACACACACACACACACACACACACACACACACACACACACACTTGAAACATGCATGAACCTGATAAGATGCAGCATATGGCAGGATCCAGGTGTGTGCATTTGCTTATTTGAGTTATGAATAAATATAAGTATATAAATATACAAGGTGAAGGACACCTGCACTAATCACTGCAGTGTGTTAAGTCAACTCATCTTGCACTAATTTACCAAAACAACCTCACTGCTGAAGTGATAAACGGAGCTGAGAGACACAATAAATCACTCAGCTGAAGACAGGCAGAGGCAGAGGGAGAGGTGAAGAGAGTGAGAGAGTGAGAGAGAGGAGAGAGAGAGCGAGAGAGAGGTGAAGAGAGCGAGCGAGAGAGTGAGAGAGAGAGGAGAGAGAGTGAGAGAGAAAGAGAGAGAGAGGTGAAGAGAGTGAGAGAGTGAGAGGGAGAGAGAGAGCAAGAGGTAAAGGGAGAGAGGTGAAGAGAGAGGACTGGACACACAATCTATCGCTCCTCCTTCACTTTCCTCTCTGTTACACCATAACAACACTGTGAACATCTTAATCACAATTATCCTCTTTTTGTCTTCTCATTTGCCATTGAGCTGTGTGCAGTGTGTTTCTCTCTGCGGAGTGAATTTTCACCACAACAGCCCTCCCTGTGTCACTGCTTTGACTTGCAATAAAAGTAGATTTTGCTTTTTTCCACTCTTCTTCTTGCTTTTGTTTTTTTTTTGTGTTTGAGGCGGGGGAACCTTGGAGATAGACCTGTGCACCACCTTCGTGCCTGATGGACACATGATCACTCATATCCTCTCTGTCTCAGTCGCTCTGATTGAAGAAAGATCATCTGAATCACATGTGTTTCCAAGAGTAGGATAAAATACTCCACCTTCCATTCAATGGCACAAAGATGAGGAGTTCACTACCATTCAGGCAGGATATTGTATATATTTAATAGATTGTGTTAAAAGCCTCATGAATATAGACTAGGAAGAAGTAAAAGAAAGTTGAGGACAAACCCTACACAGTGAGACCAGTGAAAAGTAACTGTATTAGCAGCCATTTTAACAACGTCACTGTAATTAGCCAGGATACAGTATCAGACACTGAGCTGAAGTGTTACACTCTGTTTGACTCCTCGGGCAAAGCAGCTAATCTCTCCACAACATCTGAGATCTGAAAAGACAGATCTTAAGGAATTATGTGTGACAGTTATTATTCAATTGGTTCATTTAGCCTGAAGGTGGAACATTGGGTAATGTGTTTTCACAGTGATTTTGGGCAGTCATCCTTCACACTCCTGCAGAAGAAAATATATGACTGTCTTGCACAACTGTGAGAGGTGTAATAAAACTCAAATGATGATTATCCCACTGCCTGCAGTTTGACTCATCTTTAAAGTTTTAATGTTAAGTACAGGTCTTTCACTCAGTGGGACATCAACTCAGCATAAACAACTCTGACTGACACCATTTCTTCACAGGGGACACTAAATGTTTTGCCATTGTGGATAAACCTGGTTTTCATAAACTGTCAATTTATTCCAGTTTGGATACGATGCACTGGTTGTTGTCCAACTGTCCTTTCCCCCTTGCCTATTAGGATTTCTCTTGTTCAGAAAAATCATTTAAAATGAAATGGCTGAAACCAGAGCTGCCCACAGTTGATTAGATAGAAATAATTATCAAAATCCATATCATGGAAAGGCATTTTCCTTCTAGATCCAAAAAGAAAATATTTACCTGGTGGACTGAGTACATGAACCCTATAAGGTCAGATTTCAGTTAATTTGCTCAAATATGTCACTTGTATTGTGTTGCTATATTTACCAGATCACTCTTCAAACAAGGCAGAAGCATAGTATGTTTCACTCAATCATCAATTGCAAAACTCATAGTATGTAACTTCTGCCACTATGGAATAGCTCAATCAAAACAAAAATAAAAGCCGTCATTGGGTGACATCATTAAACAGCGTGGGATCATCGGAGCTGTTGTCCTCACCACCATTGCTTATAAGCTCCTAATTTGGTTTCCTTCAGTGTCAGACATTCAGTAGGTTTTTACTGGCATCTGAATTATCCACAGAGGTCTCCTCCTCCTCCCCAAAACAAACACAGCTGCTGATTCTAATCATTAAAGCGCCGAATAAAGCAGAAGTGAGATTGCTACTATCATTTGTTTCAATGGTTTCTCTGATAACTAATGAACAAGATGTTCAGGAGGTTTTTACCGGCAGCCGAATTATCCACAGAGCTGTTCTCCTCCTCCCCATAATAAACAGACCAGGGGATTAAAGTTGGTAGAAACGACTAATAAAGCAGTTTCACTTTTCAAAAAATCAGCTGTTTTCTGAGTGTCAGAGTGGACGGGAGCTGAGTTTGACATTTGCCTGGTTATTTTCTAGAAGTATTTAAGATCCTGATGTCTGATGACGCCTGAATCCTTCACGCAGTTAAAATATAGTATAAAATATAGTATATAGTATAGTTAAAACAACTAAGATCTAAAAACTTTATTGGTGGCTTAAAACTGGACAAAAGTCAATTCTTATCTTTTTGCTGGCAATGACCAACACCGACACATGGGCATATAGGATATGACAGCCTTAACAGACGACCAAATGAAACTGACTGTTACCATGAATAAAACCATGTATTTCTCTAGATTTGTGAATTGGGAACATTTGGGATAATGTAAGTACACGGCTCATTAAA
Source organism: Rachycentron canadum (assembly GCA_038496675.1). Lineage (NCBI taxonomy): Eukaryota > Metazoa > Chordata > Actinopteri > Carangiformes > Rachycentridae > Rachycentron > Rachycentron canadum. The sequence goes on along the minus strand of CM076649.1, from coordinate 14,921,553 downwards.
TGACATGAGTGTAGTCATTTCATTTTAATGTGAGAACATATTAATTTTTATTATTAAAGTAGTGAGCCAAGCATCACCGAGCTTTCATCATTGAAAAAGCATTGTGCCAGAGCTGAAACAATAGGTTGATTAATCAATTAGCTGATGAAGACAATTAATCCATCTATTTTAATGATAAATTATAGTTATTTTAAGTATTTCAAATGTGAATGTTTGTGTGTTGGTTTGTCACCTGATTATCTTTGGACTGTGTTTGGATATTTGTCACTATTTTCTGACATTTGTTAGACCAAACAATTAATCAGGAAAATAATCATCAGTTTAATCAATGGTGAAAACAATTGTTAGATGCAGCCTTTATTGTGTAGTTTGTGAGTTAGGGGGCTGGCTCCAGGACAATGTGGGGGTCCACGTGGTTGTAAGTGGTTGCAGGTGCTGAACCTAAAGTCAAGAGGGGACACTTTGTCTAAACGTTGGCCGGTGGGCACACCACATGGTTTTGATATTGTAGTGTTACAGTGAGGCCTGCCACAAGTGTTTAGGGCATATTTAGACTTCGTGACATGGTAGACTTGCACACAGCCATGCAGTCTGCCAGGGCTGTGCTACGCTAGGTTAGCATGAAGGCAGCCAGGCAGCATAAAATCCACACTCTCTATAGTGCTAACTGCTGACTATGTCTCCTCCTGCTGCCTCATATAATGCCTCAGCTACCAGGGCCAATTCAGCGCCACAGGGCAAAGCCAAACTTGTGTGTGGGGGGTGTGTGTGTCTGTGTACGCACAGCATGGTCACGTAATCCAGGGTCTTTATGTGAACTTCAGGAAAACAGACAAGGCTTCAAAAATTCCTTCAAAAACAATGAAACTGCATCATCAGGACACAAACAAACAGGATTATATCATAATCATTATCATCAGACTGTTTACTGACAAAGCAAATAAATAAGAGCATTTTTTTATCTTGCTTTCATCATTTCACACAAATTACATGTGCAGCTGTTTTTTTTTTTTTTTTGAGGATCAGTTAGCAAGAAAAATCACTGCTGAAGGCAGAGCAGCAGCGATGTTTATGTCCATTGGAAACGATAGAGGTTTTCCTCAGTCTGCCAAAACCTTTCTAGCTCACTCAAGTCCAGCTTAAGCCAATCAGTGTGCTTACAAGAAACAAGTCATAACGATAACCAGGGAGATGATCACACCCAGGGCAACATGTTGTTGAGGGCTCTGAACCTGGCCTGTTAACACACAAAACAAACACACAAACAGATGAGATGCACCATGAAGGAGACCATCAAATTGATTGGTCAATCAATCTATTGGTTGATTATTTTTTTACCATGTGATGACATTAATAATGGCCCCTCTTTTGTTCACGTTTCTTGTTGTACTGTGAGACAAATAGTAAAGATCATAGCTGGTCTTCTCTAAGGTTAGAGCTATAGGCACAGTTTTATTTCAGTCAAAACAGACTATGGCTCTAAATCTTGGCTGCAGTGCAGAAACTGTGTTCCAGGAGCTCAGCAGCATCTGCTCCCAAAGCCCACAAACATCTGTGTCATCCCGCCGGCCTCCGGGGACAGGATTCCCCTGCTGGGAAACGCATGACCAGCTGACATGGACCTGCTACACTGCATGTGTGCATCTTGCATTTTTTTTGTATCAATATGTCGGTATGCTTAATCATTTTTCCACTGATGTGTGTGCGTCTAAAAAGCAGCATTACATGTTCTTTGGCTGACACATTTTGTAGCTGATCAAAGGTGACAGTGCCACTTGCTGTGACTGTCAGGTACTATATTATATGAATATGGAGATTGCGTCTGCTGTGTCATTCTGCTGACAGTGCTCCAGTTTGTGTATGTGTCTGTATATGCGTCCTTGCCAACTGTATTAGTGCTAACTTTATTAGTATTCAGAGAGGCTTCAGGCTGTCACAGGTCTTTAGGCACTCATTGGAGGGCAGGAAAAACACATGTCAAAATATATTCACATTGAGTCTGATTGCAGGCAAGCCAGTTGGCTGCAATGTGACAAATGACTTTTAATAGGTCATACTGCAGCTTTTGCATACTGATGAGTATTTAGGAAGAGACAGAAAGAGTCAGGGAGATGGATATTAAGTTGGAGGGACAAGCAGACAAATGTATAGCTGGCCAAAGCAACAGCTGAGAGACTATTCGTCTTTTCCAAGACTCAAAAAATAGTACCGTAACCCTAAATGTTGAGTTTTCCTGCTAAACATCTACTAATGCTACTGTGTAAAAGCTCTCCAAAACCAACTTTACTGGAAAGCAAAGTCCAGATGCTTTCCAACAAAATGTAACAATTTGTCGAAGCGTGTCTGATATTTATCATAATACAGCTTCATTAAAATGATAGAGCGCTAGTTTGTATCTTACATTTACCATTAACAACACACTAGAGACTTTTTACCATGGCCCACAAAAAACAATAGCATGGCTGAGAGGCATTTGTTAAAATCAGCAACACCAGGACAACATCTGGTCAACTCTTTAACCACCGTCCTCTAAACGGCTGACAAACACATGAGATGACAATGAGTTAAACTGACTAAGCGTCTTCAGCCTTGAATAGTCTGACTTTACACTAGTGTGGTAAAGATGGGTAGTGATTTCAACACAGCCTACTTTCAACTGTGGCAAGTGATTAAAAAAATCTCTTTTGTATCCCGGCCACATACAGCTTGACTTAATTCTTGTAATTCTTTGTGTGCTGAAATAGATATTTTATAAGCAATCTGATTGTTTACGCTGCCACCATTCTGATAAATCTTATCTTGGTTGAGAAGGAAAAAATGAGAGCTAAATTTTTTGTTTCCTCCCCATGTAAAAGCTCCAACCTCAGTAAAACTTTGTCAAAACTCACAATTTATGGCTTCAAAAAGCCAGCAAAGGGTTGACAGAGTGGCAGTAAAGACAGTGTAGTATGCCCTCCCACATTTTACCATTATTTTATTATGAAATTCCAGACACAAATAACATTATACTGTAACCTACTACTCACACTCCAACTTAAGACAGTCAAGACACTGTGGTGCAATCTTGAACCCAACAACTTACACACTCATTCTGCTCCATTCTTGCAACCAGATGTGGAGCAAATGAGCAAAAGAGCAAATGATTCATGAGCCAGAGACGACTGCTGGATCCTCTGTTAGTATTTGATGCTGAGTGACCGTTCCAAATCCATTTGGCAAACCACCGAATTTGGAATTCACCAAATGTACCATTTGAAATGAGACCATGTGTAGTCTCGCAAATTCAATTTAAACAGAAAATAAAAATAACAATAGCTTCTTTCAAATCTCTGAGTAATCAGTAAAAGAAATAGTCAAGTAAAGAGTCAGTAAAGAGTTTGGGTTGAGAGTCTTTTTCTACTGCATCACAATCTATCAGTCCAAGCATTTCCTTGCACTTAGATACTCTTCTGTGGGTCAGTACAGTATACCCTGGAGATCTGAACAATGTTTGCAAAAGTGTCATACACTGTCTCCTGACAGACAAAAAATGAGATGAGATTTTATTTTACTTCTTTATGGTTGCAGGAAGGAGAGCTGGCCAAGCTGCAAGTTCAACAGTGTCTCACATGCATCCTGGTTAGACAGAGGTAGAGCAGAGGAGAGGAGAGGAGAGGAGAGGAGAGGAGAGGAGAGGNTGAAACTCAGCAAGTAGGGATTTCTTTTTAGGTGATCACTGCCCTAAGCAGCTGTTACACACAGGATTAGCAGGTTCTGCCATTCAGACAACATGGTCTGTTTAAACTGGCAGAGCGAAGAAAGTAGAGAAAGACAAGGAGGGGAGCGGGATCGAGGTTATGATAGGCAGGAGCAGCGATGAAGTTGAGAATAAAGGGGGAAAGAGAGACGGGTGGGGTGTAAGAGATTTGAAATGGGGACCAGATGATAAGAGAAGGGGAGCGAGATGTGGAGCAGAAGGAATGAGAGGTGAAAGGAGCAGAGCAGAGAGGTGGAATCAGGATGTGTGAAGAGAAGTGTGAAGGGAAGGAGAGGCAAAGAGCCAGCAGAAGTCAGAGATGCATGGAGAAAAGTGAGTGAGAGAGGAGAGGAGAGGAGAGGAGAGGAGAGGAGAGGAGAGGCATGGAGAAGAGAAAAGAGGAGAGGAGGGGGGAGGCGATGAGAGGCGAGGAGAGGAGAGGAGGGGAGAGGAAGAGAAGAGGGGTTTAAGATAAAGCAGATGCAAGTCAGATGGTGAAGTGATCAGCAGCAGCCATATTCAAAGTGAGAAATTGCTATGGGCCAAGTGAAGTGCACGTGCGCACACACGTACACAATGAGAGGCAGACACACACAGAAAAATTATATGGACTGGCCAGGTGGAGCAAAGCCCTGAGTCCACAAAGTCCACATTTATTACCTGCTAATGCAACAGGGCTGCAAGCTGGATTTATTTGCCAAAGTCATACAAGCACAAGCACACACACACACACACACAAACACAAACACACATTTCAGACACACCCACATTCCTTATGTTGTGTGTCACAAAAGTATGACGAGGAGCTGACTGTGGTGACACACTGATAACAAACAGACAGAGATCAGATTTTAATATGTTGAAAGTTGATAAAGTCATTAATCATGTCAGAGGCGGGTGGTGTTGGACATCTCTTCATGTTACTGTGCCAAGTCTCTAACCACAGTCTTAAAGAATTACTGAGTGGGAAGAAGCCAGACCTGTTTGTCTGTTAGCTGAGGGACAATGTGGACAAATGTAGGAGCACAACAGAGGCACGCAAGGGCACAGGCTACGAAAAACACAAGAATAATTACAGAATCCTTCACAGGGAATGAGTACACACCAGTAAGCACAAGCTAATGCACACAAACAGACACACAGGCGTGTTGCTGGTTAGTGCTATTCTAATGAAGTATGATAGATATGCGATAAGGATGCATGTTGCAATACTCTGAGGTCAGAGTAAACGGTGAGTGGGGGCAGCAATTGTTTCCCTGATGTAACTCCAGCTGGGCTGCTTATAATATATATATATATATATATAAAAAACACACTACTGTTAGTTGTACTTGAGGTAGACATTTTTGTTGTTACTACAGTTAGGGTTAGCTAGTTTTTCTAAAGAATATGAATTTGCTGTCTAAATGTATACACAAGATTAAATGTAACATGATTATTTTTTAAAAACATAATTCAATCCACCTTAACTTGCTGCATTAAGGTGGACTGCATTTTATTTTGTTTATAATTTTACCTCATTCAGGCTGCACCAGCCTATTGAAAGTCCTTGTTTTAACCACATATGGACTGTTAATTACTTTCCTATTATGGGCAGCTCTACGTATGTTGTGTTATGTTACCAAACACCAGACCCCAGTTTGTGTGTGCACATGTGAACTGTCACACCTAGTTACTGCAGTGACGACACACATTATACCCGACAATGACGCTGAAAAACCACTGGCTAAACATAGGAGCACAGGAGGATTTGTATGTATACAGGCCAGTAAGAGAGAGTTTGTGTGTGTGTGTGTGTGTGTGTGTGTGTGTGTGTGTGTGTGTGTGTGCGTGTGTATATGTGTGTGTGTGTGTGTGTGTGTAGCACCTAAGTACACCTCAGGGACAGAGGGGTTCAGGGCCTTTTAAATAAATAAACAAACACATAAATAAAGTCAATCGATAGAAGGAGCCTGATCTAGCCCTCTGGGCCTGTGTTTGGCCTCTCACTTCATAAGACAGGCCTCGGGGAGAAAGAGAGGGAGGAAAGAGGGGAGGGAGGGGGAAACAGAGTACCAGGGAGAGAGAGTAAGATAGAGAGAGAGGGAAGGTTGAATTACTTCTCTCATGGCAGTTGTATAGTGTTGGTTAGTGGAAGCTAAGGCCTGTTCCCCATATTACAGAAAACAGACCCCCACATGCTCATATCTCAGTTCAGATGCATGCATCCACACGCACGCACACACACGCAGTCTTTAAACTCCCCTGAGACACACTGCACACAAATCATATGCCTATCCAAACCTAAACCATAAAGCATACAAAACATAACTCCCCTTGTGCTCAGTGCAGTTCCTCAAAAACTAAATTTGTCACAGATATATGGAGTGTTGGAAGCCACGCAGTTGTGTACATCCTCCAGCTTGAGCATGTGTCCCTTTAAGGCCTATACTGCGGAGTAACACTCCTCAGAGTTACACAGCCTTAAGCAACTAACAATCACTCATCTCAACCGTTCCAACTCCCCGATGCTGTAGAAACTAGAACGAGTGTGACTGCACTTGCTGAGGAATTCCACCTGACAGTTTTGAATGCCAAGGGCAGCACGGACTATGCGCATGTGTGTGTGCATGCGTGCGTGGATGTTTAAACAAGCCAAACTAAGGAGAGGTTTGAGTGCCGGCACTTCTCCCGTGAGCCAATCAGATCGCAGCTGGCCCCAGCTCCCATAAGCCGCCGCAGCCTGGCAAATGTCGGCACAGAGCAGTAATATTCCTGACAAATTAAGACTTGTTCTGAGGTGGAGGGGACGAGAGAGGGAGGCAAAGGAAAAGAGGGAGAGGTGGTTGTGGTGGTAATGGAGGTGGGGGGGTGACAGTGTGCTGGCAAAGATTCAGGAGAGCAATTCCATCAACATGAGAGAAATGCTTCTCAGAAACTCTGAATAATATTTATGTTGTGCTGGTGATTTTATTTTCTTCGACCTGTGTGCAGCTTTGTGCAGTTTGTTGCATGATACAGCAAAACAGGCAAAGGGAAACATATGTGCTCCCTTATTAATAGACACCTGACGCTTCTCTCCCTCTCCAGCCTTTAATAAAGAAAGAGAGGCATCACACAACCCTGGGGACTGCGATTCAGATTTATATGTGATCGTAAAAGGTAAATCTATACTATAAGAGTTATTACATCTAACCATCTCGATGTCAGCTGTCTGCAGTAGGTGTTTGTATGGGATATTTGCATGAAGAAAAAAAGGCTGAGGTATAATTCTTCTGCTATTGACTTTCTCTTCTGTAGAATTTAACAGCATGACAGTTTGGATCTTTCATAGCCACTGACAGATGACGTCAATGGCAGAGCGCATATAACAATGAATGGTAGTGTGTGGTGTGGCACAGGATGCCCAGAGGGTCAACCAATTAGCTGCTGACAGGAAGAGAGATGAATGACTGCCTGAAGTTCTGGCTGAGACTAGCAGTCAGACATGGGAGAGAGGAATGAAGGTAAATGTAATGGTGCTGGGGGTGAAGCATGGAAGAGGGTGGCCGTGATTCTACAGAATTAGCTTTACAGCACAGCTGGATGCCGTGCTGACAGGAATGACTTGGTATCATTTACAAGGCTAGGGATTAAAGGAAAATACTCACAATTTGGAACAATATGTCCACTTACAGTCATGGATGACTCTACCCATACTGACTTTTACATTGTCTTTTATAATTGTGTTTAAAAATACTAACATTTAGTGTTTCAGTGCAAATCAGAAGTCACCAGTATATCTCATCTTGTCTGTACGTACCTCTGAATTTTACCTGAATACCATTGGTGTAGATGTTATTGCAGACAGACTTCTGAATAGCTACAAGGATGGGGCTGCTCTCATCTTAACTAACTCAAAGCAACAACAAGTGAAACACATGTGAAGCCTTGGCCTGCACTAAATCAACAGTAGTGCTTAGCTGTAATACTAAGCTGAAAGATAATCAGCAGCAAACTAACTAGCTGGGTAAACTGGACAAAACGGAAGACACACATATACAACTAAGTCATGATGTCAACTAAATTTTACCCCAGTCTGCAAATTTTTATCAGATCCAATTGTGAGCAACAGCAGAAAGGTTAGCTGCTAAAGTCAAACAACAGTGTGACATAAATTTGTTATTTGGTCCTAAACTTCCCACTCACAAAAAAACACACTTTAATTCAACTGATCAGGGTTAGGGTTGTACATGTCACACAAAGCAGTTGAACGGTAACAGCGCTAACAGTCATGCCAGTGCCTAAAAGCAGGAAATTTATGTATTTTTCCAGTGCTATATTTATAAAAAATGTTAAATAGCCACAGTAATAATGTGATGATGAGGATGATGAGAGTTTCCCTTTAAAGGAAAGAAAGCAAACTAGTGTAAAGCACGAGAAGGTCCAGAATAAGGCAGTTTGCTTTGATATCGCCAGTATATCACACACACATATGTCTTTGTGAAAACACACATGGCACAAGAGGACACAGACACACACACTCACTCACTCACACAGTTTTCTGGAAGCCCTGCCCACAGCAATAAAACACAAACCAGAGTCATTCCAGCTAACAAATCACTGAAATGTTTCTCTCTTTATTTCCCCCACACACACACACACACACACACACACACACACACACACACACACACACACACACACACACACACGCGCACACAAGTGAACCTGTGTTATCAGCTGGAAATCAGATAAGCACAGCAGCAGCACAGCTGGAAATAACAGAATCTCCACAGTGAGACAAGTGTATATTGGCAGTGACTCAACCAGTCTGAAAACACACACTCACTCAAATAGATGAATATGTCAAACAAAACCATGTATGGAGCTGATCAATTAGTTCAGGGCCTCGACGTAACACAACATGATGCTCACATTGTTCACAGAGAACTTAAGATTATAGCTTTTAACTCTCTTACCATGTTATTCAGCCTTCAGTTAGCAGGTCTATGAGGCTTCCCCTGCCCACAGCTGTGTTTTAAGCTAAATGCTAACATCAGCATGCTAATAAGCTGAAAATGTTAATGCAAATTTTTAGCAAGTATAATGTTTATGAGGTTCACAATATTTATTTTATTGTGTTAAAATGCTGCCTCATAATGGCACAAAAGGAATTACAAGGCGAATCACAAAGGGGGGGGGGGGCATCGGGCTAATAAAGTTCTTCTGTTTACTCCAAGTGCTGCTGGAGTTTTAATCTTCTTACGAGAGAAGCTCTGCCTGTTAACCCTGCAGTCATCTCTAATATGACACAAGTCATTTCTCTGTACCTGTGGTGCAAACGCTTAGCTGTTTTTTTGCTGCTGGCTGCCACGTCTCAGTGGAATATGTTTCACGTTAGCTGCTAGTTGCATGTCAGTCTATCAGAGGTGGCATTTGGTAAAAAGAAAAGGTATCCAGGTGACTTCCCTGTTAAGAGTGCCACAGGTCAAGGCTGAGTTCTGCCAACCCCTTTACTCCATGTCACCCACTGCCATTTTGTTTTTTATCAAGATGGTAAAAATGTCTGTATATACACTGTTATGACATAGAGGAAGTGTATTTTTGAAGCCAGTACTGTCTGCGCATCCTTGTGTATAAACTGGCAACCCATGTATAACAATTTCACTCTGCAACAAAAATGTCAACCTGCTAGTGCCACTAGACATAAGGTGAGGGAGGCTCTAAAATCAGAACATTACATCGTCTGAAAATCATTAATGTCTGGACAAACTTTCATGCCAATCAATTTTGTTTATATGTGTAGACATCAGTCATTGTATAAGTGAAAATGCTGACCTGCTGGTTGCACTAGAAGCATTCAACAAAGTTATCAGGATTCTTTTAATGGGAATCTTTAATATCATAACCACATTTTTCATTCTCATCCACCCAGTAAATATTTGACATGTTATTTACATCAAAACCAACATTGTCAACCTCATGGTGGAACTGAATGAGGAGTCATAACAGCACAAAAGTCAGTGGACCTCATTCTCTGAAGATGCCCATGAATGTCAGGACATTCATGGTCATTTGCCACCAAAAATGTAAACTCTGTCAGGAATGTTAGTTGAATGATGATTTGGACAATCAAGCACAAATATTAAAGCAACCCCTTGGCTCACATAAAGAACAGCCTCAGCTTGCCATGAATGTAGATGAGTGTTGAATTATGGATTGGTTTGAACTCCTGACCCCTGCTGGGGTTGAGTGAGGTAAATGCTCATGGTGCCAGTGACACTTTATATTTCTTTTTTCCATCGAACATTAAGCAGTGACATCACAGCGTGACCCTTGACATTCAGGTGGTTTGTTCCAGATGCTTTTGGGTCGTAAGCACTGCTGCTAGCAAGATGATGATTGCATGAGGGAACGGGGGCAGGCATATGGTTGGCTGGGTGGTAGGAGGAGGGGACGGGGGAGGTAGTTGGAGGCAGGTGCTTCTTTCTGAAGAGCCTCATATGACTGTCTGGGAAAAAGGGCACTTATGCAACAGAAAACCTCCCAAACTACAGCAGCAGTAATCGTAATGCAACAGAAAAATCCTATTCTGTGTCTCAGAGTCTAAAATGATTTACACTCCAAAAGCCAAATGAATTCAGAGAGACAAGAGACTGGTTTTGGAGAGGAGGGAAGAAAGGGAAAGGGAGACGGATGTGCATTGTTGCTTCCCATGAAAGTGAAGTGGCGCTGTAAAAAAGAGTTAGGCTAACCTCTAATTACTGGGTGCTTCCAAATGTCTGGCTATTTCACGGCACTGATTTATTCTCCTTCCACTCCCTTAACTCTCACTCTCTGCCATTCCAGGCATATGAAGAGAAAATAAGACGTTACTGTTATTTAGAGTGGATCTGACTTAAGGGTTAACGCATGTAAATGTTTCTTTCAGTAACTTTATAATGGACTGATTGTCTAAGATGGTTTTTACAGTAATTAGGCAGTTAGGGTATTATGTCACTTTAATGTCTATTAAATTCAAGTGAAACAGGTGTGTAATTCAAAAGAAAAAAAATCTGCAGTGCAAGTATTGCCACCAGGGGACTCATGTATCACTCTCAATCTTGTGTACTGGCACCACATACCAGCATACAGGAGCACAGTCTTGACACTCATTTCCTTCCACATGACATCCAAACCACTGCTGTCCCTTTTCCCTCCATTCCAGACCTACTCCCCCTTCCGTTCAACACACTCTCAGCCCCACACCTCCCCCCTCCCTCAGTCCCTTGCCAGGCCAACTGGGCTGTGTGTTATTAGAAACACATGTGGAGCACCAAAGTTTTTCTGCCTGGGTTGAGACAAACATGCATAAAGTTGTGGGAAGCAAACATACCCCGAGTCCCAGAGAAACACACACCATCAACATAGGCACCATGGTCATGTACACAGGATTCTCTCTCTCACACACACACACACACACACACACACACACACACACACACACACACNACACACACACACACACACACACACACACACACACACACACACACACACACACACACAGCAGAGGAAAGAGGCATAAAAACAACTATAGCTGTCAAAAACAACTGTCTTCTCCCTGGAAAAATGTCTGGCAGTAGATATTGGTAATAAAATGTAGGAATTCCTGCATTACAATTTATATCCACAAAATGATGGATTTTTGAGTGGATTGAAAAGCTCGATGGGGACAAACGCACTTAACTTAAGTGTGTGATCCATGGGTCTCAGTGGCACAGACTTCCAATGCATCATCCTCAACAGGGAAACACAGAAAGCCCTGCACTGTCCCCCAGCCAAATCTGCACTGAGCAGAAAGCACACGTGGGGGTCAGGCAGCATTGCAGCTCACTCCTTAAGCCCGACCGACTGCAGAACTCATCACTAAGACCACATGTTGATCTAAGAAAGGTTACTGAGGTTTAGTTAGAATGGGGCTGGACGTATGAGGGGGATGCAGTGCTTTAGATGTACGAGTCAGCATGGACATATGATGAGGCAGAGAAAAAGGAAAATGTGAAGATACGATTGTATTCACACAGCTACACTAATGTGAATGGCAGGTGCAGCCAGTCACTGTGAACAGAAGCCCAACCATCCGTTATCCAGAGTGACGGTGGGAGTAAAGCATTAATCCCTGGAGTGATGTGCGTGGTAAAGTGATAGAGATCATCCAGTGAAAATGAGGAATCGTTCTCTGTAGCTTAAGAAGGCCATCACTCTTTAAACAAATGTCAGCTTGACCTGCAAACAGCTCAAACAGGGACAGTGTTCAAAACTCATAGTCCATAACTCAAACAGGTAGACAGGAGATTTGACAAAGATGTGAATATTGTTACAAGTTACAACGTAAACAGACACATCAGGCCACAACCTGCCTACAGATAGCTTATTTGGATGTCTTTAAATCCCTGTGAAAGAATTTTAAAGAGTTCAACTAAAGTGTTGGTAAAACTGGTATCAGATTTTTTTACATATGACTTATCATTTTTAATTTCCTGCTTTCATTTGGCTGGCTGGCACTTGGTAGGTTTTATGGATCGACTCAATGCCCATATGTATTAAGGGCTCATGCATAGCAGCAGTTGCACAGCAATCTGTGCAACAGCAGTTGTTGAGCTGTTGCACAGATTGCTGTACTTTAACCATAACAACAAAATAATGTCCTTAATGCGAGCCATTTTGGTTTTGCTGTTTGGTGGGGGTCTGTTTGAGCTAGCCACCAAAGGTAAGACTCAAGGTATGTCCCCAACAAGAAATTACTAGCTACTTTTCCACTTCTTTCCCTTAGCTTTCCCATAAGGAAAAAAATTATTTGCTGTTTTCTTCTCTAAAACTAAAAGTACAGCTAGGGAAAACTCTCCTTAAAGCTCACTAATTTACAATTTGTAGCTTGTTTGTTTAATCTGCACAAAAGTCTAACACCAGGCCTCTGTAAAAGAGCAAGTTGTTGTTTTTATATTTCTGTTTTTGTACAGATTACACAAATGAGATATAACTTGTTAATTAGTGATCCTTAGATGTGTTGATTTGACCTGGACAATATCTAATATCTACTCTTTGTGTTAAATTAAGTTAGCATGCTGTTGGTGGTCCCCCATTTCATTCTCAGAGAAAAAAGAAAAGAAAAATTCCCCAACTTTTCGTTTAACTGACAGCTCATGAATGTACAGCACTGTACATGTACAGTTTTATGCAACACGTTTATGCACTCTGTGAATTCAATATCAGATCTCACTGTGACACTACATTAACATGACCTTTTCCATAGCACATAAACAGTCAACACACACACATACACACACCCATGTATAGGTCAAGTCATGTCGTAGGTCACATCCACAGAGGTCAACAGGTTTTCTCATCCTTCTTAGGCTACTCATTGAGCACAGTGTAAACAGATAAGGTAACACCAGTAGCTCACATTCTTTAAAACATTCACTTCTGTATTTGAAACCCATTGAGCCAAACTCCATTTCATAGTGTATTCAACTGGCTTCCAGACGCTGACGCTGATAAAATCCAAAAAAAAAAAAAATATCTTATTCTATGACTGTGTAAATGCAAACAGCTACAATGTGAAAGAAGAAACAGTCCAAAAAGAAACAGGACAAGGAAGAATATAAGTGAACGTTCATCTCACTGGCAGGTATTATATTTCCTTTTCAACCAACAGTTTAATATTTTCCTTGGTTTCATTTTTCCCTTTTCCGATGCAATCTTGTGACATTTTCCATTTCATTTAATCCAGTCTTGTTAAGCTTTTTTTGAGGTGTTGAAGTCATTTAGAGGAGTTGGTTTACTGTCTGGCTCACACAGACTAATGGCAGCTGCTCCGACAGGGTCCAAGTCTAAACACAAAGCAGGAGAAACCCTCCACTTCTCCACACGTGTCCCACAAATCCTGCTTTTACATATTTAAAGGAAAATAAACACCTTTTGCTTCCCCTGCCTTGTCCCGCTTCCTCACCTCTGCTCTGTCTCAGTCGTATGAGGGTGTATAAATATGAGCCTCTGTGGATCAGTGCACAAAGACACAGGATATGAGAGATTCCCCCTCACCTCTCCCTTTTGAACCTGCGTCAGCGACACTAAAAAAACGGTTCCTTGCCAAAAAATATTCACAGAGAGGTCAGCTCTGCTCTGCTTCATGCCTGTTGATACAGTTTCAGACTCAGCATTTTTGGAAAAGGAAGCATAACTCCCGCACTGCTTTGTATGGACATTCATAACACAATGTCCTCACCACAACAACTGAGCTGTCAGTTGTGATTGCACATACTATACACACCAACTTCCACCTGAATCCAGTGTGACTGAGGCTGAGCAGGAGGGAAAACAACAAGGGAAATCAGACACACTGGAAAGAGTTTAGACTAGGGCCCAGGGGAACAAAGGGCTCTGCAAGGATAAGGAGAATGAACGTAAGAGAATCTGAAAGAAGGTTGGTGTGTGGTAAAATAATTAATTGATTCGTCAATCTACAGATACATATAATCAGCAGCTATCTTGACATTCATTACATAACAGAAAGCTTGATATCTTTGGACTCTAGACAGTTGGTCAAGCAAAAACAAACAATATATATTTGGCTGTGAAAAAAATTAATTAACGAAAGCAATTGTTATTTGCAACTCTAGTATGAATCATCTACCATCATCAGCAAAAAATGAAATGAGGAAATATATTTTGGATGACACTGAAGCTGTTCTGTGGGATCGTGATAGAAATGATCAGTGAAATCATACCAGCTGATACCAGTTAAAACCTAAATCAGCAAGTCTTTTCTTACAGCCATAACTTTGATGGAGGAAGCAGATAAAATATCAACTAAAAGAACAAGGATAAAGAGGAAGCAGTGGTGTGGTTGGGAGGAGTCTGGATGGAGAGGTGTTTCATAAGCCCTGCCGCCATATCCTCCAACTCAGATCGCCAGGTCCCAGCTGTTGGGGTGGAGAAGCTCCGAGGCTGATTCAGAGGCTGGCTTAAGAAAAAAAAAAAAATATATATATATATATATAAACGCCAGTAAAGGGAGGACAAGCAACACATTTTTCATCTGAGCGGTGGACTGCTCACTCTCACTTAGCTTGGCTCAATTACCTTCCTTCTTCTCTTTCTAGTCTGTGTGCTTCCCCACTATAGTATGTGTGGAAAATGGAGGATTCAGATTCAGAAAGTGGCTTCTGGACTGAGTAGGTGAAAGAGTGCCAGATTTACGCAGTGTGGCCATATGCTACAGTCAATTAGGTGATGGTCCAGGTTCCTGAGTCAAAACTGTCAGCTTCACTTACACCTATCCCGCCACAGTCCTCATACCAGCACATTAATAAATTACTATCTAATAGCCCGTCTCAGGCCCATTACTCAAACTCAAATTGGAGCAGTTAAGATCAAATCTGAGATCAGCTCACAGCGCTTTTGATCAGAAAAATAAAGGGCTGGCCATAAAAAAAAAAGCCATCATTTTCATGGTGGTGACTGCAGCTCATAAATGTCATAAAGCCGAATTGGTGTGATGGGGGTAGGGGAAGAGAGAGAGGGGGAACTATACAGTAAAGGGTGAGGAGAAGAGTAAAAAGAGAGAATCTAAAGCAGTGCTAATCTTAGCATGCCATCTAGTGGTGACAGGTGGTGCTATTCACAAACAGAGACTCGGAGCGACCTGATGAGATTGAAATTTAGAGGTCCTGACAAAATGACAAACATTACTAGATGATGAAATATAGTTAGAGTCTTGATTAAAAAGACTACCCTGTGTATTTTCATATAATGAATACAAATCAACACCCAGACAACATGAATGGCTTCTACTGGGACTTGGACGTCTGCTCTCTCAAAGTCCTGAACAAACTCTCACTGATGTTAATTAATACGCCTTTGTTTTTTTCAGTACAGAATAAAGTCATTTTTCACAGCACAACTTTATCCCCCACAATCTGAATCACGCTGATTTCATGCTCTGTTCAGTCGGAAACCCAAAAAGTGCTGACTCAGCAGACAACCTCACAGAGTAGACCAAACTAAAGAGATTAAAATGGTGCAAAAAAAAAGTTAGTCATTGGTCCACATATAGATTTTAAACTTTAGGTTTTAGGGTCATTCTGCATGAAATCCAACAGAACTAAGAGTAAAACCTGTGCATGTAGGTGCAATGATATGAATGCGGGTTGGAGCCACGATGTAAACTGGATTGGCAAATGAGTCACACCTCCACTCCACCTCCCAACTCCAGTCCAGCCTCCCCACTGTGGCATATCCTCTCACATCCTGCACTAATGTGATATCATGCCCACCAGAAATGCCTTCTGAAGGCAGCCTAATGAATATATAGCACAGAGAAGACCCCAATTAGAGGGCCAGCTAAAGTGGGGAGGGGGGGCTGCGGTGCTGCCACGCCATACCACATAAACAAACTTATCTTGACAGGGTCGCCTCACCAAAGGAGGGAGATAGGCGGATAGCGAAGGAGGCTGAGAGAAAATGAATTACCTTCCTGACACACGTTAAAGCCAATCACCGCGGCGCATCCTTTGCCGCTCCCGCGCCCCAAATCCCTGCCGCCACCGTTGCGTTTCATCTGCCAGTGTTAGTATGCATACAGGCCGCGCGCCAGCCTCCAAATGTATTCATTTATTCAGAGCCCCTCGGAGAAATCACAGTGTCTTGTTGTCCTTTTTTCCTGGCTGTCCAGATGGAATTTGCGTGAATAACATCAGTTTAGTGAGGCAGAAAATAAGTACAGGCTAGCACAGCGGAGGGGACTAGATTACACCCTCTCCCACCTCCCCAAAAACAGGATGGAAAGACAAGTGTCACCTTCATATACTCTTTTCTCCCTCTTTGTCTGCCTTCCTCATTTTCTTTTCAAGTTCTATTGAAACTTAGCAGGCAGGGGGGTGGACTAAAAGTAAGAGATCTATAAAGCATTCACTACAATTATTTTGTGTTATCATGGACTGCAGGTTCAATTAAACAGAAGATCATGAATCAAAGAACTAGCGCGGCTTTCTCATTACACAAAGGTGAGCGGCCATCAAGGGAGTGCAGCCCAATGCTCATTTATCCTTGTTTTGTTTTGCATTTATAACGCAACTAATTGCATTAATTAATCAGATGTACTTCCAATAGGAGGGAGAGCGTCTTGAACAAGAGAGATGAAAGAGTAATTGAGTAAAAAGTAATTGAATGAGATGAAAGTGAGAAAAAAAATGTAAATCAATATTTCCAACTTCAATAAAGCCCAAGAGAAATTAAAATGTCTTCAGTCAGAAGAGTGGAAACTCTCAATATTCGTCAGGCCTATCAAAAAGAATTCACTATACAGCCTTCAAGGAGTCAAGTAATTGTCTCTTAGTATAAACTCTTGAAATTGATTTCAATAGGATCTGGAAGATGTCCTCCACGGTTAACTGAACCTAAACTTAGCCGCACACAGAACGTGTGGGATCCGCTTTAGAACAGGCATTATTGATTATTGATCTTTATCACAAGTGAATGACTGACAGTGACTAAGTGAGTGACAGAGGCAAAAAAACATCTGAATTTATCCTACCTCTCTGAGCACTGTGCTTCCGAATCCTCTGTACAAGCCTCGAACACCCTGCTCAGAGAAACACAGACAATTTCCATTTATGCATTGTCACAAACACAGGCTATAAGAGTAGTATTAATAGAGACATTTTTAATATTCAAAAAAAAAATCCATTGGACAGCACAATTAGTATCAAAAATAATAATGAATTCAATATCATTAGTCTCAAGTTTCATTTATGTAAGTTTGAGCAAGCTTCAATATTTCACAACAACAAATGACAACAAACCAGTTTGTTATGAAAACAAAATAAAGTAAATCCAATTTATTACAACCTTTCATTTTTATAAATGAGTTTTTCTATTACTTATGATGACAGTTTAGACATCACAAGCAACTGGGAGCTGGTTTAGGGTTAACACATTGATATGCTCCAGCCAAAGCACTTGTTGGATGGCTGAACAGCATCTGAAACCCTGTTGCCCTTGTGCAAAAGCTTACACTATTTTTCCCAAAGTTATGTTTTGCAGTTTTGAGTGTGGCCTTGAGGAACAGATGTGGTCACAAGTTCTTTTTGACCATACCCCATTTCCTTTCATATTTTGTGTGTGGTCCTTGGCTTAGGTCTGTTTGATCATCCAACTACCCCAACAGTGTGATCATTACCAATAGGAATGGTGACCAAAACCAAAAAAAAAAAAATATATATATATATATATACACACACACAGACACATATATATATATATACATAGATCAAAGTTGCAGTAAACCAGAATTATCCTTATGCCTGTGATTGCTGTATACCTCTTCTTTAAGTGTAGTCAGCAAGATGTGGTAGGTGGTGGACGACGGAGAAGCCTGGGTCCTTTGTTTCACCACCTCTGTGGGGACCCGTATAAGACACGCCACCTACAGGATGGAAAGAACACAAGTTAAAACAAACCAACGACATATCTACAATCTCACTCTACGGTACCGAATTAGCTTCTTCAGGGCTTTGAGACGGTATAAATATTGTGCTTAATTTGCAAGTCAATGTGTGAGCAGAGAGATTCATCACCACCTCACACCAGTCCACTAGATGAACTGTTACTGTACATGATACCAGCCTATGTATGTTCTTGCTATGTGGCAGGTGGCCATGATATGTCACGGCCTGAGGAGAGCAACTACACCAGGCTGGCAGACAAGTGCTTTAGTTAGAGTGCAAGTGGAGCAATTAACGAAACCAGTACACACAGCAGACATGACACCTGAGCAAAAGATAAAAAGGTCATCAGGACAACTGTGTATCTGTGTCCAAACAACATGCACTTCCATCAAACGCACTGATGGGTCCAGACACACATGCACACCTCAGTAACCACACTTCCCACTACAAGTTACAACTCATCCACCATATGTCAACAAAAATATGGACTGCCAACAGCTAGTGAAGATAGACATGAATATTTATGCTTCATAACTCCCATCACCCTAAAGGCAGGCAGGCAGGCACAGCTGCCCACCTGGCGACTTGATTTCCCATTTATCCTACATTGGAGCAGAAATACCAGCTAACGGCAAGCAATCTTACAGAGCAATTGGTGAGCCACCCCCCCTGCTGTGACTCCCCTCGGCCATACAGATGCCACTCTGCCGGTGCCACCCTCACCACACCAACGTGAAGTAGGGAGGGGAGGAAGAGGGAGAAAGAATGATGGAGGCAATGCAATAAAGATGAAATGCCCCCCCCCCTTTTTTTTTCTGTTTTGCTCCTTCTCCATTCAGCTATCCATACTGATTTAGCATTTGGGCCCCAGCAGAAGTTTTAGAGGAGATGGGCCCTGGAGGATAAAGCTCTGTCGCTGTGCTCTGCAAGGGGAGAGAAGGCTACCCAGACAGCTGTTATAGGGCTCATGTCTGTCAGCTGCTCGTCCTCTCCATCGCCTCCTCTGCCAGAGAGCAAGGACACCTTATAAGCGAGAATGTGCATATATGTGGAGCACAAAGGAGGAAGAATAAGTCAGTAGTGCTGGGAGTCAAGTGAAATCACAGCCTGAGCAGAGATCGAGTGTGAACCTAAACAGGCAAGGGTTTTGCCCTGTATCACTTAAAAAAAATAAAAAAAACCCTATTAATTATTACTATATAATAAGATATATATCTAATCTATCATTTATTATTTGGTCAATTTTACCTTTATCTTCACTGTATCACTTTTGCTGCAGGACACAGAAAGTCCTTTCAACACACACTGAGCAGATAAGCTTCATTCTCTAAGAGCAACAACAGAGGATGGAGACCACAGTGCAACAGTACCACCAAGTGGCCAAACTTTCATCTGTGTCACCTCCCTGTGATAACTAGGCTGGCAGTATCCATCTCATTTACCCTCCCTTTGGTCAAGTTACCATTTATAATACATTGTACATCATGTTTTCCCCAAACCAATTCTCCAAAGGAGCAGAATAAGCCAGCTAAACAGAAAGAAAGTGGCTATGACAAGTAATTACTGACGTAATTGGATGGGGGGCCTGGAGTGGAGATGGCCTTTCCTCTCTTGTCACTGCAAAGGGGACAGCAGAATGAGGCAAAGATTATACCAAATAAATTAGGAACATTGTTTATTTGGGAGTAATTTGCACGCCAAGGGGTGGGGAGAAGGATGTTGAGTGAATAGAAGATGAAGTGTGCAGCCTCTGAGGCCATTTCAGATCTCAGCAAATGGGGGAAACACTGGTGATGAATCAGGCCGTGATAAAATAGGGCTGGGGCTAAAGGAAGTTTGGATCATAGAGTCGTATCAGAGATAATGCAGAAGTAGAACGGCGTCACATTTGAAGGAAGAAAAGAAACAATACAAGATCTAGGAAGTTCCTCATTAGAAAGCAGTCTTCTTTCCTCACATTTAGAGGAAGGCTGTAGGTGGAAGGCTGTCAGGAAGACAGACATCTGTCTCTTCACATACTTTGCTTGCCCTTCATTTTCAGTGCTTTGGCTTGTAAACTTATGATAAACCCGCTGGCAGTCTTTTAAATTCCTACTACCATTCATCTTTATTTACAAGCTGTTAGATGCATCAAGCCACGTTAATTAGGAGGCTGTCTGCCTGAGATTGGAGCCTTTCAGTTTCCCTTGGCCTGTTGTTGTTAATCCAAGTAACAGAGCATGTTTTCAATTTCCAGCAACGGCCGCCAAACTACAAGGTAAGAAGCTCTCAGTCACTGGCACAACAACAGTAGGGAATGGGAAAGCAGCAGTGACTCAAAACACATTATCAGCATAGCCAACAAATCAATCTGCAAATAGAGTCATTCCATCCCTCTGTCCTCCGCTCCTTCACAGCATCCCTCTTTTAAACGCTCATGGCCATCAGGACACAGTGGTCAGTCAATCAGGACTAGAATTACTATTTGGCACCACAGAGAGATGACTGGTTTGAAAAACATAGAGGCTGCAACAACTAGTTGGCCTCAATAATTTATTAGTCATTAACATTTACTGCATTTGTACATATAAAGGAACTGCAGGACAAACAACTGAGGGAAATGTGGCATTTTCGTGAGAAAATAAAGTTGCATTCTGCTCAGTCAATTTTCTTTAACCAGAATGTCCTAACTTTTGTGTAATTTTAACAATACACCCACACCAATAGACATATGAACTCCATCTTAAAGATGAAACTTCTTGACATTTCATGATGTGTTGGTTAGAACAAAATGCTTCATCTGTTGATACACTAATCTATTGTGTGAAAAAAAGAGCTTTCCCACACAATGCCAGAACCTCACTGTAAAAAATTAATCACATCAAATCTCAGTAATGACACAGTAAAGTGTGTGTAGACCACAATCTACATCCTTCCCTTTGAAGGACAGTGTCTAGGTTTCTGATCATAATTTTCTGAAAATGCATCATAGTACCAAGAAAGACTGAAATATGAGATGACAAAGGAAGGAGCAAGGAAGAGAGGAAAGAAAAAAGGTCATGAAGAAAAGAGGAAGAGATGAGGACGCTGCATGTCTCCAACTTTGAAACAACAGCCAATAAATCACAGAGCGTGGCGCTGCTTGAAGGCGATGCATGGATTATTTCTCAGTGCCAAGTTAAGTGGCTGCCAGTCCCCCCCCCCCAAAAAAAAAACTCCTCCCTCATGCTACCTCCTTCTCTCTGTCCCCATATCTTGTCATGTCACACTGTATTTTCCAGTACATCCTCCCGCAGACGCATTGTGGTGAAGGGAGGGGGGTTTATAGATGTGAGAGAAGCCCGCCGCCTGGCCTTGACAAATGAGCTTTCAGGGCAGACGTCGAGCGAATGGGAATGAAGATAAATCTGATTTAATGGCTGGATAACAGCCTGCTAGAGCCTGACAGACGCCATCAGCTTACACATTCTTTATGGGAGCGTCCCACCACTGCAGTCACACAAACACCAGGACACTTGTGGCAAGGGGATTTCTCTCATTGTGTTGACCCTCGTTATTCTCTCCTGACTGTCCTCTCTGTCTGTAGTCCTGCTTTTGTGCAGACAAGAAGCCAGGCGTTAAGTAGGTCAAAACAGAAATGACATTTGTTTTTACATTTGAAGACCAACATTCAAAAGGTAAATTTCAACCATTTACCTGTTTATTTCAACCACTAGGATTCTTATTTAGATCTTTAATTTTAAATTTGTTTTTCAAATAATGATTCATCTGCTTTATAAACCTCACAAGTGTTTCACAAACGTTGGTGATGCTTGTGGTTGAGATGCAAGCCTAACCAATCCTCCTTCACCCTGAGCATCTGTTAGACTGAAGGCACGACTATAAAGATGAAAATTAAGTGTGTGTAAGTGTTCTCTTTTCTTTCTTTCAATTCCCATTTCATCTATTTATGCAGAATACATTCTGACCTACAACTCCCTCTGGTACGATCATAATAGACTTTGAATGAAGTCCACATCTAGTAAGTTAGTGCCAAGTCGAGCGCATCATCCACAGAGAGAGGCTTGAGGATGGGATTTGCAAAGCACTAAGTCCCATAAAGCTTCTGTTGTGGATGTTGCAGAGTGGAAACAGTTGGTAAAGCACAGCTAAATGGACTCCTGAGGAAAACATCATGGGCTGGTGAAGGGGTGGAGTGGGGAAGTCAGACAAGGACCAAATACAAAATTGCTTCTTCTTCTTCTTCTTTAAGTTCCCGTGTGCCTGATGTGCCTGCCAGCGCCCAGCTGCTCCCAGGAAGAGAGACAAGCGGGAGAAAAAGCCACAGAGAAATAGACAGAGAACAAGTGGCCCAACCCTACACTGGCAGAACAGAACCTTAAAGCAAAGTGGAAGATGAAGCATAATTCCAATGGAAATCTGAGTCATTCATGTTGGCGTCAGTGTGATTTGTGCTCAGTAATTCAGATTTGGACTGAGGCTGGTGAGAGCAGAGAACCTGCTAACATGATTACACTCTGTACTAAAATTAGGGCTGAACAATTAATCAAAATATTATCAAAGTATGACCAATATCCAAATAGCAGGAGCTGCAATTTTTTATTAAGGTTAAATGTCCTCTAGAATCATATTCTCCAGATGTAAGGGAACATGCTTGTTTGGTACAGAGCTAACATATAAATCATATCATCATCATAATCATTTTCATGTTTTTTTCAATGAAAGTGAAATGCAAATATTACCATTCCCTATATGATTCACTGGCATTGCATTAGCTATAAAAATAAATGGCAATATGGTTTTTTTATGTACATCATTAAGAATAGTGAAATAAATGATTAAGATGCAGCAGGTGAGTATGAAAGGGGACTAAAATGAGTAATGGTGGCTTAAAGCTGGAGCTCAACAGGTGCCTTACAGAGTCTGATGTCATCTGAACTTGCAAAGTGTGAAGTGGCCATTTTGAAAAGGAGAGATTGTGAGATTCATGTTGATCTAACAGCGGATCATACCAACAAACGTTTTTATTTTCATCTTTATTTCTTTTAATCACAACACTTTTCTGAAAAGATCTTGATCTTGCTATCGATTAATCTGTCAGTTCATTTGTAATCGGTCTATGAAGATAAAAAATAAATATCAATCTCTCAGAGCCCAAGGTGACATCCTCACATTGTTTGGTTTGATTCACTAAAACCAAAAACTCACCTTTTAAAAAGAGGATGGAACCAGCAAAGTCTTGGAATAATGGCTTGATAAGCAACTTAAACTATCAATTGCCACAACTGATTAAATTAATTTCCTGTCGATCTCCTAATTGAATGATCATGTGACTGCTAAAGAGACATAACAAACCTCTAGCACCTAAGCTACTCCAGCTGCCACCACCTCTGTTAGACCCTCAGTGCAATAACTTTGAATTAAAAGTCATTAGTAATGAGTGAGGAGACACAGAATCGTATGTGGCAGCAGTTGCATCATAGCGCAGGCATTTAGGCCTGGCATACAACTTAGGGCAGCACTAGGGTAGACCTTTCATTGCTAAGCCTGAAGATTACTCTCTTTGAACAAGACGTATTCAGTTGCCAGAATGCAGAGGGATACCGCCCCTGCTCCGCTCAGCTCCACTCTGAGGATTTAAGTGTTTGATGTGCTCAAATCCAGAACAGCAGGAAAGGGGTTAAAGGTAGCTGCAACCTCAGCCTCACCTTTCATACTCATCTGTGCTGTGCCGTAGACAAAAAGTTGAAAAATGTGCAGACGTTAAACTCCTACAATAACTGTAATAACTGCTATATTCATTGTGACGAGAGAATATAAACCAAACCGAGTGCAACGCTTATTGAATTTGTGCTAATCTGAGAGTAACATGGTGTTCTCAACGTTGTCACAGACCAAGGCGCATCAGCTCTGGCACAGTGAAAACCCTCCCATGTGGGATAATCCCATTTAATAAACATGCAAAACTTGACTAAATTACATCCATCCAAAAGCAATGAATACTGAAAACCTAGTATTTTGCAGAAAGCTGTGTTGGTATAGCAGGGGGCATCCCTCATTCCATACCCCTCATCCATTCATGCCAGTGTGAATACCCATGGCCCCCAAATGACTCAGATTCTGTGGTTCACTGCGAGTGATTGGGAGAGGATGGGCTGAGGAAATTGCGCTGCTCCTTGTTGCTTTCAAGCCTGAATTCCCCAGACTAAATTGGCAGAGTCTGGGGGCCTGAGCTGGGAAAGTAGATGAGTCAATAGGCAGTAATGAGAGCTTATTTACCCAGCTGGTGTGGGGGAAATATTGGGACAGTTCTGAGGAAGTGCCCTTAACTCATCCAGCTGGACAAAACCACACACCCACCCACCCCCTTTCCCTGCTGCACCCTTGTATAGTGGTCTGTGAAATCTGAAAGGCAATAATGTTATCACAGCATGGCCCTCATTTGGGAGTTACATTAGTGGGAAAAAGGCAAGAGTGGAAGAAAAACTGCATGGAGAAGCAATAACAAGTGTGTAAGTTAGCTGGTCCTCTAAGGATAGAATGACTCAGATTCAATCAAGTATAAATAACGTATTGGCAGAGTGAAACAGGAGAACAAATCCACTTGTGGCGAGACAAAAGTTGCAAGAATGAGAGACAGAAAGACTTACAATTTCACCCAAGGAGGCGGCCAGCATGTGAGTGACAGGTGCCATGTGTGGGGCTGCTAGCACTCCACCAGCACCAAGCAGGGACTTTGTGCATTCGTAGGTGACAAAGAAAGCAGCAGCTGAAACCAAGCAGAAGCATAGCCATTTAAGGCTCATTAGTCAACCAGCATAGAGCAATTAATATCCCTCACTACCCCTGACAGGGGAGACACTGAGGTATGTTCATGTGTGTCTGTCTGTAAGTGTAATAAAGTTAAAAGCTAAGAAAGTCTGTCCTTTGTGGAAAGAGTTCAGGCTTTACTTTCATTATTCAAATAAATGCATCCTGCAGAAGTATTGAATTCATGAGGAAACTGCATCAAACAAAAGATATGAACAAAGCGACAACATATGACATCCTCATCTCAAACACCAAACTCTACTGCCAAAAACCAACAAAGGTCCACAAAGATGTACTCTAACTCATTATGTCACTGTGCTGTGACTTGAGATATGATAAGTAAACAAAATAAATTCATGTGTAATGAATTAAAAAAAGCTATAAACACCTTGAAACCTAAACACCTTAAACAGTTACTTTGTGTTATGGTGCAAGCTTGAGTCTCATTATGGTCCTTTATTGTTCAGCATGTTCCTCTGAGAGAACTTCCTTTATACAATAAAGGAAGTAAACAATACTGGACAGTGAACCTTCAATGGAACATGTATCCAGCTATCAATACAAGAGGCTTACCATTGGGGAAGGAGCCGACAGCAGCAGATGGGACCCCAGCATAGATGCCCCTGAGGCCCCCTGCCTTGTAAAAGCCTTGCTGACTCTGCAGCCTGGTCTTAATGGTGTCCAGGGGGAAGAGGGTCAGATCCACACACATCCCTGCACAGCCTCCTGCCTGGGGAGATTCAAATCACATCATAAGACACAGACTTGCAACACACACACTGTAACACCAGTGGTGGACGATGCATTCAGATATTTTATTTAAAGCTACATTCACTGATTTTTGGCCACTTTAAGGCAGGACAAAAGGCATTAAACACAACCCACTACATATCAAATTACATAAACAAACACAGGGCAATGAGGAGTCATGTTTTTGACCAGCTGACGTATACAAGTGAAAGAATCATTCCTCTTTTAGCTTTGTTTTGGATTCCAAGGTTTTAGCAACTCCAGAGGGAAATCTGTGAAACTACAAAAGCTCAAATGTGTCCTAAATGCTAAATTTGTACTTTGGTGCTGGGCAGGTGGTATGAGGTGGGTTTATCATAGCTCTGACAATTGTTGCTGCTCCTGCTGGAAGCAAGGTTGATTTCATCAGTCAAACGGCATCTTCATCATCTGTTTTTACCTTTTAAGATATGGGCTGTAAAAGCAAAACAATGAAGTGCTTTAACACAAAACAACTGTCCCACCTCCATGAGGTTGGAACCCCATGTGACCTGGATCTGACTAAAACTCTTTAATTAAATATCGAAATTTTATTTTTAATTTTATGCTCCATTAGTGCCCAAATGGCTCCAAAGCGTTTTCATTTATTTGTACATTGTTTGTGGGCATTTGTGCAAGTGAAATAAACATCTGTGCATCATAATGGCTCAATTTTGGATGTTAATGGCACTTTAAAGAGGTACAAACTTAGACTAAACTGACTCAACTGTGCAATGTTTACCAACATATATTTTAATTTTCCAATTAGCCAGAGACTCATGATCTCTTAAATATGTATTTGTTTGCTCAATAAAATAGAGTAACTAACTTTCTGTGGCAGTCTTCTGTGCTAACTAATACTAATAAGTGTCAGAAGACATACATGACAAGGTGAAGGTGAATAAACCTACCTATGATGTAAATACCACACTGCTTATTCACAATCACTGTTTCACTAAATGGAGCTGGTTGCCTGAAAGCAAACACATTCACACTTTCTGTCCAGATTATCTGTGACAGATAATGTAATATTGTAATAACACACTAAGCTATTTCCCATAGTATCAGTCTGCTGTATTATTGTGCAGTTTTAGAGTTTGTATAGCTGCTGAGCTAAAACTTAAGGCTCATCTCTGAGGAGGATTTTTAATGTCATGAACCTGTGTGAGCAGGTGTGTTACACAAGCCCCTGCGGTCTATCCTTGTTTCTGGTTCGCCTGACAGTATATTCTCCAACAGGCTTAATGCTTTAGTGTCGGAGGCTCAAGTAGTGGCTCGGTGTTCATTCATTGGTGAGGTTAGATGTAGTTACATAGAGGCTGTCTGACAGCACAGGCAGAAAAAAAGCACCATCTTACCACCAGGGACGCCACGAACTCCCGTCTCTCCATGTCCGGCGGTCTCAGCGGTCCAGCCCGTCGAACCTGCGCTTCCCGACCATGTTTGACACTCACACTGAAATCAAAACACGCCTGTCAAGGACGCTGCCATCTTGCTCCGAATGCTTCCGCGTGACGTCAGGACGCACGCTAGTCACGTGACGACGAACGTCGTTGAGTGAGTTGTTTGTTTTGCTCATTTGCGTCGCTGCTAAAAGGACCTGGGACCTATGTGCACACAGTCAGGAGCTGTAACAGGACAAGTCAGAGGGTTAAAAAAAAATAAGTCCCACATAATCTAATTTGGGTGTTTATAAATTTGGGTGTTTTTTTTATACATTTATTACTTTATTATTATGAATACTTTAGGAGTACAAGTTGTACTGTATATATGTGGTGTTGTTGAAAATAATTAATAAATAATAAAATGTATAAGTCAAAAATGTGCTTCTGTGACCTACTTTCATTTGTTGCCATTCCATAACAGTGGGATCTCATTCTCTCCCTTGTGATGCCGTGGACTGAGTGAGCTCAGGTGATTGTGTGCTTTTCCAGTGACATGCTGACTGGGTTATTAATGGGCTTCTATCAGCCAGGCAGCTCTTCCTATTAGGAAAGAGCAGGCAAGGGGCCATCACCTCTTTATTCAGCCCGGACCCAATGATGTCTGGGCTGAGTGCGCCCAGTTTGAAGCTTGGTGCCTGTCATCCATCTTGTTGAAGCGGGTCTCACGGGGATCCCCATTGGATGTGAGCCCCAGCTGGATCTTGACTGGGCTGCTGTCTTTGCTGTCTCGATCTGTATTAGGCTTGAGGATGGCAATAGCATCACTTACACTCTACTTTTGATGCTTTCTTTGTCTAGGTACAGCACCTCAGAAGACGGATTTCAAAGGAGGAACGTCTAGGGATTTCATTGTTGCCGAGGTCTCTTTTAGCCATGTTGATTCATCATGTTTTATTCACTGGTACACAATGATAATTCATTGTGACACTGACTTTGTGCTCGTAATTCTACATTTACATTCATTTCATCTTACGTTGTTGCTCCCCACCTCAGTCAATACAGCACATTAATTCCATGCCATACCTGAAATTGATTTTTTTTTTTTCTTTGTGTTGTTGTCAAGAAGTTTGCAGTGTCTGGAGTCCTGTCTGTTCCATCATGCAAAGCCATTTATCACCCTGTCACAGCACGTCCTTAGTTATTGGGATTTGTGCTCCAAATGCTGTATTTCTGTAAGTCTCAATGGACTGTTCACAAAGCTTAAGGTGGCATTAAAATTGCATAAATCGTAGAAGACTGGACCACCAAGCATCAGTTTTTCAATAAGTTTGTTTACTTCTGAAAAACTCTTGTGGCCTGATAGCACTGATGAAAATTTTGCCTTTTACCTTTTAACCTGTACAAGCTGCTTGTCAGTTTAACTTAATAGCATTCCCGAGTGATTGGGTTTAAGAAGAACTCAAATAGATCATTTGGCACCAGCATGGCCCATGACTTTTTGATGTGAGACCCATGAGTAGTCTGTGCATTTATCCATAGAGGTGAATGTAAAAGCTGGCTGTATGAGAGTAGGAGTGCTCAGTTACCCCAGTGTAAGGTCAATGAGAAGCACCCAGAGTCTGGGCAGATTTGCAGGGAGCACCATTGATCTTGACCCACTCAGGGTATGATCTCAGAGATAAAAGGGAGGAGACGAGAGGGGAACTTATTCACTGTCAGCCACAAGTCAGCAAAGGGCAATTCTAGCCCGCAGGCTGCCTTTGAAAAACTGAAGGGCAAAAGCATGGAGGATTAAGCCACGAGTCGGGGAGGGAGTGAAATGCAAGCAGCTATAAGGGTTATTGTAATAACAGAGAGCGCACATCTATTGGTTTGGCTCCCCTTTAGAGGCATGTGTGTTTGGTGACAGCCAGAATGAACTCTGAGTCAAAAGGTTATGTGACTCTCACAGGTGAGAGAGTACTTAGAGTTTCCCCTAAAGTTTTCAGACACTTCCTCTGCATGCCTGTGTGTGTGTTATTTCAGACACGATGCATTCCTAATATTTGAATCCTTTATTATGAATTTTCATTATCTTGCTTTAGGAAGTCAAGTTGCTCCTTTGGACACTGTAACGGACCAACAATTGTCTTTTTTTTTTCTTAAATGTAAGCACCATCTGTAATGGTCATTATTTGTGAGCTGAGAGGAACACACATCTTCTGACACAGTGATATTATTCATGAGACAGGGTGGTCGAGCAGGGTGGTAAACTTCAGCCGAAACATAACTCCTGCTCATTAGCCAGCCTAACATTTGCATCATTAGGACACCGCAACAGCAGGGGTAGGAGGAAATGCGACTAAGCGCCTTTCATATAACTCTTTGTTTTTACTCTTGGGATGATAGGTTACATGAATCTGTGACAGGGAGGGTGAGCAGGGAAGGGGAGGGTGGGAATGATGCTCTAAAATGGAGAGGAGGGAGGTGACAGGAGGAGAGGAAGGAGAGAGGGGAGATAAAGGGAGTAAAGAAGAAGAGAAAGGTTAGAAAGAAAGAGGAGAATAAAAGAACATTCATTATAAATTCACTGAATCGACAAGCTGTCAGGCTGCGCTGCCGTCCATACAGCGTATAAGCCTCTGCTGCACTATTGACTCCTACGTCACACCCAAAAGTTCTCTTTCCTTTTCTCACCTTTGGTTGCATTCATATCACCTGTTTCTGCTCCACGCTATCAGCTTCCCAGATTGACCTCCGAAAGCCTTGCAAAGCCATGGCATCATCCCATCTTCCACTTCCTCCTTTTCTCCCCCTCTGCCCTCTCATTCCTGCTGGGCCACCAGTGAAATATGAGCTGCCTGTAGCATATTGATCCCATGCCTAGCTCTTGCCTAAAGATAGATAGATCACAGACAAGGCAAAGCACTCCTGATGCCTTCTCTGCAGCAGCAGCAGTGCCAATCGCTTGACTAGTTGGTATTGACTGCAGTGATCAATTCCCCCACAGCGCACGCTGATGGATTCTGTGCTCCAGTTGTCATTGTCTCAGTAAGAGCAGGTGAGTTGAGGGAAGACCTGTCACCAGTTGAACTGTGACGGCCTTGGATTGGTCAGGACGTGTGTAATCACCCTTGTGTTACAGCTGTCCAGTGGCCACAAGAGAGGCATCACCTGTCAACTCTACTTCACACTGTGGAGAAAATGACTGAAGATAGAGATTGAAATATGTTATAAAACGTCAAATGCTGGTTTTGACATTTTGTTTATCAATATTTATGTAGCTACTCATTTGGTTTACAAGTGCTTATTGTAAAGGCTGTGTCACAAGTGTCTTGTGACATAAGTGTAGTTGTGGTTAGTTAAAACTGACAAATCTAATGACATTCCCAACATTCCCAGCAGCACTGTCCTTTGTGTTTACTGCTAACTTGCAAATACTGGTATGCCAACAAGCTAAAGAAAAACAGGTAAGACGTGACAGAGCAAAGTCCTATCATGGGTTAAACTGAGACGCCATCTACAGCTCTTTAGTATTATGTAATGCATGTCCTCCTGTCCTCCATTTTGCCTTAACTGACTGGCCAGACTGGAATCAATGTTTCCCACTGGCCAGTAAGCTTTTTCATCATGGTCAAGTGTGCCTGTAGCTCAGTTCATTGGAGGGTAGGCAAAGCTGCATTGCTCTGCCCTCTTAACTGTTCAATGCATTTACATTCAAATTAAAGGGGTTTGTTTCTGGTGCACATTTAAATTTGGGTACATAAAATTTTTAGTTTTGCTTGGTCCAAGAGTGCTATGTAAACATTGCCATTTAGGGAACTGTAACAGTAAGAAAAAAGTTTTTGTAATAAATGCATACATACAAAATGTATAGTGGTTTTTAAAAGTTATTGTAGAATGTATCTGGGTTTTTCAGAAAATATGTACGTCAGTTAGTCATTTTGTTTTTGTGTGTGAGTGCAACATTGAGACAGGAACAAGCCAACAGGTTGAAGCCTCTTTGAAGAAATGTGCTGACTGCTGTAAAAGCAGGAAAATGTAGAGCCAGTCTCAACACAGAAAGCAACTCACACAAAATCATCTCAAAGGAGATACACTATCTATTCATCACAACTAGTGTGGCTGACTTCCTCCCTCCGCTAGTATTAACTGACTGGCCTTTTGCTGCTTTGGCTCCTAGTCACAGACGACACTTGCATTTGTCATGGCCTAACTGCTGAGGATGAGATGGTGAGAGCACCCAAACAACAATATTTCACAAAGAGCTGAGAAAAGAGTCACATGAGCTTTGTTTGCAGCATCCTGCACCCTTTGATAAATCACTTCAGTAAGTCTCACTTACTTTACAATTCACGCTATTGCTGCATTTTGCATTTTCTATTGGAAACACAGTTTTCTATAGACTGGGTCTCACACATTCAATAGGTGATGACCTGATAGAGAAGAATGGAGGATTGATTCACACGCATGGCTGCTAAAACAACACAATCCAAAGGACAAAAAGCTGAAATACTTTTTCTGGCTTCTATAGTAGGCTATAATGTGCTCCTTTCTCATTAGACAACATTTTGGTGTGATGTGAGCCCAACACACCTCGTTGACTCCACTAATGTTGGTCTGTCTTTGTGGCTGTGGTGACAGATCTCCCTGCCAAGCCTGATTGCCCTCTAGTGGCTGATGTCTGAGCACTACTTTAATGCTCTACAAAACTTTGTGCAACAATACACAGCTTTCTCGTGGATGGCTTTGTCTCTTTTATTTTTATTTATTTCACTCCCTCAATCTCTAATACACACATATAAAACACTACACTTGAGACATTTGCACTCACTGTCTTTACTGTTTTTGTTTGTGACGACATGTGCAACTGTGCTACTACATGTTCTACATTTCATTATGTGAGCTAAAGCATCTCATAATGACTGCTCATAATTGACACTGAAGACCTTCTGCAATTGAGCCAGTAGAAAATTTTAAACACATTGAAATCATATGGGACAAGAGAAATTAAGTTTTGATTACTACACCACAACAAGCTCCCAAATGGTCTTGTTTTCTTCAGCTCAGGTGACTCAACAACTCAAACCATAGGTGTTTCTAAGGCTCCTGAGGCCAGAAAGCAGAAAGCTCTGGTATTACACAGTTGCATTGAACCACAGATGAAGTGGGTGGGGCTTTTTTCTTCTTTCGATCACAACAATGAGAGCAACAATGAGACACAGACTGTTTCCAAGGAGGGCAATGTCACTGTCATAGGTTTCAGCTGCAGCAGGCAGATATTTCCAGCAAAAAGCTCTAAAAAACCTGCTGCACTTTTCCTGCTCAGCACCAAACAACAGACAGGAAGAGTCAAGTCGGTAGGGACCAAAGAGAAGAGTTGAGAGAGCCAACGTTGGATTTGCATTCATCAAGTGGACTCAAATGCCACTGCAAATGGATGACAATGCTGCTCTATATAACAGTGTAAATAAGTTTTTTACTGCCCCAACTGGCCAAGAAATTAATTTATAGGAGTTCAAACTTCCCTAAATGTTGTTCTCCAAACTATCCCTCTTTTACTTCCCTTGTGTTTTTACCTTGCTGTCTCCAACAAGAAAGAACTAAGAAAAGAAGAAATAACAAACTGCCATCAAAATCACTGGCCTCTACACCCCAACCTCTCATTCACCATAGATCATGACTGCAGTCAACCTCTTAACCCATTTGTCGTGCTACAACCACCTTGATGCAAATATAGGACATTATTCCGCTCATTATTTCTCTTTTGACCACATAGAGCTAAAATTTCATCTGAGGTGCACCACATGTCATTTCTATTACTGCACCTCAGAGTGCAGTGTTCAGTCAATATCCACCAGTGTCATCTGGGTCTGAGAGCTCATAGTTGATGTGTGGCCTGCCAATAGACCACATTGTGCTACAGGCCTGTGCAGCAGAGGGACCAGATGTGAACAAGAAGATTTCATCTTCACTGGCAGTCATTCCCTTCAGGCAGCTGCAGATGGATCAATAATACCAGTCCCCTGTCACGGCCAGAATGAGAAGTCCTGGAGTGGCTCTTGTGGGAAAAGCATGTACAGAAATATTCGCTTTGTACAGATTGATTCAGGACACGCACATCAAATTCGAGAGGAGGACGGGGATAGTGTGTGCTGTGTGAGTATGTGTGTATGCCGGTCTATATATGTGTTAACTCTGTGGGGGCATCTCCATCACCTCCTCTGTAGGTCAATGAAGATGGAGGAGCTGCGTTACAGTAAAATATGCACAAACATGCTTGGCAATCCAGCCTTATCTGTTCTGTCTGTGGAGCCTAATGGAAATATGGATCTTCTCTCATATGCTCCCTGTCACGCTGACATTTGATTCATCCCTTTATGAGCTGATACACTGGCCCCAATCCGGCATCACTGTGACACACTGACACTTTGTGACGCTTTTAGTCACAGGAGAACTCAGACAAATTGGTACCATGAATGTGAAAAACATTTTCATGCTTCTAGGAAACTCATAGAAGCATCTTATTATCAGGAGAGATTGCAGTGTAAACATTAGCACATCTCCTCTCACCACATTCACCTTCAGGTTGCATGGAGAACTTTCCAAGGGTCTAAAAATTAGAGCACCATCCAAACTGTGATAGTGATCAACTCCACATCCTGTTGCAAACAATAATTATGATTCAGCAACATAAATGTTCCA
Organism: Rachycentron canadum; assembly: GCA_038496675.1. Classification (NCBI taxonomy): domain Eukaryota; kingdom Metazoa; phylum Chordata; class Actinopteri; order Carangiformes; family Rachycentridae; genus Rachycentron; species Rachycentron canadum. The sequence continues at coordinate 14,887,738 of CM076649.1, read as the reverse complement.
TCAGATTGTCCTCTGCTTGCAAATGGTGACCTTTCAGATAGCAAAGAGTGAGCACTGAGGGAGAAGCTAACCTTTAGATTTGAATAACATCTGGAGAGCTTGAGCTGCTTTACTATGGTGTCAGAGTGCCACCTAGTGTCTAAAAGACAGGCTAAAATTGTATCTAGTAAATCATATGTATAATGTTCAATCAGGAATAATACAAGCGAAACAATTATTTCATTCCCTAAATATATCTAACATTGCATCTACATTCTGGAAAGTAGATGTGTAATAATACTGCACAAATAAATACAAAAGTGCTTGCATTTTTTTTACAGTAAAATATGTCTAATCTGATTGAGCCACTCTGATAAAGTCAAAATATTGTGCCACTTCATGAGCCCTGCATGTATAATTCATATTCTTACAATTTATCAATTGTCAAGCATTATATATTGGGCTTGTCTCCCCTTCAACACATGGAAATGTTCCCATCAAGAAACTGATAGCAAGAGAGTCTTTTGGGACCAATGTACGTGATTGTGTGATAATAACCTATTAGCATGCTAATTTCATAATTCATCTTCACAATAATTGCCTCCATCAATATCAGCTGAGACAGTGCACTCCTCATTTGTAGAAACATTGTTTTGGGGTTTTATTAATGCCCTTTGTGACTAATAATGGGTGACACAGGGTTGTGGCTAGTGCCATAACATAATGTAGGGTTTGAATATAAAAGATGCTCCTCATGAGCGTTAAAGGACAAGTTTATTGTTTTCTTTTTCTTCCATTTTCTACAAATGGTACAGCTGATGTAACTTTAAATAATACCTCCTTTGATGATGAACTGGCAGCCCACTGGGGATAGCTGTGACCCTGTGGAAGTCTAGTTGACCTCTACAACCTTGTTTTCCTGTTTACATGACCTAATTCTCCAGGTCAAGTCACAGCATGTGAGCTCATAAGACTCAAACATCATGGTTGCTGTTCTGTGATCTTTGACTTTGAGGTCACTGAGGTGAGCTTCAATATACTGTGATTCTCTTCTTGTAAATGACTCCATCAACATTCATGTAGCTTCTGCACAGAATTGGGTCTCATTAGATACAGCCCTGCTTTTGAATACTGCTTCCTGTCACCTTGTCAAGTTAAACCTTTATCAAGTGCCCAATGGACCTACAACCTACTCTAAATATTTAGTGAAAGGTCTCTGAGACTAACTCGTGCAGTAAGTGATCAAACACTCATATAACCAGTCACTGATGCAGTTCAGTGCCTTCCCTTCAAGGGCATTATTTTGGTCATTTGATAATCTTTTCAGGAAATCATCACTTTACTGGGATTAAACCTTTGCATTAACATCAAACAACTACTACTGTCAAAGTGATCTTCTGCTGGGATTTTGAATGTTTCAACTTCTCCTGTTTCAATCCTGGCTATTCATTTAATTTGATGATCTTTGTATCGCTTTAGCTTGATTTCATCTGTATGTGTTTCTCTTTTTGGGTCAAGTACAGACCTGACACTTACAGATGATGGGTGGATGGAAATGGAAATCTCACAACCTTTTTGTATGGGGATTTGCTACATTGAACATAGCAAATTTAATTCTCTGAGATCACTGCTCCCGTTGACACGAAACAATTCACACACATCAGCTCTGCAAACAAACTCACAGTCTAACAATATCAATTAAATCATCAATATCAAACAACAACAAACCTTACCCACAGACTCAAATCTGAACTCCTTTATTTCTCCTACACCAAACGTACAAACCTGCTCTAACAGCCACATATACACTGCCCAATATGCACTGAGGAAATAGACTTATAAATGCTTGATACATACAGTACAGTAGAAGGTTGACAGAAAGTGTAAACAGATGAGGGTTTCACAAAGCTTATTAACTAGTAATGATCTACATGAAATTCTCAAATCTCAGAGAGTCAAGATTTTACGGTTCCAACCATGAAATCGATGTCAAGCGTCAGTACTATGAGTAACTCAGAGCCTGCACACTCGGCTGGAAATTCTCAGTATGGGAGCAGAGAGGAAGGTTGAAGCAGCAGTTCCCTGGGGTGCTCCAGAGCTGCTCAAGAGCATATCTTTTCTGAAATCCTGGATCACTGGATTGAGGTCTCTGAGGAAGTTTGTCAGCTCAACAAGCTCAGTGTGAAGATATATGTGATCTTCTTCCACCCAGGTGCTCTATGAGCCATCATATGGCTCTATGATGTTGAGACTAATTGAGGAAGACAGTGAAGTTCCATTACACATATAACTCTGCAGATGTGAATAATATAGGCAAATTATATGAGGAAATTAATTACATTACATACTTTGTATTTTTTTAAATAAATTATTACAACGAATGCATGTGTGTGTATGGTACACACATTTTTGTAAGTTATAATTTCAGTGAAAACACCTTCATCAATTTAAGATCATTCATATGTATATTACATGATACATCTAGCATCTACCATCCGGCCGCTATGTGAGGTTCACATCCTGCCATTATTCAAATTATGCTTACAAACCAATTCACTGAAAATGCACAGGCTGGCAGAATGCATACTATCCCATTTTAAAATCAGTTAAAAAAAATGAATAGATCAGCACACCAGAGGCCATTTGGCATGTGAGATCAACCATAGAGAGTATTTCTATAGTTACACAATGTCACAGTGTCATGCTTTGTATCAGCTATAAAATAGTATATGAAAGCTGAATATAGCAACTTTTTCTGGTCAGTTATCCCAATAAAAATAAAAGTGTTGAAAACTTTTGTATGCAGAAATCCTGTTGTCTAATGTTTGAGAAATGTGATTCTTTGGAAATGTATGAACACAGCTACAACAATGACTAAGACAACTAAAACAATGCCCCACCAGTGATGGGCAGGTGCAATTTTTTTCAACCACAGTTATTAAAATAATAATCTTACAAAACATCATATTGTTAAAGATAACACCAACTGCTTTGACTTTTGGGGTTCTCATTTTAAATGACTAGTTGTTAGCAGTTCACCAATGAGACACCTCCTCTCTAAACTTTTCATTTCAATACAATGTTAGGCAAAGACTGATTTTTTTCCCTCTTCCATTAATCATTTCAAAGCCTTTGCACAAGTAACCTTGTGAGAACTGACCCCGAGGTTAGAAACCACTGGATTAAACTGTACGTACAATAGCTAAAAGTAAAATGCAGCTTATATTGATCCATTAGCAGTAACAATACACTGAATAAGTGTCACCTATACCAATCTCTCTTTCAAGGGATATTTTACTGCATAACAACCATTTTTACTGTTGACACAATTGTTCACTTTTCTTCTTATACTGTCTGTACTGGGATTTTAAATGTAGGACTTATACTACGAGATATACCTTTTTTTTTTATTTTCCTTTTTGTTTCCCACAACGTGAAACAATGATGTCATGTCAAGATTCGGTTTATTGAATCATGCTTATTGCAATAGAATCATTAACTCTATTGAGCAAGACAAGGCCCCATTACCTTAAACAGCCTGTTTGGAAGCATCACAAATTAGTGTTAATAGCTTGGACAGTAAATATAGCTAATTAAACTCCAACAGTACATTTCCTCCAATCTTATCGTTTTTCACCAAGTGACTGTCATGTGTCATCCCATCCTAATTGGTCTTCTCATCATTTCTCATCTTAGGAAACGGCTGCCACGTAATTTTCCCAATAGTAATGTTCCTAGACGCCTGCAGGCCTACCGAAAATGACTCCGGAGATGTGTTCAGTAATTACTGAATATGCCAGGGACTGTGAAATGGTTGGGTATAAGCAATCAACATGAGAGGCTATAGATATGTATGAAATTTCTAGTGGCAGTGTAATTATGCATGGTAATAATAACAAATGCGGTCAGGTCATTTGGTGTCATCAGTGAGGAACATTTCTCACAAATGAGAAATGGTTGTGCATATGAGGTTTTTCAGACTACCCCTTTCAAATAAAATTTTCAGCATTTTCATTGAAGCATTATGCCTTCCTGATGTTTATTGTTTCATATGTCAAGGTCTGCTTAAACTGCTTGTGAGGTGCAATGCCTAAAATAACCAGCAGATAGGGCACATGTCATTCTGTTCCAATGTGAAAACTTCTCTGAATGAAACAGGTGACCATTGACCGCTAAACTGATACAAGCCATTGATATCAAACTATGAGTCTACTTGAAACCCAGGCATCATATGAATCCATTCAAGCTCTTTCTACTGCACCATGTTGATGTCTTACACACACAAAATCATGCAAAATACCCACTTTTGAATAGGAGAAGAGAATTCATAATTTCAAGCTTATTCTGATCCCAACTTCTTCCATCAAATCAGAAATAAATCTTCACACCTGTCAAGGTTTACCAATCAACCAATCAACAGAGCTAGAGGAGAGAAGAAGAGAGGAGAAAAATAAAAGGTGCCATTACAACAAGATCAAATTTCTTAACAGCTGTTGCGGGAATAGAAACAGTAAGAAAGTTGGCCTGAAGTTGTGAAGAATGGGGAGTGATTTTTTATGCTGTGCCTATGGCTAATGGAGTCAGATAATGGCTGGTCCCTTCAGGTTGTTTAATTAGATCAAAAGCTGATAAATGAGTCTTGACTTTTAAATGAGCTTCTGAGAGGGTTGGAGGTGGAGAGATCTCTATCCACACTGATAATAAACTTGGCCCGAGTCTGCAATTCATCAGGGAATCTGCACGAGACTAGGATGGATCTGTTTACAAACACTACACATGCTCTCTTGTCTGAAGCATAGATACAATGTGCTGAAGCGCCAATGTAAGAAAAGTACACTATGTACCCAAGGACAGACCATAGGTTCAATACACGTGATTCCACTTGTGTGTGGAGCAACACTTTTCATTCATCAAATACTATCTGTCCATCTACATACAGTAGTTTCATGAAGGGAACCTTTCCTTGAGGCTTCTGAGTATAACTTCATAATACCATAGGCATTTAATCTGTCTCTTTTTCTCTGTTCACCTCCCATCTCTGCCCGTCTCTGCCAGGGGTCTAATCCTCTGTGACTAATAGCCTGGATATGAGGATTATTTTTTACCTGCCCAGAGACACAGTAAAAGAGAGGCCGAGAGGGAGAGATGAATGGATATGGTAAAAGTTGATCTGTTTAATGGTATGACAGAATCGTCATCACCCTGTTCCCAAGTTTGAAAGTCAGTTTGTGTATGTTCACATGCTGAAATAAAGTTTGAAAGCAATGATGTTCTCATGTTTGTGCCAAAGTAGGACTTCAAATAATTTAGGCTTATGCTTTATTTACAGTAGTCTTGGAACTGGAGGAATTGAGTCAGGCTATATGAAACAAAGAAAAAAACAAAAATGTTTTAGTTTATGAAGAGATTAATCATTTTGATCTCTGATCCACTTTTCTCTGAAGCTTTCTGCGCAGAGGAAAAGTACTGTTAATATTTCTGCTGTACTTCACATCTCTGTTCTTTTGGGAATAAGAAAGTAAGACGCAATGAGCTAAATTTCATGGCAGCCATCATTGAAAAGATTCATGAAACAACACAAGCAGGAGTAAGAGTCCATGAGCATGCTGGCAGCTCATCATGCTACAAGGTATGGAATAACATAAAGGGATTATAATTTCATTTTGAAGATGAAAATTCTAAATAAATTCAAAACAATTCACCCAGTAGTTGTTGAGTATCCTGGAAAGTGGTGGATCGATACCAGCAGCTTATTGCACAGGTCATCCATTTTTGCATGTTCCAGGAACTAATTTAAATATTCAAAAGCTAAAAGTGTTTTAGCAAAGACTTTCTCATGCTCTCTCCCCATATGATTCACTCCTTTGATTTCAAGGGCTTTAGCTAGTTAAGACTGCATGAGTGGATAATCAGATTGTACAAAGAATAAGCCAGTAATGCATCTGAGACTGATAGGATACAATAAAGCTAATCTTATTAAACAACTTCTATAGTAAATATATGCAGTGATCCCCTCTCGACTGGTTCACAGTGTAATCCCATCAAAAGGCTGCGAAGAAAGAGGAGAATGTGGTCCACTCTTTCACCAGTCTGTCAAGCTGTATTGTCCACAACAAATCCACTAATGTATTTCCACTTGAGAGAGCGCTGTCAGGATTGGGATAAGGTGTCTGTCTGGCCACTGGATTGGAGGGTTGATTACTTTGGGATATTAGCATGTGATTATGAGTTTTTTATTCTATCTCAACACCTCAACACTGATTTAACAGTCAGGATTGAGTTGCACAGCAATTCGTAAATCCATTATGAAGTTTAGGTTTATTGTCATGAGATTTTTAAGACCCACTAACAAGTTTAAAAATTAGGTTTCATTATTAAAATGTAAGGCTTAGCCTTAGCAAGCCTTTTGTAATTTATATCATTTGCTAGTACCTTCCCTGTAGTCTCTGTAGCATTGTTGTATTAATATTATTGGAATGACATTGATAAATACTGTGTTGTTGTATGTAAATATGATTCTAAACATTTTTCCAGTTTTCATCATTATTAAAACATAGCTGGATATATACCAGTACCTTTTTAACTTCTGATTCTAAATGGGTTGTAATATTAGCAAGTTAACATTAGCTTGGTCAGTTAACAAGTTAGTCTACACCTGTCAGTCACTTGATTTAGACATTTTCTCAAAGTAATCTCTATGCTAATCTAATATGTGTGGTGCAACATATTTTAATTTTGTGATGTGTAATGTTATATCTCTGCTGAGGTATAGGCCACTCTCCCTGCAGCAGTGCTCATGGAAAGTAAAGGGCCCGGTAGCCACTCAGATTTTTACTGGATCACTCCTTGTAATTGTTTCCACAGCACAGAGGAATTGCTCTACTATGCACAAATATGACCAATCTCACAGTAAATTCAGTCCTCTGGGATCTCATATACTGTACTTCTCGACAGTTTCCACTAACCCTTAGGAATAGCATTTTTTTGTCCCCTAGTCATCTCCCTTACACAAACATGTATACCTGCCATCCAATGTATATGAAATAATTATGCTTCATGAATAAAGAAATGCACAGTGTTTACTTGCTTAGTCACACCTGAAGGCAAAGCCCTCTAGATTAGGAGTTTGTAGCTTCCAATTTTTTTATGTGAATAGGAACTACACATATATATACACAAGTCACATGCAAACACATGATAGCAGGTGCATTCATTTACAGGACATATTGTATATGCCAATAAATGTCTACCCACAGTGGGCATTAAGCCACACACACACCCAAGCACACAAACACCATTCTTTCACTTATTTTCTGACCAATGGACAGATGCTGCCAAGAGGTTATTAGATAAACCACACAATTTCCAGTCCAGGTCCCAAGTGGCATGATGTAGGCCTCTGGGCCTAGAGGTGTTAAAGGTGGTTTATGAGCATGTTTATGGAAATCAATATGTGTAAGCTACAGTGGCGGGGGACTGAGTGCAAAGGCAACAGTGAGATTGCAGCTGTATGTGAAGTTTTATTTGTTCTGCCTGGAATTAACTGTTTTTCACTAGTTGTAATGTTCACATGGCACCAGAGCCTTTTGGGTGATGACATTTTCCAAACATGTCAGGTAGGAAAACTAAAAAATGTGGATAAAGTCATAAGATAACTTATGACCTATGTGTTATCATCTTGTGTTATCTTACATGTGTAAGACTACTAATTACTTCATTAAATTACAGCTTAACTGTCTTGGCCTGCCACATGCTGTTACTAATATCTGCATCATTAACAATTAAGTTTATCCTTGTGGTACTTTAAAACTGCAAAAGCTGACTCTACCAGACAGTGAGGTTGTGGACCATAAACCAAAACAATTAGTTGCTGAAAGCTAAAATGTTTTCTAGAATTGAAGGGAATACAGTTGTCAGATAATTCTCTGTTTGTTTGTCTTTAATGTGAACTGCTTTCACATCAGTTGATGTCATTTGTTTACATAAATATGATTAGTGCAACAAAAAAACAAATATTTCCTCATTCATATGCCCATTTATGCATCAATGTGACCTTAAAGCTTATCAGAAGACTTCTCAAATGAACAAGTGCAGCTACAAAGTTTCTGTCATGTATTATTTTAGTCATGGCGACTGTATCTTGCATACCAGGTCCAATAGTTCAGCGATTCCAATGATATTTTAGCTATGTACCCTTCATTACTGTTGAATATAGCTTTTTGTTGTTTTTTTTTTACTCCCATAGATAACAGGCGTAACATAGATGACCTCAGGTCATGTTAAAAATATTTTCAGCTCCAGTTTCAAATTAACTATAACAGAACAAAATCTTCCCTTAGGGTCAAAGAGCAACAGCTTTTGCTGGCCTCATTATTTTCTACAGACAAAATAACAGCAGTCACACAGGGAGGAAACAACTGAGGGTGAGATGATGAGATACAAAGACTTCACTGAAAGATGCCCGTAAAGTTCAGTCGAGGCCACAATATATGCTTTGATTAGTGAAACTCAGTTTTTCCTGACAGGAGTTCTTTACTCCCCTCTAAACTGGTCCAGTTACAGTTATCACACCTTGATGCAAAAACTCACACATTAATTCAACAAACTGACACCCCATCACTGCAAACTGAAGGTAATTTTGGAGAAAGCAAGAAATAATTTGCTGCAGTAGAAACTGATAAGTCCAACTGAGGGAAAGTGGATGTAGTACAAATAAAATTTGCAGTACATGTTTTAATGTAGCCAACTTCCAAAACAATCTAGATCATAGTATGGATTTTTCCTTTTAAAAGCTGTCAGGGTCTGTATGTCTTGTGAGTTACTTTGCCACTGAGGCTGACTGGGCTCCAGTCTGCACAAGCTGCCTCCCAAAGGATCCCAAAACTAATAATGACAGTGGTGCTCCTTCAAGAAATGACATAGTCATTACAACTTGCCTGACAGTGATAACACAGTCACACTGTCATTGTGACAAACCTTGACCTAAACAACTTACACACATTTGAGGACACAAAGAGAGACACAAAGATCCTATTTGTGAATGTTTATATTCAGGTATGGACAAGTGCACAGAAACACACACAACCCATAACCAAATCTCTCCCATTTTACATGATGCTGTATTGTCCTCTTTTTTTATATGAATGTACAAGCACATATACACATGCTGTACATGCATGAGTCAGTGCAGCAGTGGTGCCACATTGGATCACAATGAAAAGCCAATGAAGAGCTGCGGCTTTAGAGACCATGGCAGAGAATCAGCCTCTGAGCAAAGCAGCTTCCTGCTGAGGACAGTAAACGCAGCACATGCCTCTCAGCACATAGAACAACTTGGTTTTCCCATCCCATAGAGCAGCTCACGCTTTACTGACTGCTCACTGAATTGGATCACAATGTTTCCAAAGTAATACAACAAGCATGACAAGAAGGTTGTGCGTGTATTTGTGTGGTTAGTGTGCAGATGTTACAATTATGAGTGCATGTCTTCTGTCTCTTGTATGCATGTGCATGTCTCCAGTTAGAAAGTATTTCAGAGCCATATAAACTATAACGCTTTCAAAAATAGCAAAGTATAAAATATTCACACATAGCTGTGTCAAAGTGGACATAAATGGCCCCTTTGAGACATTTTTTTTATCCAAGTCATATGTCATCAGAAAAGTGTATGTAGATGAAGTTTGAAATGATAACTGTCTTTAACACATTCATTTTAATGTGAGAAATACATCAAACCACTCCTTCAGAATAATCCACTTCTAAACTCCACACATGCTCAGTATATTCCAAAAGTCATATTTTCCCCTAAATATGGTTAAATGCACTGTTTCCATCTCAAACCTCACCCATGACCTTTTCATATTTATTTAAGTGTCTTTCCACAGGAATACCATGAATGTGTGGATAAATGATATGGTTTAAAGTCAACACATTTGAAGGCCCTCTTTTGTTGGAGTTCTGTTTTGAATTATTGTTCACTTCCTGACTGCTGACTTCCCTGTAGTTGAATGTTCTCCCAGGCTACTTCCTGGCCTCTCCATGTGAAACCTTATACAGCTTTAACATACATAACTGGAGCATAGTAACAACCAGGCACTCCCGGGTCATGTGGCCCTCACCCTATATGAGCCCACAGATGCTCTCCAAGGGGGACAGCTCTCTCAATCTCCCTCTACATCTCCTGAAACTCTGCCAGGGCTTCCTTCTCCATGGGGATAAAGCCCAAATGAGAACATTACCTCCCCCCCAGATATGTAAGCAAATATTAAAGATGAACATGTACCAATTTAAATCTGTGTAGAAGACAACAATTGCAAAATGTGTTGTATCCATTAAAAGCTGCAGTCATCAATATTTCTTAACGATGGGTCAAATGACCATGCATCATGCAAAAGCTGCAGCTCATAGTGTCAACACTAATAATATATCATCACCCTCCTGTGAAGTTCCCAGTTCTCAGTACTCAGTTGTTCTTTCAGAGAAAAGGGGTTTTGAAAAATTTGGTGTATGCTATGCTGTACACTGCTAGCACTCAGTTACATACAGCAGGTTGTACAGGTAGCAATGAGCTGGTGAACATTGGGGAATGTTTACTAGCTAAGAAGACTAAGGATAAAATAGAGCTAAAATGAGAGCTGATATTTAACTTGGCTAGAAACCTGTATCCAGATGAAAACTGTCTGGTAACATGTTAGCTGTAACAACTCTTTGAGGTGCAGTGCAGTGTTTACACTTGTTCCAATTCCCCTAAGTGTTGCAAAGAAAAGAAGATTATTCACAAAGAAAAATTACTAAATCATGTCTCACCCATGAAGTGACACAACAGACATCACAACCATAATTGTGTGGTGGTTTTCACTTGACAAGCACTTTGGCCATCATTGCATTTACAAGACAGGAGGTTATAATACACATAGCACTTCTTGGCAGATTGGAGGCTACAGTGAGTTGCTATCAGAAAGTGACAACGTTTTCGTGAAAAACGTTTCTTCTAGACTGCCTTAAGCTACCTTCTATATGCTTGGACATGTTAAGTATCTGAGAATGACCTTGTTTCTGGTGTATTTAGCTAAATACAGATAAAGATAAAGCCAAGTGAAGAGTACTTAGCATTCATTTATGCACATTCAGTCACTCGCCACGTTCACTCATGTTAACTTAGTTAACAAAACCACAAACTAAACTTGTAAATAAAAACAGGGTTCAATTAACACCTCACTAATACAGTCAAAACAAAATGCTTCATGATTCACATCGTGACAGAAGGATATCTAACAAGGCTCTGGTACTGGACTGTATTGTATTGTGAGGTGTGCCTTTTATTTAGTTAAACCTCTTATATACAGTATGGCCCTACTGTTTTAGCCTTGCTTTGGATCATTCAAAGATAATACTGCTTGCTACAAATATTTGAGTATTTTGTTAGATACCACATTATGTATATCCCAGCCACTGTTTACAGACAGTGGTACATAGCTTGATAATAATCATAAACAACAACACAGTGTCCCAGACAGTGAACCCATGAAAACATTTTTTTTTCACGTTGACTCCACCTTCCTCTAATCAGTGTTAGGTTCAGGCACAAAGCCTGGCTCTGTGCTGCAGACTGAGGCAGGTCAGCTGGCTATGAGTGGAAGTGGGGTCATGTTGGTCTGTTGGTGCATTTGTTCATCTGCCTGCCTCTGTTTATAGTTTCTGTTCCATCAATTATTTACTATGTATATTTTTGTTTGCAAATGTGTAGCTGTTTCTTGTGTCTTTCTGCATTGCTGCTGTCAGTCTCCCTGTTGGATGGTGGATGGTGAGGGACTGTAAATTTTGAGTGTGTTTGTGCATATGTGTGTTTTTTAAGTGTGTGTTTGTGTACTGCTTGAGCATCTATGCACACCAGTGCATATAATCATGTGTCCATCATTTACATGTGGCAATGTTTTCAATAAAGATATGAACTTATTTCATTATGTCCTGTTAGTAACAAATAAAAATTGTTGCATGAAAGTGTGTGAATGCACAATATGTATCATATTCTTTGAATTTCTCTGCTTTCATTAAGTTTCATGATTATATTTGATCATTTACAAGCATCCTCATAGATTGTACCTATCATTTTCAAGATTGATTTGGTGCATACAGTCATCAAACACACATAGTTCATCAGTCCCACTTAGTTATCAACTCCTTCAACATGGAGCACATTTGACAAACCATAAAACTTGTGGTTTTTGTGGTTCACAGAACGGATGTGGCAGTATCAGCTTCCATTGCTGTGGAACAAAGCTCTTTGTTGCCTGTTTGATGGAGCGAGTCCATTCTGCTTTAGTTACTGTGAGGGGAACCACCTGCACTCTGACAGGAGGGCCCATATGCTTCACTAGAGATTCAGACAAACCTACCTTGTTCCCCAGCTGAAATCATGCCTGCTTGTGGAATCCGCATAACACAGACCAAAGTAGCCAACTAATTTCTATGGAGAAGCCTGAATGTATTTCCCACTACTTGAGAAAACAACAGATTCGCATTCAGGTAAAGACTAGCTTGGAAGTTTTGATATAAAGTCATCTGGTCCACTCATAGGAAATTGGCCATTAGTATGAAGAAAGTATGGACTAATCTCTTCAGTGTGCTTTGGATCCCATCCAGATTCTTCTGGTTTCCCTGTTAATTCTGCAGGCATGCTGCAAAAGATTTTGTGTGTATGTTGGTGTGTGTGTGTGTAAAAGTGTGACATTTACAGATTTATATAAAAAAAATCTAATCATAAAAAGGATATCTGTTACATTCTGCAAGAGAGCTGATACCAAAATGTGGCACAAACATGTAGCATGAAGTGTAAAATCAGCGCAGCAGATACTGTACCTCTGCTACAAAAGGGCTGTGTGTGTATAATGTTCCTAACACATCTGAAGATGTCAATCATTATAATCCCAGGACTCTGAAGCAAGTTTCCCACCAAATCCAAATAGAACAGTGGAAGGGAACGAAGTCATGCCTGATGTGATGAGGAATTTACCAAGGCCACCAGCACCCTCTCACCCCCTTTGTGTGTGCTTTGGTCTCTCGTAATGCCAAGCAGCCCAGCAAAGCAAGCAAACAAAGGAGCACCTGGACACAATAGCTGCCTTTTTTGCCACTGTGTGACAGCATGACAGGTACTGCAGGACTGACACTGAGAGCAGGCAGGAAGAGAAGTGCTTTGAATTCACTGTTCAGTTGTGCTCACTCTGATTGTATTCTAATGTCTGTCTGTACTGACTCACGCCATTAACTGTGTTCTGTCAAACAAGCACACGCAGTACTGTTTTAATCCTCACTGGCATGTAAAACCATAGCAGTTACATCTTTCATGATGCAACTCAAAGCTGAAAAGCATTGTTTAACAGGCCTCTTGCTTTGGCCACACCCAAATGAGAAGATTGTTGTGGTCGGAAGTGTGACTGCTGAACCTGTAACCACACCAAACAGTGATGTCAGAGTTTATTTATAACGCCCTGGATACACTTTACATCAGTGCAGCAAGGTGAGAATCTCATGTTCACTGAAGATCAGCAGAAGCAACAAATTAATCAACCAAAAGTACAACACTTATTTGGCCTGTTTCCATCTGTGCTCTTCTCACATGGTTCAAAGTGGGTGGAGCTCACATGGGGGAAAAAAGTGATGTCACACAACAAAAATGTAGTAGCAGCTTGTTGGCTTGTGTTGCCATCTGATGTCAATAAAATGAGATCAAATAACACCCAAACTGATCAACTAACTTCAGTCAGTCATAAATTAATAAAGAAAAGATAAAGGTAGGGCAGGAAATGTCCAGAGCTGGACTGCGCACTTTGACTGGGAGCCAGTTGTTGCAAAGTTAAGCCACTTTCACATTCTAAAAGACTGACACTGGTGAAGTAACTACACTCCACATGTACTATGTACCTAGCATAGAAGAGGATCCAAAATGTCACTTGAAATTAGATTTATAATGCACTAATAAGATATTTAACCTATATATATATATATATATATATATATATATATATA
>CM076649.1:14724334-14873631 GCA_038496675.1 Rachycentron canadum | reverse complement strand
TGTATAAGAGACAGATATATATATATATATATATATATATATATATATATATATATATATATATATATATATATATATATATATATATTTGTAGATGTGACAATAACACAAGAGGACACAACACACTGCTACATAAAGAAAATTGCAAAAGAGGTAGAGAAACAAAGAGGAAAAGAAGAATGATCAGCTTCACTCATGTGGGCCGCCTGAGCATATTCAAGTAATCACATCGGAAATCAGGAGAAACACAGCAAGCAGCTTGCTTCAGGCAAGAGGGAGAGGACAGAGGGTGAGTCGACAGCTCATATGGTCCTAACGTGAACCATCCATCTGTGCAGCACACTGTCATAGTCCCTTCATTTAGTCTTTTTATTAATTCATGCCTCTTGTGGTGTGTTTTATTGTGCTTAGAACATTCTTTTAGAGGTGAGAACGCTGAAGCAAAAGCATAGAAAATTGACCCTCCTTAAAATCACAGAAGAATATGGTACTTTAGGGGTTGTCCCTCATATACAGATTCCCTTTTAGAACATAGTAGAACATGGAAACTCATATGGAGTACATTGTCAGCTAGTGCAGATGGACTATAAGTGCCCACTTAACTCGCTTCTGTTTTATTCCAGGCAGTGGGGTTGTGGATCTGGCGTGGGAGACAGAGCACTAAGAAAAAACTCTGCTCTGTGCAGATGTTGTGTTGTGTTGCTTTGAATTATTCAGTTATGCTTTAACATGGCACACGTGACCTAGCCCAGTCATAGCCAGCTAATCATCATGTATCATCGTCCTCTATCTTTCTCTTTCTTCAATCTTTCCTTAACATGTTTTTTACTTTCTTTCTAGTGTCTTTTTGATAACTCAAAAGAGCATTAATGAAAGCATTAATCTGTAGTGTAGCGCCATTTGGTAGTTAGGGTTTGTATAATGTGTGTGAGATGAGTCCAGCTAACAAGGTAATATAGTGCACATTTGGTTATAATGTAGTCATTTAAGATCAAATAATGGTGTTTTGGTTTGTTCTGTTAGTACAGAGTGAAATCTCTGGAAAGTACTTTTCTGGGTCTAAATGATGTTTTCATTTTGCTTTGAATTTTTAATACCAAATTTTTTTTAACAACAACTAGGGGCAGTGAAGGCAGAGGCAACAAGCTTTAAACAAAACACTGACATAAATCTGGCACAGTATGGTATCATCACCATTTACACTGACAGCATTCAGAATTGACACATAACAACAGACATTAGTAAGAACAGTACAAACATAGTATTAGGGGTTGCATTTATGGCCACGTGATAAAATATGTCAATAAGGTGTTATCCCAACATTGGTATTTTATTATAAGTTGATAGAGCACCAGTAGATACAGTGCCACATTAGTGGCCATTGGGAGTCAGGCTTAGCTAGTTGTCTGTAGCTTGACTGTTAGTGTACAGGTATTTTTGGAGTGTTTGGCTGAAAACACCTGCCTGCTGCAACTGAAAACTACACAATGAGTGTGCAAATGAACCAAAACAATGATGTTGTAAGGCAGGAAATGAGCTAAGTGACACCAAAAAGGTCCACAGAGCTCAATGGAAATCCCGAAACTGAGTGATTATTCTCTGTGGGTTTGCCACAGAGCAACCATTTGCATATTACATATAGTTATTTATATCAATGGTTGTTACAATATATAAAAATATAAACACCTTATATCTTAGATTTTAGTAGCATCTTTTTTGTGTAGAAAAAGGTTGAGGTGACTCATAGTTGACAAGCTACCAGTATATGCAAAGATAAATTTATAAACATTATAAATTTATAATGTTTGTGTGTAGATCATGGAAACATGAATAGTGACATTTTAGTGTAAGCAGAGAGTTAAACCCCATGTGCCTTGTCAAAGATGAAGTATCTGAATGCTTCAAAAAAACCCAAGAATTTCTCACGTTATGCAAATGCACAAATGTCCACCAGTCTTCATCTAAATACAGTCAATCCTCTCCCTGAGGCTCTGGAAATGCAGATAAAAAAATGATACTTAACTCTGCTCAGCTGCCAGTCCAAAAAAGGAGATGATCCTCTCTGGGTCTCCGCGCTGACGTGAGGAGCTTTGGAGGGCAATTGGGAGCACTCCTGACACGATGACCCATATGTCACACATCTGAAGGCATCATCAAAGCCAGCAGCGGTGTTGGGAGATGTGTTGAGTGCTGCAGGGTGATGATGAGTGAGGTTTCTTAAATTCAGAGCATATAGGAGAAGATGCTCATTTGTTGGTATAGCTCAAGTGTCCTGACCAGTGATCAAGTGATCTGAGGTGTATTTGCTATAGCAACAGCATTAGAGTAAGACATACTGTATATTCAAGATGGATTCCTAATATGCATAAAATATCAATGACCTGTCTACAATAACATGTAAAAATAACATTTATTTCCACCTTTAAGGATATATAACACGTATTTATGAGTGACGGGAAGTGCATTCTCAATCTCCTTGTTAGTAAAGAAAAAAAAGAGCAGGACTGGACAGCCTGCTCTGTGCTATATCAAAGTTAAGGGGGAGCCAAACATTTGCAGCATCCAGATCCAGCTGATGTTTTATTGCTTGGGATCACAGCCAGCTCTGTGAATGTGCTGATGTGAATGGAGGCAGTTAAATATGCTGAATAATGGGTATAATTCACTCAATGTCCCACTCCTGTCCTGGCCCTCAGTTAAAGAGGCACAAGGCTCAAGGCTCCTGATTCAGAAATTTTTAAAAAACTGAATGATATATAAATATTTAGAGGATATTTTAGTACAGTAAAGCTTACAGTAAAATAGTCCTGACTATACCAAGTATCTCATTAGTCCCTGTTATGAACCCCCTTCCTGTCATTGGCTGTGATATGACAGCTCTCCACAGCACAGTCACATAATCTGATGGCTGTTTTGTGCTGAGCCATTTATCCTTAATCTTCCAGGGCAACACTGAGCTTTGCAGCAGTGCTTTAGTTAAAAGACGGATTTCAATTTTTTTCTCTCACTCTCTCAATCTACTACTCTCGCTCTTTCACTTTCCCTCTAACCCTTTGTGGATATTATGATGAATGAGGCATTATCAGGGCACAGAGGTAAAGTAGATTAAAGTGACATATAAAGCAGAAAAATGACCCTCCTCATTTACACAGACTGTGTTAAGTGATGAGCACAGATAAGTCATGGGTCAGCAAACACAACACATTTGTTGTACAATGCATGAATGATGCAGATGCTGCATTTCAGGTGCACAAAATGCCCATCGATAGGATGTTATGCCACAGATAATATGATATCATGTGTGGCCTGCAGGTTGCATATAGGATGTGCACAGCACTGCTAGGTTTTCATCCATCCCAATGTATTCAGCAACCCTTGATGTTGAGGATGGTGCAATGGAAGCTCACAACAGTCTCATCTCATTTATCAAAGTATGAGCTGGGATAGACAAGCCCAAAAAAACTTTTAAAGACTTTAGGTTTTGTGGCCACAGTGATCCATTAGCGTTCCTGAGAATTAAAAAGAGATATGGAGTTCAGTTAAATATTTATATGAAGTTCACTTCATGTCATTTGATATACAAAAAGTCTGCAAAGATAGCAGACGCATTAAAGATTGAGATGTGAAATGTCAGAGGGAAAGCTGTGGAAATTTCCAAACACAAGGAAGCTTTGAGGTCTGACTTGTAGGAAAAGAAAAGAGTTTCTTTCCAGGATGGATGGATAAAAAGGTCACATTATACAGCCTTTCATGTATCTATATCTATGACAGCCACACTTAATTTAAAGCAGCATTTCTTTTTCTGTCTTTATTTCTTGCTTCTTTTTTTTTTTTCGTTTTTCACCATCAGCTTGTCTGTTTCCTTAGTTCTTTTTCATAACACGTTATCCAGCTGTGATACAGACATATAGCCAAAAATAATACACCTTAATATGACTACAGAGTGGTTTTTAGACCCACATATATGTCACTGTTCTTCTCCTCTACCACACCAGTCCTCTTGTTGGTGTTAAGGCAATGCAGCTTTGAATATGCTGGGTACAGCGGACTAATTCAACAGTAATTTTAATTTTAATATCTCCTTTTCTCTTCACATGCCACCATTTTGCAATTTGTTTGCCACCTGCAGGAGGTTATCACTTAAGCAGTTATATTTTTATTATGTTGCTTATTCTGCTAGACAGACAATCCAAGAGTTTTATATTACGTGTCTGCTTTTTGATGTAGGCATTTAATTATAATTAATGTAAAATAATTTATGCAACAAAGCCACCTATTTGTGATGACACATTAACATTAACACATTAACAAAGTGTATCACAGTGCATTCTGTAAATCTCCCATGTGCACTGTTAGTAATTATCAAAAATATTTCACAGCAAAGAAGCATTTAAATAACACAGGTGTGAATACTGGGACAGACCCTGTGTCAGTGTATCACATTACACAACTTAAAATGAGATGTGATAGATTGGTCTGCCACTGTGTATGTCATGAAAGCTCCTAATGGCAAAGGACTGCCTGACTGTGGCACACAAAGTCATCCAAGCTCAGCTGTCAAATTTGAAGGCTACATTATTACTGTTGGCCATTAAGTTCACTCTGTCATTACTTGTCAGCAGTGCCACCGGGTGCATCAGACAGAGTGAATGAAAATGGTGGCTAATAATAGCTTATGATAAACAAACCATTCTCATCCAGGGCTTCCTCATGACATATGCTGTCATAACACACCTGCACACTGGCAGAAAGTGATAATGTGAGAGCATTGCTTTAATGAGAGCTCTCCGTGACAAGGATTCTGACTTTACTATATAACTCAAGATCAACACTGGCAATTATTACATTTTCTGTGGGGCTGAGTTTAGTATGCAGATCCTATAGATCCATCTAATATTACATGTGTGATAATGGATATATATATATATATATATATATATATATATGTAAAATGCAAGCTAAAAACGAGAGGTTTGATTCATGTGGATAAAACACAACATGTTTCTGGGTGCATATACACTGTTTCAGTGTACACACAAATGCCTGCATTTATTAACATAGAGAAAGAGATAAGAGGGCAGACAGAGAGAACATGACAATGAACTACATAGAGGCAGCACATGGCAACAAAAAGACATTGACATATACAGACTGATAGATGGATGGATGGAAAGGGAATAGGAAATTTTGGGCCTGTGGCAGTGTGTCTGCCTCTGTCGATCTGATTTGGGTGACACTGTGTGACAGGGAGCTGGCAGAGGAGACAGGAGACCCCACCCACCAACTGCAGGTCACAATGGAAGAGATTGGCACCTATACACATTCAAACAAAGATACACACACACACACACACACACACACACACACACACACACACACACACACACACACACACACACAAGTCAAACCGAGTCTACAGCCACAAACCTTCGTCACCTAACCACTGTTCTCCTTCCCATCTGCTCTCAATCCACTATACACTGGAATTCACACTAGCACAATGCTGGTGTTAGCCACTCCTAAATGCTAGCAGAGTGATAGCATAAAGGTTAGAGAAGAGAGCTTGTGGTCACTGGCTCAATCAACAGACCAGCAGGATTAAATCTGGGTGGGAAAAGTGAAAAAGCACCTAATCCGCACCACTCTGATGGCCTTGAGCAAAGCCCTTAACCTCAACTGCTCCAGTTGCAGCTGCTCAGTGGCCAGAGGGTCAGACTGTTTTTTCCTGGAAAAAATAAGTTGTCTCTTAATCAAACTGCCCTGAATAAATAAAGGTAAAACAAATATGTGAAAAAATTTAGCTTTTATGACAATTGCAGATTAAAAAAAGAAAATGGCTGGAGATAGGTAATTGGCCCACGGCTGGTAAATCAAATCAAGACAGGAGTTATTCTGTATCTGTGCTCCTATGACAAGAGAAGAATTTTCCCACTTCAAGTTTCCAAAGATTTTAGGCACACTGGTGCTACGGTTTGAAAGTATTCAGTTAAAACCCCATTACTGGACAAAATGAAAAGTCACAGGACCACCAAAGTTACTATGGTTCATCCTTATGGGAACATGAACATCTGCACAAGATTTCATAGCAATTCATCCAACAGGTCTCAAGACGTTTGACTCAAAAACAAAAATGTCCACTAGTGCAGATGATCCATACATCTGTACATAATATTGAATGGCAGTTCCACCAACAGTTGTTTAGTCTGGACTAAAGTGTGAACTGATCTCTGGAGCTAGCATGAATAAAAACAACAAACAACACCATTCAAATATAACTCCCATAGAGTAGGGGAGTTTTTGTTTCTTGTACTATTAAATAGTTTACTTCTGGTAAATGTAATTTTTATAGGATAGTTAGAAATGCAGTGTTAGTGCTGTTTAGTTTAGTGGTGCTCTGTTGAT
This sequence comes from Rachycentron canadum, assembly GCA_038496675.1. Classification (NCBI taxonomy): domain Eukaryota; kingdom Metazoa; phylum Chordata; class Actinopteri; order Carangiformes; family Rachycentridae; genus Rachycentron; species Rachycentron canadum. The sequence goes on along the minus strand of CM076649.1, from coordinate 14,867,229 downwards.
GAATGAAGATATTCATAATTTATGAATATTGTGTCTTGTGTTATGTTTTAAGGTTTTAAGTACTTTCCTACATTAATGTTTATTGTTCATCACTTGCCTGCAAGCAGAGGAGGAAACTCCATTGGAGTGAATAAATATTAAACACATATTTCATGTATGAGCAGCTGATAACAGATGAAGATAAGGAAATGTTGTAAGGTTTCAGGCTTAAAAGCTCGCTTACTATTTCCTATCCCATCCAGGCCAGTGGTTTTTCTTCCCATGGGACCAAGAGTACTTTGACTGGTATTTTTAGGTTGGGAAAAGCTCATCTGCTGCTCCCTAGGTGAGAGGCCTGGCCCATCTGATCAAGCAGTATATCCATCCCCACTGTCTTCACTCACCATCTGTTTAACTGTTATCCACATTGTCTTTATCATGCCCTTTTCATTTTTTCTTGGATTATACAGATTGTAAACATGCTTTACAGTTATTGTCTTTTCTCTTTTTCTCTCTCATTCTTTTTCTAACGCACAGAGCAGAGTGCAGAGAAGGCAAGAATGGGAAGTAATTAGTTCAATTAGTGTGGTAAAAAAAGTTCAAAGCCTTCTGCAGCTTCTTTGACTCATAAAAAGGGGATATAACAGTTTCTGTAAATGTTTCTGTGCCAGGGGCAAGCACACACATAAACACACACAAACAAATGCACACACTTAGGAGCGTCTGAACTGTGAGGTGAGGTTTACCACACATATGAAAACATGGTGTACCACCTGTCTAACCTGAAATGTAGAAATCCTGACAGGCAGGATCACAGGTGTAACCCCAGACTGACTAGGTCTTTATCAAATTAGCATTTTCAGTCACAGCCAATCAGGCCTGTTGAAGAGGGGACTTGTTTTCCACAAGTATCAGCTCGAAGTCTGAGACAAAAATTTCCACAGAGATGCAAATTTTGCAAAAGAAATTACTGGCAATGTCTGAGAAAGACAATACAATACATTCTATATTGAATGAGTCACTTTAATCGCATCTATATTTGAGCTGAATAGTTCAAACTGATTAAAATAAACACTTAAACACATCAGTCTCCAATTTATAGAAACTAAGCACTCTTTAATATTGAGGGTATAGCCAAGATTTCCCTCTCTACTTTGAGCAGTACGCATGCGCTCATGGTAATGTTGCTGCCTTCCCGTGCTGTTTTTAGGCTCCGTCTTCTTAACTCCAAATTTAAAACTGTTACTGCGTCCCACCTCAACAGCCCGCTGATACCATAAATACTAATAGTGTAAAATATAGATATGCAACCCTGGCTATACGTATATTAATTTAAATATTGCTCTATCTTTGTAGTCACTGCACAAAAAACAGATGAGGCTGACAGAAAAATTATGCAACAAACAGGCTTCATTAAAGCTTTGGTTTAAAATCACCACAGATATAGCAATAAAGATGTGGATATATGTGTTTGTTGTTAACCTTGTTAAACTCTTGTAGGCCATAAAATCTCTCAAATGAAAGGATCTGTAGCTATGTCACCATATGTCACCATTTTATGAGGCCTCTGAGTGATACATTTGGCATTTACTGTGTAAATGTATCAAAACGTGCTTCAGAACATGGTTGTTGCGATATAGTATTGATAAATTTAAATCTATAAATTCTCATAATATATATATAGTCTGAAATTATTACAATTTTACAGTTAAATGCTTATCACACGGTGACCTTCACCACTGTACACTGCGCGCTTCACATTATCGGAGATAATAACATTTCCATTTATATTCTAGGCCTATTTATAGCTTACTATGCCCATCACAACATACGGCACAGCGACTTCTGTAATGGCTGATTCGTGTGACCCCCCATCTAGAAATCCATATTTCCAACAGCACCTGAATGCAGCACGAAGAGCAACACATTAGCGCCACAGCAGAGCAGAGAGTGGGAATGAGATTCAGCTAAACGCACCACAGCTCCAGTACCTGGTTAAAGGAGCAGAGGACGGTGACAGCTGCCGACAAAAGTCAGCGGTCTGACCCGCAGGAGAGAGACTGCGGCCGCTGAGAGAAAGAAACGCCATTTAAAGTGAGTTTATAAGAGCAACCGAGAAGATTTATTAAGTGGAGAGCAGGCGTGAGTGGGACCGTGGCAGATGTAAGATGACATCGATAAAGGAGGATTAAAGTTCATGGATGTTAAGTGAAATGATTAAACAGTATTGACACGGTAAATAGTGACTTCCTTGTGAACGGGGATGGCTTGATTTTTCACCCCGGGACAGCGGTGGGACGACACAGTCAGAGGCGCTCATGTTTCTGTGCAAGAGAAAGAAAGTTTGCTGCGCTTCACTCCGATATAAGTCTACTTTCTGACTCTTTCTCATCCCGGTGGCGGAGCCCGCTCGGTTTGGTGTCGGCTCTTAACGATTCACAATGTCCAAACCCGCGCTCAAGAAAAACCACTGGACCTCCAGAGTGAACGAGTGCTCCGTCTCCAAAGATGCTCGTGGAGACCTGAATGTGCCACTGAGCGGCGGCGCGGAAAACGGAGAGTTCGCCTACATCGGGCAACTTAACGAAGACGCTGTGCTTTATAAAAGTGGAAAATTAAATGAAGGAGAACTGCTGCTGGAGGTGGAGAACCTCTCCATATCGGGATTACCCTTGTACGACGTGCAGACAGTGATAAAGAACTGCAAAGGTCCCGTCAGGTTGAAAACTGTCAGGCAAGGTAAGGATTGGGAAGAGGCAGTAACGCACGCAAAACTCCGTTTCCTTTTTTGCCCTTTCATGTTTCTCAAGTCACTGAAAGGTGAAAGGGATTAAAAATGTTGTAGCTAATTTTTTTTCGTAACAGAAGAAAGGACGTCTCACTTCGGCACGCAGAAGATGTTGAATTATACTTAAACACTTATGAAAATAGAAACTTGTAAATTGGCTTTACTTCCACTGAGGAGTTCTGTGTGTCACCTTGAAGTTGGTAAAATGTTTAAAGAAATTTTGCTGGACGACATATGTTTTGTTGAATTGGGGAGCGGTCAGTAAAATTTAGAAACTCAGTAACTGGCATTGTCGATATGCAAAGTCACGTTAAATTGAAAGATTTTTGAATGGGATTTGGGTTGGAGTGTTCTCCCTCGAGAAAATGCCACCTGTCGGTTCCAGGGAGGTGGAGACTACACAGGCTCACACACATTGTTTATTCAGCTTTCCTTTTTGTTCTGTCGCCACAACAACCCATTTGAAAAGGCTCATCTGTTGAGAAACCCTTCCAAATAATGTTTCATCTTATGACATGTTAGCTCACATTCAACACCTGAAATAATCAAATCCTGAACAGGTGTCACTTCCATGGCCTTAAATAGAAATGAGTTATTCTAATTAGGCCTGCAGAAGTAGCAGGTGATGACTTGCAGTATAAAGTAATCCTGACACATATGAGATAAGTGACTATATAGTTACATAAAATCAGCTATAGTCTATTAAACATAAAGATGATGAGCAAAGTCTGGCTTTGTTTGGGCCTTTTTGTCAGCTGTCTCCTTGCTGTATCTGTCAAACAGGCTAGACAGGCAACATTTGTCTAGCACCAAACAGGAATGGGAATATCATGCACCCAACAGAAACTCGAACATCAGGCCAGTGTGGCTGGTCTGGCTTGTTCATGGTCAGCTTGCCTCAGCAGGGCTTGGCAGTTTGACATTGAGCCACCCTGACAGGATCCCAGCGTGGTAAAGCAGACTGCTAAAGGGATGCTCGGAGCCTGCTCAGGCCACACCAACTTCCTGTAGAGACAGACAAAAAGAGCAGCAACTCTTCAAGGACAGTTTCACATATTTATAACCTGTGAATGCCTTCGGCAATGTTGACTGGGCCTGTTCAGCCTGTTGTTTTTTTTTTGTTTTTTTTTAAATAGGCACAACGTTTAGAGTTTAACATTAGTGTACAAGCACATTAATTTCAGGCTGGTATTGTGATTATCATGGACTTGATAGGAAAAATAAGGTGTACAAGAGGCCAACATAGTTTCTACTTCTACTCTTTGCAGCAAAACTGAGCAGTCGTGTGCGCTGAAGTGCAGCTTTTCAAGTTGCACCAGCATATAACACTGATTAGTTCCTCTTCTCGGATTGAAGGGTTATTAACTAGTCAAATGTCCTGCTGTTATGGAACAAAAATACTTTTGATTTTTGGTTCAACTTTAATGTCATGCAGTTTGAAATGTTTGTATCTCAGCAGCTGTAATTAGATACGAGCACAATAGGAACGTAAGGGAACGTTAAGGTTCTGCACACAGGTGTGGTCACTTAGTGGCTAATTGGCATAGTGGCGTAATCATAATGTGATGTCACCGAACACAACAGGACTTTCTCACGGGTGACATTTTGACTTGTCATAGCAGGGAGAGCATGGGTGTTGATTATAACATTAGGTAAGGGTGGCTCTGTTATGTTTAAGTGTCCTACTAAGTCATGAGAGTGTGACAGTCAACCTGCATGCACAGTACCAGGACCATTATTAATTTCATTATCTGCACCCGTGCTTTTCGTGTACACACCCACACAGAGATCGGCTCAAGTACGTGAACACCTGTGTGGACGGATTGTGGGTCTGTTGGGTGAATTCATTTCTCATGTTGAAAAATATTGTTTAAAACCAATTTTTTTTCATTAGTTTTAATTTTCAGAAATATCTGTATTTTTGCTTTCTGGAGTTCAGTTTAATTTGCTTGTTCCCAGGTGATTCTCTGGTTCCCTCACCCTCTCCCATTCAGTTACTGCAGAGGTATTGTTTTGTGATGAAACTCCTGCCACAGTGGGGAAAAACAGCAATAAATAAATCATAGAGCCAGGTGGCATTTTTTTTGCCTGCACTGGATTTAGATTTAGATCTTTCTGGAATATTTCTTATTCTGGAAAATGTAAATAAACATTTTGGTCATTTTATTTTGTGAACTTCTGAGGGAATCACCTGGACAAATTGAGAATTTAAAAATTCAGTCCATGTATCATCATCCTGAGTTGATTGTGGACGTTCCCGTTTTATGTGCAGTTTGAAATCACCTGAAACAAAAGAAGGAAACTTCCACTTTCAGCCAATCAGAAGTCTCAGGGCTCACAGCTGCCCCCCCCCTTTTTTTTTCTTCCATCTGGGGATGCCGGTGTGAACGCCATACAATGTCACATGATCAGATTCCATCTCAAGCTTTTAATAATTCACACTGTCTGGGAATTTCCCTCTCTAATCAGCCTTAATTGGGAAAATCTGCTTGGCAACAAGGGCCATCTGTAAAATCTAAGTGACCTAATTTTACCCTCAGCTTGTATCATTTTCTCACTTTAATCAAATGAGATGTGAGGAGAAGTACTGCTGCAATGTCTCGGCTCACTGAAGGCTTGAGGAACATGACGAGATGTGTTGAAAAGTGTCAGGTTGAGGTCTTCAGCAATCCATTCAGACCTGTTCGCAGAAGGGCATTTCTAGATGAAGCTGATAAGCTCTAACCAGTGCTACTGCAGAGATTGTAATGTTTGCTTTGGGTATGAGTGAAAAAGAATAACGCACACACACATTTACACTGCAGAACACACACACCCTTAGCACAAGGAGGAATCCACTTCACTGTGAATTGATCAGCCAAATAACAGGATTATGTCGTTAAGGACTATTATGTACAAACACAGACATGAACTCTCACTCCTCACTCTTCTAAACAAGCAGACTCTCCCTATGCACGTAAATGTTTAATACTCACACAAGACAGTATGCCGTGTTTGCAAACAGAAATTTCCATTATGGCGATTAGACTTGTCAATCTGATAAACCCCCAAAACATCTTTATGGATAATCTTCATAAGACGATGACCTACTGCTCCACATATGCAAAACGATCGCTGGCTAACACTGTGGATAACATGCAGGAACACATGCTTGTGCACACACACAATCACAACTGAGAGGGTTCAGATGGAGAGCAGATTAGTGTCATGCTCTCTGTGGCGTTAGCACACATGTTGACTGTGTTAATAATCAGGGAAATTTTTGTGAGTGTGTGTTTATGTGGACACAGTGATGGGCACTATTATATACTAAGGTCAAGCGTCAAATTGTAATTCGGTTTAGGGTTCAGGGTAAGGTGTGTATTGGTAATGTCAGGTTCTAGGGATTGTAGCCAGCGAAAGACATCACAAGCTGTGTGTGTGTGTGTGTGTGTGTGTGTGTGTGTGTGTGTGTGTGTGTGTGTGTGTGTGTGTGTGTGTGTGTGTGTGTGTGTGTGTGTGTTATCTGGAAATGAAAAATGGCACAGTGGCCTGAGAGTTCATGGGTTTCCCCAGGCAGGAGGTGTGCTCTGTGCGAGTTGCCTGAGTCAACAGGATTTGCTGCATGTGACCACGCTGTAACACACACACACACACACACACACACACACACACACACACACACACACACAAACAAACACACACCAGAAATTTGAATTCTCTTCACGTAATACCAACCACCGCTTTCTCTCTCTGACCAATCAGGAATCAAACTCCTACAGCTTCAGAGGAGCGTATTTCTTTCCTGGCTGCATTATATCATAGAGCTGGTGTGACGAACGATGCCTTGCTAAGCTATAAATTTTTAGAAGCAGAAATATTCGCCTTTTCATGATGTGGCAATGCGAGTTGCTAACTGGAGCCCTGGTCAAATTTACAATACTATGCTACTGCATTAACTCCAGGCTCGGTGTGTGTATGTTTGAGTGTTTCTGGCAAAGATTGCATATGGAAGTGTTTATTTCCTTTCTCTCAGCAGGAAGTTGGACACCCCTCCTCGCCCAACCATTCTTCCACCTTTGTATTCTCTGACAGCCGGTGGAACGACTTCACTTCCTCTCTTATAGCCTGGCTTTAGGAAAGATCTCTGGCTTCAATTTTAGGGTGTGTGTTTATATCACTGTGAGTCTGTGTGTGGGTTTGAGAGTGAGAGAGCGGAAGAGATAGAAGTCATGTGTACAGTATAAGCTACTTTGAGCTGAATTTGTGTTTATGTGTGTTGGTGCTCCGCTTAAGCTCTGCATTTAAATACACTGGAGGGACACTCAGTTACCAGCTAAATAGACCATGAAATGCTGTTTCACTAATTCAGTGCTTTTTGTAATCCTACTAAAGAGGTGCATATGCACATGTGCGCAGTCTTTCCCCTTATTTACTGAAGAATCGTCTTTCTTTTCCTAATTAGCTCAAGAGTGGACTGTTGTATTGAGTGTGAATGGGAATTGGTCACACTTGGCAGTCGCAGTTACACACTCTGTCAGAGGAAGAGAAAGGCCAACTAATTTATGATAGTGAGTTTAGTTTAGGCGGGGGAGGCAGTCAGGCAGTTTGCTTTGCTTTCCTTTGAAGACTTCCCTTGTCCAGTGCCCTCCAACAGTGTGTGTGCATTTCTAGGGAATGTGTCAGGATTTAGACACATTTGATAAAAGTTCCTGAAGCGAGTTCTGAATAGCACTGGACATCAGGACCAAAGAGGAGCACTTTTTTTTCCTGAATGAAATCAAAGCATCTGCAAAGTTTCTAAAGGCAGCTGTTGCTTTGATAGCTGTTGTCGCTATTCCCAAGGAAGTAGGTGAAGAGATCACTGTCAGTTTCCCCATTAGATCCTTTCACCATAATTCTGTCCTGAGGAAAATCTGTCACCAGTCAGTTTTCTTTTGTCTCAGCAGTCTGTTTTTGAGGATTCATAACAAGAAGTCATTTTCCCATGCCTTCCTGTTTTCTGTCTGTCAGACCATGAAATGATGAGTCCCTTATGTGTGTCAGAATACACAGTGAAATTAAAACCATAAGCTTAATATCAGGCTGCTTTGGTTCAGTACCTAAAGTTACTGTTAACCAAGTCAAAATGTAGGATGAGTTGACAAATCTTCTCAAGAGGCCTTCTGACTGCCTGGTTAGCATAATCTCCCAGCCTGGAGCTACAGTGATTCTCTGTTTTAGTGAAATTAACCTCCAGCCTCAGAGAGGTGAACATCTTCATCAAAGTGTTTTTTTGTAGAGCATTAACGTCCTGAATATATTCACATTGCTTCAGCTGCTTAAACTTTGTTAGAATATCCTGGAGCTGATCTACAGTGATAAGTACAGCGGAAGTCATTTTCTTCTGGAGCCACCAAAGTAATCTTTGAAAAGTCTGACCTTCGATGGGACACCACACCACACAAACTTAGTGGACTGAAGTCACTGTCACTGCTTTGAATGTCGGCAGGTCGGCCAGTCTGTGTCCTGTGTTTGGTTGCATGTTAAAAGTCACATATATAGCTCTGGAAAAAAATTAAGAGACCACTGTGAACTATTTACTTTACTATTTATAGGTATGTGTTTGAGTAAATTGAACATTTTTGTTTTATTCTATAAACTACTGACGTTTCTCCCAAATTCCAAATAAAAATATTGTCATTTAGAGCATTTATTTGCATAAAATGCCGAAACTGGTCAAAATAACAACAAAAGACAGTGTTTGACAGTGTGCAGTGTTTTCAGACCTTGTCTGCAAAGAAAACAAGTTCAACAAAACAATAGTAATGTTTTAACTTAGGAAGAGTTCAGAAATCAATATTTGGTGGAATAACCCTGATTTTCAATCACAGCTGTCATGCGTCTTGCCATGCTCTCCACCAGTCGTTCACATTGCTGTTGGGTGACTTTATACCACTCCTTCAAGCAGCTCAGCTTTGTTTCCATCTTCCTCTTGATCACATTCCAGAGGTTTTCAATGGTGTTCAGGTCTGGAGATTGGGCTGGCCATGACGGGGTCTTGATCTGGTGGTCCTTCATCCACACCTTGATTGACCTGGCTGTGTGGCATGGAGCATTGTCCTGCTGGAAAAACCAATCCTCATGGAACATTGTCAGAGCAGAAGGAAGCAAGTTTTCTTCCAGGATAACCTTGTATGTGGCCTGATTCATGCGTCCTTCGCAAAGACAAATCTGCCCAATTCCAGCCTTGCTGAAGCCCTAGATCTTCACCGATCCTCCACCAAATTTCACAGTGGGTGTGAGACACTGTGGCTTGTAGGCCTCTCCAGGTCTCTGTTTAACCATTAGACGACCAGGTGTTGGGCAAAGATGAAAATTGGACTCATCAGAGAAGATGACCTTACTCTAGTCCAGTTACTTCAGCCCTGCCCTTAAGAGCCTGTTTTGAACCGAAGATGAGTTGGCGGTCATCCCGGTCAGTGGAGAGTCGTTTTCACCCTCTGCCGGTCTGTAACTTTGTTGTCCCCCGTGTCTGTCTGCTGCTTGACCTTGTTCTTAAGAACCGCCGTCTTTGAAATTTTAAGGATGGAAGCAACCTGACGTTCACTGTATCCCTCTGCCTGTAAAGCCAGAAGTGAACCCTTCTTTTCCTCATTCAAAACTTTTCAAGTCTTTTGGCATCGTCAAGAGTTATTTTTTGATTCCAATTAATTTTGCCATCCAGCTGGCCCTATTGCAGGAGGACAGTGATGACCACAGCAGTGGTTTTTATACTTTTCCCCATTAAATAAGATTTGGTTCAGGTGATCACCTGATCAGTACCTCATTAAGTAGATTGAGTTGTGGTTGTGTTGGAATTCAACAGACACTGGAATAGAACGGCTGCCAGACATGTAGAGATGCTGATTTAAGAAAAATTTGGAGTGGTCTCTTAATTTTTTCTAGAGCTGTATACCAATGATTCTTTGAATATAGAATGACAGCCAGATGTGTTACTTAGGCATTAAAATGCCTGAAACATGTCGGTGTAGAAGGAAGAGAGCAGAGAGGAGGCACTGGAATAATAATCTGATGGATCTGTGAGGGAGGTGGGAGAGGGTGTGGAGTCTGACTCTAGTTTCAAATGCATTTTTTGAATTTGTGAATGGGGTGTGTTCAAGCTGAAACATGGTGTTAAGTTGCTCTTTAAGATGTACAGCAGAGTTGTAAATTTTTTCAAGAGTTTGAGGTTTAACCTGTTATTCAACTAAAATGACTCACAGGAACAAAGCAACCTTTTTGATGGTAAATGTGGCAAATATGAACTCGAGCAGTGATGAACTGCTAATGTACTGTACTAAGGCCCCCAGTAATTCATGTTTCTCTGCCAGCCTTCACTGTGCATGGATGCCCTGAGCATGAGCAGCTCTGCATTTGTACTGTGTGAAGTCATCACACAGTACACAGATCACATGCATGCCTGCAGATAGTAGCAGTGTGCGTGTATGTATGTGAGCCTGTACTAGTGCCAGACAGGCTGACATGGCCAAGTCTTTCTGTCAGCTCTGCTGCTGTTAAACTCAGATGAGATGTTGATATATGTCTGCAGCAGGCACAACTAGGCAGCAAAATGATGAGATTGGTAGTGGCTCAGGGCACTATTAATATGGCTGAGACGAGACACGACAGCAAGTGGATGTGCCCAAGAAAAATGCTGCTTGTGTCTTGAAAAGTTAAAGTTTTATTTTAGTTTTTCAATCAGCAGCGACTACACTCCAGCACAAAGAAATGTATCTAAATGCTTGTGCTTCTGTAACTCCATCTCATGTTTCTGTACTATTACTGTGCTGCGTATTTGACATCATGTGATACAACATGGTAAAAAGACACTAAGAATCTTCCATGGAGTTAATTTGGTGTTGTTAAAGCAATTCTTAGCTTGTTATCTTTCCTGTTGTGGTTGTGTCTAAAGATCTATATTATTCTCTCAGGCACCTTGACATATAAAGGCCCTTTTCCCCCAGTCTGCTTCCTTCTTTTCTTTACCTTTTAATAGCATTGTGGTTGAGGCCTTGGGGTCTGTTTACACAAATCCCATTAATGTAAAGCCTTTGGGAAGCTTACTCACGCACATTTTGTGTGCACGCAGACAAAACAAGGGAGTATCTGCAGGTTTAGGGAATGGTCTAGCCTTGATTAAGAGGATTTAGACACTAGTCTGTTTGTCAATGGTAGTAAGACACACACCACAGAGCCACACGCACACATGCACACTCACAAGCTCCAAACTCCCAGGGTCGTCCTGCAGTGGCAATTATATGGCACACAACAATGCTTTGCTGAACTACATTGCCTTATTCCTCCTCCTCCTCATCTGCCGTCGCTCTATTCATCTTGTCTGCCCTCTTTATCTCTCTCCTCTCAAGTCTTCGTCTATTCTGTTCACACTCATTGCCGCCTGAATATAGGAGAAATTGTGATTGCTCTTCTTATGGGGCTGCCTCTTCTGACTCAGTCACCCACCCTGTCCCTTTTCCTGCTTAAATCTCCTCATGAAAAAAATCCAACAGGTCACTTCACAGCAGTTGTGGGTGACATTGTGTAGTAGTGCACGGTAGTTAAAGTGAAGGGAGAGTATCGTGAATTATGGATAAAATAAAAATTTAGCTGGGATATAAGGGAAGACAGATTAATAACATGCATTAGTGTTTGATTAGCCAATGATCATTGCTGTGTGAGTTGAAGTGTCTTAGTTTGTTGACATATTTTTACAAATTGCCACTAGTTACTCTTGCTACGCCTTTAACTATTCCATTCTTCCATTGTAGCTTCATGTAATGACTATGACAGATTTATCTCACTAAAGTTATTTCAAGAGAGGGTAAACAACAGGAGGTTCTTCTTTCTAGCAGATGATTTTTGTTGGCTGCAGTGACGATGGATGCCAGCAGATTTTATTGGCTGTAGCTAGCTAGCTAATTGAGCTAATGATAGCTGCATGAGTTGGTTGCCTCAAGCTGATTAAAAATATTTTAAGCTGCCTCATTCTAAAACAAAGACCCTCTGCAAATGTTTTAAACATGAACCCAACTGCTACATACATGATTATGCTAAGACAGGGGCTTGTGATGTTTTTCAGTATGCTTAACTTATTACCTTAAGAAAAAAAAACTGTTCATTTGGAGTGTAGTGAAGTTGGAAACTTCCTCTAATCATCAAAGCTGATAATAATGTCGTACTTGAATGGCAGTCAGTAGAGCACATGTCTCTGCCAAGGTGAAATATTGATGAAAATGTAAAAAAATGTTCTATTTTTCTGGAGCAACCCCTTTAACAGCAGCCATAGCAAAATTGAATGGGTTCTGGCTCCAGCTCAATACTTCAATCAAGTTTGCTGCAAATTTGTTCATTACTTTTTGTGTAATTCTGCTGACAAACCAACAGACATACACAACCTTCTTGGTGGAGGTAATTAAATGCCTCTCTGCCTCGGAATGATGGGTTAGGTTACTGCAGTGTTAAGCTTGTTAGCCTCACATGCTAGCGTTTGTAGTTAATGCTCAAGCAGATGGAAACGCTGATTAATTCATTCCTAATAAATCCTCTGTTGTTTGAAGGCACAAAAAAAGGCACCACCCTTTGTACATATGAAGTATTAGTGTTTCTACAGTTTATTAGTGTGTCTACACTCTGACGCACACTGTTTCAACATGTGGAGAAATCCACGGCTTTACTGGACTGCCATGCCTAGTTACTGTTGCTAAGGTCAGCTGATGCATATGTAGTCAATTATACATTACTGCATTACTGGGAAATTGAAAGTGATGTGTCTGAAATAGCAATTTCCTTAACAAACAGCTATCAGTAAATGTTACCTGGTGCGAGATGTTTGTAAAATCAAATATGTATTTTGTATTTTGCATTTCTATGTGCTAGGCTTGAGCACAGTTGAAGATACCTGCAGATCTGCCATCTCGAAATATCAGCCTGTGTGATGGTGACCATCATTTAAGCAGCCTTGATTGAAAAAGCATGCATGTCCTGTGGTTAGCTGGAAGGCTTCAGGACACCAAATGGCCCTGGTAATATCTTCTGATGGCAGGGGAGATACCGTGTCATCAGCTTTGGAGGTGGCCTCCCAGTGCTGATAGATGTCCAGTAATAAGTGCTAAGCAGTTAAGGGCCAAGTGTGTAACAGCTATCAGTATGCGATATCCGGACTATGCCGAACTGTGTGGCCCTGCATGATGACTGTGCACCAGCTGTTCTGGTGTGTCCCCTTAAGCTGGGCTCTCACTGCATGACTCAATCACCACTTGTACCACTCACATTAAACCTCTATTGTTTCCAGTAGTTTCATGACTCTTCAACTTAGTGGTACACACACTAAATGATTCAATTTATGCAGGGGACCACACACAAAACGTTCTTTGCCTCCGCTGTCTAGTCAGCTGCAAAGCAAAACATGACTTTCGTCTTTTAACTGATTGGACTGAATTAGGACTGGAGAGGAAAGAGTGGTTTATACAGATTTGTGTCAAAAGAAAGAACAAAAAGTGAGCCGGATGCCAAAGTAGGAGGAAAATGGCTCTGTGCATTACTTAATGTTCAAGCTGCATATTTAGGACTCTCAGGGGAATATTTTTTTTATTAGCCAGTACTCATGCTGTTCTCTATTCCTGCTTTCTGTAGTATCCTTTCATTTTTATCATGAGATCTTTCAGCTAATGTCTTTCTGCTCTTGTTGCAAACCGTTCTCAGATGCCTTTAAAGAAACTGTGTCTCTGAGTTTGAGTGTAGTTAAACAGACTTTTAGTATAATTTTGACTTGTTAACTTCTCTCTGTAACTTGCCAGTTAGAAAACACAAAGAAAGAAATTAATTGAGCATTTGAAGTTTTTATTATATAAAGCTGTAGGGGAAAAACACAGAAAATGGAGGCAGATGTAAAACTTTATCACCACCTCCTTAATGTTTCATACAGTTAATGTGGGCCAAACAGGATTGAATACATTTTTTTGCCTCCTCTCAAGGGTTCATAGTAACTGGGTTTGGGCACAATATGACATTCTTGAAAGTCAAAATGATATTGTTTGCACGTATCACTTGTTCCAAGTCTAAGTGGTTGCGCACAGTTCAGCTTTGGAACTGGTCAGCAGCTCTGGAGGCACGATGGCAGCACAAGGTTATGCTCCTCCACTGTGCGTCTGTGTGTCTGATAGTGGAACATATAGGTCAGTATATGAGCACTTAAAGGTCAGCTCACATACTGTATGAAAACTACAATGAGAGACTTTGCCCTCATTTTGCACCATACGCTCATGATTTTGTACAGGCCTCATTAAACCATTACAGTGAGTAAAATGTGACGGCTTACTGATAGAATCTTAATTAGACAAGCAGAGACTAATTAGCAAAGACAGAGAGAGGATTGAGTCTTAATTAAGAGGTCACTGGTGTCCATCTTCTCTCCCCACTGCTGACATCAGTCACAGATGGTAATGTCTGTTGACTTGAAGTGACGTGTGTTTATGTGACAACTCTGACACCTTTTATATGTCACTGTCAGCAGCTGAGCCACCATTCACTCACCTTCACCTGGGACTGAAGTGGATACAGTTTTTAAGAAATTCAGAAATTATGGCAACACTTGCTGTGGAAAACAAAGCAAGAGATTTGAGGAAAAAAACACAAAAATATTATAAGTTTGTTTCATCAGTCATAAATTACATATGTTTACATGTACATATTTTCAGTGTCCATCACATGAAAAACAAACAAAGCAAAAAAGAAATGTTTAGCTTTAAAATCACTGATGTGTTAATTGATGGTTTGTTCAGTTAAAGGTTCAAAACAGAATTTATTTTCCAATCTGAGTGGACAATGCTCCTGGAGTTTAAGGTTAATATAATTGCAGTTTACTCTCTATGTAAATCTTCACAGCATGTATTCACATTTTCACACGATTATGATAATCCTCTTTCTATGAGAGGAAGAAACTGTATCTTCACCACCACTCTTTTTTTTTAACCTTCCTGTCATTGTGTCCCTTTTCTGAATGAATTTGACACCAAGTTAAATCCACTTTATTCTTGTCCTCACTCAACAGCTTCTATGAAATTAAGAAAGCTGTAAATGTGCCTTTTGAGTGGGAGTCCAACTGCATCTATAATTTAAAAAAAATTCTACTACTCTGCATATCCCACCTGCCAAATGCAGGTAACCAGGATGTATGTACACACACTATCGGTCCAGGGAAGGTGACATGGTCTCTTCAAGCCTCGTAGCTGTAACTATGGTGTCGTCACCTTTTTACAACCTGGTGCCAGCGTAGAGACCTAATGGAGCTCATCTTAGTGTTATTCAGTCAGAACTATATGTTACTCAATCAAATTTAAATCTTTTGTGCTTTCAAAGCAATATTGTTCAGTTTTGTAGAGCTGATGTGTCTTTTATAAGCAATATTTGCTGCTTTAAGGTTTCCTCCCATGTCTTATATAGATTTGCCACCACAAAACGCAGTTAACAAATCTTATGAGCTTGGCTTTATACTCAAAATTTAATATTTCAGGTGGAAACACCCATTTCACATGTAACATGTTGTAAACAAATCCAATGCCAGCCAGCATTATAACAAAACACAGGCCTCATAAAAAATTTAAATGTACATCACGAAAAAAACTCAACCCAATATGCTATCAAACGCACCCATCATGCCTGTATTTTCAGTTCCTCTAGTATTAGTTTACAGTTTTGCTGACCTAAGGTTTACAAACGTAACATACTGCTGAAAGTATTGGCAAGGCTTTTATGTGGGAATTATATGATTTTTTTTATTTGTATATATATATATTTTTTTTTTTTTTAAAGCTTTGTGTTGGCTCAACTAAGCAGGGTTGTGTGGGCTGGGTTAGAATTGCTATTTGTCTCTTGTTAATGCCCAAGTACTATGACTGCTTCAGATTCACACAGGCATGGGAGTTTAAAGCATGCAGATATAGTTCCAAAAGTTTACATGCAAGGAAGCTGTCTTGCTCGCTCTCTGTCTCTCTCTCTCTGTCTCTGTCTCTCTCTCTCTCACACACACACAGACCCACTCACACAGACAGACTGACACCACTGACAGAGTGTTTCCCTGCACTCTGTACTGTTCAGGAATGC
Organism: Rachycentron canadum; assembly: GCA_038496675.1. Taxonomy (NCBI): domain Eukaryota; kingdom Metazoa; phylum Chordata; class Actinopteri; order Carangiformes; family Rachycentridae; genus Rachycentron; species Rachycentron canadum. The sequence goes on along the minus strand of CM076649.1, from coordinate 14,851,361 downwards.
TTTGTTTACATAGCTGGGTCTAGCTCAGATCAGTATTTTAGTCTCACAGGTGTCTGCTGTGTGTCACTGACAGTTATTTTATTGGCCCCCGTATGGCTTGTACTCCAAATGTTTCTACATCTTACCTAAAATTCCCCTGTCTGCTAGATTTACATGAAGACACAATGGCCTAGAGACTCGCTGTGCAGTCGCTGAAAAGCACTTCAGAATTAATGTCATTTATTTTTGTACTTATGGGAAAGTTGTTGGCTCTGCTGCAAAAAGTGAGGTATTTTTCACCTGGCCTACTATTGGCATGTCTTAAATGCTGCCATTGTGATGAATGAATGTTCTCAACATATATACTCTGACTTTTCCAGCCCTATTCTTACCAACCTGCCATCATTTATCAGTGCTGGAGATAGGATTGGACTAGTGAAAACAACTGTGCCTTGTGTTCCTGCAAGAGGCCTATGAAATTAGACTGTGAGCTGCTGAACACTGACTGAAATTCATCTTTCTACCTGCACTCTATCCCAGCCACATCATTGTATATATGCATAATCAGCATGCCTTTCTATTAACACGATCTTTCTCACACCTCCAACCTACCATCCCCCCTCACTTTGATGTTCCCATTCGATGCACCACGCTATGAAATGACAGTTCCTCTACCAGTGATGTATGGCACCAATCTGTTTAACACATAGAGAATCACCTATTTTCTTAAAAACTCATTGGTGCAAATTGGCAGAAGATTGCTGGCGAATACAGACGTCCCACCATGTCCTCAAGCTGTACTGGGCTCCAGAGCTCATAAATTAGACAAGAAATCTAATTTCCCTGTGGGGCTCTCAGGCTCTGAGTACTCACAGCCACACTGTTTCTTTTCAGGGGCGGTTGATTTCTATTCTTTGTGATGTAAATGGGCTGATAAGGGGACAGTTGGAACTGGATTGTGGCCTAGTTGCATGCTGAGTCACCGTGGACAAGTGGTACTCTCTTTCTGTCATACCGACTCCGGGGTTTTGTAGCAGTGCACATGACAGGCCTGTTTGGTATTGTTGCCTCCAGGCTGCAGATACCGCTGTTGTGAGAGGGAGTTTATTGTGAGCGTTGGATCCTGTTGGTCCCTAGACTCTCAAGGGTCACAGAAAGGACCACACACTTCAGAACAATGTTATCACAGAAAACAGCTGGAAAAGCAGAGTGGGAATGACTGTGATAAACAGTGTCATTTTCAACATTGCCATACATTACCAAACTGGCTTTTTTTATTGTTTTGTTATTGTTCAGCCTTTTTTAGACCCTGATTCCTGTGTGTCACTCTCTCAAACCATTGTGTCGCCTCTGTCCACCATGCCCCTTGTTTTTGGTTGATTTTTAGAGCTGTGCTTGACATTTCCTGTTCTGTAAGATAGAAGAGAGGAACATGTTTGGGACACTTGTAAAATTGAGAAGGTGCTGAGTAGCCTCATGAATGAAATGTTTGGTAGAGATGTGTTTTATTCTCTGCGCTAAAATGGAAATGGCTCAATGAGATGAGTGTCTGTGTGTCACCTGAAACCTGACTCATGCTGTCGCTTTGTTTGGAGATAATAAAATAAAAAGTCATTCATGTTCACCCTCCCCTTCTTTGCCATTAAGCCACAGTGAGCCTCATTAGTCAACATCTGCTTCCTCTTCAAGGTGCAGATACATGAAACTCCTGTATATCAAGATTGAGAATTCCTTCCTGCATTGCTGTTGTGTTGTTATCAGCTAAAAATGAGCATAATTGTCAGATGATAGTGAAATGTGTCTCGTGTCAAGCAAACAGATTTATAGCCTCAATTATACTGGATATTTCACAGAGGTTCTCACAACAGTATTTGAGAGGTAGAAAAATCTGACAGTGGTATATTGGTTAATCATATTTTGTAATATACATAGAAAACATAAAGAAACAATCAAAATCCAGATCACTGAGATTTGATTTTATTAAATTTGGAGCTTGTGACTTAGACTTTCTAAGCATATGATTGTCTCTGACATCTATAAAGACAAAACATCTATGAACCAGAAATCTACTCAGAAATCATGGAGAAGGGAACTTACAAACTGTCATGTTTTTACATTTCCCTCAGTATTGCAGTAATCCAGCAATTGTTTTCTGTACATTCAGGCGTAAATTATAAAAGGAACTGCTACTGATCTTAAAAAACAGGGATCAAGTTGTAGTCCCTGCCTAACTCACTCTATGGGAACATTATACTTCCACTTTATATCCCAAGTTTATGGGAAGTGTAGATTTAAAAAGAAGAACATGATCTTGTAAGACAAATGGTAACCTACAAAGACTATTAGCAACATGTGGCCCTGGCCGGTTCATTGTCCTTTTGGTAGGAATGGCTGGAATCTGATTCGGCCAGTCGGGGCTGTTTTGCTGTTTATCATCAGTGAGTCTGTGTTGCTGTCAGGAGGAACATGCCAGTGTCAGACATTCTTTGTGAGTGAGGTGAGGAGAGGGGCATTTGGCAAAATAAATGAACATATAGATGAAAGAAGCTTGAGTTCAGTTCTTTTTAGAACTTAATTATTTTGGCCACAGATACACTAAAACTAGCATTTCTTAATTTGCACTTAAATTGACAAAAAGGTTTGTTACGTAGTAGGGATTCAGTTTGGAAGCCATTTCCTGAGTCAGATGTTGGACACGTTAATGAGCAGTCATTGATTAATCACCTGAGGAAGAAGCCTTATTATCAAACTGTCCTCTGGGGGGGGTGTGTGTGTGTGTGTGTGTGTGTGTGTGTGTGTGTGTGTGTGTGTGTGTGTGTGTGTGTGTGTGTGTGTGTGTGTGTGTGTGTGTGTGTGTGTGTGTGTGTGTGTGTGTGTGTGTGTGTGTGTGTGTGTGTTGGTACATGTTCCCATAACTGAACCAGTCAGACAGGTTGAGGTGAAACTGCAGCATACCTCAGCTACACCTGCCAGGTGCAGCAGGCGGAGCGCATCATGAGGGTGGGATAGAGATCAGAGATCAGAGCCTGCTGTACTTCCTGGAAATGTGATCACACCCACACACACCCATGTTTTTACTGCATCCTCGCTTCCTCACTGATGAATGGAAATTCCTCTGGGGCTGGTGAACCTCAGCAGACTTAATAATTTGAGTTTCCTCACTGAGTGTTAGGTGTCAGAGCTGTGTATTCGCTGTAGATGACACTTTAGAGAAATCGATTATCCAATGACAGTTTGGCCAGACATGTCTTTACCCTGGTTAAATACCACACTTGATCGCTCTCTGTCCCACCACTCTTATCCCCTCTGTTCATCTGGAGAGTGTAAACATGACGTCTGAGGTGATTGGTGTCAGGTGACCTTTTGGTTGCTATGGCAACAGGGTCCTAAATCCCAAGGCGCCGGTCATCTCCAGGGGCTTGGCTGATTACTAAATAAAATCTTCGCATACACACACACACACACACACACACACACACACACACACACACACACACAGATTTGGAAAGCGGTAGATAAACAGTGGTGGGGAGAGGAGAAGCTTTTAGTCTCATGATGTTGCAGGCAGATAACTTTGTTTAGCTGTCTGAGAATGGACAGACCACATTCCTGCCATCTCTCTGCACAGACAGCGAGGTACAACCGCCTCGTTGTGCACATCTGGTTGGAGTTGACTCTTTGCCATTCACTGATGTGTCGGCTGCTTGTTTTATTTTATAATAACAGGATTTTTAAATGTAGGATTTGTGAAACTCCTTGAGAGCTGCCACAATTGGTGTAGCTTACAACTAGATTACTAATGGATTAGTTATTTAAGTCAAACATTCAAAATTGCATAATTCTCCTTGGGTTGTGGTAAATTGTAACAGGGAGTTTCTGCCTTTTTAAACTGAGAGAATAATCAGAAGATTGATTGATGGTAAAGATAATTGTTGGCTTTAATGCTAAGTCCATCCATTTTATTTGTGTAGTATCTTTAAATCCAAATAAAGCAAATGTGTTTAAAATGAAAAATATTTTTGATTGTTTCTGTGCTGTTCTTGCTGCGCACCAAGGAGGGGTGATCTTTCTACTACTGCCATAAATTCAGTCAGATATTCTGGTGTAAAAAGAGCTTCCTGTCACTCCTCTCAGTGATAGAGTTTTACCAAAAAGCCCCAGGAAATAGTTTCATCAGTGCCCCCCAGGCACCTTTGTTCCCCACTGGCTTGCCCTCCTAGATAAGATATAGGCTGGCTGTTCCTGAGTCCCAGCTTCTACTAATCTATGGCAGAAGAGAGAGGGCCAGGGGACTGGCATGACAAACTGTCTGATGATGAATTACCTCAGTCATCAGATGAATGCGTGCATATTCTTATCAAGCTTTAGCTATTTAGCTTTGAATTTGACTCCGCAAAGACAGAAATGCAAAGAGAAGCGAAACAATTACAGGCTGGAGCTGCTGTCAAGAATAATGTATGTCAGAGTTCACTTTACACACAAGAATTGAAGGGCAACAAGGAAACATGGGAGAAGCAGCATTAATGTTTCCACAGGAAAAGTGTTGCTGGGAAGGGAGTTATATCTGAATGCAGTTTTAAACAAATGATGTCATAGCTTTGCTCTCCATTGTAAAAGAGAGCGGAGGAAAAATGTGTTGCTTTGTTCTCTCAGTATCCAGACTCTTGACCACAGGGTGGGTGGGTCTGTGTGTGCGTGTGCTGGCGCGCTCGTGCATGCTGGCAACTGTACCCTGGCGTACATGCTTGTGTGTGGTCTAAATACAGCTCTTTACTGTTGCCCAAATCATCGTACGCCAAAAGGTACAAACAAGGTCATAAAAGTGACTTTGTTTTGCTGCTCTAAACATGGGCCAGCTCCATATTTTGATACCAGTTTTCCACCGGCAATTGTGTCTTTGTTGGATGTGAGTCAGCAGTAGATCTGCATTCAGCTTCTGTTTGCTGATGAAATGTCAACCATCGGCAATATTTTTGTCATTGGTTCTCAATGAGCAATTTTCATTTTCTTTCAACATATTTTGCCATGTTAGCTGGTAACGGAGTGAGACGGTAGTTGACGGTAGTGTCAACTTGTGTTTAGAAGTTTCAGGTGTGGTCCAGTAAACGTGGGGACACACACACACACAGTAACGGGAACCACACCTTTCCCATCTGCCCAATGTGCAGATGAATTAGAGCAGACACAGTGTGTGTGTGTGTGTGTGTGTGTGTGTGTGTACCTGCTCATCTGGTTCATTTCTCTGACTTGTTTCTGCCCTGCTAAGCGCCAGCTGTACATTGAGGTATTTCACTCTACCTGATGCTCGGCACCACAGCCTTGGTCAACCACAGAGCCGTCACTCTATTTATAGTAGACTAAATGACAGGCAGAGGACAATGTTCGAACGAGGTGTAGGACAATACTTCATGTTAATCTTCGCTTAAAACAAGAGATTTTAATATTTGAGCCTTATGTTAAGATTGTGCTTGTTGAGCACTGTCAGATGGAGAAACATCTGACATGGATGTATAACATTTGATGATCTGTTCACCCAAACTGACAGCATCTTTGATGATAAACTTGTGCAAACTGACAGCATCTTTCACCTTTAACATGACATGTAGATTGCAACTAACCATATTATAACAGAACGCATAAAAAAAAGATGAATTATAGTAGTAGTATAGTATTATAATAGTTGTTCTCCTGCCAGGCTACAATTGCAAAGCTCCGGTTCCTTGGATGCACACTTGTCCAACACTACTTAGGTTAGGTCACAAATTTTTAAAAATGTTTTAAAATAAAATGAAATTGTGCAGTGTGTCTTGAGTTGTTGGAACCAGAGAGAACAAGTAGAGATTACCTCATTCTTCTCTCATTAACATTTTAGCTCACACCCATCATAGCTTCATTTCAGTCTCTCTGTCTCTCGCTCTCTCTCTGTCAGCAGCCATGGTTGCCTTGACTTGGCCTCATGGAGCTGAGGGAACCTTGAGGACCTGAGCCCAAAACTGGCCAGGCTTTTACACCAACTAAGCCACCCCCCTCCTCTCCCATGAGACTCATTCCGGCGTTCTCACTGAAATCAATCCTCTACCGTGTCGCTCTGAACCCCTCCTCCTCCACTTCTCATCTCACTCATTCTCCCTCTGTTCAGTTACCTTCTCTCTTCCTCCATCCTCTTCCTCAAGCCCATATTGCCAGGAATCCAATTACATCACATGAGAGTGAACCCAGTGAAATGTGCACTTATTTAGCCCTTTTCTTCTTAAACCCATTACTCGCTCATCTTTTCTTCCATTTCTTCTCCTGTTGTGTAAAAGAATATCCCCCACCCCTTGGGCATTTGCCTCTAAGGTGCATCACTCTGTCCAGGGTCAGTGTCACCTCATGGCCCCTCCTCTCCAGGCCCTGGGTGCCTGGCTTTCTTTGCGTTCCCACACTAAACAGTGGCTGTGTTGACACTGTCCTAGTGGTGCTGTCATGTTTTTCTGACACACAACAGGTGAAGCATGAATAAGATCAAGGCCAAAGCAAGGCCATGGAGGGGTGATGGCAGTGATGATACTGGGGGAGGGGGAGTTGAGTCAGTTAACAACTGTCTGTATTAACTGGATTTGATGGTTTGGATTTTTCTTTACTCTATTTTGAAGTCTGCTGAAAGTATTTGTTCAGGAGACATACAGACGTGTTTAGAGAGTCACTCCACCTGGATGGTTTTGGACTGTGACAGGAAAACTTTGCGCATTTTTGAAAATCAACAGTGGTGGTATTCTCAGTGTTTGTGAAATCTGTCCACACATGAATGACACCATGAATTTGCTTAACTTTAACTTAGAAAAAACAGAATTTTTAAAAAAAATTTATTTGACAGCTCTAAAGGCAAGGTGGATGGGTTTGTGTCTTTGTATTTGTCAGACATCGCTGGCTGAGTCATTAAGCTGTCGGGATCCTCCAACAGAAGGCAACAGACATTACCTCCATATTTCATGTCAGGAGGAATGGATGTGCCCCACTGGTCCCCCTGTCTAATCAACACAAACTGGACTATGCCAATAATCAACAGCCACAAATCACTCTCATCACATCTCGTTTTGGGCTGAGGTGTGGTAGTGGTGGTGGTGTGTTGTTGTTGTTTTTGTGCTTGCATTCTTACAAATTCCACTCTGCCTTTCAGTCTGCAGTGTTTGGTGTAGGTTGTGGCAGTATGCTAACAATGGATAGAGATTGACAGAGCAGATTCTTTGTGAAATTATGTGTGCAAGTGTGTTGTTGATATGTGGTTTTAGCATCTCAGTTGTGCACAAATTAAAGGAAAAACTCAAGCAAATGGTGATGTACCTAATTCTCCATTATGGAAGATCGGTGTCTGTGTTTTAAAGGTTGGTTGATTTTGATCATTTGTTTATTGTAACCTGTTGTGCTCTAGACATGCTAACTGTCAGAAATACTCAGTTTAAAACACTACAACTGTTTTCTAAAGCAGAGAGTTGCACCTAAATAAGCTGTGGAGTGGCACTTGCAGATAAACAGAAGCCAGCAGTTTCAGCAAACATATCCATTGTTGCTGTGGGTTAAAAGAATAGTGCATAATTTCTCTAAAGTGCAGCTGTTGGTTGACAACTGCTCCTGAAGTGTTGTTCGTACTAGGTATAATGAGGTGGAGTACAAATTCTGTCTGAGCATCCTGCCCTAACAGCTCCACTCCACTGGAAACCGTGGAGGTAAAGCTGTGATGTAGGACATCTTTCTCTCTGCAGAGCTGTTCATTTGTCAAACATCTAAATTGGATTAGCTTCATTGATTTAGGATAGAACTATATTTGATAGGCTGTATTATGCGAATTAAGACTTGGGGAGGAACTTTATTAAATACTTGGCGTAGTTTCAAATGATAAAATAGCTCAGGTTTGGGTGCCGCTTCCTCAGTGTTCACCACTGTTTCTTGGTCTACGGGTAAAAACTCACAGCAGAGTGCTCTTTTTTTTCACAAGCTGAAGTATAAGTAGATGTGACAGGTTGCAGGACACTTGGAGAAGCAGCAAAGTAAAACTTCATCAAGAGTAAATCTGTGGATTCAGTGAGGATCACAGACTGATCATATAAAGTATGAGAGTGTTTGCTTTAATTCCTTTTTGTGTGTGAGTCTGTGTGTGTGTGTGTGTGTGTGTGAGTCTGAGTCTGTGTGTGTTTGAGTGATGGATAGTTGTGTCAGATGCTGGAGCTTGTCTGTAATAATGATTCCCTCCCATAGTTCAAAGAGGAGGAGTGTAAACAGACACACACTCTCACTTATTCTCTCTCTCTCTCTCTCTCATCAATCTCTCTCTCTCTCATCTATCTCTTCTTCAGTTCCAGTTTGTATGCAGTGTGGTATCCTCCTGTGTTTGACCCTTTTGCAGACAGAGGTAGCGTTCTTACTTCATGATTTGCTATCGCTCATATTGAGTTTCTTGCTGAAAAGTCAAAAGACCTTATAAACTGATCATTTCTTATATCTTGTGGTGATATTCACCTCCCAGGGCTCCTGTTCTGACACTGTAAATTTACATAATTCTCTGTCTGTCTTTGAAATTGAAACACTCAATGTAGATTTTACAAAGAATCATGACATCTTCTTGTTGAACTAAATTTAATCTAAATGTTTTACTTATTTAGCAGCTGAACATGCTTGTGGCGTTCTTTCTACAATGGAAATTATTGTTGAGAAAGTTCAACACTGTTACAGAAGACTTTGCTGCACTTGTAGCTATAGCTTTGCTTTCACCTTCTGTACAGTTCATCCCAAACCATCTCCATGGGGTTTTAAGTTCAGTTCCTCTGAAGTTGAAGGATGAACCTGGGTGCTCTAAAACCTTTGACCAGTAGTGTAGCAGTAAAGAGATACCAAAACAGCTGAAATCTTCAACTTTTTACCAATCATTGCAAAGCAATAAACTTGCCCAGTACAGTTGACGGGTATAAAAACACACTCCTGCTTCGTCTCTCAGTTCTTGATCCTGCCTCCGTAAACTGAGTCTGTGCCTGGCACAGCCCCTCATAAAGCTCCACAGCCCCTTAGGCAGCATGCTAATGTAAACGCTGTGCTCTGCTGCCCCTGTTTTAATCACAACCATATGCCTTGCATTCCTCCCCCTCGGGACCTGGACCCCGCTCCTGCTTACAGTCAGCCAGCATAATACGACAGCCACTCTGTTTCCAGTGTTGTTGATTTGTTGGGCTGAAATGCCTCATATCAGCAGACCGCCATTTCAGTCGAACTCATATCACACCTGGTGAAGCAGGACCTCAGCAGTTGGAAAAGCAAGCTTGTGGTCAGACCAGTGGTCAGATCCCCCCCCCCGCTCCCTTTGGGTTAAACAGAGAAGATGAATGGGCGATGAATTTTTTTTTGGATTTTTTTTTGTTAATGTTCAGTCTTTCTAACTTATTAACAGGTTATAGAAGAAACATATTTTGGCAGACTGACTTCTGATGGCAAGTTGCTTTTTTAAACTTGTCATTCTGTTTTTTTTCTGGTGCTGATTTTATGTAGATGGCCCAATAAAAGGAAAAAGCATTTTAAATTTGATCAGCTTTACTGTGTTATTCACTTGTAGATCTAGTGAGACTAAGACTATGCCAGCAGACACATTGATATAAATGCTTCAAATAATGTTATACACAAGGAACAAAAGAAAAACAGCTTCTTAGAAGCTACTTCTGAAACAGGAACATATAGTGTTTTACACAGAGCCCCTTCTTTCCAAGCACGGCTGAGTACTAGTGAATATCCTTGACCGTTATATCTTTGGACTAATGAAAGCTCCTCTTTAGTGTGACTCATTGACTGTGGGAATAGCTTACTGTGTTGTTTTATGTGTGGTTGATAAATTGCCGCCCAATAAGGCCCTATCTGACTGCTCTGTTAAAGTGGGAGGTTATCTAAGGACGCAATGCAACACACCACTGCGGCAGGCAGATGGTGACTTGGTGTGCGTTTCTCTCATTTGAATTGTGTCTCATGCTTTGTCACTTCCTCCCTCGCCCTTTCCCGTCCACTCTCGTTTTATCTATGCAAGTTTCCTAGTTGGTCTTCTCCCACCGTCCGTTCACTTGGGCTCAATCGCTCATGTCTGTCTGATGTGTCACACTTTTCTCCTGCTTTGTCTTCAGAGGCCATGATGGATTGCTTTTACCGGGCTAATAACGTTGCATTTATCACCTCTGCTGAATAATTTGACAAACAAGATTTTTTTCTCCCTCTATCAATAAACTAGCTTTTGTTTTGCTCAGGACAACCTTGTAACCTGAATAAGAGCCGAGAAAAGGTTTAGAGAGGGCCCGAATGTTCTTATGTGTTTGATTTCTCTAGAAGACAAACATGACCTGGGGCATTGTATTTCATGTATGATCTCTGGGGAATGGAACAAGAAGCAATTTTATTAGCTTTGATGTAAAAAGAGGCCAGTTGGGTCCAGTTTGGCAGAGTGAAACAGGCAGGATGAAGAAGAGAAAAACAAGAACGTGCTTTCTCTATGCTACATATGTGGTTGGACCTGCTCAGTTGGATTGTGGGTGGCCTTATGTCATCATTCACACATGTGGCTAGTTTCTGCCTTCGTGCTGCACGGCCCAGCTTCAGTTTCAGTGCGCATACACGTGTTTCAATTCCCTATCTGTTCTTTGATCTCCTATCAAATCTACTGTTAAGGCACTTGGGGAGCACCTTCAAGGCCCCTTTCTCTTCCACTCCTCAGGACTCTGGAAGAAAATAGCTATACAAACAACAGATGTGGTCCCAGGCCACCACATTTTCAAAGAATGGCATGTTCCCAACCCCTTGACATAACTTTAGAAAATGAGGCATCCTGACAGAGCATTGTGGTCTTGAGTTCAGGCTGTGTAATGTCAGTCCACCTTCATGTATGTGGTGCTGATGGAAACTTAACTTCCCAAATTTTTCCTTCAATCCTGTTTTGACTCTGTTGAGAGAGATTATGCCTACAGCCCTTCCCACTGTCACACTGACAAATGAGCATGAGTGTTTATGTGTGTACATGCTTGTACAACCACCAGCAAGCGTCCCATACAGGTCGAATCAAAGCAGACTTGCTGAGAAGACAGGAAAACTTCCTGATCTCTGCCTGAATTCTCACACGGCACAGAAACAAGCAATGTCTTTTGGGAAAGATTGGGCGAAGGTAAGATCAGCACTTTGGCTCTTTTCCCAGTAAAATTCCCTCTCAGCTGAATAAGAACTAGGAAGGAAATAGTGCTTGTCATCCCGAAACAATCAGAGTTTTAATAGCATCTCTCAGGTGAGATTCGTTTCTCACTTGCTCCTTATTTCTGATTCATTTTACGGATTGTGCGGGGGCAAGCACTGCTCAGCTAAGAGCAATCTTTCCACTTTGTGATTATTACACAATTCAAGGCGAGATGGGAATGTTATAGAAATAAAGCCTCACTGTAATATATTCTCTATGAGAGCTTTATTGTGAGTCATATTGCCGAAGTTGATGTAATTGTTGAGGTGAGCGATGAAAGTTCTTAAAAGTATAGAAATGCTTGCCTCACCTGCCTATGTTTATGATGAAAATGATGGTGAACTTTTTTTTTTTTTTTGTCAGTATTATAAGGTGCTGTAATGTACCTCTGCTTCGCAGGCTTGTTGCACTTTGAGTTTGTACTTCTGCAGTGTGGCATTGTAAATGTCCAAATACAGAAAGGTGAGTACAGACTCTCCTTATTGTGGTCCCACAGCCTGTATCTTTTGATATTGTGTTTGCTCTTCAAACTACCACAAAAGTCAGTATTGCTAGAAAGAGAAATCCTTTATTCTCCCTCCTCTGTCTGACTCACTTCCTCACTAAAAAAAGCAGTATAATCCTTTCTGGAAGTCCTACAGTATATGGGTCTCATAGTTCCACCTGATGTTTCTCAGTCCAAATTTGTCTTGCCCTGCTTTTGGAAAAAAAAATGAAAAAGAAAGAAACACAGACATGTAAACTATTGCTGGGATGATTGGTAGCCTCTATCTCATAGCAGTGGTATTTTGTTGTGCCTATAAAGTTAGACCACATTCTCCATAAACCCAGTTCCTTTTTCTTGCACAGAGGATGTTGCTACTTGCCCCACGTCTTTCTCCCCCGCCATGTAATTTTTATTGTTAACAGCAAGTACTTTAAGTTAATTTTCTGCATGTTTTAACTTTGATACTGATTCCAATATCGGAACTTGATTTGCTTTTGACTGAGTTAATCAAATTAGTAGAATATTGTGACATTGAAAAGAAAACGTTTTACAGGCATGTTGGTCAGTTACAACATGGCACAATTAGGTCAGTATCAGCACCAGATCGGACCAATCCAACAATGTGCAGTGTAAAGTATTGTCCCTATGTGTAATAACACTATCTAGACTGGAGAGCAGGAACACATCCAATGCACCTTAAAGGTTAGTAATACCTGCCAAGCTTCTTGTGGACACTCCTGCTTCTGTCTGGTAATCATTTGAATGTCTCAATGTAACAATGCACTGATAATTTGTCAGATGTACAAAGAAAAAAGTTGGAACAGGCGCCTTGCTGTTCCTCTCTGAATGTTGGGGGAAGCAGAGGTTGGCCAGCTGCTTCGTCCCAGTAGTAGCAGGGTTAGCAGCAGCGGCAGCATGCTGCCATATGGTGCCACAGCATTTCTGGAATCAATGGAGGGATGAGGATGAGGACTGAATGAATGTGAGGTCTGCTGAGAAAGAACCAGTGGACATGCTGGTGTAATGTTTCTGTCAACTCAAATCATATTTTGAACACTTTGGTCTGTGCACATAATTTTTTTGTCACCACACGTTGAGCTCTCCTTTGCTTTGCTTGGCCTTCATGCACTCTTTGTGTCATTGCCATTGAACATGGCTTATTATTCCAGCTGTGCTTTAGCTGCAGCGCTCGCAGCAGCTCAGTGCATTTAGTTAGGCTGAGGTCAGGAGTAGGTTAAAAACTGAAGAGGCGGTGTGGTGTGTGTCCCACTGTAAAATGATCCGGTAATTGATCCCCACTGCACAGATCACACTCCTCTGCTTTCTGGGGACGTGATTGCTTCAGAAGCTCATGAGGGGAGCGATGTCATGCAAAGAGAGATGTGGTCACTGTGAAGGTTGATTGTGCAGCAGTGTGTCCTGTCAGAAGCAATGAGGAAAGGTTGAGTTCACGTGATGTAAATGCATCACGCTCATGTCTCATTTGAGAGGTAGTAAGTGGGTTTGTCTGTGCATGTACCAATGAATGAGCATGAGGCCTTAATGCTACTACACACCACAGATGGATCATTTACCCCTGTACCTGTGTGATCATGCCACAAGGCTGGAGACCCGCTCCACAGGCGTGTCCCCCAGAGTTCTGGTTGCTATGATACTCTGTCGGTGAGGCGGGGCATGGGCCAGGGTAGATGTTACTGATCTTGGTAGTGGCTCCGCTTTAATTTGATTACATGGGGAGATCAGCACACTGTCAGCACACATGTACATACACAGGAACTCTACAAGAAAGGATGTCCCAGTACCTACAAACACAAATCAATACCCAGCCCTCCCCCTCTCCCCAATATCTGTGTCCAGCTTTGTGTCCGTCTCTCTTTGTATATGTACAGGCACCAGACAAATACAAGGTAGGCTACTTTGAGAGTGTTAAGGGTGCAGTATTGCCATCTGTGTAGGTGGGGATGGACTTAAACTATCAGAAACACATCTAAACCTTCTAATACTGAACTAAACCAAGGTTGTGTCAGTACCAAAAATAGAACTTCACAAAGGTTGTATTGCTTAACTTTTACATTAGATTGCATTTTGTTGCCCAGAGTTTCCTTTTTCTGGTGAGTAAGATGTTTGTTCTTATGCGTGGTATTTATAGTGCAGCTAAACTGGAAGAGCATCAGAGTGAAAACAGCACTTCGCCTCTCCCCCAAAATGTAATTAGAGGAGTCGAGAGCAGAAATGTCATGGCTATTGATCAGAGAGTGCGAGGGGCAAAAAAGCACTGGCCGGTCCCCATGTTTAACTACTAATTAAAGGGCCTCATTAGGAGGGCAGGGGCTGATTGTCTGCAGGGCAGCGACGGTCCAGCCCCAGTCATCTGGCCCACAGCAGAGATCTGCACTTATTTGTGGAATGTGAGAGGTTTACATCGAGGCCAGAGAGCATGTCTGCAGCTGGTGTGGAGGTCTCTGCGGTCAGCAGCAGGTTAACGAACAGAAACACAAAAGGTTGCGATTTTGTGTTTATGTCTGTGTGTTTACAAACTTAAAATAAATTACAGTCATTTGTGAGCAGCGAATCCTCACACAGTCATGAAAAGGGGGATCAGTAATCTTGAATTTTGGATGCAGTTTCTGGGAGAGTGAACATCGGCCGAGCTTGTCATCTCTCATCTTGACATGAATTATTCTCCTTTAATGCAGTTGTTGATTGTAGTTGCTGTCCCTCAGCTCTTGACTGTTGAGCTGGTTTGTCCCCCTCCGTGTTCAGTGTTTAAGATTTTTTTTGAGATTTCCAGACGGGGAAGCAGCTTCTCACATCATTAAGAGACAGGGACAGAAATTATTTGTTTATGGGGCCTTATCTGATCACATAACACAATATATTCTGATTGTCTCAATAAAATCAGACTTACAAACGATCTAACTCTTTATTGCTTTTCATGCTCTTTGCTATATTAATGTCACAATATCAGGGGACCTCTTTTGTATGCTGTGGCAGAAGAAACTAATATTTCAGACCAAGTAATAAGTGTTCAGTAGGTTGCAAAAATAATACACAGAGGTCACAGAGCAACGACGCGGGCATACGCTGAATTGTGTTGCAGTGGGGTTTTTGTGTTGCCGCAGGGCTGTGTGATGTTATATAGGTCTGTTGCCAGCCTTGCTCACCAGCAGGTACATTTTCATACACAGCCTTTCTTTGTGTCTTTGCAGCACAGGCAGTCTCTCACATTTGTGATTTATGCAAATAAGCAATAAGGTGATGATGACAAACAAGTCCATTATCTAGTCATCTGCAAAACAATGATGTTAGCACACAGAGAGCTGCACAGAGCCAACAGGCACCAGCTCTTTATCATCATTCTCCTTTTAATATTGAGACATTGCGTTTTTATTCATTCTTCAAAAACAATCTGTTCTTATAAGATGAAGAAGACCTCCAGAGTGAGACATCAGAGTGACAAATGTTGTTCAAGCAGCACCTGACTTTGCGCTCACCCTGTATTGATTTTTCCACTTTTTAGTTCACAAATCTATCTCTGAGACTGTTTGCACTTCAGCCTCCTGGCACGGTGGACAGAAATCAAATCTAACTTTATTTACTGCCCAGCTCTCCAACTTTGACAGCAACATTTTTTGTCCTCACAGCATTTTCCCACCGCCTCAGCTTTCAATCAGGTTTGTGTTTATGGCTGCAGTGTTCCAAGTGCCTTGAGGTGTTTTTATGATAACACCAGCATCTAGAGCCTGACAATTAAGGTTTGTGCTTTATCACCTGATTCTTAAGAGATGCAACTATTTACAGATGTATGGAGTCACATCTAGGTCAAACTACACTGATCTTTCAAGGTAGACGTAGAGGAGGCAGTCGTTTAACAAAGAGGAGGACTTTGCAATGGAACCAAATGGATTATACAACAAGCAAAAGCAACAGTGAGTGACCCTGAACTAAAGAGCATCTGGACTATGGTTTCCCAGATGAGTTCAGTCTCCTTTGCTTTTGTGCCAGATATTACTCACCAAGAAGCGGGAGGCATTGCAGTGCAGCTCTGTGGATGCAGGCTGAATGTTGTGTGAGGGCTCATAGGCTCCAGGCTGACTTTGAAGCTAATTCAATAGTGTGTTCTCCTCCGTTCTGTCGCATAATGAGATTGGAACACAGACATTTGGTCCTTTTGATTAAAGTGCCCAATCAAATGGAGGTTATCAGGAGACAGATTCCTCCGGCACAGACTGTAATGGAGAGCGTTATCGCCGTCTTTGTCATTATTGTTTTCTTAATTGCAAACGACGCCAGTGTTTGCCTCCGTAGACCTCTTTGAGCATCCTAAATAATAGTGTGTGATAGCACTGATAGTGAGTTCAGAATGCTTAATAAATAGCCTGGGATTCCCAGCCTTTCCACATTTTTCCAAGTTCATTAATTAAAAAACTTTACAGCGAGCAGAACAGTAACTGTGTTTGTATCACAGAGGAGCTGGGTTTACTTGTTTGAGCTGCTGGAGTTTAGTGGGGCCACGGGTCACCAAGAATGCAGCATGTTCCCCTGCTCCACCTAGACTTTAGTGCATCTTATTGTAAACCTCATATTTCTTGGGAAGCCCACAGAGGAAAAAATGTTTAAGCACATACCGGTCCATCACTCCTGTGAGACATCACTGCCAGCCAGTATGAGTTAAGGGAGAAGGCAAATGATATTTGCATTGGCTCAACCAGGCAATAGTCAACTTTATGGGCTGACTGAAGTATTTTATTGGTCAGCCTGAGCATCAATGAGGCTCCATTGGCCTATGTATGGTGTATTCTCCAGTATGCAGTTTCACAGTGGCCAGCTTATAATGCTTGGATTCACATTATTTCATGGTTGTGAGTCTCAGAGGTGAGAAAAACCATGCATGTATTTTTCTGGATACTAATATACTGCAGTGTGATGTCTGCTTTTTAAATTATGTGCTATGACTTGTGAAGGTTGACTTTTATGTCGACAGCACAATTTGGTCTCAGGATGACAAGGTTCAAAACCAGTATGGTGGTTTTTCCAGTTCCTTGTGATTCATCTTCTCTCTCTCTCTCTCTCTTTCTCTCTTTATCCCCCCACACCCCCTTTCTCTCTTGCTCTCTCTCTTGCTCTCACTCTTGCTCTCTCTCTTGCTCTCACTCTTGCTCTCTCTCTTGCTCTCTCTCTCTCTTCCTCTCTCTCTCTCTCTCTCTCTCTCTCTCTCTCTCTCTCTCTCTCTCTCTCTCTCTCTGTGTAATCAAGGCTCCTGAGGCAGCAATACCATTAAATGGCCTATTGGGTAACTTTTTGAGAAGAGAGCAGCTGATGATTGAGAGAAGTTTCATATTCCATTCATTCATGTTCAAATATGCTTCATCCTTCCTTTCTTTTCTTTGGCTTTCCACCATCAACTCGGGGCCATTACTGTCTCCTACTTGAGCCTGATGTTTAAATGGGACATTCTCAAACTTATTCTCTTATAATTTCTCCTCCTTCATGATGCTCTAGTTCATCTGTTGTGTCTGTTCATACCAGCTTCTTTCTTCAGTCAAGCTCCCACAGCACACCACTAAGACCTCCTACCACCACAGCTTTTCTCCTTATACGTCTCAATTAGTTACAGATTCTTTTTTTCACTGCACATCTGTTGGTTCCAGCTTAAATTATGTTTTTTGATGACCTTTTTACCTCAGCGAGGCCCCTGCAGCTACATTGTTAACATAGATCTGTTATCCAAGAATGAGGCTGATGGCCTAATGTGGTCAGCGCTGAGTGATGACTAACATTAAGACCTGTGCACTGCCTTTGTTCTTTGGAGTGGAGCAGTGGATGGGGCTCTAGGTTTTATTCTTCTGGAATTTAAAGTGTTTTTTCCATGCTTAAGCATACTTACTACAAGTGAACTACTTCATTTCCTTTGGCTCTACTTTATATTACATATCTACCTTCTGTTCACATGTTGATTCAAGTGTGAATTGAAATTATCGAGAAAATTATTGAGGAAACATAAATTCACACACATAAGTCCTGTAAAGTAAGAAGACGACTTTGGAATTTAGTTTGGTAGGTAGCTAGTATGAACAGTGAAGGCCTTTAACACAGTGACGCCAAAAAGAGAAAAACCTGCTCAGTTCCTCAATGAAAAGAAAGAAATGGTGATTTAAGTTAAATCTCCAAGTGAAAGTATAGTGCATAAATACTAAAGCAATAACACATGGCCAAATAAAGAAAGAGGATCTTAAGCTAACATCTCCAGATTATTATTAAAGGCTGATTTTAAAATTACATTTACATCATTTTAAACATTGCCCATTCATAGGGTTGGAGATTACAGTAGTCAAAGGAGAAAAGGCAGAGAGAGAGTATAACGTAGCTCAGTTGGTATGCATTGTTATGTGCTCATTTAATACTCAAGCAAAATTATGACCACATGCTCAGACCTTCTGTTGTGTACATTATATGATTGTACTTTTATCTGATCTTTGATTAGAAGCACTTGTGTGCAGTTCTTGAATTACATGTCTTTTTCATGTTACTATTGGAAAAATATTGACCTTTCTTAAGTTTAAGAACCAGTTTTCTCAAGCCTCTGCCTTCATTAAGATGCTGTATTTAGGCAAATAAATCACACCCTGCTACAGTAAATTACACTTTTAGACTTAGTAAGGGAAGTGTAGTAAAACCCTGCCCATGCTTTGTCTTCAACTCCTGACTTTTAAAGTGTCTCACATATTCCAACATTCATTTTATCACCAGGGAGTGGAGTCATTTTAAAGGAGACTTAAACCGTTTGACTACATTATGGCCATTTAGCACTGTAAGTGCTTTCTTTACAGAATGAGGGATCCATGTGCAATACTGTACATGAACATTGGGTCCTTTTGCAAATATTTCTCTGCATGTGGTCTGAATAAAAGTGTCACTGCTTGGCTTATTTGATAAAACCTCCCCCCAAAGCCTGGACATATCAAACTGACATAATTTTGGAGCTGGCCATCCAAAACAGTGTCACAGTAGTTGAGGCTTGTTGTTGATGTTTTTGTTACATAGAATGTAATCAAAGGCATTGAGTTTTGTTACCTTATTAGGTTTCAGTGCTGTGGCAAATGCTAATGTCCTTGACTGATCAGCAACATTCAGAGCTGCAAACTCCAACCAAACGTTCTCCAAACTTTCAGAAAGTATTGCCACACCCCAGAACAGGGAACTTTTTTTTTTTTTTTTTTTGATAAAACCTTCTCCAGGGAACTTCAGTTCCTCGTTCCTCCAATGTTCCTCTATAACAGGAAAGGTTCCTGTGGTGGAAACACATGAATAATGAAACTACACGACAGATGAGCGGAGGTCCTTGTACAAAAGCTGATCTCTCTTTCCTGTTAAGATTGAGAATTAGTTGCAGTAGTTCAGGGTAATGATACAAGCCTCTATCATTTTGTGTGGTAGTTTGTGTTTTTTCAATGAAGCATCGTTATTCCTTGACCTTTTTAAAAGTCTATTCTGGGGACGTGAGTTTAACATAAAATGTCCCTGTTCTTATTTTTCTTATTCCAGTGATGTTAAAATGAGGCCTAGGTTGAAGAGACAGATTTGATGTCCAGCTGGAAATGTTAAGGACAGTGCAGCCCAGTTTAGATGACCTAGTCGTTTTGTGACTCGTGAGTTATTTAGATGAGTTCAAAAGTTGCATAATGTTCTTGTTTCCATACACAAAGACTCTCCCTTTGCTTGCTTAGCTTCTCTCTCGTGTCTAATCTGCTCTCTCTACCCCCTCCACTCATGAGGGACACCCATTCTCCACTCCCTCCCATCATTACTTAAAAAAAAAACAAAAAAAAAAAAAAACGACAACTCCATCTTAAGTTCTTCCAGCTCAGTAGCTTTCACACCAATCTGGAGGTTCAGGAGGTGGGCACTGGAGGGGGGTGAGCACCAACGCCATTGCACCGATGTCTCGCTCATGCTGCCTGATAAATCACTCACAGAGATTCCCGCTCTCTCCCACGACTTGTTGATTCATTTATCAGTCTATCTTTGAGTTAGTGAGCTGCTACTGATGCTTCGGGCTCCGTAGCTGCCAGTTCAAAAACTCATTAACATTATTACCCACTCTGTACAAGGTTATAGCTAAATGATCATTAACAGTTCAAATGGGTTTTTAATGACGCTAAGTTGAACTGTGGATTGTGAAGAAAGCCATAAAGGGCGCTTAGTGTGTGGATTTGCAGGTAGATGTTAGGAGCTGACTTTAGTGCTGATTTGACTGCAGAAGGATCAACTTTGAGTTTGTGATTTATTCAACTTCATATACTATTTCAGTGAAACAAAGTCAAACAAATACTGCTCCTCCAAGTGATGTACTTTCCTCACATGTGCCAGGAACACTCCCCCATATTCCTTGAAAAGCTCTGAGTACTTCTCTTTAGAGGAGTGGCTTAGAGGAATTCCTCCAAAGAACTGAACAGATTTTTTTCTTTTTAATCATGACATTGTTGTTTTTCTTTGAAGTTAAATCCTTGAAAGCTCTACCGTGGTGTGTTAGAGCAGTGCTTCTCTACTTTTATGGTAATTAATGGAACTAAGAAGGAGTGTCTGTGCATACTTGGAACAGGGAGAGACAGATGCTGCAGCCATGATGCTAAAGGAAGGACAAAACAGAATGACAGTGGATGATTGTCTGACCACTGTTAACTGAAACAACCTTGTAGGCGAGGGGTTAATCTGCACGTTCAGTTTGTGGAGCTTTTCCTAATTCAGCAGCCTTGCCTACAGACTCCACTGCAGGGGGAGTGAGAACGGCAAAGGGGGGGGGTATAACGGGAGGTGGCTTGGGGGTGGGGTGCAGTTGACTAATTGTTGTAATGTGGTATAGCGGTGTGCGACTCAAACTCGCTCCATCTCTGTCATTGCGCGTCAACTTGCCTCAGAGTGCTTCTCTCCTCAGTCGTCTGGAATGCACACTTTATCATGCACGCATGCACAAATGAGACGCTACAGAAGGACTGAATCCCTCACACACCAACACATAGCATACACACACCTCTGTTACCTCCCGGGGGAGTCAAGCCCAGATCATTAAGTTTATCCACTCCTTCTCAGTGTTTATTTTTCCTACATTGATGTCATCAGGCACGATTTCCCCTCAGAGTTCCCTGCAGTCTTCCACCGTAAAGTGCTGCTATTGACTTCTGTAATGGGGGATTGCATGCTGTGATGTTATGAAATCCTCTGTGTGTCCTGTGGTCTTGTACGGCTCACTATAAAGAAACGGTGAGAACCTTTGTAATGGTTACAGAGGTTGTGTCTCTCTTGGGCACTTGGAGTAAAAAAAAAAAAAAAAAGTTTCATCCCATTGGCTAGCAATGTGCTGGCCTTGCATTTTTGTATTCTCAGGAATATTTGATATTGTATTGTAGTAGCATGGACACTGGCATAAAAACATGTGCCTGCTGAGTGTCCTCTAAGGTACTGCTTTAATTGGGTGCTGGCTAAAATTATTTTGTCTGGCTGGTTTTACTGGAAGCTCAGTTTGTGACTAAGAGGAAAACATGTAGCTGGTGCTTCACAGGTGATAACTCTCTACATACTTTAGGGAAGTGAATTAATCTGCTTCTGGTTAGTCACATCATAGGAACAGGAATCAGTGGGTCAGTGATGCTTATTTTGCTGGGTAAAGGTCAGTTTCATTTGACATTTCTACAGACACATAATAGGACTGTCTCCATAAAAATTGTCATTTCATGGCGTAATGTCTATGTCACCATATTTCACAGCTGTTTAAATTGGCTGAGGATGTCTGATCATGTCTTTTCCAGAGTTACGGTAAACCAACATGGGCATTTTAATTAGATACAAATAGGTAATGAAGATGTGTACTTTCAGGTTTTTAATAGTTTGGGGTTTGTGAATCATCAATGATGATGTGTTTTAGTGCTTTGAGTCATCAATAAATCAGCAATTAAATCTTGTACATTAGGTTGTGCAAATGTTTGGTTGCTAGGGAAATGAAGAGAAGTGTAGTTGATTAGAGTGCTGTTGTAGAGAGTCACAAACCAATACAGTCTCCATATTCATTTAAAGCAGGCTTTCCTTTCAACGGAGCCCAGTTTACATTAGAGAAAATTCTGTTCAGTATTAACAAAATTTGAGAAATATCATCAGCTTCTACATCATTGTAGTGTTGTCAGATTTCCTCAGGGTGAAAGAAAGGGAGAGAGAAAACTTAAAATAGCACAACCGGCGAAAATGCATTATATAGACAGTCAATTTTTTTTTTTTTTCTTGAGTGAAATTTTTAGTCTAGTTTGTCAGGATATTTCAAAATTGAAAGTCTGGACATGACCCAAAAAAAGTTTTTGTGGAGGCCGTTTTTTTTTTTTTTTTTTTTTTAAACCATTGTGTGCTTTTGCTTGAATGATAAAACTGTGGTACATGTATCTTGAGACTGCCTATCACTGTGTATTTTAATATGAATCCAGATGCAGATGCCTTATGTTGAGATAAAAACAGAAACATGATGGCATTTGGGGCTGCAACTAACCATCATTTACATTGAGTATTTTGCAAGTTATTTCCTCAATCATAATTTTGGCTAAAATTTCACAAAATAGTCATTAATATAATAATATATGGTGGTAATTATTATATATTACTTTGTTGCTTCAAACTACCCTTGAGATCCCATGTACAGTTTACTCTTGAGAAAACCACAGTTCTCATGTAAGAAAAAGGAAGACATGATACTGTCTTAAAAAAATTTACTGATTGTCTAAACAATGGTTGATTCATTCTCTGATTCACTAATTGCATTTTTATCTACTGTTTGAGCTCAAGTGGAGATAGATGCTCTCTTAAATGGTTTCTACTTTCCACTGACACTTTTCTCCTGGTGGAACATCATCTTTCATCACACTGAACCTGGCAGGTATTATCTTGACCCTCCTTCATCACATGTGTGAGATGAGATGAATCAGAAAAGTTCAAATTTGTATCCTTAGATTATGTAACTGTCACTGATTGAACCTTTGAAGAGGGTTTATTACAACAAGTCTACAAAACATTATCAAATAGACTTTACACTTTACCATCACTGGATGCATTCAGATAAAGCTCCATCATCTGACTTTTTTTTTTTTAAAATTGGAAATAATCATCTTCTCAGTGTATCTTTGTGCTGATTTATTTAAAACTCCACTTGTTGCTGCTGTCATGCACCTACTTCGCTGACCCTGCATTCACTCAACTGCAGCCACACGTTACGCTTTTGTGTTACCCTTTGTCTTCGTCCACCAGGGGGAAGCTTATGAACCAACTTGTTCTGGACCTCAGGGTTTTTCTGATGAGAGAGGACACGCTCCCTCACTGTGCTCTCAGCTTCATCTCCCATCACTCACACAAGCCATCTCTCTGTCCACAGTAAAACAGTTTTCTAGTGGAGTTAGTGGTTAGCCACACCTCGCTGCATTCACCCCTTTCAATGAGCTGTCACTGATTGAAGTTCATTTGCATATAAATGGACAACTAATTCTCTCCTCCTTAATGGTGCTTGGTTGAAAGATTTCAACACAAAAGAAAACAGCTTTTGCAAAGTTTTTAGGTATGTCTCCACGTTTGACCTCAAATTAAACTCTTTTTTTTTTTTTTTTCAATGCAAACTATAAAAAGCACTTGGGGAAGATGTTGTTCTTGTGTCTGCATCTACTTCGGATAGAGCAGATAATGTGATTGCAGTAATGGAAGTGGACCAGGCAAGCTCTGCTGCTGCTATATCTGTGTTTTTCCTCTCTTGCCTCTTTCTGGGTGTTTGTGTCTTTCTCTTGCTCTCTCCTCCAGAGTGCACTGCAACGATCTCATTTGTGGACAGATGGATCTCTTTTTTTCTCTCTCCAGACAGTTTCCACTTTGGTCCTTATCTCAGATCTGTCCATTAAAGGCAGGAGGAGGGGGCAAGGGGTAAATGGAGGCTGGTAAAGGGGAGGAACTCCTCTCCTCTTCTCTCCCCCACCCTTTTCCCTTATCCTGACCCCCCCCCCCCCCCTCTGACTCATATCCTCTCTGCATTCCTGCTCCTCTTTCCTCCTCTTGTTCCTCACCCAATATCCGCTGGGTCTTTTTCTTTGTGTCTTTCCTCTTCCAAACTATTTTTGTTTTGGTTGTGCTAAACAGACCTGGAAGAACTTATTACAGTAGCTGTTTGTCACCAGTTTGCCATATGCTCATTTGACTTTATTCCAAACATCTTACTCAGTCATGCTGCAAATATCTCCAGTTTCTTTGGGTACAAACTGTGTCAGATGATAGAAGCTTGTGAAAATCTTCATTGTTTTGGGCTGAACACATCAGCTGTTCATCATGCCTTCCACTTTTCACACTGTTGAACCAATTCTGGGTGGTTTTGTTTGGTTTTGAATCAATGCTTGTGATGGTTGTTTCATTTAGAAGCATGCAAACATTTCTTGCATTTATTCAATAAAGTGAGACCACACTATTTATCATGAACTTACCCCACGTTTCCTTGCCCTGTGATTCACATATATTTTGCTCCCTAATACTTATTATGATGTTTCAAATGTAAACCTGTAACTTATAAGGAGATTTTAAAGCAGCTGCCCTGGTTTGGGCTGCACCAGCTGTTTCAGAGTAGTCATCTATTAAATCAGGTTGCTCTATTAAAACCTAACAGTTATCTTGGCTTGTGAAGTGTAAATCAGTTGCTAGGAAACATGTAGGTTGTCCAATCAAAAACGTGTTAACTTGACACAGGAAGAAACTTGAATGTCAATCCTCTGTAAAGGTGTTAAGGTTTATTATGATGTATTTATCAAATTATTACTGTTTCAACATTTTATTCATGTAGTTGGTTCATGTACTGGGATATATCTGATTATGTCAGGTGACCAACATTATTTGGTCATTTACTTTGAGATGACTTTTAGGAAGTGTAATTTGAAATCTTTTAAGTTTTCATCATCATTAAATCTCATTTCCTTTAAACATGATAAAGATGAAGCAGTTGGTTAAAGGCTGAGCCCTCACTCTGCTCCTGTGTCCTGTCAGTTGTGCAGCTGGAGCTGACACTGACACCAACTACAGAACCTCTCTCCCTTTCCCTCCCTCTTACACAGACACACTGAAAACCTCACAACTTCTCAAAACCAAATTATCAGCTGCATCAGCGAGACCTGACAAACTGATGGAGAAATGAACATGTGTATTAGAAAGAGAGAAAGGGTTGGTGGTGTTTCTGTGAGTGTAGGGCCAACCTGACTTTTAAGATGGAAGTTAAGGTTTGCTGAGGACTGTAGTTAGTTTAGTTGTGTAGTGTTGTTGTTTGTGGGAAACCCTTAAATTTTAATGTAGCTTTCAGATAAGATTTAAAACAACTAGTTCAGCAAGTGAGGAGCAGCTTCACATTCAACATCTTTGCTCTTTCATTGTACAAGTCGGCATCATCATCTGGGCTTTCCTGCCCACGGTTGCGGGGGGATTTATATCTCCTGCAACAGAAGACCGCTTCCCCTGCAAAACAATGATAAATGATGCACCATTTCAGAGAAGCCAGAAATGGCAAAGTACGCCCAAGTTCTGAAGATTATTAATTGCCCCAACAAGCTTTCACTCACAGACACTCTTACTTCTATGACTTCTTCTCGTCTCTTACCTTTCTCAATCAGATGTTTCTCCCTCCTCCTGTGTTTGGTCTTTTTTAATTAACTCCCTCTAAGTGGACGTGATGTCAGAGAGGAGTCAGCTGCATTTTCAGTAAGTTGTTTGGACAGATTGAGCCTGCATTTGTGTACATTTGCAAGTAAAGGAAAAAAAAGTAAATAAAAGCAATGCTTTTTAAAATAGCCACTTATATTTAACATTTTCTTTGTTTCATGTGAGCTTTTGTTTAGAGGTAGTGGAATTTAATAGGTCAGCAGTGGTGCACACATGCTGTCGTGTTGTGTTTTAAAAATCAACCACTACATTGGCTCCATTTCTTCACTCACTCTTTTATGTTTGCTTTAGCATCAAATGGCATTGTGTTGGATTAATGGGAGGAAAGTACAGTAATATATTGTTTATTGTTATGTTACTTTTACACAACAGGCACACATACATACAAACACACACATACTCTCTGACCCGAACAGATTGTAGAGCAACATAAATAGAAATATACTAGTTTCAAACAGGTGTGTTTCACACACACAAACATATGTCTTGTTAACACCTCTGGACTTTGTGAAGCGTGGGGCAATTGTATTTTATTTCAGGCTGAGTTGTGTTTTAATAAATGGCAGCTGGCATTTTTGTGTGTGATGCGTCTGTTTTGTGCAACCTAATATGTATCTGCACATGAACATACAATGAAGTGCACTTTTTTTTTTTTTTTTTTTTGGTGGGTGCACACATTCATGTCAAAGTGTGTGTTGCTGTGTTTTATTAGTGCTGGTGAGTCTTGGCATCTTTCCTTAGCTTTTGAGTGCAGAGTATTGCTGAGTTACACCTCTCTCTCTCTCAGCCTCCAAGGTAAACACGTCTGTCAGCCTCAGCTCTGCATCGTGTTAGCTTTGGGTCTGGCTCCTGCATGTTGCCCGAGTTAACACTAAGGCTTCTAACTGCGCCTGGGACTTAGCATGAGCTCTAACACCAACACCATAAGCCCCCACCACCTAATTAAAACAAAGTCATTTTCCACCACGACCCACATTTTCATCTGTGACTCCTCAGGCTTACCAAGCTCTATGGTGAAAGCATGTTGTGACGATGTTAAGTGCAGAAACTGTGGAGTGTTGGTCTCAGGTTACCTTGGATAGATTCTCTGGAGGATTTGTAATTGGATCTTAATCACCTATTCCTCTTTTTAAATGTTTCTTTTTCAGAAATTTAGCCTTACTGTGTTGGACCAGAACACAGCAAAAGCTTTAGTTGTGCCCGGGTGTGTCATCTCATTTTATAGCTTTAACCGTTGTGTACTGAAGCAGTTTTGCTGAAAGTGGCCTTTTCAATGGATTTTACTGGAGCTTATTGAGATGGAGGCAGCCTGAGTCAATGTGTTGTCTGTGAAAGCGATTATTGGGTGTCAAGCATCAGAGTCAGCACATCAGTCAGTTGAGGAGGTTTGTTTAGGCAAAATGCATGTAGACTGTGCAGATTATTGTCTCGGGTCCAATTTGTCCATTGTCTGATTTGCTCTCAGGCTGAGGTGGAATTTTAATTTTTAATTATTTTTTAAAGAATTATGTTAACCAAGCAAATCTTGACTGCATTGTGCTTATTGTTTTTTTTCTCTCTCTTCCCCCTCACTGTCTTTCTCTCTCTCTCTGTCTCTCTCTCTCTCTTTCATGATCCTGGGTTTATTGATGCTGCTTGATGATGACAATGATGCCTCTTCTTCAGGTAAGAAACCAGCAGGGGTTTATGTGTATTATTAGATTTATTTATATATATATATATATATATATATATATATATATATATATGTGTGTGTGTGTGCATATTTGCCTCTTTCTCTGTCTGCAAAATTGTTTTACAGCAAAGTGTGTGTGTCACCTACTGCACCTGCCATGACAGGAATAAAAATGTGGAATCTCCATTATTCTACAACTTGTAGACAGCAGAGCAGAGGAAGTCATGAAGATGAGGAATGAGGCAGATATTTCCGCACTGGTGTCTGTTCAGTGGGGGTTTACAATAATATTTAAACAGTAGATGACGTGTCTGTCTGCATACCAGAGGCCTGACAATTGTGATGATATAGTGATACAACAAAGTGTTGGGGGGCGACTGAGAGGTAGGCAGGTGCAAAGGCTTTGCTGTCATACATTTATAAAAACATTGAGGTGGAAGCCAGATGGAATTTTATTTCCTTGTGAAAATGACATCTTTTTTTCCCCCCTCACCCCATTAAACGGCCCACAATCCCTTGAGCCCTGAGGCTCACCGCAACCAAGCTTGCTGTGTCACCATTACTGACATTTAGCACATTTTCCATTTCATTCCTCTGATCTCCCAAAAATCCAGAGCCACAGTAAGGACCCAGCTTTCTCAGCTCACCAAAGGACCGTGGATAAATCTAACGTGAAGCGGCAGCATGATGAAGCTCACAGGGGGAGGTCTTAGGAAGGAAGAGAGCAGTTTTGCAATGAAATTTTTACTTATCTGAACTCATGGATACGCGACTTGTGGACACATTTGCAGTACCTTACATGCATGGAAGACTGCAGTGAGCCCTCAGTCATATCTACCTGTCGATAGTCATAGACTTTTCATTGCATATAGATCTCAGTGAATGGTTCTGCTGAGGATTTCACCACAGTGGTAGTTGTCCTCTGCTCCACAGGATCAACAGGTGACGGCACAGTTAAATGTTTGAGGCCATTTCTGATGTGACTCAGATAAAAGGGAAAAATCCATCCCATTGATTTTTGATGATGCAGTATGGTCAGTAGAGGGAGATGAAATGAATAATGAAAAAAATTAGTGATAAGTGAGTTTTGGAGGCAAAAAAGTGAGCTCTTACTCAGAATAAATGCGTCTGATTGGATTGTACAGGGTCCCTGCAAACTATGTAGTTGCTTGGGTGGTTTGACTATTTGGTGGCTAAATGAGAGCTGGTGGAGCTTGTGTGTGAGTGTGAGAGGAGGGTTTTTCCTGTCCACTCAGCACATTCCCACCTGGGGTGGTGGGGGCACATCTGTGGCACACTCCCTGCCCTCGTCTCCTGCCAGGCCTCCACACCTAACTCCCTTCTTTTCCCCTTCCCCTCTTTTTACATGTTCCTCCCTTTTTTTTAGCTGCTGTTGCTTTGTTGCTTTGTTTTCTCCCTGGCTTGTGAGTTCTCCTCTTCCTCATTTTTTCTTTTTAATTTTCTTCCAGTACTCATCATCACCCTCTCAGCTTCCCTCCCTTCAGGTTTCTCTCTGTCTCTTTGTGTTATATGTAGTAAACTGATTGTCATGTGTAAAATGGACAGACCACCTCTGTATTGCACAGCCCTTCTAGGTTGTGAACTTTTTGAGTTACAGTTAGTCATTGCTTTTCTGAACTTGCAAACATATTATACACAGAAGATTCACATATATAAATTTAGTGAATGAAAAAAAACAAACAAAAAAATAATAGTAATAAAATTTAAAAAAAAAGAACACATGTACATTCCTCAGTGTATGATATAGGATATTAGGCATCTTCATTACACTTCATGTTTGTCCATTTAACACATAAGTGCCAATGTGTTAAACTACTATCACTACTCTGCTTACTGTTCATACCTGCTTTGTTCTCACAGTTTTCTCTTTTAAACCTGTTGATCCCCATGTACATTATTCCTTCCTTGCTTCCTTGCTTTTGTGCTCCTACTGCTTTGCTTCTTTTACCATTCGACTTGCTTCTTCTTCTTCTCCCTGCCTTTCCTCCCACCAAAAACTGCCTTCATTAACTCCTGCACACCATTTCCATGCTGTGCATATTCTGTATTGTTACCTGTTTTCTTGTCTGTATACAACATCTATTGCACGTCTACCCGTCCTGGGTGAGGGATCCCTCCTCTGTTTCTCACCATGAGGTTTCTCTTTTTTTCCCTGTTAAAAGGGTTTTTTGTTTTGAGTTTTTCCTCAGTCGATGTGAGGGTCTAAGGGCAGAGGATGTTGTTATGATGCTATGTAAAGCCCTTTGAGACAAACTGTTTGTAAAAATGGGCTATACAAATAAAATTTGCCTTGCCTTGCCTTCCTCCATTTCTCGTCAAGACTTGGTGTTTTAGCTACTTGTTTGTTAGTTTGTGTACGTTTGCATGGCTACATTCAGGCACATGATGAGTAAAATGTGAGCTGCTGACAGTGATTGTTGGCTGCCGGTTCCTAGCCAGCTAATCCCCTGTCTGTCTGTCTGTCTGTCTGGACCATGGGCCTGCCTTGGTCCACACGCGGCTTCATCCTCGTCTTTGGCTGACATTCTCCCATGGCTCAGTGACACACTGCTCTGTGCTACTCTGCTCATACCAGGCTGAGTGAGGCAGATGTGCCCTTCTCACCAAAATACATTAAATAAATTCAGTTGTCGGTTCAGATGATTGTCAGTTGATTTCACTTAACAGGTAGTAACAGGTTAATGAGGAAATTAACATCATCCATGTTTTTCTCATAGATCTCATTTGCTTGATTCCTCTGTGCTGATTTTGTATTTCACTGTTTTCTAACTTTTTCATAGTAGAACACGTCAAAGTCACACCATGATTAATGGTGTAAAGGAGACTTTCCAACCTATTTTCAGTGCATCATTATTGAATCATTATTTTAAAAAAAGTACAACCAAATAGAAAGAAAGAGAAATAAAGATTCATATTCAAAAAGCCTGCAGCCTTTTAGCTTCCTTGAGCAATAAAGACTGGAAATGGACTGGGTTTCATCGTTCCGTGGATTTGATAGGTAGATTTGTTACCTGTAAGGTGAGCCAGGCTCTGAGACTGGAGATTCATATTTACCATATAGATATGAAGGTTGTATCGATCTCTCATCGAGCTCTCGACAAAAGAAAGTGAATAAGCTTATTTCCCAAAATGCTGAACTGAAAACCAGGGCTTTTACATTTGAATGATGTAATTATTTTTTGTTGCCCAGCATCAGTATCACACATGGAGCAGATGTTTGCTTTCTTAAGAAGCCCTGCTTTGCATGCTGTGACACAGTCAAAACAGAGGCTGAGTGAAAGTGTGTGAGAGGGAGGTGTGTCTGTCCGTCAGCGTGTCGTCACCACTTCGTGGATTAAGGCTGTGAACTGCCGGCCTAGTCCTCGGACCTGGGCCTGATCCAATCTGAGCCACTGTTGTAATGCTCTGGTGTTTGAGAGAGTGACGTGTGTGTGTGTGTGTGTGTACATGCGTGCAAGCACATTCGCCACACTCTCTTGTGTGTGTACAAATGGGTTCACTTGTAACAATTTTATCAGAGCAAGCTGAACAACCCAGTTATGCACAATATTATCACCCTCTAACTCTCTAACATGTACAAAGCTCTTTCCCATGGTTCAGTGGGCTTCATCTTGCTCATCATGCTATAGTGTTAGGACACTGTGGTTAACTGTAGCTCATATTTAATATGTGTGTGCTTCTGTTCACAGGCAATGGACACACACACAAATGCAGCCAATGTCACAATGCACACTTACAACCGCATATAGACATATGCACTTGCAAGGCATGCATGTGAAGTGTATTGTGGCGTAATTGATGCATTAAATCCTCTCTGTGTAGAGGCTGTCCGTTTGTGTGTGTGTGTGTGTAAAGAGGTTTGTTGGCAATATGAATAGTGTGTCTTTAGGTGCATGCAACCTTGTTTGGTTTTCTTTTGGGATTAAACTGATAGACACAATTTGAATTCATTGATTTATTCGTAACATTGAGTTTCCAGTGAAAGTCCTGTTATGACCAAGTGCACTGTTCTTGCTCATCTGCCCCTGCTGGTTGAAAGTTAGTGTTACAACTATGTTACTCTGTGTGTGTGTGTGTGTGTGTGTGTGTGTGTGTGTGTGTGTGTGTGTNGTGTGTGTGTGTGTGTGTGTGTGTGTGTGTGTGTGTGTGTGTGTGTGTGTGTGTGTGCCTCTTTGTCTGGCCTGGAGTCAGCTGTTAAGGGATGCAGTGCTGGATGAGTGTAGCCTGATGCTGACCCAGAAACGACTGTAGACGTAACCAGTGGTGACTGCTGCCCTATTAGCCCACAACCCTGAAACACACACAGCTTTTGTAAAGTGCACATTTGTAGATTTGAATTAGATGTTTATGTTGTGTTTGGTTTTTTTAACTTTTGTTGTATGCGTCTAGATGAGTCCAGATGAGGCAATATAGTATTCTGATAAGACATTATGATTGTGTATTGAATATGTTTGCATATGAGATTGACACACAGGTGATGCATTTGATGCATTATTATTTGTTCATTTTGCTCTGCCAGGCAAGAGGAGAAGATGCACATTTGAGTGTTTTCTCCTCTTCATCTCTATTTATGTTGGTTTCTTGTGTGTGTAGGTAGGTGTGTGTGTGTGTGTGTTCTCGTTATGTTTCTAAAATTAGATCAGTGAGCAGATGTAGTGTGTTTGAGTGTCCCTTTTGTATGCATGTGTTGCCAAATGTATTCATCCGCATGAGCAAGGCTGCATGTCTGTATTTGTGCGTTCACACATCTTGAGCCCTTCAGGAGTCAGCAGTGTGACAGGGTGACAGGGGCAGGAAAGTGGGTCAGTCATGCCCTCTCAAGGCATGAGGGAGATGGATGGAGTGATGGATGGAGAGACATATAGATGGATGGATTTAGGAAGATGACTTGAGGTTGACAGTTCTGAAGGGTCTGGCTGAGGGAAGGAAATACGGATTTAAGGATGGAAAAGGGAATTAAATGTGGAATTATGTAAGAGGGGAAGGAGACAAAAAGTAAAGGATACGAGGAAGAGAATGCAGAGCTTGTGATGGAAATGAGAGGACAATAACAAAAAAGTGGAAAATACTGGAACATAAAGTAGTAGCACCTTTCAAGTTTTGTTAGCCACTCAAAGTGTTTATAACACATTCACACAGCACATTTTCTTCCATCACACACTGTCTCACAGCGATGATACACTGGAGAAAATTGGGGTTCAGTATCTTGCTTGAAGACACTTCAGGATGCAGCCTGGAGGAGCCAGGGATTGAACTACTGACTTTCTGATTAATAGATGAACCGTTCTGCCTCCTGAG
This sequence comes from Rachycentron canadum, assembly GCA_038496675.1. Lineage (NCBI taxonomy): Eukaryota > Metazoa > Chordata > Actinopteri > Carangiformes > Rachycentridae > Rachycentron > Rachycentron canadum. Next base: position 14,818,958 of record CM076649.1, on the reverse strand, counting down.
CCACAGCTGTTGAGTCACTGTTATTTATATAAAATCAGAATTGTAACAGAAGTTAACAGGGGGCACTAGAGGAAGCCCCAACAGGCCCAACATCCCCCCATGAGCAAGCACTTGGTCGTAGTGAAAGGAAAAAAAGAGGACCCAGCTCATGACCTGCAGTATGTCGGGTTGAGAGAGAAAAAGAGCTCTGTGAAATAGAGATGGACCATCTTCCGTGACATTTTACAGACCAAATGATTAAATTACTTGAAAGTTGCTTCACCCCTTTGAGGTCAGTGTGCTGCCAGCTCAGATCAGCTCAAACGACCGAATCGATGAGTCTGTGAAAGCAGCTATGGAAATCAATGTTGTTATACAGGCACAGGCACAGACACACACACCTACACTTCAACAAACCCCACACACATCAGTAAAATCACTTTTGTAATCAGTCACTTCAACACACATGCACACACACTACACACTTTCCCTCACACTTAATGATCCTGAGTGACATATGCCCCCTGGTGGTGGAGATAATGAGCCTGCCCTGGGCCCTGAGGTGAGGTGGACCGTCACAGACCCTGCTCTAATCATAGAGAAGAAGAGTCTTCCCCATGTAGCTCGTCCAGGAAATCTGTGATGAAGAAATGAGTCCCAGCAGCTGCTTACACTTAACTTTCCACATCGGACCCTCATTTGCTTTCTTTCTATAATCTTTCATTAATTTGTTACCTTCTGTTCACGTCTTTCCTGTTTTTTCCTCCAGTTTGACCTTTTGACTTTAACATCTCCATCTCCACTGGATTTAATTTCTCCAACTTTCCTCCTGTTATTTATTTTATTCCTTCTTCCTTCACCCTCTCCTGCCCTCCCTTCCCACCTGTGACCAGTGGTTGGTCTGTCAGTATTGTGTTCACCCACTGTGGGCCTGGGGTGACTTAGCACACTGCTTCTGATTACACCCCAGTAGTTGCCCATTTATCTTGCCATGAAATGAAATAAGGTGGAGAGAGGCCAGCAGATATTATGGTAATACATCTCAGGCCTAATAAACTGGGAAATTTTCAGCTTAGTCATACATTTGTAACAGTCAGTCTTCAGCTTTTATTTATAGCTTTGGTGGTAATTTGCTGAGGGTCTTTTCTTGATTTTATTTTACTGTGATATTGTTGCTTTGCATTACTTTGTTTCACTGCTCTACTGTGGATTGGCTGAAATCCGTAGTCCTTGTTCCTGTGGATGGCACCTGTGTCTGTTGGTTTCTTGTTGTATAAATGTACATTTTAATGACAGAAAAACTGTTAACTGTAAAATGAGGACATGTCATTTAGATTAATAAATCATGGTAGGTTAAAGGGGAATTTCACCAATTTTACTTACAAACAAATACAAATATTTTTATTTTATATACACAGAAGGAATATTACTCAATAGGGGTGTAACGATTCATCAACTACATCAATGCATCGATTTATATTCCTACAATCCAACTACATCGATAGGCGTACAAGCGTATACAGATCAATAGGGACATATATCGACCTAAAATTGATTTGCAAGGTAAAGTATCGTATCGTTGCACCCATGACATTATGTCTGTTGTGCCATCTGTTGGATCGAGCTTGTGGAATGTGGAGTTTGAAAGAAGTGAACGGTTTCTAGGTTTGGTCTTTGATGAAAGACAACATTGGGTGTGAAACTTTAGGAGCCAGTGTTTTTGGAGCCCGGCCCATATGATTAAAAAGATATTGAAGTCCCCCAAATATATGAAATATGAATGTTTGAGTCCTTAGTCCTTTCAGACAACTACTGTTGTACTATGGCTGGGATGTAAAGGCATTTACATTTATTGAAGTTGTCATGTTATCAATTTGTTGCCTTTTTCTTGACGTGTTTGCTTGCTCTTTCATATCTATGTGTAATTTGTATTTCATACATGGCTAATTAGACTTTGGCAAAATTATATTTTGGTTAATTATAGGTGGACAAGGAAATATTTCAAGGAAAACAGCAGGTCTTTGCTGCTTTCATAATTTATTGTTCACAGTATTTAAATTATTCAGAACTTTCCATAAACCCTTAATTAAACAGAGTATAGAATTATTCTATTCTTTGAATGCATTTGATGCTTTAATTATATTTATAAATGCAAGCTGCCTTATGAAAAGACTTTGTTGAAAGACTGGCTCTCCCTTTGGCTGTGTTCAAAACACTTTGACTGTGTTTGAACATGAAAAGCACTTTGCTAAATGACAGTTGAAGTGTGTGAAGGTTTAAGCTCCTGTGGCCCCATCACATTTTGCACTGACAGTAAACACATTATTTTCTGGTCATATGAGCCTTTAAAGAGTCTTTCTTTTATCTTACAAATTCTTGTCATCCTCCACTTTTCTGTTGATCTTTCCTTCTCTCATTCTATCTCACTGACAATCTCATGCTCCCTTTCTCTGCCTCTCTTTGTATAAAAGTGCTGATCTTCCCCTTTTTGCCGGGGGATCTGTTTTAAATCTCAGAGCCAATCAGCTGGTCTGTCACAGGAGACTAATACTCCCACATGGTCTTGAAATACCGCCTGTCAATGAGAAGAGGTCATGATGGAGAGGTAATTACCTCTAAAATACTTGTGTCCCATTGGCTTATGCATCAGTCAGTCAATAATCTCATCATTAGCTGGTCAAATCCTCGCCACAGAAGGTTGCATTGAGGAAACCTTATGTTAATGATGGTTCACTTTGTTTTTCCATGTTCTGTGAAGATGTTGGTGCTGAATATGAAGGACTTTATGATGGTTCTTTTGCACCTTTTGTTTTTTATATTTGGGGTCTTGAGCAATAAAAGTCACGTTTGCTGTTCTAAAATACCTGTTGACAGTAAATGTGAAGCTGTCTGACTGGATCACTGGATGATGGATCTTCTCATTCACATGGCTCTCAGGAGGGAGCGCCAGTCCTAGAGCTCATACTGTATAGGTATCATCACAAGAATATTAATAACATAAAACTTAGTGTTGTGTTTAGCACCCATATAAATCATGATGCTGGCACTGTATTATTATTTATAGCCTCCGAGTCCTTGGCTGGCACGTGCAGATGTTGGTCTAATTGGACAAGTGCTTGTTTTGTGTAAATAATGGCCTCTAAAAAAGAACCGTGCACAGAGAAATACATAACCACTACATATGTCACATATACACACACACAGGGTTTTATAACAAGTCACATGTATGTACTCCTCTCTATTCACTGTCAGACTGCAGCAGGGAAATTGACGCCTCTACTGCAGCCTCTGTACGTGCTGAACTGAATCCTCAGAGGATTTCTTTTCGCCTTGTGGAGGGTGACGATCAATGAAAGCAATCTGGAACATAGCAAACAGGCAAGCGGCTCCAGGACACACAACCATATAGACAGGGTTGAAAATGTATCAGAGATTTAACTCTGACTGCGTTGGATCTGGTGTTTTTTCTATCATGACTCAACAAAGAGCAGATGTCGGAGGATAAGAATTAGTTTTTGTTGTTTTTTAATAGCTATACTGGCTCAACTGTACTGGGCTTTGTGCTTTGTGCTTCTCCACAACTGCAAATTAAACCATAGTGATTGCCATCACTGATGTGCCTGATTTGAGACTCACACATATGAGCAGCTTTGAAGAATTTAACGTCACATGTTGAACAGCTAAGAACATGAATACTTCTTGTATTTCTTCTTTCTTTTGTGGATGATAATTTCTAATGCAACCCCTGAAACAATTTCACAAAGAGCTCCATTTCATATTTTCTTTTTATTATGTGATTAGGAGAGCTTATAGTAGGCCTTCAAGTTTTATTTCCTGTACTGATGAAATAACATAGCTGGTTAGAATAGTTTCCTCTGAGAGATTAGATAGTTTTGGCTCATGCAATGAAAGCCATTTCCAGATACATGATTTCAGTTTCTGAGTGCATTTCCTCCTCAATTAAGAGCTACACTGTTTCATACAAGCATTGATTGGAAAGTGCTTGTCCTTGCCGCAAGAGACAAGGAGATATATGTGTATTAGCAAAATGTGTGCTTCTGAGTATCCACATTACAGTTTCTAACAAATGCGTTACTGGTCATTTTAGGCCAACAAAGTTTCTCCCACATTTGTAACAGTATAAATAAATCATAATATAAACCTTATTGCTGAAAAGATCTCTGCACTTTTCACCTCACAAGCATACAACCGCTGATTAATTTAACTTGCATGAGACATACACACACTAACTACTGTGTTTTTCTTTGTTTTAACTTCTAGGTCTCTCATGTTGCTCTGAAACCTATGAAGTGGTGTTGTTCAGACCTACTCTAAAACCTTTTAAATGACTGCAACTTTCAAGTTTAACATTGAAGTCTCCTTTGTTCACTTAGCGTCAGTATTTTTAAACTGGTGTACATGCATACATTCAGAGTCTCACAGATGCTAACTACAAAGCATTGCACTGAAAACAAATAATTTGATCCTTGAGCTGTTGCGCATTGTCTAATTCTATCCTTTGTTTTTGTAATGCCCTATTAGTCCAGAGGGGGGCAGCAGACTATGCATGGCTGTGACCATCAACACCTTCAGCACAGTCAGTACTCATCTGGCTGCTGTTGCTATGGATACAGAGCCCGGCCATAGCTGTGATGCAAGCCACATCTAATAGAAGAACATAGGGGGTAGTGTCGAGCTCAGAGACAGGGATGTGTACACACACTGACACACACACACGCACATACACACACATACCTGTCTGCTCTGACAATATGAAAGATCAGACACATTTGCAGAATGGTCCGGGGTCTTATTCTCCTTTTTCAAGCACTACTAACCACGGTGTCTTTTTGTCACTTAAGCGATCAAAAATCCTGCCACCTATATTTTCTAGAGAGTCAACCTCCAGCTGGCTGCACTGATCGTGCACTAAATAAGATTGATAGCAAACAGGATCCCTGCTGATAAAAGGTCAGAGCTCTGTGTCCCATCTGATCGCCACTAATCATTATGACATATGGTTAAGCTCTGATAAGTGGTGATGAAAATGTTAACTGTATGTTATTTCTGCTATGGCTAGAATCAATTAAATGGTGATTAGCCTTATTATCTGATTAACTAGAGCCATGGATGGGATGCTTACTTAAGAGCTGATTACTTAAGACATGACTTTGGACAACCTGTGTGTCTCATTGCTAAATTTAACTTGAAGTAGGTCAGGTTTGAATGGCACAAATGCCACTTGACTTTAAAGCCCAGTTTCTTTACTATGTCCCACTTTGAAAAACCTAAATTTAACAATAAACAGCCCACTGTACGAAGGCTTCAGTTCTAATCATAGTTTCTGCCTGGAAATGTGTCCCTTGATGTTAAAAAGACTACTGAAGAGAGAAGGGAGAAAAAAGTTATTTGTTACCTTGTGTGCCAGACTGTTTGTGTATTCTACATTGATACAACATTCAGTACCCAGCCAAACATGGTGATACTGCCAAATCTGACTTGGCTACATGTAAAACAGGCTGGCGCCCTGGCATATGACTGTGGGTTCCGCTTTGTTACTTAGACTGTTGCTTTGTGTTAAGAGGGTGATTGTTTTTGCCCAGTGCCCAGTGTGCTGATTGAAGTCAGAGCATCTTTTAGATGCCTCTGCAGAAGACCTTTTTAAATAGGGATATTTATTTCTGGGCATGCTGTGCATTGTAATTATCACCAGTGCCACCTGTAATAAGAAGCAAGTCCACACTGCTGCCCTCTGTTACTTAAAACCTGAAATACAAAATATGTTGTTTGCTTGCCTCAAATATAACTAAATTGATTCTACTCTGTTGCCTTTGCCACATGGACAATGGTAACATGCTGATGTTGAGCACATTATTTTTGCATATTAGCATACTAACATTTCCTCTCATGAAACAGCGTGGTTGCAGGTAATTGGTAATGAAGTATTTGACAAATGAATGATGATGGTAGATAAAAAGAGGAAGGACTCACTAGTAACCACAATTTATTCTGTGGGAGATATGAATATCTTCTTACAATATCATGTCGATCCACCTAGCAGTTTTGGAATATATCAATAGGAATAGGCAAAATATAGTGCCAATCCATTCAGTAAATGTTAAGATTTTTCAATTGTAAATATTAACCTGCTGGTGACACTAGAGAAAAAGTGAGGCGATCATTGAAGTCAGCAGTATTTGTGTTTTGGGGACCGTGATTTCATGGTGGCATAGATGAAAGGTCAGGAGATCACACATGTCGGTAGGTTTCATCCTCTGCAGACTATGAATATGTGTTAATTCTCATATGAATGCTCCTCTGGGAACAAACTTACAGGAGATATAATTTTCATTACGGCTTCCTGTAACCAAGAGTAACAAAGTATAAATTGTGGCCCAGGTGTTGAATTGACGGCCTCAGCTACCTTTCCGTTGTGCACGGAAGAACATAATTCATTTCAGGAACAACAGTCAGGTCATACAGAGACATCCATGTAGCATAAACATAACAATAGTTAACCTTTGACTATCAAACATCTAACAATGGCTCTCTACTATGTAATGACATTGCACATCTGGAGTGTGAAGGACCCGTACAAGACCGTGACTCCTGCCATTTCCGAGTCAGCAGAAATCGGCCAAACCTTTCCTTTCCCACTACAATGGCCCAGTGAGCACGAGGATCGAGTTTCAGTGAAGTTTGGTTTTTCCATGCTGTGAATACAGATGTCAACTGCTAGCGGAGGGTCTGGCTGGTGCCATGTCTGGCTCTGCATGTCTGAGCAGGGCCTTGGCTGGCTGATCAGAGCTGAGGGGTGCAGGGGTGGGCTCGAAGGGAGATGCCTGGAAAGTAGTGGGGCTTTTCACATTTCAGCTTTGTCTAAAACTCTTTTGATGTTTTGTCTGGCTTACCCTGATGCTCTCTTTCTGTGCGACAGGCTCTGCCTCTCTCCCTCTTTCTCTCTCACACATAAACCGCTTCACCCCCACTTCCCTTCTGTCATGGATTGCGTGTCTCCTTCCCAAAAATTCTTGCTTGTTTTAGGGGGCTTATGGAAAATCTATAACAGGTGGGCTGTGTTTGAAGGATATGTCTTTTCTAATTATCTGTTTGCAGAGGGATTTGTGTGGGTGGCCGCTGGGCCAAATGTTCTCCCAACCTAGTCCTGCTGCCTGCCTGTCTGCTGTTTGTTGCCTATGAGTTAAATTGAAATCAGCTACTCAGTTAATAAAACAACGCATTACAATCCTGATCAGACACCTGGACTTGGTCATCGGATTAGCGTCTAAAATTTACAATATTTATTTAAATAATATTGATACCAAATAAGGGAGTAAATGAGAACAAGGCAAGGCACCAGAATCTGAAGTTACCCAGTCAATCTCCGTTGTAAGAGGGACAATCTGTGTTTAAACATCTTGGGCCTATGTTGTATTTTAGGTTGTTTTAATCAAGTCGGGCCACATCCAAGTCTTCTGGATTCTGTGGTCTCCTTTCTTTGCCGACCGAGGCTGCATGTGCTATCATTATATACACAGTGCCAAAACGGAGCAAGGCAACATTAATGGGTTTAGTTAATGGGCTTATGGTGTTAACATGCTCCACATTGGTTTGATGGGGCTGACTAGCTGCCTTAAAGGCTTAAACGGAGGTGAGTCATGATTTCTTGACCTTCTTCTTGACCTTCTTGCACATAAGATGGATGACAGATTGCTGGATGAGCACTCACTGACTCAATATTGATCTCTAAGATAACATAGTCGACTGTATTTATGCTATTGTTGGACCAATCTAGACTTGATTTGCAGCCAACCAAAAGACTGAAATCCACACACTGTGGTTCCACTTAAGGAGAGTAGTTTAAAAGTAGTCTGCTGTTGTTTTAAGTTGTGGATAGGAACGAGAAAAGAGAAACAAAATGTGGTGGAATGGTATTTGACCTCAGACCAGCAACAACACATTATGTTGTGTAGCCACAAAATGAGTTAACTTCTGGAGCACATGCATAGTTTGGTTACAGCCAACACTCCCCTGAAGGCCACTCACAAGTGCTGTGTTTTTATTTGCATCAGCATGCATTTTTAAAAAGTGGTCAAGAATTTATAGGCTACACATCTTGCTACACCGTCCTCTATGACTGACCTAAAGATTGAATCATCTACATAATTATATTGTCACATTAGCAAAACACAAAAAATGTGGTCCAGGAGTTCCCGACTAAAACTGGGAATCATTTAGTTCTGTCCACAAGTAACACAGTGACAGAATGACTATGTGGATCATAGGTTTCTGTATCGTCTAAAATAAATCGGAGTAGAGAGAATCTGAAACGAAATTGGGATCTGTGGTCTAATTTGTCTCCGTTTATGGGTCCTTGATGTGAAAAAAGTTTGAGAACTACTTGGTTAAACTATAATCTATCATGTCTAAGTCAAATGACAGGGTCCCCAACCCTGTCCATGTGAGTAGTGGACATTGGGTCCAAATTTTCAGACTCTGTATTACACTATTATAGCAAACACAAACTAATAACACCAGGTGGTGACCTCAATAGATTTCCCATGTCAGCAAGGCATGCCTGCAGAGTTCCCAAAGACAGAGGGAAGACAGATAGTGCTAACTACTGAATCAACACATCATATCACATTGTATCACAGTGTCTACCTTTTTAGTCATTTGTACTGTCCTGCCTTTGAAGGATGTCTGTACATTTTCATCAGTGCATTGTTGTTTCATGTACATGTGTACACAGAGAGAAGAAGGTATTTTGGAAGATGTTTTCCGCTTTTGTCATGTTACATATTTGCCCAGTGCTTAGACGGGGTCACATGGTTAGGTGGGGGTCTGCTAGCAAGCAATGCCCATTGCTCTCCAGTAATTGGTGTGTACCACAGCACATCAGGGTGTGTATCTCTGGCCTGAGTGTTGGCTTGTGCCCTTTTGTGAGGATTACAACACAGTGATATGTGCGGATGGGATGGGGCCAGAAGCAGAGTTTCCTCCCAGGGAGAGCTTAGGCAGCAGACACAAGACTCGACCTTTCTTCTCAGTCTGTTAACTAAACTACCAGCTACTAGGCTTAATCTAATAGCCATGACAAATGGGTCTAATCGATAATTTAGCATTTTAATGGCCTGAATTCACAGAAAACTGTGTAGAATCATAAAAGCAAAATTACTTTTTAGAAAAGTATGGGACTTTTTTTTTTTTAATTTTAAAAATTCTATGCATTTTTATGAAGAAAAATAATTTAAACATTTTAAATATTTATATCAGATAACAAAAAAATATTTCTTTTTGCCTGGGTTGTATATTAACATTTTGTTTCAATGTAGATCTGGCTTCAGGCCAGACTTTGACAATCTGATAAGCAGCAATAATTCAGTATTAGCGTTCCACACGCATTTTTGGGTCACACACATTAAAACAAAAAGCAGTCATATCATGTCTGTGGGATGTGTCTGTTGTCCTTCAATTGTATTTTTGTCTTATGAACCTACAATTATTCTGCCAACTGTACATAATGCTCCTCTGTACTATGCTAGCAATCTCAATCATCTTAAGCACACACACACACACACACACACACACACACACATGCATACACACAGTTTCCATGGAAACAGGATCCAGGGCCTTTTATGACTGGTTGTTTGCTCAAGACAACCAAAAATGGTCTCAGCAGCTAAGTGAAGATGGGAGATAAATGGTTTGTACAATAAATAATGGGACATGTACTGTTATAAAAAGTGTTTGTTGTTGCCTGAAGCAGTGTTGTTATTGAACTTAGAACAATACATTGTCATATTCATTAGGTAAATTATCAAATTTTTCCTTTTGGGTGACAGCAGACAGGATGTGTTCATCTAATATCTGTACATCTGTTCTGTTACCCATGTCATCATGCCGTTTGTGCTGTGTTTGCACATGCGTATAATGTGGACACTCACCATAGTGGCCACACACAGACACACAATCAAAAACAAACACACACACTCACACACTCGGACACTTTCCAGCCGTGCTGCCCTTCAGTAGCCTAATGCGTGTCTGTGGTCCAGATGGCGTAGCAGTAGGAGGGCTGATATGCGGTGCTAGCCGTAGCACTAGCAGCCTTAGAATTGGCCAGCCCTGGCTGGTTGGAGAGGGAGAGCCTGCAGCCAGTTACCCCTCTAAGTGACAATGGCAAGTGTACAATTCACAGCTATGCACTCAGCATCTAGCTTTGCTGTGGTTACAGGATAAACTTGTGTTTTTTGTTTTCGTGGGAGCCAAACTGTGTGGCTATTTGACACTTGACTGTGAATTATAACCATCACTATGCCTCTTGTGATGCTCTTATGTCTCCTACCCTTGTTTTTGCTTTGGGAGCTTTGATGCAGTTTTGACCAGTTAACCACATTTCCCCATTTGTGTTCACAATGACAGGGAGCAAGCTAAACAAGGACCTGAAGCATTATCTGAGCCAGCGCTTCCAGAAGTCCTCGCTGGACCACGAACTGCAGCAGACCATCAGAGACAACCTCTACCGTCACGCCGTGCCTTGTGAGTCCATGCCCATCTTCACACATTGATCCGTCATTTCCTCCATGTCCTCACATTTCTTCCTTTCTGTTCTGCTGTCGTCTTCGTGTGCTGACATTTATAGGAGCTTTTTTCTTCCAAATCCTGATAATACTTTATTTATATGAGGAAACACAACATTGCTGTAACTCCAAAGACTGTCATTTATTTTGTTCGTATCCAGATAAAAGAGACAAGTAAAAAAAAAAAAAACATTGGGTTAGGTCAGTGTGAGCTGTACAGGTACAGGCACGATCACTTTTAAATACATGTAGCTGCCTCACATAGACACTTTTTAATTCCATCAAGTTATCTAGTATTACTTTAGTCTAATCCAAGCATGACTCCTGTTACCTTTTGACCAACATTGGCCTTTGAGTGAGCTAGGATGATTACTTCATATCCTCCTTAGACCTAATTTCAGAGTGTGTGTTGATCTGTCGTGTCATAGACATCTCCATCCCAGAATTGACCTGCATCCCAAAATGATAACAAGGAGTGAGGTTATGTAAAGTCAGCACAGTTTTTGCTTTACTAATATGAGCTGATCAGTGAGAACAAAAGCCGGTGACTCCACAGGGGGTTAGCTACTTGTACCTCATGTCCACAGGATCAATAGCACCAGTAATTATAGACATTGTGGCCTCATCCAAGTCCCTCATCCTCTATCACAAACCAGTTTCTCCTCTCCCAGAGGTGGCTGTGTAATCCAGGAATAGAGGCTGGTGTATTTGACTTTTTCACCTGACTGTCGATCTAGCAAAGATCTAAAGGACATTTGTTTTTTGATGATGGATATCTCCCTTGTAGCTGCTGCTCTTTTAAAAATGGAAGTACATATTTGAAGTATTGTAGTCTTCCCTGCTGTGAAAAACAGCCCTTGAAGACAGCGTTGGTGCTAAGGAAGTGGAATTGTAGCATTAACATCACAATAACAGAGTGATGAATGCTGTAACTGTGCACCTCCTTCTGTTGAGGGAAAAGATAAAACGCAGAGAAAGACAGTTAGATTGATGAACCATGCTGCATGTTGCCAATTCTGTGTTTTCCCTTATTTGCATATAACCATGAAATCAGCTACACAGACCAATTAGAGCCAAGAACATCACTGTTATAACTCTGGTGTTGGAATTCCCCAGTGACTTTGGACACAGCACGCCTCACAAAAGGTGGAGGCAGAGAGGCAACACTGGCAGACAGGCATAACAAGTAGTGAAATTGCAGAAAAGACTGGGATGTCTGTGGTTTCCATGCTTTGTGTTATTATATACTTTCTTTTCATCATTTTAATTTTTATAGGGAAATGCACAACTTCAGTATTTGAGTGCTGGGATTCAGCAGGTTCATATAATTCTAACATCAACAATCTGGCATCAACCTCCACAAGTTGATGTCACACACAATTTCATTCAATGAACAATTATTTTTATTAGCAGTTATTGTGCAGATTATCAATTAGTTAATGAATAATTTGTTCATAAAATGAACAAAGTGCTACATATAAATATTTTAGTTAAAACATTATCAACACCCTGTGAGGAAACAGTTTTGCTCCTGAAGTTAGCATGCTAAGCAGCTGTCCCCGGCCTGTAAATTCTTGCATTTGAGACCCTGTAACCTTCAAATGTTGAGCATTTTGCTTAATTACTACTGTTAAAATGGTTGATGTATTCTATTTTTCTTAATTATTTTCACAAATTTTCACTTCTACCATCACCATATATTTTTATTTATTTATTTATTTATTTATTTTGCTTTGCAGTTAATTTTGGACTTGAAAGCACCTCTCTTTTCTACAAACTCATGCTTTTCCCTTAATGGATCTCATCTGTTGGTTTTTTCAATTAGTTTGTTCATGGCCCTCTCACGCAAATTACTCTCTGTATTCAGGAGGCTTGTTTAACCGACTTTATCTGCATTACCTCCACTGCCATATGTCAGCCAGACACTGGTAGAGGGTGGGGGGGTCAAAACATAATGGCCATTTGGTCACTGGCACACCACTAAAAAATCCAGGTGTTAGTTGCAGTAAACAAACCATTAAGGTGTTCCCCAGGCCATGTGTTTTATAGGACTGTAAAGGTTTGTTGTCATGCTCTTGTATTCTCATTGGTAGATTAAATTTACAAATCCTTTGCCATAGCTTTATGTTTTACCCCTTTTCCCTATTATGGGAGGACATGTTACAGTGGCCACAGTCCATGAATGAATACTCCCATATGCCCTTCACACTCACAGAATAATAAAAGGCTATCAGCAGTTGGATGTGGTAGCAGACACATTCATGTGGTCTTAGTGAATAAGTTAAATTAATTTTCCTGGGATGCTTTGGCCTGCGATTGTGAGAGGTCAGTGTGTGTCCATGTTGACGTATGTCCAAAGGTTGTTCAAAACACTGTCCAAGTGTTTGTGTAGGTGTAGGTGTGATTTATGCACAGCAAGCAGGTGGAGAAGCAGATGGAGAATTGCCTCTGTGGATGCTGAAGCTTCTCTTGCCTCTAAATCAGGGAGTAATAGTAACTCAGCTTAAACCAACATTTCTGCAAATTCTTGTATCCTTTTAGTAAGTTGATTAGTTCTGAATGAACTTATCATTTATAGTTTTCGTTATAAACGAGTTTGATATGAATCACGTTTACATATGTATGTACTGTTTCCAGGAAATAGACAAATAGAAAAGCCTCTGCCTTCTCCCCCCTCTTTGCCTTTATTATGTTAGCAAACTAACTGCCAGCAATATAAATCAAATCAAATCAATAAACAGTGTTACATACTCACTGAAGTACTATTTGACAAAGCTTAGCTTACTTTAAGCAGTGCAGGTGGTGACTGATACACATTTTACCCTCTGGGCTTATCATAGCTGCTGAGACCATTCACTACTACAAAGCTGCGTGAACTGTACAAACTCCACTAAACTCAGCTGATGCTGACACCAGCTCTTGTACATACTCACTACCCTTAAAGCTTCTCAAACATGCCGAACTGCAGCCTATGCAGAAGAGACTGCTTGGGCGCTTCAGGGCTCTCTGGATTTGTTCATGTACCCAAGTCAGACTTGGAGCCGGTTAGCCTGTGGATATTACTTGTGATTCATGCTGCCTGCGGATTTAAATGCTTATATTTTTAATTTCTGTTACATATTTACCATATATAGAAGTTTGTAGAGTTTTGCTTACTCAATGTAAAACGATACATGTAACAACAGCAGCAACAAAATTAATGATAAAAATAATCAGCAATTATCAGCAACAACAATAATCATAACAATCAACACTTATAATCACAATTATCACAGTAAATTAACACATTTTCATTTTGTAAAGTTATATGTAGCCTGAATCTTTGAATTTGGGGGATAATGCTGCATATTGTTTAAATTCCACTAGACACCAGCATATCATATTTGTGTTGCATTTAGGGGTCCACTCCCAGTATATAGAGAGGGAAAAAAACATGTACGGTAATCCTTAAAGTGGTTTATCTGAGCTGAGTTCCAGTTTTAGATTTTTTCAGATTAGACTAATGTGTGTGTAATGAGTAGTTTGTATGATTGATGCAAAGCATTTCATATCTTAATCAAATTGAAAAATTTGTCTTACTGCTGTCACAGAGCACCAGATGTGGGAATCTATTGTACAATAATAGTAATGTATGATAAATATCTCACTTACTAAAAATTACTAATAATACTAATACATTAAAAGATGTTTTAATTTGTCATTAATATAACCATCTATGTGGTATTGGAACAGATATTCTCCATGTAGTACAGTCATTGTCATTGCCAACTACAATACATACAATCATGTATTTTGCTTTATTTTTACCTGTCACCATGTAGCTTCACTAATGCATGTGCTATCTGCCCTGATATTCCAACCCCTTTCACATTGGTGTCACGAACAGCTAACAGGAGTCAGAAGGGAAGCAATAAGGGTGTGATCCCTCACTGGCATTGCCTATCAGCACTGCCAACTGTGTTTACTCTGTGCCAGACGTACACACATTATTCCAGGGTCCCTTAAGCCCAAAAACTGAGATATGATTTTCATGTAAAAAAGCACTCCCTAAACTTTTAAATTTATCTTTGGCTAGTTTGGAAAGGTAAAATTATCCATTGTCCATTTTTTTTTCCTAAATTGACACTAGTATAAAGAGAACAGATTCAAGTCCTTAAAACTCATGCGACAATTAAAAGTCATTAAAATGTACACATTTTGTGAAATTAATTTGAAATATAAACTAACGTGTTGCAACTCATGTTCCCCTAACCCTAACTAAAATTTTAAGCCACTGGACCCCCACCCTCCCCCCATCAGTTAAAGCGTCCGTCAGCTTCCCTTGTGGTCACCCCATCCGCACGTTCAGCATTCCCAATATCCCATTATCCCTGCCAACCCTCCACCCCCTCTATCCCACTCTCATTCCTGAACCCCCCAACTCATGACACCGCTGCCTCTCGTCATCTCGCTGCCACTGCTGCTCCCTTTCTCCATCTGTATCGCGCTCCTCTCTCATTTTTTCAGAGCAAGAAGCAGAGAGGACTTCTCTGTTTGGTTTATACCCGATTTAAAGCTCAGCATTCTGTGCCTGCGAGCCTTGAAAAAGGAGCTCTGGTCTCAAGGCAAGTAGCAGTATTGTCTGCTGTGGTTGTTGTGATGCTGATGACTTGGTCTTCGCCTCTCAAATGAGCAAGATTTGAAGAGGCTCGTGTTCATCTGCTTGTGTGAGTGTGTGTGTGATGAATTGCGAGGTTAGCAGCACAGACGATTGGACGACCTGTATATAGGCTAAGAGGACGGCTCAGAGGGAGGTGGGGGCTGAAGCCGCGGGGCTGGCGAATGGGGGTGGGGTAGAGTTTGGGGGGGGGGCATGAAGGGGGATGGGCAGAGAGAGAGAGAACAAGAGAGAGAGAACGTGGATGGAGAGATAGGAGGAATAGGATAGGAGGAAACATATGAACACATGTGAGGTGTGGTTGTATCACACTTCACTATGCAGACTAATATGTGCGCAAGTCGGCCTGTGAGTGTGTCCACAGTATGTTTATGAGCAGCCATTGTGGTGTTGGTTTGGTGAGGTTACAGATTGCATCTACAGATGCAATCGCACTGTCACCTGAACAAAGAAATGCTCTCATTATGAGAGCGACTGTGCCATTCCTAAAAAGAAAAATCTGGAAAAGCAAAAGATGGCAAGAGCACCATTTAGAAGTGAACTTTTAAACTCCTTGGCTTTGTTGGCTAAGAACAGGATGTGTGTCAGTTAAATACTATGTGTGTGTCTACAGCTTGACATTTATTACATAAGGGATGTTGTTTTTGTCAAGGCTAGATAAACACGTTTGGAAGTGTCTTTCCAAAAACAACTCTTTCTTGTTATACCAGTTTTACTATACAACTGACCACAGTTAGATACAACATTTGTTTTAAAATTGTGAATCCAGACTTGGGATTAGTTATTAAATTCATTTAGTGACTGTTTTAAGGTGAGTGGACACTGTAAAGGGAAGGAGGGACTATAAGTAAAGCAACATCAGTCTGTCACTGCTGCAACACGTTTTTCTTCATTAATGGTTCAGCATTATCATTATACCATATAATAATAATCGAGCAGACAGAAAAGAATCTATGCTTTTATCTTGCCTCTACTATTATGTTTATATAGAAATGAAAATGTTGATCTTCTCATCTAAAGCTTGGCAACAAGTGTATTACCAAATATTTTAAACTGCTTCTCCAAGAAACATTGAAAATCTTCCTCCTGATTTTCTTTCTGCTTTTGTTTTTTCACAGCCACATCAGTTTGATCACATTTGAAACATGCTGCAGGTAGATCACACAGAGCTTTTGAGGGAAACAATGGGAGCCGAATTGATGCTGGTGGGGACTTTTTTTTGTTTGGCTAACACCATTAAGCAGGAGTCAAAGGAATGTTGTCAGACAGAATGAATGATGGGAGGAGTCCCCCAGACTCATCGCCCCTAACCGCCCCACTCACACACTGTTGTGCATGTATTGTATTCACACACTCAATCACTGACACTGTTTCATATATATATCAGATGGACGCAAAGAGGTAAATTATGCCTTTGCACCACTACAGGATTGGATGTATTTCTAAATGTGGAGGCTTATTCTTTTACCAAATCTGTTTTGACATATGGAAAATTTTCATTTTTGGCAATGGCATACATTTCCTAGCCTGATAATAATGTATATCAGTATAGCAATGGCCCAATTAACTATTTGTGATGATATATATGTGTATATATATATGGTTACAGGGTACTAAGGCTAGACCAGAACTAATCTGGTCCAATACAACAGTGCCACAATAAATACAAGCGCTGGGAAGTTTATGTCTCATATGTTATCCATCTAGAATTTGCTGTCCCAGTATACATTGTGTTAAACAGTGAGAGATAATATTTAATCTACCTTGACCTTTATGAATGAGGTGGACAGAATATTTTCAATATGTCCTGCTATTATAATGTAATAACCTAGTAATTTACTATAAAACATAATATTGCGGATTATCATTAAAAGTCTGGCTGAACTGTTACTGTAACTTGCTCATGAGGCCTGTTTGTATATTAAGATGCTGACACATCTTTGTTAAGACCCCTAAACCCTGACACTGCAGATATTGAGAACAACAGGCAACAGATCTCACTGCTACTTATGAAAAGAGCTGTGTCCCAAATACACAGTGTACTAATAAACTACACAGTGTTCTTTTTTGGGAATTAGTATGCACTGTAATATGCTGTAGTGTTGCCAACAACTAACAAAGAGAAGGATTTAAGACTTTATTTTTTAATTTTGTAAGATGTCTCACCACTGTTTCTTATGCACACTACACAGTGGGACAATAGTGTCCATCAACACCACACCCACAAACCAAGCATCTTTGGATATTTTTAACTTTTTGTGTTTTTCTATCTGACCACAAGGTTAGTTTTACTCTATAGTTTGGATTTCAGACACATTTAAGGGGTATCTGAGATAGAATGGCTCATGTCATGACCTATGACCGACCTCCCTTTCACATCATCTCACTGCTGTTCCCAACCCCCACCTCTGACCATAGAGCATAAAAATTGAATCCTACTCCTGCAGGGCTGCCTCTTTTTAAAACTTTTAGTTTGACTCAGTTTTTTTGTCTTGTTTCACATTTTTCATATTTTAGCTTTATATCTAAGATTTTATTTTCTTCATTTGCTGTGTGCTTCTCTTGTGTACTTTTATCTACTGAGGTTTTAACACCTCTAATTATCAGAGATGCAGGATATTGCACTGAATGTTTGGGCTCATTCGTTTGTTTTTACTTGTAAATGTACACAGCTCTAGCCTCACTGCAGTCCTCACTGCTCAGCTCTAGTCCCATCTTTTTTTTCCAAAGTTGTTCCCCTGACTTCTGTCCTCTTTACGTGTTGGTCAAGGATGACTTGTTTGGAACGTGTTAAACGCTTGGAGCATCTGTACGAGTTTGTGTGTGTAAGGGCATCGTGTCTGGAGAAGAGAAAAGAAAGAGGTGTAGGGGGAGAGGGAAAAAACTGATGGGCTCTGTGAGAGAATAGGGGTGAACCACCAAGGACAGGCAGTGAGTGAGAAAGAGAGAGAGCAAGAGGGGGAGGTGGGCGGGTGCATGTTGTGGGTGCCTGTGAGATGGGAGACAGCGGGGCTCAGTCAGTGAGAGAGAGGGAGAGACAGGCAGAAGCCTAGCATTGGTGTGTGTGTGGGTATGAGACGGAGCACATTATAAGCCAATGTGTGGATGCTGCTTAGCTTAGCTCCCATTAGCTTAGCATCACAAAGCCAAAGCTGGACAGAGGACAGACGCATGGGAGGAGGAAGGGGAGGGAGAAAAGGAGAAGGAACTGTAAATCTGCACTGGTTTTTCTTCAGCTCATTCACACCTGATTGGATTTTTTCCTTCCCTCTGTCTCCTGTCGACGTGGTGTTGTTCTGTGGACTGTAGGGGCAAGGAGAAGAAGCCCCTCACAGGCTTCCTAACTAAGGTATTTTGTTTTTGTGTGTTTCATATGGAGAAGGGATGCTGAGGTTTGCTGCGATTTAATGGTTGGGGGTTGGGATGGAGAGAGATGGAGAGGCGGTGAGGATGGCTGTGCATCAGGCGGAAGGCATCAGGGGCAGAGCGAGGGAGACGGAGGCACATCGCTGGCAGTAATGGAGGCTGATGTGTTGTGGTCAAAGGGAAGCTGTGTGTGTCTGTGTCTGTCTGTCTTAGGTATACGTGCGTCTGTGTGTGTGTGTTTGTCTGTGCCCTGCTTTGATGCCTGTGTTTGTGTGTGTGGGCGCAAAGTGTCACTTCCCCTGTGTGTACATACAGTGTGTGTGTGTGTGTGTGTGTGTCTGTGTGTCTGTGTGTGTGTGTGTGTTTCTGGTGGAAGCACTCCAGCTTTGCGATAGCTGTGTTAAGGCTATGTGATCTGTTGACATGCTTGATCATATTGGAAGCCATTACCTCCAGCTGCAAACTGCCGTCTGCCTGTTTGTCTGTCTGGAGCTTTCAGGATGCTAAGGTTAGCAGTCTTACCTTTCCTTCATCCTCCCCTCTTTCTGTCTCTTCTTTTTTCTTTCTCTCCTTTATCAATTGTTCTCGTGTCTGGATGACCCCCCCCCTTCTTCCCCTACCACCAATCCGTATCCCTCCATCCCCACTCCCTCCTCGCCCCTTTAAATGGATCGTTTTAAAGCCTTTCTTTTCCATTTCCATGTTGCTGTAGGTAGCCGCTAGCCCATGGTGCTTTTTTTCTGGGTGGAATAAAAAGACAAAGGCTCCCTGTGAGTGTGTGCGGGGGGCATTTTCAGGCAGATTTCTGGCTGATTTAGCTTCACACTGCACTACTGGCCCTTCAAGTTTTTTGTTTCTTATTCTAATATCTCTTTCTCCCTCATCCCTTCCCCCAGTCCTGAGATGCCCCCCTCTCACACACAACATAGACAGACAATTTCTCCTGTATGGGAATTATTTAGAGCTGTAACCTTCGCTTGTCAATAAATAAAAATGGAGCTCATCACAGATCCAGAGAAAGGCCTGTTTTGATCTTATTGCTTGGTGGTTTGGTGTGTGAGTGTCTCTTCATTGCGAGCCTCTTTCAGCCAGTCAGAGCAGTAACACCCCCCCACCCCCCTCACCCCTCCCCAATACTGAAAACACATCTCTCTAATGAGAGGCATCCGTACCAATCACTGAAAAGCCAAACCAGAAAACTGCCCCTCTAAAATTTAAATGCCTGCCACTGCCACCTGGGGAGGCCTCTTGAGATTTTTGGTGTTTAAAGAATCATGCAGGAAGACTGGGGTGATTGTAACCCCACCTCTTCACAAAACTAAAAAAACAAAAAATGTACATAGCCAGAATGTAGCCAGGAATTTGAAGACTGGAAAATGCTGGAATCTGCGGCCTGTGCTTTTGGTTGGATTAACCCTTTACTGGGACAGATGGCTCCATCCCCCTGCCGAGCTAACAAACCCCTGTCAGCTTGTCACCCCTCCTGCATTGTGTCCGTGTCCGTGTCTGTGTGTGCGTGTGTATGTATGTGTTTCATCAAAAAAAAGAAGCACTGGCAGGCTAACTCTGGCCAAGATGGTGGATGGATCTGTTTTGGTTTTAGAGTCTGACGACAGTCTGCTACCCCTCCCCTTGTGTGTGTGTGCACATGCATGCTGTAGCGTGTGTCATTATCCATGAGGACATGCCTCAGTTTCTTCTTGGAAAATGTGGACTAGCTGGCTAGCTTGACATTGGAGCATGTTTATTGTGGAGATTTAGAGAAATGCTTCTGTAATAGCTTCTGTACAACAGTTGGGTCTATGAACGTTGCCAGATTTTCAGAGCAGGGCCATTTTCCGTGTTGCTTCTCTATGATCATCCATCAGCTACAGTACATACACTATTCTTGATATTGCCACTTATTCCAGCAGGGCAGATGCTACAGAAAATCCAACATAATCGACAAACTGTGGACAGTTTCAGAAACCATGTCTGCCAGATAACACCAGATAAAACTGTTTTGGTATTTACTCTCATACTTAATTTGTGTTGCCTCTATTCATGTCCTGCTGGGATTCATCACATTATCCATAAATACATTGCATTGCAGAGAAAAAGTGTTACATAGACACAACTTACTAGGAAATGTGGCACATTGTGATTTTGCACAGCTCCGTGTCATGCTCCCTGGGGAGGAAAACTAGGAGATGGCACACGTGGAATTAGTTTGACTTGAAAGTGAAATGACTGGACTCTGAAAGATGTACAGCAGGCTAATTCAATCCACCACTAGGCCTGCCTTTAATGTAACAAAGTCATCACATTTCATTTCAAAGAAGCGTGATTCAGTGCACGGGTCAGTTTCTTTTGCAGTTAATGCAGGCAAGATGAAGGGAAAGCCTTAGCTTGCTATATATGGAGGCACCCATCTCTATTAAAGCGGAAGCTCGAGCTGTTAGCACTGCTTCGACTCTTTGCTTCACTCCCTCACGTGAGATGTGCACAGACTGTGGGGTGATGCACACATCATACCTCGGCTAAAGCAGAATAAACCCAACTGTATCTTGACTTGAATTGCCACCATTTTCATGTTTAAGATGATTTAGCTTGCACATCGAAGTCTGAACAGGTGTTGGGGATCTGTGGCCCCAGAGGGAGCTGTGTGAGGTCAGTTGAGTCAGTGTTTGTTGGTGCTGAAATAGTGAGCTCACCAAACCTCTGTCGCCTGCTCCTCATTCTCCACTTGAGGCGAGTGACTTGAGGCCACATTAGCTACAACTAACAAACAAATGGGAAAAATAGAAAATGTCTATGCTGGATAGATTACTGTGTGAGTCCAACAGTGCCGTAGATGTGCATTACTAAATCAGTGTACACTTTGATGGCACACATTCATTGATCTCTGTAGCATGTATTTCTCTTATATTTATTCCCAAATATTTATCTCCTGTTTAGAATATTAGAGAATCTTTATTATCCTTCACATCTGGATTGTGGGATCACTGGTTATTTAATAAGTGTGAGAGTAGTTATTTGGTGTACTTTTGTGTTACATGACATCACCAACATCAGAGCGGTAAAATGGAGTTTGGGCTTTTGGCAGGACTCGGCTTGAGAAAAACCACAGTTGTCCTCCAGTCAAACCCAAAAGAAGGAATAGTTTTGCCTGGCCACACAGGCAGTTGTTACATGTGCCAAATGTAGTGGAGACAGAGAAAACACAAATGAGCAGATCAGAGGATGGGTGGAGGAGTCTGTGGTATTAAGTTTCTTAATATTCTTTGTATGAAAGGAAGAGCAGATGAATAATGGCTTTAAGATTAAAGGAGGGGAGTTGCTAGTGTTATAGATTTGAAACAGTGGAACAAATGAGAAGAGCAGTTAAAGAGGGAATAAACAAAACGAGAACAGAAAGGAAAGAATGAAGTGGAGGAGTCAGAGACGCATAAAGGAGTGATGTAGGGGAGCAGAGGGAATGAGCACCAATGGGTCATGCTCATGAAAATTATAACCAAGCTTTACAGATAACAGTTTCTTCTCTAACCTGGCACATACCGCTCTGTACACAGTGTTTTTGTCAGGGATGCATGTGTCGCATCCATTGTAGAAAAACAAAAAAAATTCCCCAAAACAGGGTCAGCTTGTGAGTGCTGCCATTGTTTCCATGTCAGTCGCAAACTGCTTAAAATGCACTCTTTCAAATAACTCCTGTCCTGAATGACCTGAATGCCAGAACACAAGCCAAATAGGAATAGCTGAGCCTATTAATAGAACAATTATGATAATGAATCATTGCCAAACACATTTATGATGGCCTACTTTTCACTCATGGCACTGATCACTTTGCCACAAGGAATATGTTGAAATACATCTTTTTTTTTTTTTCACTCCATGTTTTGTTTATTTGTTATTTTCATTCCTGCCTTTTGAATTGCCCATGAAATGAACCCACAAAGCTCTGAATTATAGGTGTTTTCCACCTTACTGTGCATGTTGTTTCTCTGAACTCTCTGACTTTTAAAGACAACTTGTATCTAGGTCATACTGAAGTCTGTGTATCTGTTGTGTGAGCCTACTCGAAAGGCTTGGAAAGATGGAAAAGAGTATGTTAATCATTTGGTGTGAGTCAAATTAGCTATCGATTCAGTGGGTCTGAACTGTTCTGACTACAGATTATCTCACTTTGTCACGTTATGTCAGCAAACAGTGCTTTCAGGCATATCTTAAATGTCAGTGTTTGGGTAGACGTGTTTTCTTTAGAGCCTGACGGACTTGCTTGGTCAGGTCACTGTCCTTGTTCAGTATATGAAGGTTTAACTGGCTGGGTGACTCAATTTTTAATCTTTGGTATTTCATGATGAGGAATAAAGTTTGTGTAATTTCCTATTAGATTGAAACACAGTCATTTTTGGAGCGGCTCTTCTTTTTGATTTTGTGATGACACGAAACCTGTCATACACTGTGTTGTACAGGATGCAGGCTCCTGCAAACCTCCCAGTTTAGTTCACAGAAATAGCTGCTGTGTGCACAGTATCGCTAAATACTGTATAAACATACAGAGTGACAACCAGGGTATATGTGCATCAATCCTAGTTGGTCTTGTTTTTGAAAGTTAGCCACAAGGGCTTAAGTAAATCAAACAGGTCCTTTAATCAATACATACAAATATATGCAAACCCTCTCTTTCACCTCATCTCACCAGCCATTCTCTCAGATATTGTCTCAGGGCTTTGTCCAGGCTGCACCAGCAAATCAGGACATTGTGTTTCTTATGGATTTTGACCAGAATTCTGTTTGGGTGGAGCAATCTTTTATTGATACTCCCCTGAAAGTCTTAGGTGCCCTGAGGTCAGAACAAAGTCCTCCTCCAAGTTTGTCTAGCAAACATAAAATGTCAGTGAATGTTTTAGTGTTTTCACCACAGTGCAGCTGTGCCCAGACTCAGCATAATGTTTTTGTCACCCCAGAGAAATAATTCACAGAGGAAGACAAGCAGTTTTGACTGTTTGACTGTTTCGTCTGACTCTTTGATCCAAGAGGTGAAAAGGTGCCAGTGAATATACTACATATGGGTCATTTTGCTGCTGTGGAACCAATTTTTGATTTTGATCAGCAATACTCAAGGATATTTGGATCTGTTTCATTTTGTAGCACCAGCATATAGTCATGTTCACTCTTTTTTCTCTGAAGCTTTGTGGATGTTTTCGATTCCGCAAAAGAAGAAAACCTGGAACTAATATGAAAGAGGTGTTTAAGTCTGGGTCACTTGCATCTTTTAAACGCAAGGGGACTGTGAGATTTAAGCAAGATGAAGACACACTTTTGCAAAATGCCATACCACACCACCAAACTGGAGCTAATCGAGATGTCAAACAAGACCCGTCCTCAGCTCCCTGCCCTGAATCCAAAGTCATCCAAGGAGTCAAGCCCAACATTGTCCTTGTGGAGGGAATTAAATGTAGGTCACAGCTGAAATGCGAGGCCAGGCCTGGGGGATATGTGGGCCTGGGGTGCTCTTTTGCTCTGGGGGGATGCAAGGGTAGGAAATAAACAGATTTTTCACACATGGATATTTTTAGAAGCTGGGTTGTGGCTGTATGCATGCCTGTACAGCCTCCTTATCACATTTGTCATGTGTGTTTGATGCTATTGCGTTAAAAAAAAAAAAAGAAAAAAAAAAGGTGTCTAATTTTAATACCATGTGTCTTCTGTTGTTTAAACTCAGTCGATGCCAGGCTGAGCTGTTTTTCTCTCCACCGCTTCACTAGCATTTCTATCCTGTCCTACATGGTCTAGCACGGCTGAAGTGATTATAATTTACCTCTCAAACTTTCATAGTGTTGTGGAAGATACTTCATTGAAGTAAATAATGTATTCATTTGGTCTTTCCTATACTGTCATTGTACTCTAAGATCTAATCATAAATGACAGCAATCTTAGTTTGAGTTTACTATGGCATTAGGGCAGATGCCCCCCTAAAATAGTCTGTCATCAATTAAATATAGATGAGGTGCTTGGATTTGTCTGCCAGTGAGTGTTAGTTGTGCGTGAGGAGGGATGAGGAAAAGATCTTCAGTATTTTAAGTACATTTAACAGAATTCATTTTCTTACCAGGTATGTCAATCACATGGTCTGTTTCAGGTTTTGGATGTGAGTAGTTTTTTCAGTGCTAGACATCCAAACACTTCTGTCTCTAATTTATTCCCATAAAGATTGTTAGACTTGATTTGCCAACACTAGCTGAAGAGGTGATTCATGAATACAATATGTAATCAAAGAAGGAAATTAGTGCCTTTTAGATAAACTCTTAATCAAATGCTAGTTACAGAAAATAGATTTTTTAAATGGATTTGTTATTAGTCGTCATCTTGTTAAGTAACTGCCTTGAAGCAGGTATTTGTAATGGATGCTTGCAAGTAGCATTCAATATCACAACACAAGTGAAAATATGTTGTCCTTTAACCAAGATCTAAACCATGAGTACAGTAGTAGCACAGTTCAGTTGAGATGATAAGACGTCAGAAAGGAGACGTTGTGATATTGATCTTCTGTAAACTGAAACCAGGTAGGCCAAGGTCACAGTGATGGTTGTGACCAGTTGCTGTCATGTATTGATTGTGGTTTGAAAGACATCATGGTGTAACTTGATGCTCACAAAGCTCAATCCTGAAATACTGTGTGGAGGGGAGAACATTTTGACTGTTAGTGCTAAGGTCATGGTGAGCGGTTAGAAAAAACTCACTAAAAAACTTTCATTAAAAAAATTTATGTTCTCCAAAGACAAAGACAGCCCAAAGATGTTGCCCGAAACATAATCTGCCTCATACATTTGTAAGATTGAAGTGTTAGCTAACAGTTAAGATTGCTATCAATTAATCCAGTGACTGATTGTTATATAAAATGTCAGATAATAGTGTAAAGCAATGATAGGAGGCTATCATTGACCACAGCCCAAGGAAATATATTCAGATGTCTTGTTTATGGAAGAGTTAATTCAAAACCCAAACATTCAAATTACAAAAATAAGAAGAAGATTAAGTGTTGACATTTTAGGAGCTAAAACCGGTGCCTGTTTGTAATTTTTTATAAAAGGTGATGATCAAAAGATTTGATTAATTTTCAAATCAGCTAATTGATAAATCAACTAACTGTTTCAACTGTAGTTGTAGTCCTTACTTTACCCAGACTAAACTCTTGACTCTGGTTTAATCCACTTCATCCTGAAAAAAAAAATCTGGCTGCTTTCAGCTGAGAGGATATTTGACCAGTAATGGTTTACTTTGGCTCTCTGCTGTTTCATGCTGGACAGGTTGTGTGCACGGTAAATGGAGGAGGAAACCATACAGTTTAAATACTGACGCAATGAACAAAACAATGAGCTGTGAGGAGCTTCAGGGATGTGTGTTGATTTTCATTGGGATCATGAGCACAGCCCTTCTCACAACACAGGAAGTCACCTGATTGAATGTTAATATTGATGGCATCACTGAGTTGAGCTTTGAATTTGTGCAGATATATATTGTCTTATAAGGCAATGTGATGCTTTGGACTCGTTTTGAGATAACGAGGGGTCAAAGCTGCCAATAAAATTTTTTCACAAGGGCCAAGAACCAACTTAATGGGAAGGAAAGGTTGCACAAAGCTTCAGTAACAATCAGTGGTTTACCAACCAGTTACACTAAGAGAGATTCATCTAAATGGGGCTGACAACAAAAATACATTTTTGTAAAAGTAAATGTCATGGGAAATGGGCTGTTTCAGGTGCAACTCTGAGAGCGTTGAAGGAATTATAGTTTAGTTAGATGTTAAAAGCTGAGAAATTACACTATCTATTGGTTTGTTTGCCTATTTGGAGGATTGTGCACAGTGAAGGCATTTAATACATGTTGCCATTAGCTAAAAATTAATTTTTTTCTGCCCTCACTTTGCAAATCATTTGCACACCAAAGGCATAATACTAATACAAACCACGCAGAAACACACAGCTGAGTACACCTATGAAATTTTGGCTTGAAGCACTATAATGATGATGCCATGACCAAAGCAACCAACACAAAGAACTTTTTCCATTCCTTTTTTTTCCCCATTTGCTTGTGGCTTCAGATGAGGACTTTGCAATAATTACAACAGAAACGATGAAATCAAAAATTTCTATTTTATATTTTGTATACATCTTTGATTAAACCTAGTTTTGAAGATTCTGTTACTATTGGCTCCATGTAGACAAACCTAAGGTTTTTCAATCTCAGTGATTCTGGCTGGAAGAGATTAGATCTGCATAAGAAAATTGAGGATGCCTCAGTGTGGAAACTGGCCATGGTGCACAGAGGACTATTAAAAAGTAACTAATATCCACCCAAGTCAAACAACAAGGGTTAAAAAAAATAATAAATTCTCCTCTATAACATTGCATCACTCACACAAAGGACCTAATGGTGCTTGATGTTAAACATATTAGTTTAGATTGGCATTGACTGGAAGTCAGCAGGTTTAGAGGCTTAGAAGTCTGAGGATGGATATTGTTTCTCTTCCTTGCTGTTTTTGTTTTTTGGGGGGTTGGGGGCCATGAAACCTCCTAGCTGATGGTAGAGGAGTGAAGAAATGGTGGGAAAGATGAGAAGGGTCCCCAGTTGTGCAGGGAGCTTTGTCGATGCTATACCTGAATAGAGAGCAGAGTGGTCTGGGTGATATATTCTGTTGTCCTCTTTATGCACTGGAATATCTTGAGATCTGAGAGGTAGCAGGCCCTCCTACATGATACTGAGGAAATGACTCTGTACGTTATGGTATTGAAGGATGACAGGATTTTGGTTGGGAGTCTCTTCTCTGCTGCTGCAAGGAGGATGCTTTGTAAGACTTCCGGTACAGTTCACACTGAGATAATTGATATCGCTTACCCATTCAACAGTAGAGTGTCTGCGATCCAGTTTGGTGTGGTCAGGAGGGGCCTTGTTAAAGTCGGTTTTATTTTTTCAGTTTTAATAACTTTTGGATACAAGTGTTTGTATGTGTCCACTTGCTGCTTCTGTTCCACTGCTGAGAAGACCAGTCACAGCATAAACAGGCTGTGTTTGGCTCAGTTTGGGAGAGCTGGAGGTGTTGTTGCTGAACCTGACTAGTCTGCAGATCCTAGTTTAAGTTAAACATCTTCAGGTTAAAAAAAACTTGAAGGCGAGGACAGTATTAAAAGACAAGCTCAAACAGAGTAACATCCTCATGTCCGTTATTGTTCAGTTATGTCAAGATGGTGTCCAGGGTAATAGATAATGTGATGTTCATAGACCAGTTGGTGCAGTGTGCAAACTGAAGTCAACTAATTGGATGAACAAGGTAGATTTTTCTGTTGTCCAAGACCACTTGCTCCAAGGATTATGACTGCAAAGCAGTATTTGTTAGTGCGGGGATGATAGCAGCAGGAACATACACCTAGTAAACATCAGATAATAAATATTTCTGTCAGGACATTTTGAAGTTGGTACAGTCCTTCAGCCTCCAAACAGTAATGCTTTTCAATCCCACAGATTCACATAGGATAACTTAAATTAAGATGCAAAGAATTATTCACTTCAACCATGGACCTACTGGTGTCTTTATTTAATATGTATAAGAAATGCTTAGGGCTGGTTTAACTTTGTCTGTGCTGCAAGGTAGCGATATAGAAACAGGCTTTCAAATGTTGATAGACATAGGTAAATCCCCTGAAATCTGTACTTTTAATGTATGATTTGAGAAAAGGATTACTTTCATGATAACTTCACAAAGTATAAAACACTCAACCTCCTGGTCGATATCTATTTTTTTTTTTCTTTTTGTTACCCACAACAACCACAGTGCTATGATCAATGTGAAAATGCCCTTAATCTCATTGTTTTGTTGGTTCACACAGGCTATGCTTTTTTTTTTTTTTTTTTTTTTCTCGCGTTAATGCCTAAATATGTCCATATTGGACTAAAGAATAAGGGATATTTAGAGAAAAGGGAGAAACAGCTGCTTAATGATGCATTTGCACAATAAACAACATCAGGACAGCGACACTCACAGATGACGGGGAGAAACAGTGGTCAATTGATCTGGATGGTCCTTTTGTGGTGTGGCTTTAAAGTAGTTGTTGTTATTGCAGCACTAACTACAGTAAGGTTATTGAAGGCTGAGTGACTGTAGCTACAGAGTAGAGGTGCTGAACTCTTAAGTTGCCCTCCTCATTGTGGGGGTCTAATCTGCTCACTGTTGGTGGCAGGACAGTGCTCCCACTGTTGCTGATGTGGTAATGAAACTGTGTGTATGCGCTGGTATAGCAGGGGAAATGGGTGCACAAAGACCCATTAAGTGATTACCCTCCTCCCACAGCTCCTCTTTAGCCCCAGACCATGCCATAAACTGGCTATGCTTCTCTTCCCCATTGTCACAAGTGTGTGCACATGTACGTGTGAGCTGGCCGGTGGGAGGGTGGAACAGCTGCTGATTGTAACAAGAGCTGTTTCCTACCTGACCCTTTTGTACCATTACAAGCTGTTACAAGTTTATGCCAAACATGTACATACACTGGTGTAACACTGGTGCATGAGTGTTGGCATCTGAGTCAACCCTCTGCTAGACTGCCCAGGGGATAAGGTGGCTTAGCACTGTGCCTTGTGTCTGTGTGTGAAGGGACAGATGAGAGTTGGGACAGGACTAAAGGTTATGTCAAGCTCTAAATGCTCTGAATTTTAGACTGATTCACAGCATTTCAAATCTTGATCATTCAAATATACCAAATTAGTATGCTATAAATAAGGAAGTCTCACCAAATGTTATTCTTAGTTCAGCAGTAGAGTTGAGCACTCTGGCTCCCAACTATCTGTTGCCCCTCTGTAGAGACTCAAATAATATTAGGCTTAGTAGTTAACATTTGCAACTACACTGACAGCAAATATAAGCTTTGAATATTTTACAGCTCTGTGTAAAGGGAGCAGACACAATAACTACGAACACCTGCACAATATAGCGTGGTCTAATCTAAAATAAAGCCTTCCAAGAAATACTGCCTTTGTAGTAATGTCATGTCTGGGTCTTGTTGACATTTTGTTGGTTTTATTCAATATTGCCAACAAGTTCATGAAGAGACTGCTGGGAAATGCAGTGTAATTCAAAAGGAAGTAAAGGCTTTTACTGTCTGTGTTTGAGAGATGATTGACTCACCTGTAGCTGCTCCCAAGGCCTTGATCTCAAGTTAGCCACTTTGTGCCTGTAGCTCAGTGTGTTTAAGTCTTCAGTGTGGTCAGACATTTATTCATAATGTAGTATCTCTTCAGAAAACAGCACAGCATTATAATGTTTATGTATGTGTATGTATTTTGT
The DNA here is from genome assembly GCA_038496675.1 of Rachycentron canadum. Taxonomy (NCBI): domain Eukaryota; kingdom Metazoa; phylum Chordata; class Actinopteri; order Carangiformes; family Rachycentridae; genus Rachycentron; species Rachycentron canadum. Next base: position 14,789,050 of record CM076649.1, on the reverse strand, counting down.
GATGTGTAAAATCAGTCCACCTTCTTGACAACACATGCTCTCCCGTACAGTTGTTAGGAAGATGATTACAGACAAAATCACATGGTAGAAGAATGCCTTGAGGTGGCAGCGTTTTTCAGTAGGCCCAAATTTAATATCACCAATATAGTTACATTGTTGTATATTATGTTTCATTTTTTTTTTTTTAAAGATAATGCATATTTATATTATTATATTATTGCAGTTTAGGTGTCAGGTATAAACCATGGCACCTGTCATTATTAAGGTCGCACCTTGCAGCAGGAAAGACCAAAAATGCACAAAAGTGCAATATCAAATAAATTTTTCAATATCATGAAAAATATGGCATTATGAAGGGAAATATCACAAAATGCAATATTATCAAATAGCTCAATATTCAGACTTCACACAGTTAACCATAAGAATATGCAACTGGAAAAGACATGAGAAAAGATGAGGCTTGAGTCATACAAGAATAGTTTACTGGTGTCATCATCCAAAAATGCCTGTTCTTGATGGTTTTCAAGCCACACTCTTACTAACACAATTCAATAAGTCTGACCATAAGCTTGTACTTGATAAGCATCAACGTTTGATGTCCCAGTCTGAATGAAACCTATGTAAACAGTTAAATGAGAACACAAACTTACTGATAATATGTCAGGGTCGTTGTACATCATGTAAAGTATATTTTTCTCTCATTGCATTTCGCTTCTGTTTTGTCCCACTCTCATTACAGCATCATTGATGGACCAGGCCTTTGAGCCACACCTCTGTGCTACCTCACATTTCTGTCTTTGAAATGTAAAGGGATTAGTGAAGCCATATGAGACAGTGTAGAGGACTGTGTCATCACTGGAGGACAAACTTCCTTGTGTGGCTCCTCCACATCTTTCTCTATTTCCGAGCCTTCCTGGGTTGTCCCTAGCAACAGCTGAAACCCACTGCCATGATGCATGAAAACAGAGAAATCACTATTATTTTTCTTCATGTTTCTGTTTTTTTTAAACACAGTCTTTTTTATTGTTGTATGTTATACAGTAAGAAGCTATAGTACATTTACTGTTGTTGTTGGCATGTGTGCATGCGTTTTAATGCAGCAGCAGCAGCTCCAAGCTCCCTCTGCTACAGTATGCCTGCCAATATCTCAAAGCTTTCTTCCATGATCATTTTCTTGAAATGCTAATGATTTTTTTCATCACGCCCACCCACCCATCTCAGCTGGTGAAGATGCTGAAGCTGTTAAGCCACGAACCAGCCATCATTAGACAAACACCCTCGCAGCAAAACTTCAAGGCTTCATTGTATGTGCCAGTGGCTAGGTTATGCTCTTTGCCTTGGTAGTCTCACTTCCTGTCTATCTTCGTGTGCATTTTAGAGGTCAACATCTAGAAGAGTTGTCAATTGGCCCCTCAAATCCCAAATGTGGGCAGGAGTTTCTGGGCCCAACTCTCAACCTGTCTTTCCTCCTCACTCTGTTTCACAGCCTGGTCAATGGAGCTTTTGTGGAGAGGGGGTATTGAATTAATTAGGCCTATAGCGATGACAGTGTCTTACTCTTGGGTCTAAGCCAAGCCTCTGCTTTTCTATCCCTTTTGAAATACTGGTCACAATTCCACTTCCTATTTGGTTTTCTAAGAGCAGCAGTGTCTAAATGGAGTTGAATCAATGGGCACTTTTGTGTGGGAGGTGAACTGACAGTCGGCTGAACGCTCGGGCTCGGCTGAGGACTCTCCAAGGTTGACATTCTTGGTGCCTGGGAATGAGCGAAATGATGCAGTTTGTTTCATAGACTTCAGGAGGGATTTCACTTGAAATCAATTTCCTCTTGATAGACAAATGCTTGGAAGTTTGTGGGCACTAAATAATGAATTCTAGTGATGCATAGGAAGATTTTCCATCTCTGTGTGCAACCATAGGTTTGAGCTGATATTCAATAATATTAAGGGTCATGATATATGAAATTTGTCATAATATCAAAAAACCCAGACCCATTTTACAGTCATTGGAAAACATTGAAAATGAGAGAAAAGGTAAAATGTCATTTCCTATCTCCTATTTTCAGGCAAGGTTATTTTCAAGATGAGGTAGATTAGTTTTTTTTTTTTTTTTTTGCTGAACTCACACCACAAAGTCTATTCTATATAAAAGAATAAGACTGTGATACATCTGTGATCAAACTGATGCTTGTCAAGTATAGTATATGTGAGACATTCAGTGGCCTCAGAATTGGGCAGCATTCATGTCTCTACATGTAATGTATGCTTGGGTGAGTGTAATGTATGCTTCCTTTAGTTAGTATCTTCACACCTGTGATTTATCACCAGCGTCACTGAATTTGGCTGCAGTAGGAGCCTCTTCTTATATCTCCCATATCTATTTTTACCTTCTTATTGCTTACCAACCGACTGGAGATACATCAAGGGTGCAGAAGAGGGAAGGATAGAAATGGAAGCTAATAAAAAGGGGAAGCCCTCTGTCATTGAACAGATGTGTATCAGAACAAGCAAGTAGTAGGATACAATAAAAGCAATAGAGAGTGAGAGCTCTAGCAAGAGAGCATAACCTTTGTTAGACATTAGGTAAAATGTGTGAAAATGCAGGTTAGTAAGGCAAAAGCTTGGTGCTGAAGAAAGTGAAAACAACATAATGAAGAAAATTAACATGAAAAACAAAGATGACTTCTACCACTGGTTTGCTGTGTTGTCATCTCACCATTGTCTCTGCTGCAAAGCTGTTTATCACTGATGCCAACTGTCAACAGCCATTAACGACAAGTGCTGGAGTCTCACCGGCTCCATGCCAAACAACACCCCCCAACACACACATACACATGGCAGGATCCCACTGAAGTGCTACAACGATACCTCACACTCTACCCCAGTGTGAGGGACGTTTATAACAAACAATGGATCATCTCCCTATCAGTTCCTGCTGTCCAAGTGGAGTGATAAATGTTCTTAGTGATTATTATTAAGTGCTATTTAGAATTGTCTAAATCTATCTGAAGGCGGTCCAAGGAGTAGAATGAGTTTGCTAATTCCTACCGTGTCTTTGATTTCCAGGTACAACCCGCGCCCCACGTGAAGGAGAAGTTAGTGGTGTGGACTACAACTTCCTCTCAGTGGAGGACTTCCTGGAATTGGAGAAGAGTGGGACCCTTTTGGAGATAGGAACGTATGAAGGTAAATCTCAACATCACCTATTCGGTTGGATGTTTTGCATGTCTGCTAGTACAGCACCTTTCAAAATATAGTTTAAAAAAAAATAAGGATGTCGAATCAACTAAGGCAGAGTGTGAGTTCCTCTAAAGATATATTGGGTATGATAAGGCAGTAACAGGAAAAAGCTCCCCCTCGGCTTCATTATTTTCATGAATAAGTGAGCCAGCATAGAGTGTCATTATGTAGATTTATTATTATTATTATTATTTTATTATTTATTAAAATATAAAGTTTCAGATACCTAAAGGCTCAATGCACCATACGTGGCTTTTTACTTACATGATGCTTCAATAACACAAACACACTGGTCGTGTCAGTTTTCTGTGAGTCCACAGACACTACTTTCACTCTCATTTCTCTGTGTGCCAATAAGACAACATGCTTAAATTGTCACATGACATTAAACCTGACTCAGGAGAGGTGGGTAACCAAGTCCCTCTGTACCTCCAGCCAGCTCTTAAACTCGCCCACTCATGGCACATTGTCAGCAAGCAAGCATGTCACGTCCCTGTCCAGGCCAATGAGCCTACTTCTATGCAGGTGCATCTGCAGGCACAACAGGAGAGAACCAAAACCCTGCTCTGCCTCCAGCAGGTGCTCAGCACATGCCTGCCACACTTAGGTTTTAATGTCAATCCCTTTGAGTCACGCAGCACGTGCTTCATTCTTTGCATCGACATTCAGCGATCATGCGGAAAGAAATCTATCGCACTAATGTCTCAGCAGACGATCCCCTCAATACATGAGAAGACATGTTGTATGTTTTCTCAAATGGAAAAATTCTAGTTCTTCTGCTCTTTGGTGTGCTATTGCATTTGCCCTCACCATAAATGTAGGTCAGATAGCCCAGAGTAACATGTTTACCTCCTCTCTCAGGGGATTTCAGTGACTTTCAAAAATATTGTAAAGCCTTAGTTGAAGTAGACAATAGAAGTTGAAGAACAGCACAAAGAAAATTAGCTGGTAAGTTAAAAAATTAAAGTGAAATTTTTCTTTCATGTAAACATCACAAATGTAAATTCATGAAAAATGATTGTGATGGATGTTGGGTATATCGAAGGGCGGGTGAATCTGTAGCCTCTGTTAGTGTTTGGTTAATGTTTTGAATTCAGTCACGGACACACACATACCCACATGTACCTTTCAAATTATGATGGCCTGGCCATCACAGCTGGTGAGTCTAATTGTTCGTGATCCAGCCATTCTTCCTATTAGTTATTTTGGTCATGTTTGATATTTATGTCTGGATCTGGATCCTTTGACATCATGTTAAAAATAAATGTAAATCTGCTCCTGACTCTTGATAAGACAAACTATGTAACATACAGTACACAACACATCTGCTTTGCTCCTGAAGTCATTAATAACACACTGGAAAGACTGTAAACAACAACATGCAACCATGCAGCTCCTCCACTCACTCAGATAATGTTTAATTAAGTGTCTCTGCTCTGTCCACTTAGCTTGTTCAGTCTTCCATAACAATGTATTTCCCTCAGACAACAAACCACGAGAAGCAAACAAAGCCAATGGACTCCTAAGCTAGTTGTGGGACACTTTGTCTGACAGCATCAGGCTGCCAAGATCCTAGTCAGCTGACCTTCAAGATGAGGTCAGAAGCTGATGCGGTAGAAAGGGGATGGGATGATCCAAGAGATCAAACTATGCACCGATTCATTGTCACCGCCACAAGGAAGCTGAAACCATTGTAGCAAATCAGGCACAATCAAGCTCCCAGTTGTGTTTTGCCACTTTTTGTTAGGTCAGTCAAATGTGCTCAACTCACAATTAAAACAAAGACACAGACTATCAACCATTGTTATGGAGTAAAATGATGAACCATTGTTATGGAGTAAAATGATGTATTGTTTGGTCCAGGAATTTAATGATATGATTGTTTGTTGGCCTTTAAAATTTGGCACTTTAGACCCATGTTGAGCATTTCCACTGGTTTTGACATTAAAGGAATATTTTGAAAACTGCTCATTTCCAATTGAAATTTTGAAGCGCTTTGCCAATTTATCCAATTTTAATTGTAGTTTTGCCACATCATTGTCTCATTAGGTTGTTGGCTTTATATTCTGGTGCTCTGATGGTATAGTCTCCTCAGGTTTGTCTCCTCTTACTTTGGATGAAAATGAAAAATCAGCTCTGCACATTTTTATGCCCATCTTTTAGGTTATTTGCTTGAGAATAATTTGGCTGGTTCACAAGCTACTTGGAAGGAAACTGCTCCTGCTGCTTGAAATATTTCTAGGTGGTGTATGGAACCCAGTGTTTCAACTTTGACTCACAAAATATCAACTTAATTGAGTTATAACAGTAAAAATGATGTGAAATATCATTGGGCTAAGTCATCTATTAGTCAAAAACAAATTGGTAGTATTATTTGGACCAAATTAGTCACATTTTCCCACAGACAGATCCCGTCTCTATATTTGCATACAAAGGCTATGATTATACACCCTTCAACACACACACATAGATACACACACACACGCAAACCCTTTGACCCCTCCTCTCTTGTTCCCCTTCTAAAATGCCTTTCTTTTTTAATCCCCCCTCCCCTCCCTGGCTACTTCTTTGTTGCCTAGGTAACTATTATGGGACGCCCAAGCCGCCGGTGCAGCCCCCCGGTGGGAAAGTGATTAGCAGTAGTGGTAGCGGTGGTGATGCCCCACTGCCAGACGGGCTCAGCGGTAGCCTCCCGGGCTCACAGCACTCCACTCCCCGACGCACCAAGTCCTACAATGACATGCACAATGCTGGAATAGTGCCTGGAGAACAGCAGCAGGAGGACGACGAGGACCTCCCTGACATGAACAGCAGCTTTACAGGTAGGTACAGAGGACACAAGGTCAAGGAGGAAGGAGAGGAAAGAGGAAAAAAGGCGGAGTATGGGGATCATGATACATGACACTTGGAAGTCACTTTTCAGTTGTGAAATAAAGTGTTAAGTGTTTGAGCATGATTTAAAGTCATACGCTAAGAAAAGTGATTCTCTATTTTAGGCAGAAAAGTGAAATCCAGAGGATTTAAAGGAGATAAACTTTTATGTGTCTCTGGTGAAATTGCAGTTTTCTTTTTCAAGTGTTTAAAAAGATTGTGAGAGTGTGTGAACACCTCAAGCTAAAATAGATCTTAGATGTTATTATCAATTTTATAATTATCAATTAATCAATCAGCTAAGAGACTTTTGATAACGAACATCGAACGAGAACATATGTTGTTTTCATTGTCTTTCTATGTATCAAAGAAGCACTTCACTGATTTTCATATTGTGTTCAGATAATCTTTTATTAAGAGGAACTACAGTACTCAGTCTGTGAAAACAGTTGTGTGATGTTTTTGGTGGCCACTCCATCTAATGAAAGACACTATCCAGTCACATCATGTGAAGTGTCTTTGGGTCTTGAGACAGATGAGGCACTAATGTCAAGTCCCCCAACTTTGTGCAGGTGTGGTACTAAATAGCTGGAATATATATCCCTGGAATATGCAAATACCAATTGATTATAGGTTATTGTAGGTACAATAAACAACCTGAAGAAACCATCTAAGACTGTTTTATGTTTGGCATTTACATCTGTTTTTGAGACTGAATATAATACGATTAATTCATGTGAAACTTTTTTGACAGATCCATTCGATCATCGGTTGCTATACCAGTGACATTTTAGAGGCTGGTGTGAATGCATCCAGAATACATTGAAGATGAAATATGAATTAGGACTGCAGCAGTATACCAGCTTCACGGTTTACTGCTGATGCCACACATACATGCACAGAGAAAATGGTAGATAAAAGCAAGTGTGGTACAACCAATCTCCATGCTCCAAAGAAGAAATCAAAACCAGCAGTGTGGGATCACTTTAGATATCCCAAAAATGAATGCAGGGCTGTCCTCAAGAATGGATGTCCAGTTTGCAAAAAATAATGTGGACACAAAGACATCAAAATGTGTCCTGTTTAAAACTTAAACCCCTAATGAAAAAAACATAAACGTTTAAACGTTGGTCATAAATAGAGCTATCAGAGTCATTCTCCACATCCCTGCTCCCAGCTACATCTGTGTTTGTCCATTTTATGCCTGTGACTGACAAATAGGCACACACTGACCCTTATCTGACCCCATGAAGAAAGCCACACAAAATTTCCCATCTCTGAGTATGTGTTAGTTAAAGGTGCAGTCAGGATCTGTGTGGCTCTAGTGACGGACAGTAATGGAGAAAATATGAATATTAAATATGAATATTATTCCACAATGTCAATACTCAGCTGAGGTTGGACACAAAAAGCCTTTACTTCAACCAACTACAACTGTAAAATTGTAGTTTATCTTAATGCATGAGTAACAATAATCTAATAAGGTAATATGTTATACTACATGATATAAGGAGGCATTTTTCTGCATTGACTCATAATAATACTAAACTTTTACCTAAGTAAAGGATTTGATTACTTCCTCTACCACTGGTGCAAAATGTGGTGACATTGTCATACAGTGAAAATCTCATACTCTTGCAACTCTAATATGAATTGATGACTCACACATTGTCCACCATTTGTTCATAAACTGTGGCAGGAAATACTCTGTATGTTCCTCTTCTCTAGATGTTTAAGCACAGATGTGCGTTTTGTTTGTTTAAGCAGTTTCACACCATGAGTGGAGAGGCAAAATTCAATTACAAGTGTTAACACAAGACGCATTTGAAACACATTCTGAAGCCCCGTGTTAAAGAAAGTCTGTCTCAAACGGATTCAGATACAATTTTCATTTATTAGGATACAAAATACCAGGCTGGAACAGGCCCCAAGGCTGGCAGCATACGCCAAACTAAATTAAATTTGGCATCCTCGCACAGGCAGTAGCCCAACTGAAGTGCCATATTTGGCATTGATAAACACTGTGTACAGGCTGACTAGCGTTACTTATCCACATTTTAAATTTTTCCCACCTTCTGCAAGTGATCCACAGCTGTCATGTGACCAGCTGCACATCAGTAATTGTTGGTTTACTGTTATTTTCATATACTGTAGTTGTACGATAACAACTTGCATCATGACTTGCATGCTCTTTCAGCTGGTGTGGTGGACACCTTTAAAACAAACAGACCTGAAGTCAGTGAGTACACAGGCAACTGCTTGCAGAGCCATCTTCGACAGCAGCCTGGGAACAGGCTCAGTTTTATTTAGCTTGGAGTATAACACAGGAATGTGATCCTAGTTTTTGCAGTTCTGTTTGGAGGGGAGAATGTGAGTGGCAATAGATGAAGTGGGAGGGGATGGAAGTGGAGACAAGGTAGCAGGAAATTAAAGAGAAAGGGGGAGTGCCCGGGAGTGAGGAAAGTGGGCAAGTCTGAAAAGGATTGGACAGAGATGGAGGAGCAAGGGAGGTTTGTATTTTGTAAAAGGAGGATAAGCTCAGAAAATGAAAAAGTAGGAGAAAGAGCACAAAGGACGTGGAGAGACAGAGCACTTTGCTTTGGTGAGAATACAAGAGCTTCTTTGACTGGTGAGTAAGTGGACTTTGAGACTACATCTGCCTGTATCCATGTGTCCATTAATGTAAAATAGTGCCATCTGGCTGCAAGCAGCATAACTCCCATGTTTGAAATAGTTTATAATGATGGTATGGTTTGTTGATTATTTTATACGTTTAAGATGTTTTTCGAAATATGTTGCTAATATCAGTGCTGTTTTTTAAGGGACTGTCTTCGTGATGATTTTGAATGAAATGACTTGCTCATTTTTGCACATATCCTCTTGTGTGCTAGTAGGTCAGTAGGCATTGTAAGGAAGCTTACACGGCCCTAAAGCTGTTTCTACCATGTGTTTTTAGAAGGTGGGACCAAAAGTTGTTTATTTGCCGTCTGTGATAGTGAGAGCTGTGAGGGTGCCAGTCAAGGGTGGGTGTGAAAATGTGATAACAGGAAGCTAGCTGATAGCTCTTCAGAGGCCATGGTTCTAGGTGTGAACTGCCCACTCAGCAGCCTTAACTGGAGTAAATGTCTCTATAGCTGTAAGAAGTACTGTAATTGAGGATAAATGGATATACACCACAGTACTGTAACTGTAGTTTTGGTTATAAAATATATGAAAATTTTGGGGCTTTCTGAAAACTCCTGAACTACTCTACGGAAGTATTCAGACTACATAAGTAAGGAAGATTTCTCATTGATGTGAACACATTATGAATTCAATGGCTGCAAAACTGAAATTGTTGACCCCTTCTACTTTCCATTTTTAGTCGACATCTTTGCTGATTCAAGGCATCTTTTGTGAATATCTCATCACAGCTACTTTTCTGAAAGTGTTACCAGCCATATGTTGGCAAAGTATCCTTCACACCAACCTATGTTTGTTTTTCAATCCCTCAGGAGACTCTAGTGAATTAGACGAGATTCATCACTCGGTGCGACCCTTCGCCCCCCACCAGAGTGACCCGTCCTACACTGGGACAACCCCCTCACCACCGGCCACCACGGAGAGCACACAGCAGACTCACTCTCACCTGAGCCATCCTCCCCCGGAGGACCCGCTGGGACCTCTGCCTGACAACTGGGAGATGGCCTACACCGAGAACGGAGAGGTCTACTTTATAGAGTAAGTAACTCAAGACACTAACATTCAAAGAGTTTTTCATGCAAATGTTCTTACATATACATCTGTGTTACAGTGTCAGAAAAAAATTCTATGCGAGTCAGAAAGTCTGGACACAAGATTGCAAATACCAGTTTGTAATCATCACGTACAGACACGAAGCATATTTTCTCATAGTCACCTATTTAGTTTGTAGTTGCAGGTCCATGTTTCCACGAGATTTGATGTATTGCTGTTGGAACTAATTTGAAAATCATGAAGGAATCCTTTTGACACGCATCATGTCGTAAAACCCAAATGACTCTCATCTATTAACATTGTAAACAGACAACACAACACGTGTCGTCACGTGCATCGGTTTGTAGATGCTGTCAGCATGTTAGAAAACCTTCTTTCTACATACCAGATGTGAGGAGGATTATTAACAAGTTTTGCCGTTACTTTCACGTAATGTTTATGTTGTATGTGCTTTTTAGCCACAATACAAAAACCACCTCCTGGATAGACCCTCGGTGCCTGGACAAGCCTCAGAAACCCCTGGAAGAATGTGAAGATGATGGTATGTCCATGTGAAAGCATGATTACCATGAAATTATGTTTGTTTATGCGAAATGCGTTTGATTTGGCGTTTTGTCAGGCATTCATTGAGGTTTTTCCAAGCAATAATGTCCATGATTTTCCTGAACTGTATCTTAATTTTAATTTTAAGATTCAAGACAAATACCTATAGATGGCTAAAGTATATTGGAAGCCAATCAATTGTGTCCTTAACTGTCACCTCTACCCCTATATTTCCTACCTTAGTTGTATCAGATAGTAGTTACCCTTCCGATGTTTTCTAAATATTACTGAAAGATTACTTAAAACATGGGTAGATGACACCAATTATTTGATGAAATTCACAAATGCTCATACAGGAGTAGTGGCTCTCCCAGCAGCCCTTAGGTGTCAGTGTTGGGTCACAGAAGTCAGTGCGTGCCACTGCTCTGCTATGCTCCGTCTTTCAGGTGTTAGTCAGAGCAACATGTCTCACAGCCCTGAGGAACAAACTGCATCACTGGCAACTAACATCTAACATGTAATGCCCTCCCTGACCTACAATGAGGCATCCTGCCTGTTCATAGATGTTAAACACCATTTTCAGCCATGAATGTGTCCATACAGACACACAAAGACATGCATTTTTATGAGCTGATGAGATGTAGTTTGCGTAATTATATGCAGACAGGTGCATTATTAAAGTGGATAAATAGTGTCATTGCAAGCTAATGTTGCCACAGTTCAGGTTAGATCAAATTATACACCAGCTCTACTCCACTGTTGCTTCAAACCACACACACTGATCCAGTCACTTGGTAGAAAGACACCATGAGATTTTTGTGACCACAGATTGTTACATGAAGCTGAGGCTCTGGGTTTGATGAACTCTTGCCACCCAGTGGCCACATGTTGTCATTGCATTTAACTGACACAGTTCTGCACCTTTTTCCATCTCTGCCTCCCTTCGTTTCTCTTCAACAACAACCCTGTGGTGCTGTGGTGTCCATCCTGCTGAGCAGAAGGGGTACACACAGAGGAGCTGGACAATGACCTAGGTAGGCACCTTATTATTTACGCCACGTGGTTTGATAACAATCCGTCAGCTCAACATTTGCCATGTCATCTCACCATCAGTTTCACAGAGCGCTAGAGAATGAGTTTTGGTGTAATATTTGCACTTGGCAGTTTGTGGTTGTTTTTCATAGCAAAGCATTTTGAAAACAGTAACAGGCAGGGGAAGCGTAACACAGGCCTGATGGCAGGCTTCTACCCACAGCATACATCTGGTGAGACAGTCAGTGTCACCTTGGTTTACACACATTTAAAATGTTGTTGAAATTCAGATAGTTTCAGCTGAATTTAAAGAGGTTGAAATGGGTCAGTGAAGATAATGGAGTGACCACAGTTAATGCTGCAAATCTACATAATCAGATGCACAACACCACCACCAGCAGCTCTCACAGAGTCACTGACAGTTGGTGAGAGGTGACTGTGACAATGACTCTAATCATCTCGAAATGAGACATCATGAGCTTCCACAGATTTGACCTTTATTTACCCTGTCCTTGGTATGTGGCTTTGACAAACACAGACACTGTGTGTGATCAGAAAACTGGCAAACACATAGCTGTCATCTTACCCCCATGCTACCAAACAATCACACACACATGCACAAACACACAAATCAACAAACCATAATTTCATACATTAGAGTCAATGGCTGATCAGAGAAAGATGGTTTGAACAATGATTTTCCAATGGGTGTCTGTCTGAGTGGGACAGCAACGGGCCTTTGTTTCACTGAGACCTATCAGCACTCTAACCAGCCTATCAGACACAGCAGCGTGGCCACTTGTGCAGGATAAATGGTGTCTGGAGACTGTGCTGTGAGCTGTTATGCACTGGTAATGAATGATGTCATTCCATCAGAGTAGGGAACTGATTAATGATTGAACCAGCCCTTTGTGATGAAACTGTTTTGACGTGAAGTGAAAGAACATTGAAATGCAGACATGAAAGGAATAAATACTTATTTCATATTGTTCACTTATCATATTTTAAAAAAATGCAGAATGACACTGAATGCATTTTACTTTTGCCATGGGAGAGAATGAGCGCTTTGAAAAGGCTTGTGATAGCTTCATATGTAATTATTTTCAGTTTTTTTTAAAATGGGATTTGAAAGGTTTCCAATTGCCCCCAACTTATGCCTGTTTATGTATCAGCTTTTTTTTTTTTTAATTACCAGCTGAAGCTGCATCGATCAATATTTTTGATATCAACATGTGAAGTGGAAGGTGTCTTCCACTGAGAAATATCACTCTGCTTTTAGCTTGTTCTCTTTCTTTTCACCAGCAGCTAACGGCTGTTTTTGGAAACAGTGATCCAAATGGAAAAGAGACAGAACCCAGCATCTATTAGGCCTCGACTGGCATGTTCTGATCATCAGATCAGACGAGTCCCCTGTCCATAAGACATACCTCAACTGGATGAACATGTTCAATAATTATTGATCAGCAAAATCCAATACAGGTGGACAAAGAAGTGCAATTAAGTTCTCTTAGGAGGAGCAGACTCAGGCATTTTATGAACAGCAGCACACACATGCACAAAGCCTCTCTCACACACACACACAGACACACACACACACAAACATACACACAAACACACACACACAGAGTTTCCCTCTGTAGTACATGCTTACTCAAGAGAAATCAATCACAGCACTATATCAGAAGAATGAGATGCAAACAGTTAAACATGTAATTCATCACGGGATGTTGTGGAGGGTGGGATGTGGGAAGAAAACACTGTTTAATAAGCAACAGATTTCTCTTCTTTGTCTTTCTAATTTGTGTATCCACACACTGAAATGTATACCATACTATGAAGATGGTTGCAGCACCGAACGCGCCCTTGGTGCTCTCCCTCACTCACACAACACACACACACTCACTCACTACCCACCACACACACAGGTGCTCCTCCAGGAGCGCAGCTAGTGCAGTGTGAAATCAAGTGGGTGATTAAATTTTTTCACAAGGCGAGGCGGGACCACATTCCATTTAACGTTCCAGTTCAAAACATCTGAATGATAATTCACCACGCCTGCTTTGTGGTATCACCCTGTACAACAACACCAGCACTGTAACCTTGCAATGCTTTTTTAGAGTAGCAGCTTGAGTTTCTTACGCAAACTCATCCTCAGTTACTTTAAAACACTTTTAAGCCATAATGAGTGTAACAATACTGTAAAATGTTTCCTACAGTCTAGGCTGTAGCAAAGTGTGTGCCACATACAGACAATTTAAACTTCCCTGTCCTATATTTTTATTGCATGAACTGCTGACTCCACTCCAGCTGAGTGCCCTCCTCATTAGAAAGCAGAGGGAGGCTCTCCAAGTTTGATGATTGTAATTACCATCTACTCGCACAAAGGGTGAGGCATAATTGACTGAGGGTAATAATATGTAAAACGTATACATCGCAGCAGAGGATTACCGGACAATCTGTGTTTGTAGCCAATTAGAAGCCTCTGACATTATCTATGTGGAGGCCAGCCAATAATCAATGCTGCTGTAATAAGCGTATAGAACCAAATCATACGGCCCCATTGGAAGTAATGGCACTCTCTGGCAAACACTGTAGAAGCCCAGCTAGGCTGCACCATTGGGCAATTACACACTGCTAAAGTGGTCCTCATCATATTCATATCTTTTCCTAATCAGTGTTGATTACCATGAATTTCACTGAAACTTTCTGTTAAACTGGGGTCTTACTTGTGCACTTACATCGCTGAGTAAGGAGCTGCTCTCACCTCCTCATGTGACGTCAGGGTGCAGGCTGTTAGGTGGGAGGGAGCACAGGTGAATTCACACAAAACCACAGCTACTTATGTAAAGAAATGAAGGACACAATCTTCAGCAGACAGAGACCACAGCCCTTGTGTTCAACCAAGAACAGATTTTTTTTTTTTTTTTAACTAATTTAACCATTAAATTAAATAAATTAAAAATGTGTTTTTTGTTATGTTTTGACCGTTTCTCATTATGAGAAAAAGAAAGGGAAAAAGTCATTTCATGATGCAAAAAAAATCTTTCAATGGTTTTGTCACATTTTGCTACACATTGTAAGAATCTAGCATTTTTGTGTGTTTTTGTGAAATGGATACAAAGACTGAATTGTTCCTCCCTCCCCCAGTTTCCCCTCTTCCTTACCTTTACCTTGAGCCCCCCCCGTGCTTCCCACTTTCTGTCTTTCCAGCTCTCTGACCCCTTGTACCACTCCTTTCTCTCACCTCCTTTCATCTCTCCATCCCTCCATTCATCCATCCATCCCAGCCCAAGGGGGTCTTGCTCTGTTCTTATCTGATGTGTGGAAATGTCAGCAGTGTGAGGGGACGAAGGGAGCAGCCAGACAGCCAATGAAGCTGTTGAGTCACTCTGGCCCTGGAGACTGACTGACAGGCAAACACAATGGGGAGGCAAAAGGTCTCCACTGGCCTTGCCACTAATGGCTCGATATATGGCCTCCAGCATCTTCACAGCCTTGAGCTTTCCTCGTTTCTGCTGTCTCACTCTGTCTTTTTTTGTCTCTCTTTCTTTTTTCTTTTTTTTTTTTTTAGAACTTCCACCAGGATGGGAGAAAATAGATGATCCAGTATATGGGGTCTACTATGTTGAGTAAGTGATGTCCACTATAATACGCGTGACCACTCATATGCAAATGGTAATGCTGATTCTGCACCCAGGCCTTTGTTTTTTCTGTGCACGTAAATAGAAACGCTAGAAACGCACTTTTTCAGTCTAACAAAAGAAACTCTTGACCTCTCTGTAAATAGGAGCAGCTCTAACATGTGTACAGTCCTGCTATATGACATCATGGCCAGATTTTGCCTCAACTATTCTGGTCATTTGTAGACTGGAAAATGTAGGCCATTTTGTTTGTGTCTTTGGGGAAAACATGCAGCGTGTGTGTGTGTGCACATGTGCATATCATCTTGTGTAAGAACCTGGGCCTCAGCATTAATATGAATATATTTCATACATTTTAGACTTTGTTCAAAGCAGCACCTGCAGGCTCAAGGCTTTGGCATTTCTATTTTTTCCCTCTTTGTATCTGCAATAATTTTTTTCTAATATACATTATTCACCATTTCCTTCATTTGCAGTATAATGTGGTGCTTTCAGGTGTAATTTTTTGGAGCTGCCAGGTTAGTAGGAAACCTCCCAGGGTTAGTGTGTGATGTGAAAGGCTTCTGTATTTTCTTTGAATTAAGCCATCACCGTAATGAGATTTATTTGATGTGATTTGTGAGTGTAATTGTGTCGTGTATGTCTTAGACAGGATTTCCGGTGTTGGTGTGGATGGATGCATGTGTACTGTGCCACCATGTGTGCCAGTATTAATCAAAGCTTATCGCCATGTCTCCCCTCCCTGTCTTGACCCCATCTCTCTCTTCTGTTATCTTCTCCTCTCCTCTGTGTCTGTCTTCCCTCCCTGTCGGGCTTCACTTTCCTGCTGATATTTACTTCTTGTCCGACATCCTGTGTTCTATTCTTATTCTCCTTGTGTTTCCTACTATTCATTCCCCTCTGTCATTCATTCCTTACTTCCATCCACTCATCCCTCCTTTCACAGTCATATCAACAGGAAGACCCAGTATGAGAATCCAGTGCTGGAGGCTAAGAGGCGCAGGCAGCTGGAACAGCAGCAGCCTCAGCAGCCTCAGCCACAAAGCCAGCAGCCACCTGAAGGTGAGCGCTACATCCGAGGTTCGTTCACAAGCCCCCATCAAGGGCGTCATTTCCTTTCTTTCTATTCATGTGTGTGGCTGAGTTTGTGCATATGTGAATGACAGTGCTTGTGAGATTGTGTCTGTCTTTATACCAATTATTGCTACAGAACTACTTGATGTTGCTGCTACAGCCTTATGATTTGCTAAGTGCTCTTCCATAAAGGCATAACTATTATTTGCGGCTGTACCATGCAGCCTTTTTGAAGTTAATTTCCGTTTTCTGTATTGCCTTCAGATATTTGTTTGTGGTAATAACTTAATAGCTTTCCCCCCCCCAGGAGGAGACAGGTAAGTGTGGCATCAAATGAAAATGATCTGCCTGCTAAAGAGAGGCTCTTCCTTAATTTGTGTGGCTTAATAAATGGTGGCAGTAATAAAACTAATGTAACGTAGCATTCTTCAAGAGGACTCAGCCTATAGTTAACCTTAAGTTTCCCCTGCTTCTGGTCTTGAGCCTTACACGTTCACAGGACGCCTTGCAGAGAGATTAATTGTGAATGCAGGTCAGCCAACAGGGCGACTCTCCTATCACTCTCCACCTTCTGCTCATTCAGCAGAAATCATTCGATTCCACTTGATTACCTGCTGACTTAACTCCTGTCTGTAAGCTCAATCTCGCTTAAAAAAAATAAAACTCAATACCTTCATGCAGGGTTTTTATCCACTTTTTTTACTTCTCCATTGACTCCATCTTACTGTTAAGAATATTAATGAAGGTTGTAGTCTGATCAGTGCCATGATGCCATAACAGGGTGATTAATCAAAGGTGGCCATTATGAAGAATCCTCAATCTTCATTGTTCCTCAATGAGATGTGAAGGTGCAATTTATGTTTTACAAGCTCTCTTGGTAGTTAGATCCACTTTTTGCTCTGTGGGAAGTTTTTTTTTTTTTTTTAATAAGAGCAGGAAATATGTCATTTTCACATAATAATTTTGAGCCCATCTTCCATTACGATGTACTCTAGCTTCATATAAAGCAAGCTGGCGTTGTCCCAAACCTTATACCTTATACACAGCAAGGTAGGCTACGTTGTCCTCATGCCCCTAGCCCCAATTTCTTCCACAAGTAAGGCAGCTGTGCACCTGTCTAGATCCCATCTAGAGAACATGTGCCTCTTGCTGTTGCAGAATGGATCGAGGACTCAACATTGGCCGGGGCTCCTCTGGCCAGCTATGCTGCCAACCACCAGGAGACCTACAGAGACCCTCAGACAGGACCCACAGTGCCCAACGCGATGGGACAAAAACGTAAGTTCTCATATATGCAATTCAATTCTGAAACCTAATGAAAACAATATTCCTCATTGGCTTTCTGTTTTGTTTTTTTTTTGTTTTTTTTTGTTTGCTGTGTTACCCAGAGGGACTTATTATGAGTTAAACCAAATTCAGCTCTTACAGTGTAGTTTGCTTTCCTGAGCCATTGCCTCAGGCCATGTTTGAGTTTTCATGATGGAGGAACAGTTATGAATTGACACTATAAAGCAGATCCCTGTATAAGTTTCATCATATATTCTTCATAAGTAAAATAAGATCCATCTCATTTTTTATGTACAGTACACTGCATTTTTCCAAGAGAGCACTCAAGGCAATGTTTGTATTTTTATGAAGGCACACTGAATGTTACTCTGCCAAGTGCAGTGTTATTTTATATATGTGCACCATCTGTGTTTACTGTGGCCACATGTTGATTCTCATGGAACCTCTGTTATGTTGCTCCAATTCTTGGATCATATAATAGCCTTATTTCACCCATCATTTAGCAATACACACCTACAGACACAGTGTCTAGCCATTGTGTTGTGTGTGTATGTGAGTGTGCTTTTTTTCCTGTTTGCCAGCTCCTTTTATACCAGCCTCCCACTAGCAGCTTGTCTAATTAGCACAGCCATGGCAAAGAATTAACTGCCTCACCCTGTCTCCCTCTCTTACTCTCCCTTGCTGCTCCGTCAGTCGCCTTTTCCTTTTTCCCCTCATCGATCTCTTTATTTTATAGCTCACACTGGCCGTTGTGCCAGCCTTTGTCTTGTCTCCCACCACTGTCTGCTTTGGTTCAATTGTTGGTTCTGTCTGTCTTTCCATCTTTCTACTCTGTCTCTCCCCACCTCCCACCCTCTGTGACGTTGGTATTCTGTACTGTCCCAGGCCTTGACATTCCTCCAGAGAAAGGCGTCATTTGAAATCTCTTTATCTCACTCCTTGCTTTCATGTTTTTCCTGCTTCCTGGTCTGTTCTTACATCTCTGGATCCCTTGTGGATAGAGCCGCCATCTCAGCTTGCAGTTTTGTTACATCTAGCCTGTTCTGAAAAATGCTATTCAAAGACGTTACACACACACACACACACACACACTGCTCAACACCACAAACACAAGGACACAGACTGAGTCCAACGGTAATGTATTTTTTATTAAACACAAATGCTCTAGTGCTGCCATAACCTGATTTGGTTCTGCAGGTCACTAAACACACATTCCTCTGTGGTCCTTTCTTAATGTATACTCCCAATCTTCTTGCCATTCATTTTAATTCCTTTCTTCACCTCAGCCACCATCTCCTTATTTATTTGTGTGAAATATGAACTAATTGATGTGAAGTTTCTGTAATAAGTGGTGAACATTTTGTGTATTAATAGACCATTAAAGCTGGGTTTGTCCCTGTATTCTAACTCTTTCCTCTCATTCTGAACCATAAATACCTCACTCCACTTTTTGATTTAGACTGATAGCATCTCATATCTTTCTTCCTTTTATTCTTAATGCCACATAATGAGGTAGAGAAAGCAAGAAGAAAGGAAGGAAGACTGGGTAATTGGGTTTAGATTGCACTGTTTGAGCAGTTTTCACAATTTAAGAGCATTGTGAAATGTGCTTTGTGGATGTTGCTGTGTTAATTAAACCCTCACAACCTCTGTTGAAAAACATAGATGTTTTGTTGGTAGTAGCCATTTATCAAGGTGGAACCTGGCTTTATGTGAATATGTTCATGTGACCTTCAAGCTTAAAATCCAGTGCTGCTCTCCATTTCAAAATCATGAGTGAAAAGGACCCAGTGTGAAAACATGATTGCTCTGGTCACTACAGCATACAGCTGCTTTAACCAGCCAATATTACCTTTTATAATGAGTTTAAATGTGCTTGTCTAATCCAAGCACAACCAATACCAGCACACCCACAGTAGATCCCAGAATCAATGCTCAAGGAGAGAGGTGGTTGAAGCCTGGAAGACTTGGCTTTAGGAGGGTGGGTTTAAATTGGGATTGCACAAGGGATTACCCCCATCTTCTACGAGATGCAATCTCACTTGTGTGTCAGGTTCCCTTTGAAACAAATAAATTTATTTTAATCATCCCACTCTGGTTCATGTTTTGTCACCTGGGCAATCAGTAAACAGCCAGTAGCCAGAATCAGAAAAGTATAAACTGGATCATCTGTGTTTGTGTGTCCAGGAGGGAAGCCTTTCTTTACTCGGAACCGATCGGAGCTGAAGGGGACTTTCATCAATACTAAGCTGAAAAAGAGTCGCCGGGGGTTTGGTTTCACTGTTGTTGGAGGCGACGAGCCAGATGAGTTCCTGCAGATTAAGAGCCTGGTTCTAGATGGTCCTGCTGCCCTCGATGGCAAGATGGAGACAGGTTGGTTGACTGAATTTCAGTTAACAAAGAAGGAATACTGCTTAGTTTTATTTTCCATCTGTGGATTGTTACACAGTCTAAGAAAGAAGTGTAGCTGATGTCCACTAAGATTTTGGAGTTGACTTGAGGCATGTTTGTGTTAACTTTGCAAAATCAAATTTCTCCTTCTTTACTTCTAAGGTGACGTGATTGTCAGCGTCAATGATACATGTGTACTTGGCTACACCCATGCCCAAGTTGTGAAGATCTTCCAGTCCATCCCAATTGGCTCCATGGTCAACTTGGAACTGTGCCGTGGCTACCCACTGCCCTTTGACCCAGATGACCCCAACACGAGCCTGGTTACCTCAGTGGCAATCCTTGACAACAAAGAGCCCATCATCGTCAATGGCCAGGAGGCCCCCAACAGCTATGACTCACCATCCAGCCATGGCAGTCAGAACAACAATGGCTCAACCAATGGCGGGGCACCCCTCAACGGCCTCCCCCGACCCCACAGCCCCACTGCTGAGGTGGCCTCTGATACCTCTTCCCAGCATGGCTACCCTAGCGATGTGGTTACACTGGCCTCATCCATTGCCACACAACCAGAGCTTATCACTGTACACATGGAGAAAGGAGACAAGGGGTTCGGCTTCACCATCGCTGACAGCCCCGGAGGTGGAGGGCAGAGAGTGAAGCAGATTGTGGACTATCCTCGCTGCCGCGGCCTCAAGGAGGGGGACATTATTGTCGAGGTGAACAAGAGAAATGTGCAGAGCATGTCTCACAACCAGGTGGTCGACCTGCTCAGCAAGTGTCCCAAAGGCAGCGAGGTCACCATGCTGGTGCAGAGAGGTGAGTGTAGGGCAGTCTCTCTTCATCAATGTGTGTTGTGACAATACATTTGTCATTTGTATGGTAACTAATGAGAGCAGATGGACATGAGGGAGATGAAGGAAACAGGTGTCAAGTTATATGGCGGTTTGGTTGATTTATGTGCACATATGTTGAAGTGGTACAAAACAAAACAAACTTTGAATCTGCTTCATGCTGTTGACAAAAAAGAATAGGCCTCTGCCTTAGAGGCTGCTCCAACTCACAGAGAGCTCTTTTATTGACACATATTTATTTATTCATGTAAATAGGGGTTGGAAGCAAAAAACGTTGTTTGCAAAGAAGGCAAGATAGAGGGATAATTATGGTAGTGAAGGAGAAAAGGAGCTGCAGAGAAAGCTTGAATAACATTTGAGGATGTGGCTGAACGTGAAGCAGGAAGAGAGAGTGAGGTGTCATGACTGAATGGTATCGACAGTCAGAACATTATAACTGTCTTGAAATGGAAAGGTGGCAGAGAGAAAGAAAAGTTAAAAGGGGAGATGGAGGTACTATGAAAAGAGGGGAGACACAGGAGAGAAACCCAGGTTTAGTTGGTGTTTCAGGTTAGAGAGTCTGAATAATATTTTTTTTCCTCAGTCTGTCTCACTCGGTTTCTCTCTTTGCCCAGGTTCTGTTTCAGGTTGTCTAGTTTATTTTGGGCTTTAGCGTACTTCAAGCTTTAAAGATGCCATCAGTTGGGGTGACATGCCTTTTATCCACCCATCTACCTTTTTGGCTTGGTAGGAGCTGAAGCCTGTAACATTTTGCTATACTTTTTCAGTGTTAGCTGGTCAATGTCAGTGCTGCAAAAACAGTGTAGCGGCATGTGAATACTGCTATTGAACGTGCAGAACTTGCCTTTTGTCAT
Organism: Rachycentron canadum; assembly: GCA_038496675.1. Lineage (NCBI taxonomy): Eukaryota > Metazoa > Chordata > Actinopteri > Carangiformes > Rachycentridae > Rachycentron > Rachycentron canadum. The sequence goes on along the minus strand of CM076649.1, from coordinate 14,767,529 downwards.
GGCTTCTGATTGAAAATCATTGTCGCACAGAAGCACTAAATGGAAACAAAGCAACTGTGAATGGAGGATAAAACTGTAATGATTGAATTTCAGTATTTTCCTTCCAGTCACCCTCAGACTCACAAACCTCCGGAGCTCTAAACGCACTGTGTGATACAAGTAATTGGACCATTTTCTCTGTCAGACTGTCCATAGCTTGCTTTGGGGCTTATTAATTCAAATAACTAAAAGGTTTTTGTGTATGTGTGTGTGCACACACGCAGTTATATTCTCAGTAGGGTTAAGTGCTCAGAACTGTCGAGGGAAATTGGCCACATGAATGGCAGCCAAGTCACATTGTTGTCTCTGTCTGTCTTTTTCTCTACATGTGACTTCTAACTAATTTGTATCTCCGTCTCTTTCTTAATTGCGTTACACTCTCTTTGTCTCACCTCTCTCTCTCTCTCTCTCTCTCTCTCTCTCTCTCTCTCTCTCGCTCGCTCACACGCAAGCACACACACACGCACAAAACTCTTCTACTCCACCCTCCCTGACTTTTGTTAATGAACATTTCTTCTTTGTATGAATGCACACAAGCGCATAAACTGATGGAGCATCATCATGGGCAGGGGCTTAATGCACTATCAATAAAACAGAAGGCAGTTAAGAAGGGCATGTGTAAACTACACAGACAGATATGACTGTGATAGAAGGAAAAGCACTGAGCTTAGGTACGGATGACAATAATACATGTGGAACCATTTAATTGAACCAGCACCACTTAATGTCTTTAATGGTAGTTTTTTTTTTTTATCCTACTTAATGTTTGGTATAAAGAGTGGAAGGCAGCTGAGAAACATACAAACAAATGTGAAAGCCAATTTAATCTTTATTATTGTAGCACCTGCCAGTCTGACACTTCAGGCAGATTAATAATAGTATAGAACAAAAGTCCGCTACCTGCATTTCTCCTATTAAGTGCTGGTTACTGTATGTTTTACAAAGAACCTTTCTGCTGAGGAGCCTGTTGACTATTAATATCACAACACAAAGAGCCAAGGTACAAATTGGAGGAGTGCAGTGTGTCAACATTTTTTATTTCTCCTGGCTGGGTATCAAACCACCATATTTTTTGGCACGAACAGATCCGTCCGTAGCACTGAGAAACATTTTTAAACTGTGTTTTATTTAGGAAAAGATCTTTTTCCAGATGCTTGTGTTCAGATAACATGAAAGGCTTTTGTTGAAATAATGTTCATATTCCTCAAAGCAAATGAAAAAGACTATTGCCCAGCATGGTCTAGCATCCAGACTGCAACCAAAATTATATTTATTCTATAATCCTTTCAATATAATCCTTTCTATATCCATTAACCCATTTTTTCAATTTCCAAATCCAAAGAAGTAACTTTCTGAATCCCTCAAGTAGTGATCTAGTTATAAAATTGTTTAAAATCATTTATTTTTGGGCTAATTGATTAATTGACTAATCGTTTCACCATCAGTTTTACCTACCCCTAATTTCCAATAGTATAGACGAATCAAAATCAGTCAGTTAGCCCAAGATTTCATTTTACATGTAGTTTCTTGGTGAATAAATTAAAGAACAGATAGCAGGGCTCCACTGAAGCATGTGCACTGGTGTGTATTTCTTCATTCCACTGAATTCCCACACATTTCCTTCTGTCCTTCAGATTTTGTTGAGTAATGAATGTTCACACCCTGCGTTTTCTTATGTGCCAATGCTCGCTCTTCATTGTTGACATGCCACATGTATTGCTAACATGTACTCACAGTCAAACTACTGAGAACATACAAGGTTCTGGACACGGTTTCTTTAATTACTCTGCCGCTCTTACTCACTTCACCACTCTCTCACTCCAGCTTGCTCCACCAGTAGCAGCAAGGCACGCTGGCCTCTAATTGGGGTCCTGATGTCAGCTTTGCTTATCATACACATACATCTTTTTCTCTCTTGTGCTCTCTTTTGCTCTCACTCTCGCTCCATCCATCAAGAATCTCCTCTTTCTTGAGCAAGCACAGGTTGTGAATGTACACACGCACCCACATCCACATAGGCTCACAGTTGGTCTCAAACATGAACCGTCATACATCCAATTATACATTCCTTACAGAAAGACCCTGGTGTAGTCTTAATTGGTGAAGATCCACTACTCCTCCACCAATCAACCTTTTCTGTTTCTATTCCCCTACTGACAGTATGTAGATTCAGACCCGCGTGCCCACATGAAGACAGGAGGCAATCCCAAAGGACCAGCACTCAAAGATACACACTGGTTAAGGGGTCTGTGCACAACAGTGTGCCCCCTCACCTCTCTCCCACTATCTTTCTCACAGTGTGTGAGCATGTGCGCATGTCAATGTGAATGTGTGTTTTCATTCCACACCAGCAACAGTGTGCTAAGTATGGAGGGGGGGCTGGAGCTGGGATTTGTGTGATTCCTGACCATGTGAGTTTCATTGTAAGATTCTTTACTCTCGTCGTCTTTGTGAGTGAGCTACATGAGCTATGAATTTCCTTTTTTGACTAAGTCAAGTTAATACTCGTGGAGGAAGGACCATCCACAGGTCCAAAGGAAGTGCTGCCTGTACGCACATGGGCATGATTTATTACTTCAATCAAGTCTGTTTCATGATACTCTGTTCTTTTATATGTCTAATTACACAGCTCTAATGGGCAAATTTTTGCCTGCCTGTCTTCTCCTCCCCCCCCCCCATACAATGACATAATTCATTTTGGCCCCAGATATCTTGCTGTAACACAGATGCTAATTTCCTCTCCCATGATCCCTTTAAAAAGGTGTAAATGTTACTGGGTCTGTGGGGATGTATGCATACACCTGCTTTACAGCGTTGTCTCAGTAAAAACTTGTTTAGGTGTAGAATTCCTGAAAAACTGCCTCTCAATAGCCCAGCAGCTCATGTCATTATTCTACTATAGAAAAATGAAGCCCATTTGTCTCAGCGTGGATACAGAGTCGCGCTCTGTCTTTTTTTTTTTTTTTTTTTTTACCTGTTTGTGAGGCCAGGCAGGCGTTCCAATGAATGCAAGGTTATTTGCGCTTAGCTGCAGTGACTGTTGTAGCCATGCACAGGAAAGGAAAGGATAGATGGTCGCAGCAGATGAAAGGAGTGCAAGAGAAGGGTGGATGGATGGATGTCAGGATCAGAGAGATGATGAAAGAACAGCACAGAAACCCCCATGATGCTCTGCTCTCTTTTTCGGCCCCTACTTTGTGACTCATAAATCAGCAGCGTCACATTAGTCCCTGCCAGGCAATCAGGCCTCGCTCTCCTCACAGAATGGGGGACGGACCCCTTCTGTCCTCCCATGTAGCCAGTGGATGGGCAAATGGCAGGTTGAGGGACTAACACAGACAAAAGGTGTTAAACTATTTCACAAGTGTCAGTGTGTTTGATTAACCCCTCCACCGCACAGTTGCTTCCTTTATGTCCCCTTCAATAAATGGGAAGCTAAATACCCAAAGACGTGCGAGACCTCAGATTATCTGCTTGGCTGCTTGGAAAACTCTTAAGAGCATCCGTAGTTTCCCCTCAGTGCCTTTAAAGTGCAGTTTTAAGGAGATTTATTGCACACTTGAAGACAGACGGGAAGTTGAAATGTGTGTTTTACTTTGTTTTGTTTTTTTTTCATGGACATGCCGATTAAAGGGGGTAAAAACACCACGCAGATCATTGGCACACTAGATAGGTCTCATTGGCATAATGGTCGGCAAGAGCGCCAACAGCTTGTAAATGCCTCTTGTCAAAAAGCACTCCACAGATCAGTGTTCTTTGAGGACATAACACTCAGAGACACAAACACAATTATGTGAACTTGCATAACCCACATAAACAAACTCACAGTTACTGGCATGCACATTCATAAGACCCGTATAATGTGGACAGTCTTGTCCACACCCTTTAGAAAGAGATAAACGTTGATGATGGTTCTCTGCACAGACCAGAGCAGAAAATCAATTCACTGTATAGGAAGCGTCGTATTTTTGCCCACTTCGCATTAAAAATTCTGCTGACTGCACGTTCCAATGGCACCATAACGAACAGCATTGCAGTCATGAAAAGCAATGATGGGGGAGCAGCCTGCCCGCTAGGTGCCCACGATTCACCTCCGCTTGTTTTTGGCCCACTGGAGGCTTGAGCCAGTGAATCACTGCCTGTTGCACAGGGACAAGGTGTGCCTCTCTCTCTCCCCCACAATCTCCCATGTCTTCACACCTCCATTGCTATTTGGGCGAGTCGTAAATCTCCACTATTGCACCATCTTTTGTTTCCATGACAATGCTCTGCAGATAGTGTGTGCTGGGGTCTCCTCTGGGTGGATGTGTGCATTTGTGGGAGGAGGGGATTTCACTCCTCCTTTTTTCTAAAAGCCATGGGAGGCATATTACATCAGAAAAAAAACACACCATGGTTCACATTTTTTCAGATAATAGAGCACCATGGAATTCTTTGCAAGAAAAAGTGTTGTGTTCCAGCACATTTTTTCACATAACTTTCTGCTTGCATGCTCCGCCCGGTCATCTTTACTTTCTATTTAGTCACACAGTTATGCTCCTCTGTCACGTTTAATTTTACAGTTTACAGGCAGACACGTCAACAAAGCTAAATAAAGCTGTACTCTGCGGGGCTGTCATATCCAGGCTGCTGATGTACTCAGCTGATGTGAGCCATTCACTCTGTCACTGTACAGCAGAGAGCTGCTCACCACAACAACCGTTGCTTGGAGACCGTCTGTCAGTTCCCCATGGTCACCAAGGCACTGTCACCACGGTGACAGATGGACCTGCCTGTAGGAAGCAATCACTCCCAGCCGAGATCTACCAACACGAACACATAAACACACGCACTGAGGACAGACAACATAATCTACTTAGTAATGGCTTTCGTTTAGCAACTGCTGTACTGCCAGGTTGGTGCAACAGTTTCTATCTGTAGAGGGAAACTGTACAGCATGTTCACCCGGAGATACAGCGCTTCTTGTCAACCTGTACCCAGTTCGACAGAATATACAATTAATCCAAATCACAAGTTCTATGACAGCGGTTTTTGCTGAATTTCTCTTTCTTTTGCACAAACTGTGTCGCAGCCTTCAAATGAATAGTTGCATTTATTCCACCACACGTTTCCTCCAGTGTTTGCAAAAGAGTCCACCCACCGGTGGAATGTAACCAGCTGTAGGGCTGTCACACAGAAAAATAAGTCACAGAAAATCATGGACTTCATCCTCAGGCAGTGGAACAAGACGACAGTTATTCTGTTAAGCATGATACATTTTTTCTTTTTTACTGCAATCCTCAAGTATACTGGATATTATTTTGGCCTCATATTCATATTCATCTGTTGATATGTCATTAATCATAAAAAACACATATCATACAAATGCAGTGCCCTGTGAGTTTAATAATCCATCTTTACCCACTGTTCAGGATAGTATTCTAGTATTTAAGATCTAGTGATCAGAATAAAATGAGCTGGGGCAGGCCAGTCTATTATTTGAGGGCTGGAGGCACAGAGGCTTCTCACTCAGGCTGTCAGTGTGCAGTCCAGGCCAGATCGCCCACCTGTCCAAAACTGCTCTTTCCCCCCTCTCGTATGTAATTAGGACTGGAGGTTGGCCCAAACATCCACAATACCTTTTGATCTGAGACACACAACACACAAACTCTGGCATTTCTCACACACACACACACACACAAAATAAGACTCAGAGCTGCCCCTGTCTATTAATGTAATGTTGACCTTTGTTACAGCTGTTTTTTTTTTTTTTTTTTTTGCTTTTATTTGTTTCCATGACCATCTTCCTCATCAATTATTTGGCAATCATTTTCTTAATTAATAGATTACTTGTTTAGTCTATTAAATGTCACAAAATAATGAAAAATTCTGACATTTTCATTTAAGCTTTTTTGTCCCATTTAGAAGCTGAAACTTTGGGATGCTTTTTGCTTGAAAAATTTTGGAAACAATTAATTGCTGATTAAAAAAGCTCTTTTATAGTTCGTTCAATAACACAGATTTCAAGGTTAAACAGAAAATGTACTATACATTACAAATACCTGAATCGACTTGTGTCTCACTCAGTTTACAGTTTGATTGGGTCTGTCCACTGTAAAAGCCAGAGACACCTTGTGTGACAACACACTGACACTGACAGCAGCAGCAGATCAGTTTGAGTAGGTCAGTGAATAATAATCAAACAGCCCGTCTGACACTGACTGACAGCATACTTACCACCAGAGTGAAGTATGCATACACGTCTGATTTAGGGGAAGACTCCACGCCCCTGAATGAATGATTCCTATTGATTAGAAAAAGGTGAAAAGGGGAGAGCAGTGAGAGTAGGGGAAGGAAGAGGGGGAGGAGGAGAGGAAGGAGAGAAGAAAAAAAGCTGCAGACGCACCACAGTTGGAGCTGTCAGTTGTGAATGAACCCAGATGTCTGAGCGATAAAGACGGCAAGAGCTTGTGTGCGTGTGTGTGTGTGTCAATGTGAGATCTTATCCGCTCAGTTTCTCTAAGGGATTGACACACAATAGTGGCCCATTTTCTTAGATCAAACACTGCCTAGTCTCACTCATGCCTTACATGTGGTACGCACCTATTGTATGTCAGAGGTGTGTCTGTTTTTCTTACTCCACTAAAATATCTTAGAGTGAAACGCACACACAAGTCTTACATTTTCTCTTTGTTTCATTGCTTCTCCCATTCTCATTTCCAAACTTCATACAACTGTTTATTCCATGCAGAGCTGAGAGAGGGAGGGGGAGAGGGCTGTGATGTGCTTAAGGAGCAAATTTTCCCCAGCTAGATCCAAACTGTGTTAGCATTTTAGTCATCCGTCACTCTTTCTTTATGTGCTTTGTGTGATATTCCTGCAATGATACGTCTGGTCACTGTTCACTCAGGCAGAAACCTGTCTGTCATACCTTAAGCAAACTTCGATTAGTGTCAGGAGCGCTGCACGAAGCTGCCTGGTGTGTGTGTGTGTGTGTGTGTGTGTGTGTGTGTGTGTGTGTGTGTGTGTGTGTGTGGAGCTGCATGGATGTTTACCAGCATGTGGGGGTGGGATGGAGGCTGAGATAGAGGGGAGAGAGAGAGAAGAAGAGGGAGGGAGACTGATGATGCTGAGGGTAGAAAAGGGAGGGAGGACAGTGTGCGGTGAGGTGAGAGAGAAAGGAGGAAAAAAAAGGAAAAGACAGGAGGAAAGGGAGAGACGGGGAGGACGTGCCAACTGCCTATAGATGCTGGAGCCTTCGACAGCGGAGCGCAGCGCTCAGCGGACACAGGAAGATGGTCTCAGTAAGAGGGGAACTGACGGTTGCCTATAATTTAATGTTCAGTATCTTGGACTCCTTCTCCATGGGTAATGCTACGGCCAGGAACTCCAGAGCACAGCTCGCTTTCCTCCTCTCTACTCCTCTCTCTTTATTCTCCAGTTGCTCTCTAGGATTCTGTCCTTTTCTCTACTCCCACTTTCCTCCCTCGGACACACACTCTCTCACATGCGCACGCCGCCGGGTAGCCAGGCTCTAGCGAGCACAGGGTTAGCCCTTGGGGCTGGCCCCACTCTTCCGCTGCACCAGTCAAGCCAAGCGCTGGCCGCGGCAGTGATGCAGATAGATCGCACTGCCTGCTTCTCCCCCCCCTCTCCCCTCCCTTCCCTTCCTCCTGAAAACACCAGCCGCGGATGGGCGAGCAAAGGAACCAAAGCAGGGAAAGAGAGGAAAGAAGGGAGAAGGAGATGAGGGCTAGATGAACACTGTCTTGACATTGTTTTGGAGTCTGTTTTTATCCCAGTCTTCTTCTTTTCTTTCTTTCTTCTTTTTCTTTTTTTTTTTGTATGTCTCCTTTTTCTCAACGTGGACTACACACTATAACTCCATTGTTAACCTTCTCTCGTTTTCTTTTTCCCTTCTCTGTCTGGCTTCACAGGGGTGGCACCAGCAAAGAAGAGCCCGAAACTGGTAAGTTGTTTTTTTTTTGTTTTGTTTTTTTTTTTAAATATTTCTCTTTTCCCTGCCATTCAATGCTCCTCTGTTTTTTCTCTACATGTGGCAAAGGGATATTCAGCTCACTCCCCTCCCGCCTCACCTCTAACTCCCCTCTGTAAGGTGTAACTTGTGCTGTTGTTGTGGGTCTGTTTGCAGACGTGGGATGCTGTGCTTGTGTGGGGGTTGATCCTTGTAGTTTCACATCAGCCCCCAATCCCCCACCCCCTCCTCTCTGGCAGGGGCTGGGTCGAGGGGCTTTGATGCACCGCGTGAGTTGGGTTGCTAACATACTGATGATCGCATCGCGCTGGGTGCTAAGCTTGCAGTGTGAGAGTTGAATGTATGATCACAGCTGAGAGACGGCCTCATCCTGTGAGATCTGCTGCATTAACGGGGGGGAACCTTGCTGACTGTTTCTCACTGTACCTGTGTTTGTCAATTTTGTTTTGCAGGCTGGTTATGATCTGGCTCCTCCATACAGAGATTACACTAGGAGGGTATGTGATGTCATTTAGATGGGGTGGAAGTTTTGGGGAATGATGTGTGGTGGTCAGTGCTTTGTAGATGAAAATGGTGATGGTATGACTCTTATATTAAATGACAGAGGTGATGGATAAGTTAAGAATAATAATGACATTAATGCATAATGTTTTAACATAAGGTTTGGTTTTATGAGGCAGCAAAACAAACTACATGCTGCTATTGCTGTGATTCATCAAGGTGCTGGAGTCTGGCCTGCTGTGGCAAAGCAGGACAGAGCTGAGTTGGGTTAAGCAGCAAGGATATGTTTTCATTCCCCCTGCCCCTCCTACCTCTCCCCCTCCCTCCCTCCCTCCTTCCATCCCATCTTCTGTCTCCTTAATAAGTTATTGAAGCAGGAGAAAACAATGTATTAGAACAGTCCTGGAGCACAGAGGGAGAACACAGTGACTGCAGAAGGTCAAATCTAATAGATCCTTCAAGAGCAATAGATTTGTTTTCATTTGAAAGGGGTATATGATTTGGACTTGTGTGCATCAAACTGAGAGAGAAACAAGACGTGATGCTGCCTCTTTTGCTAATGGAGGCACCATTTTGTTTGATAGAATGTAAGTGACCAAAAAATCATTTTGCAGTCACTGGGAAGCATACGTCTTGAGGTCTGACTCGCACCAAACTTGGCCTTCATTTGTAACTAATTATATGAATCCATTGATTTTTTTTTTTTTTTTTTTTTTTATACACACTTTCCCACAGAACACAATGAGGTTCTTCTCATAACACTGGTGGAGTAAGCATTTCAGCTGGAGCCACAGCTCTGACTTAATATTTGCTAAAGCATCAAGCTTCTTTCGTGTCTAACAAGGATGATGAATATAAACATGAATTGCAGAGGTGTAGGAGGCTGATTCAGGGAGTAATGAGTCTGAATTTATTGAAGATATGGCTTCACTTTGAAGGCCAAACACTTTGATATTTGAGAACAGATGAGCCACTTGCCTCAGCCGCTCCATGGTGTATTTTTGTCCACCACATCCGAAGTACTGGGAAGTCACATGATGTGAGACTGAACTGTCATTTTCTCTTAGTCTTAAAATATCTGCCTTTCTTTCTCATGCTCTGTCTGTAACCCTTTCACTTCACTGTTTTCTGTTTGAAGTCTTTACAGTGGTGCAAATTCTGCAGACACATGGTAAAGATATGACTGTAAAGAAAGACATTGTACCAGTGGTCCCAGAGTTTTTACGTTTACATGCACCCTACTTGTACTTGAGCTCAGGATTGTATGTGCTTTACCCTGCTCAGGGACCGCTCCCCTCAAATCCTTGAGCAGGTGCTTAAGTGCCCATGTTATTGAAGGGCCAGTGGCAATTTATGAGGAGTTTTACATTTCTGGCTCCACCAGTAAAATCCTCCCTTTGTTTTAAATCCCAGTGCTTTACTTACTGTGAATATCTTTACACATCCAGCAGGGGATGCAGTTTCTTGTTAATACATTCCACTCTGTTAAACAAAAGGAATAGGCAATGCATCCTCATAAGTTGAGCCACAATTTTTTCTCTCATGAGAAACCCTTGACGTCTTTTTTTCTGCCTTTGTTTGCTAAAAGAATTCTCTGCTATGTGAAATATCAGCTTCATTATTCTTTGTGTTGAGTAAAGTAGCAACACAACAGTGTTTTTGAACACAAACCAAAAATTCCTGTGTATTCATGTCTTCATTGCCCTGTTTGTTGTCTCCCAAACCACAACCCCTCATTGTTCTTTTATTTTCCTCTGCAATAACCTTCTTCTCCTTGGATTTTTTTCTTTGTTTCTACTTAACTGTCACCTCTGAGTTCAGCCTCCATGCTGCTCCACAGCTGACTGTCAATAGTCAAATGATATTGATCTGCTTCACCAACAGCAGTTATCACGGAAGGACAGTCAGAACAGCTCCCAGCATAGTGTTTCCAGCCACAGGAGCGCCCACACAGATTCGCCTGTGCACTCGTCCCTGGCACCCCCTCTCAGCGAGAGTGCCGCTCCCCCGCCTCCTTCTCAGCCACTGCCAGGCCTGCCGCCCCAGGATTCCCCAGCAGACGGCACCATCCAGAGAAAACCAGACCCCTTTAAGATCTGGGCCCAGTCCAGGAGCATGTATGAAAGTAGGCGTAAGTATATAAATTTTTGGTGGCGGTTGGATGAGGGCTGCATGGGGATATTGGCTTGGTGGAGACCCGTGGTGTGTTTAAATGGTACTGCATGTTTTGGAGCAAGATTTTGGAATGAGCCACTGTAAGTCTTGGACATGTAAGTAACTGGTCTATCTTCTCAAACAAAAGTAACAGTGACCCAACCTTTACTTGTGCTCCTATTGGATTTCTGGAGAGGGATATGGTCTCAGTTTGGTGGTCGGGCTGTGACATGTGGACCGCTGTGGAGTCCTGCAGTAAACCATATTTTAATGTAGATTGAAATTTTCAGTGTTTGTTAAAAATGTTTTAGAGAAGTGTTGATTTCACAGAAGACTGTCGTATTAGACCATGTTAGTTTTAGCTAAGTGTACCAATAAACTAGCAGTTAATTTATATCAATACTGCTAACATAAAAATAGTAAAAATAAGTTCACATGTAGAGTGTAAATGAAATTACTAAAAATTTGTAATTAGAAATAGTTGAGCATTTTAGGAAATATGCTTATTAGCTATCTTGAGAAAATCACATGTATCTGGAAAGCTCCGAGGAGCAGATAATTAATTTAACCTATCTTAGCTAACACGGGTGTCATGGGGAAATAGCTAGCCTGGGTTTGTTCAAAGTAGGTTTTACATTTCTGTTTATGTACAAATTAAACAAGTTTAAATATGATAATCAGTCAGATTTAACATTAAAGCTGGTAGCAAAATGTCCGGACAAGGTTTTTATTTGTCAGAGAAATAATTTAAATCGCCACAAGAAAGTGAAAAATGCTGTAATTCAACACCGCAGAATTAGCTTTGATTTTATTGACATTTCTGAATGGCATGTGCAGCAGAAGCCTCCCACATCTTCGTGGTTCAGTTCATTCAAAGCCACTAGATGCTACTTTGGTCCAGTTGTAGACCATGGTGCCACTGACACACTTTTACACCAGACTTCCCTAAAGAGACACATGGGCATATAATTAGCAGCAATAGTAGAATGGATGTCAGAGAATCGCATATCCCCTTACTCCTTGTCTTGCCTTGCCAAAGCAAGGGGATAGCTCCAATTAAAAAGGATAACCCTCAGATCCACTGTCAAGTTACAAAAAAACAGGAGAGGAGAGGAGGAGAAAAAAACAGGAGTCTGCAAAGGCTGAGAAACCTTAACATCTAATCACTTTCCCAGGCGCCACTTGTCAATGATTTTCATTATTTAGACGCCTGTGAAGAAGGGCTGAGCGTGGGCTAGTAGTGAAGACGCCTGTTGGCAAGTTCCTGTGAAGGGCTGAGAGGACAATAGTATTCACATTAAAAAGGAAATAAAGAACAGAGACAGAGAGTGGAAGAAACCCAGACCGAGGGGGAGCTATGCCTACATACATGTCCTAAGTCTTATCAGGAGTTTTCTAAATTGCCTGAGCCAGTTAAATGCAAGTAACACACACACACACACACACACACACACACACACACACACACACACACACACACACACACACACACACACACACACACACACACAGTTTGGACATGAAAAAGAAGTGATAGTATAAGACAGAATCAAGGGATTCTGAGGTATGGAAAAGTAGAAACTTGCAGAAAATGACAGGGAGGACAGCTGACCTGTAACAGCAGGTGTAAATCCTTCACTTTTTACGCTGCATTGAGCTCTCGTCCTAAAATCCTGCAGTATGCACCCTATAGGGCTCAAGTGGGGTACAGCAGAGACATTTCTCGAGACATTTCTTCACACAGCATTTGCTGTAATGAAAAGTTCTGCTGGGATCAAGGTCTTCAAATGCACCATGTGGTGAACAGTTTCCATTTGCAGGAAGAAATCCCCTTAAAATCTCTTAAACTGTTCTTCAAAACAGAAATGAAGCCAGAGAGGATTGGGAACTCGCTTGTGCTTTATTGGCCTTCATTTTGATTGTCTAGTTTAAACATGTTCCCAGTTTAATTTCCTCATTGTTATTGCTTGTTATTTGCAGTCCTCATGGATAGCTCTGCACAGGTCCATCCATCTCTATAAAATATTGATCCATTCACACCCAGTTGCCTCACTGTAGGGATCATTCATGGATCTATTAATCGGCAGGAACAGGGTGTAACTGTGCAGTTGACCCTCCACAGTGCAGGTGCAGATTGCGACAGTTAGCCTCTGACTCTTCCTTTCCCAGTTCCTCCACAGTTACATTGTGATAGATTGGAAGAGATAGCTGCACTCCGCAGGGATTTTCACTGTTGACTGAAGGAACAGATTGGAAGCAGGCTGCTTATGCCTTCTGCCACCCTACCGCCTCTTAGTGGCTTTAGTGGCCTTGGCAGCAGTGGCCTGTGTTGGTGCAGAAGGAAATCTCCCTGGAGGTTTACTCTGAGGTGAATGTTTGTCAGCCAGTACAACACAGCTGCTACCATACAAATGCATTCACACACCTGCATATGTGAATAAATATATACATACTTTAAGCAAAGATGCTCGTGTGTACACCAGGGTGAGGACACACACATGCACGCTCACCCCTTCTCTCTCCTGGCTCACAGAACCCCCCAGAGGCTTCCCTCATTTCCACTGCTACATGAACCATGAGCTGTCAGTTGCTGCAGTGCAATGCTGCTTTTATGGCACAGCACCTTTCTAGTGAATAGTACACACACACACACACACACACACACACGCACACTTCTTTCTTCTATGAATAGAAGTGGACTGTGAACTAGCCTCCCTCTACTCAATAATATATAGCCCATTCCAGTATGTATTAGCACCTCCGTAGGATGAGTGGAAATGCGGTTGCATGTCACACATCACTTCATAAAAGAAACAGTCCATTCAAATAGTCCACTCAGTAGGAATGTTGAAAAAAAATGTTTTAAAAAGCTAAAAGAAGCTAAATCTGTGCTATGTTAGATATTGTATCACAATCATTTTTTTTTTTTGGCAAACTGTCTTCCTTTGATAGTTTATTTAAGCTCTATACCTTTGCTCTTTACCCAAAATAGATACTTTTTCATCTTTTGATGGATTGGTTGCTGTTCTTTTCCCCAAGTCTCCAGACAGATTGTTTGTGCCACCTTTAGTGAAAAAGCTTTGAACAATTAGGAGAATGATTATTTGCATGTTGATATAAGCAGGTAGATGGTTTGACTGGAGGAGATAAACTACTCATTTTTTCTTGTATTGGCACAGACACAGGAACTCCCAAGGCAGTTTTATTAATACAAAAATGTTAATGATATTTTGTTGTCTGCTGTTTCATAGTCCCAGATTTCCAGGAGCAGGACATTTTCCTGTGGAGGAAGGACACAGGATTCGGCTTCAGGATTCTTGGAGGCAACGAGCCAGGAGAGCCGGTGAGTCTCAAACCTTTTCTTTCTCTTACAGCTGAATCCCCCAGTTTGCTTTTCAATTTCCTCAATTTTCAGTCTGCATTTGTGTGAAATGTATAAACTGCAACAGACAAGATTCAGTAACCTGAATGATGAAAAGGATGCTATATTCCCAGCACTACTCTAGAGGCTTTTTTCACCACCTCTGTTTTTCTCTTCCTATTGTGTAGTTCTGAGCTTTGTGTTGGACTCAAAATCAGATCAGTGATTTCTACAACGCAGTTTCTCTTTGATCTGGCCAATGTAGCCTCAATCAGTCAAAAAATATTTAATAAATAAAATATCCATTTCACACATACACACCATTTTTCACTCTTCAATTCTTTAGAGAGCAAAGTTGTTTGTTCTGGTTCACTGGACTGTGCTGTGATTTGTGCAGGAAAAAAATAATGATTTACCTTGATCTCAGCTGGGGTGACTTCTGTAGCAGTCTGAGAAGAGTAAAGACATAATATTGAGGTTTAAATTTTAGCAGATGTGGTGCATGCCATCCTTAAAGCTGCTGTGGAGATTAGGATGCCTTTGAATCTCCCTCATAATTAATTATATGTCTGTACTATTCTTTGACTCAGGAAATTGCACTCTTTGAACTTTTCTCCATGTAATTCACCTAATAAGCTAGAGCACGTGTCTGATCTCTGTGCACACAAATCTCACCATTGTCACCCATCTGCTTTGGTTGTATTACAGATCTACATTGGCCACATAGTGAAGTACGGTGCCGCAGATGAGGATGGACGCCTGCGGTCTGGTGATGAGCTGATATGTGTGGATGGCACGGCAGTGGTGGGCAAGTCACACCAGTTGGTGGTGCAACTGATGCAGCAGGCAGCCAAACAGGGCCACGTTAACCTCACTGTGCGACGCAAAACCAGCTACACCGGTAAGAACAATTTAAAATATTTCTGCTGGCTGAGGTTCAAAAACTTGTTCAGGGCGTAAAGTATGGCATATCTATTAGATACACAAAACAAGAGTGAGAAAACCAGATTAGTGAAGACTCCAGGTTTCAGTCCTGGCTGATTTAGTGACAGGTGTGATTCACTACTGTAAGTCCCAGAACTGTGGAGGCAGCAACCATGATAAGCAAAAGAGCGACCGGGGTATTTGTTTACAGTGCAGCGAAACAGAATCAAGTTGTTTCGATAAAGAAATCAATGAAGAAAATATAAAAATTTCCATCTTGCCTTGAGCAATCTTGATCTAATACTGCACACAGCCAAGTTGTTTTTTACACAGCAGCAGAGCACAGTGAGCCAGGTTACCTTGTTGAGACGTTGGAAGTATGCAACCTGTTGCCTCTAACTCTTCATCCAACACCTCAGTGCTCACTCCCAACGTTTAAAACTGAGAAGCTGTCAAATAGTAAACAGAAAAAAATGAGGTTGTTATCACTGAGTTTTGATCACTAATTTTGTGAATATATTTATTCATTTGTATCTGATTTGAAAATGTCATTACAACCTCTGCTGCTACAGTACAACATTATTCAGAAAACTTCTCTGTACTTTACACCACCCAGGTCCCTGTTTATTTCCAATGCAGGTATATCAGGGGCCCAGTTACTGTGTGCTGAAGTTGCCTCCTCGCCTTCCTCTGTAATAGCCTGGGTGTGTAATGGTAGGAAGCACTCGGCCGTCTATTGTGTGCAAACACCCCCGCCCCATCACTACCTTTACGCTGCTTAGCTCTGCTCTGCTCCTCAGCAGGCGATAAAGAAATACCAATAAATATGATGGAAAGGATGGTCAACCTTCAGCCCGATGACAGTAGCCAGACATTAGTGCATAGCTGCTCCCTGTCTGCCTCAGAGCGTTGAGAATATGAGGCGCTGTCCTCAAGCAGCTGTACAGGAAATGAAATATGGAATGAAGTGTCCAGATACAACAGGTGGGCCGCATCTTCAGTTCATCTTTTGTTCAAAGCAGATCAGAGAAGAGATTGTTGGAGAGGCTCCTCTCCCTGTGCTGTCGTACCAACATTTTATCACATCAACATAAAGCAGCTGTTTTAGGAGAGAAAATGTCTGTGTTTATTGACAGACATTTTCTGATTGTGCAGGTGATGTCACTTTCGGCTATGTTGTCATATTTTGACAGTTGGTTTTAATGTAATCTTGTCTTTTTATGTACCAGCTTCTTGATCAACCTTTTCTCCTCCATTATCACCTGAACTTGCGTAATACTGGCTGGCCTAATTATTTGTCTTTATCTTTTCGTCTTCTCATGTCATACGTTGTTACTGTTCTGTCTCACCTACCCTCTTTACTCCTTCCATAAATCTTTCTCCTTTCTCTCTCTTTATACAATATATCTGCATCTTTTTCACCTTATCCTCCTCTGTCATCTCCAGTTAAAGCAGAGGGAGATGTGCCTCCATCGCCAGCATCCTCCCACCACAGTAGTACCCAGGCGCCCAGCCTGACGGAGGAGATAGGGAAGCGCACTCCGCAGGGCAGCCAGAACTCCCTCAACACCGTCAGCTCTGGCAGCGGCTCCACCTCCGGCATCGGCAGCGGGGGAGGAGGTGGAGGGGCGGGGGGCAGCGGTAATGCTGTAATCACTGCTGCAGCTGCTGCCACATCTTCTCAGCCCCCCAATGCCAATTCCACTGCCCCCTCCTTCACCTTGCAGCCCTACGACGTAGAGATCCGTCGTGGCGAGAATGAAGGATTCGGTTTTGTCATCGTCTCATCTGTGTCTCGACCTGAAGCTGGCACCACCTTCGGTAAGTTTGGATGTTTGGACCTTTCAGAAAGTTAGAGAATATATTCAGGTACATTGCTGTTGACTATACATGCAAGTATTACAAAAATCAGTTCCGAACAGAAAAGCAAAACATGAAACACTCTATAGCTTTTCCTCAATACTGGAGTCTTTTGTCTTCCTGCCATCTTTATGAACTGCCTTTGTATCATCCATAAAACCACTGAACACTAAATAGCCTGACAACCAGCACAAATTCTGGCTATTTACGGTCTCACCAGATCAATACCAACACTTTTCAAAAGATTGCTTCTTCTTTTTCATTTTTGTCCAAGCCTGTCAAAGCAAGACGCTGAAACCTTTTCTTTGCCCGCAGATGCTGCTTCACTCACACAACGCTTTCATAATTGATCACAAGTGAAGCGGGTCTTACATAAGGCACTTGTATTATTCAGATGAACTTAAACGGCTTCTGCTGAGCAGGTTAGCGCTAAAAGCCTAATGACAACTTAATGAGAATGAGTGCTGCAAGCAGGATAAATAAGGGAAATGATCGGTATGAATAATATTTATTTCTTTAAAATGTCGGATCAGAGAGATGCATTGAATCAAAAGCACTTTATGTAAAGGTTATGTTGTGTCTCTCAGCTGGTAGTAAATACTGTAATATCAGTCTTTTAACTTTACAATGGCTTCTCTGTTTGATCTCACATCCTGGCAAATAATTCTGTTCAAATTGACTCTGCTTGTTACTAGTGGTGTCTTTACTATCTGATCCACTCTTTGCCCTACTGCCATGGCTTCCTGCCTACACACTATGGCATTCCACTGTTCTGTGCTCTTATCTCTGTCAGTGTGGGTGGACTGAAAAAACTATTGACAAAATGGTACAGCTCCTTTTCACAGGCCAGAGTAGAAAGCACAGGTCAGCAGTTAAGCTATATTTGATCTGACCTGACATGTAAAATCTAATGGACAGCCTATGGCTACGTGAAAGTTTGAAATTGAGTTGCTGCTTACCACCCTTACTGGTAGTATTTGGATAAGCACTTTATTTTGTTCAGAAATGCAACAGCACCCTGGTCTTTTGTCCCTCTCACTAAACTGAATATTCAACAGCTCAGAATGGCAGGATTCAATTAAAAGACAGGAAGAGGTCAGGGTTTGGCAAGTGCATACGGGAATAAAAGAGTGATGGCAGTGGAAAGGATGAATGACTAATAGTGAAAAGGATGGTGTAGAAAGACGGGAGGGATTGCATGCTCCTTGTCTCTGCAGTGACTGATGTCAGACTGCAGACGGGGGGGGGGGCGACAGAGAGACCTTAGAGTAGTTGGTAAGATGTCAGCTCTGACGTTTGTTTTTCATCTCCAACTTTCTGCAGGTGCAGGTATATGAGATGCAGACAACAACATCATTTTTTCATTATTGGCTTTTTACTGCCGACAGACTTTCATGCAAATATAATAATGATACCCACTTTAGAAATGTGGTGCAGCTTTAAGTGAAAGAAGGGCATGAGACGGAGAGGGTGGAGGAGAATAGTCATACTGGATATGGAGTTCAGCTCAGTTTCTCCAGTGATTAATTTGGAAAAACCAATTTACAGGATAACGGCTGTGAATTACAGTATGGCAGATTCTCTTATTTCTCTGCAGAGCACATTTAAACCTACCCTTCATCTTTGCCAATGCTTGCATTTTGTTCTGCTGTAATTGTGATCAGCTTATCTCAGTGACTTTTGCTTGCCTGGCTGTTGGCTGTCGGTGAATTAACCCCAAACCTTCTGATCTTCTTTCTCTGCTCCTTTCCCCCTTTCCTATATATTTCCTTCCCTCCCTCTGAACACAATCCAACAACACCCTGAAAACATACAAACTGAATCCTGCATCACATGACAATGGTGACCATAGCTGGCAATGCATGTGTGGCAATGCCCCACAAAATAGGGCGTATCATTGAGGGGAGCCCAGCAGACCGCTGTGGGAAGCTGAAAGTCGGAGACCGTATCCTGGCGGTGAACAGCTGCTCCATCACCAACAAGTCCCATTCTGACATCGTCAACCTCATCAAGGAGGCCGGGAACACCGTCACACTACGCATCATTCCTGGAGATGGTGAGTAGACAATAGTGAGACTCCACCCTTCAAACCAATTCTGTCATTTTATTTTATTTGTATAAATAGTTTCTTTTCCCTCCATAAATTCTGGCTAAAAGGGGCGGCATGGTTCGGCTCTGTCACACTCATGGACGTCAATCACCAACTGTTATTCAGATTATTAAAAAGTCTGGGTGAATCTAAAGAGCAGGGCGTGTCTTTGCTTTCCTGAGTGCTGCTTATGTATGCCTGTAGTGTTATATAAAGCTTGCAGTTTCTTCACTTGCTTTCAAAGTCACTGAAACACCCCCACAGTGTTGACAGAAGTGCTTCTGTGGGGATATTTGGGAACTTTCCCAGCCTTTGCATTTCTGCCTTCAGCGTGCCCGCACTTTTAAAACATGTAAGATGTATTTAAATGTTTTTGTGTGTGTGCGCACATACATGTTTGTGTGTGTGTGTGTGAAAGAGAGAGAGAGGAAGAGAGAGACATACAGATTTTCTTCTGCGTATGTGGGTGTGTCTTTTCTGCCAAAGTGGTTTTAAGGAAAAGTTTGTGTCCATTGTATGTTGTGCTGTGCAGCTGAGAGCTCTCGCTGCTTTGTGCTGACAGATCAACTTGGCATGCTTCACAAATACTGTTTAATTAAGTGTGTGTGTGTTTGTGTGTGTGTGTGTGTGTGTGTGTGTGTGTTTGTGTGCATGCATAGAAGGCGATACTCCCTGTCAACCTGCACACTGCTAGAAATTGTAGCTATTTGTCCGCTGCTCGTTGCTTTCCAGCTCACTTCTTATGGATGTGTTTTTTTTTTTTGTTTTTTGTTTTTTTTCCTGCGGAGTGGTTGATGAGAACAGTGAGCCAGAATTGCTCTGCCAAGAAGAAGCAAGAAAGCAAGAGAGAAGGCGTCGGAGAGAAATAACTGGATATGCTTTATCGGAAAGTTCTGGTTTGTGTTTATGTGCATGTGTCAAACAAACAGATGCCGTCTGACACAGAGACTGGGAGAGTGACAGGAAAAGATTGTGGCTTGTGTTTCTAAGTTGCATCTCTGAGTTACTGTTCTCTCTGCCTCTGTTTACACATGGCTGAGCAGGACTATTTTTGTGTGGATCAATCCTGTCTAAACTTCCAGACGTGAATAAATACCACTGCAAGAGGTTCTTCCAAGGTGAAGTCAGGTTCAGCTCCTTTCCATTGAGCTCACCTCTGCTCTGCGTGGGAGCACAGATGGAGATTTGTACTGATTGATGCTCAACACTTCTGCAATGACAAGGAAAACAGACATGGAACCACTCCTGCTGGTGCACAGTAATGCATGCACAAACAGCTAATGCCTTCATCAAAGCTTATGTCTCTGCAGTGTAGATTTGAGCTGCAGACCAAGTACACCTCATTGCTTTCTATTGTGTGAGAGAAGGGAGATAAACATGCCTGAGGTGATATGATATGCGTTTTTCAGCACAACCTAGGGTATACTGTGTAGTACAGGCCTTGCACTTCTCTTATCTCCTCTCTTTTTCTTCCCCTTGTCGTTCTTCTGTCTCTTTCTCCCTCCTAAATTTCTCATTTTGAATGTACCTGCTCTTTTTCCTAAATCTGTCCATTCAGGGTGGGAAGGCAAAGTGCCATGGCCAGAGACAAATTACAGAAACAGCTCAGTGCCTTTTCTGTGAATATTTTTAAGCAAGAGTGGAGAAAAGAGGCAGTGGGTTGTGAGTGGAACGGAACAAGAGAGAAACGGGGCTTATTCGATTAATTTCCAGACAGAAAACAGTTGGGGGAGAGATAAATTGAGGTATGAAGCAGAATGCAAGGAGTGGGCAATGCAAATGAGCAGATGGAGGGGCGAACAGGGTTTATGGGGACAAATGTGAGCTGTGAGAAATGAGCAACAGAAATTATGTGAGAAAGTATGCCAGAAAATCTCACGGGGGAATATTTCCACCACAGACCTCCTCCTGTGGGCCACGCTCAAGCATTCATCACACGCTCATGTAAACCCAGAACGAGCAGGCCCCTCCACTGTCCGAAATGAAGCTTGCCCCACCCATGCTGCAGCCTGATTGGTTGGCTTTGTACCTCATGGAGGAATGGGCAATCGAAGAGATAAGCCAAGAGGCTGCAAGGGGACTGGTAGAAGTGGAGGAGATGAATAGAAGACAGGAGGACTGACCGTGAGAGGAATAGGGAGCAGCGACTTAGAGAAGAGCAGTGGAGAGTTGTAATCAAATAAAGGATACCTGTAGATGGCCAAGAAAGATCAGGTTGTTAAAGGGAAGAAGGGTTTCTTTTTGTGGCAAGATTAGAGTAATAATGGTCTGTTTTTGTCCGTGAGGGGCGGTGTGATTCATTGATAACACAAAATGACTAAATCGAAGATAAAAGACAATAATCAAGAGCTTTTATGTCCTTAGATGCTGCAAGTGAATACGTTTCCTGTTTGACAATTCACAGCCTGACAGGAGGCGTTTCAGTCCAAAACGAGATGTATACTAAGAAACACGATTTGCCTCCAAGTGCCTGGACAAAATGACAGACAAATGTAAACCACTGTGTTATTCTGATATCAAATCTTTTCTAAGTGGTGGAAGAAGCCTGGAGGCTGGTGGTGGTCCCCAGAGTACAGCTAATGTTTACAGATGACAGCTGCTGAATCGACAGAATCGTCAAGTGTTCACACATAAAAATTAAAATGTTCCACGTGTGAAATATGGATTTAATTCCAATGACACAGTTTTCGAGGACATCAGTGACACTTTATGCAAATTATAATGTAGTGAATTAGAAGCTGTATGGAAAAGGCACATGTCACTAAAATTTACTAAGTTGTAGCAAGAAAGTTTGCTTGAGGGAAAAATGCTCTTGGGCAGTGTGAAAAATGTGTTGGATTTGCTACGTGAAAAGCAATAATTTTCCAAATCAATTTTTGAAATGGTTTTCATGTTTCCTTCTTTCATTTGTTATTTTTATACAGCCAATTTTTTTGCTCCAACTTGCCAATTTTATTCAAGTTGCAGTTTCAAAATTAGCTGAAAATTTGTGGAAAAGCAGGAAAGTCCTGACAACCTCTTTCCTTCCTCCATCCTCCTCAGAGTCATCAAACGCATCCTTGTTGACCAATGCAGAGAAGATTGCCACTATAACCACCACTCACACACCTCAGCAACAGGCTGCACCTGAAGCCAGGTGAGGAGCACACTGGGAAACTGAATGCCCTTGACATGTATAGTCTTTGAAAAAGTTTTTATGGTCAAGTGTTAATACGAATATTAGATAAATTATTTCATGTCTTAAAGAGTTCAATCTCTGTGATTTTATTTTCACTTACTGTTATCTCTCTGTCTCAGGAACAATACCAAACCAAAACAAGAGTCGTTTGAATTTAAACCACCACAGGGCCCTCCTCCCCAACCCCCAACACAAGTCTCAGCTCAGGTAAGAGGGACATTCCAGTCATCCATCTACCTGTCACTTCATTCATACATCCATCCATTTCATGGAAGCAATCTATATGCCATTCTGTCAACTTCCTACACACATCCATATTCCTCTTTTTATACATCCACTCAGCATTTCTAGCTCCCACAGACCCATTTATCCTCTGTCCCAACATGGAACAAGTCCACCCACCCACCTTCCCAAGGACAAACAAGGTGGCTTTTTATTTATTTAGTTTTCTCTTTATGTCTACCTGCCGGCGTTATCAGAGTCTGTGCATTAAGGAAAGCCTGTTTGCTTTCAAAGTAACCGCTCAGTCCACTGTGTTCACTGCTGAATTAATCTGGCGGTGTGGAGATTGCTCTCACTGATAGCATTGATCCTCCAGCAGAGGAGATTAGGAGGGCGTGAAGACAGGAGCTGCTGTGGCTGTCTGCCTGTCCTTGCTGTGCACCCCTCCCCCCCTCCCGTGTGCCTGTGCCCTCTCTTTGTGCACCTACAGCCCAAGGCATCAATAATTCAGCATCCTTATACCTTAGCATATGCATGCATGCACACACACACACAGTCTGGCACACCTATTAAAGGTGTGACTTTTCTGAAGGTGGCATTTGTCCCATGCTCCTGAAATAGGACTCCACTTCAAAGGACACACACTTCAAATCTGAATCACAAAAGTGACCTTCATGCAATTGTGTCTTTCTCCCTCTCTCTCTTTCTGTGTGCGTGTGTGTGTGTGTCCATCAGGATGCTGAGTTCTACTCAGTGGACCTGGAGCGAGACAACAAAGGCTTTGGCTTCAGTCTGCGAGGAGGCAGAGAATACAACATGGACTTGTATGTGCTGAGGCTAGCTGAGGACGGAGCGGCTGTCCGCAATGGGAAGATGAGGGTACGGACACAAAATACTGACACACTTTCACTCACCACAAAACAGATACACAGATGATGCCACAGACAGAGTTTATGTTTTTTTCTTATTTGGCACTTGTGTATTAGACAGCTTTTGCTGTTTAAGCACCACTCTACTATATTTACACATAAGGTTAATAACAATAAGCCTGATGTACCAGCTGTGGGAAATAAGAGAGTAGGAGTGAGAATCTCAGCCTCAGCTGCTTTGATTTTTATTCTTGACAGTCTCCCAACTTTGTGAAAGGGTAGTACCTGAGTACCTCTTTAATATGTTATTAAATGATGAAGTACTTAACATTTTTCTATAATTCTTGTGTCCCTTGAAAATTAGATCTTAGTCTAAATGGGAATTACTTTATTAAATAAAGTTTATATGCAGCTGTGATGGCAACAGGCTTTTCTCTAACTGGATAAAATTCCATTATAGTAATATTAAGCTTGATTATTCTGAGCCATTCAGAGGATCCCCTGGCGTCCCTGGTCCATTTGGACTGTTTGGTTGATCGTGGCACATTAGTAATACCATGCCATAGCCGTGTAACTTTGTTTTTGAATCATTGTGGAAAAGAATGTACCTTGGTGTTTTCTTGATGACAACTGCATTTGCTAATCATCACTGGAAATCTGTGTCTCAAAACCATCTCTTGATTATAACTGTAGGCTTTGACTATTGTTGTGTATGTAGCAATTGTGATATGATGATTTCTTACTTTCAGGTGCAGTCTGAGCCTATGACTGTCCTTATTAACTGTGGGGGTGATGATAATGCCTCATAGACTTTACAGCTATCAGAATAATAATATCTATCAATATAATTGTGTGCACAACATATTAGTGAAAACAATACTTCATTGAATATAAAGATGGTAGCCTCCAGGCTTGGCACCATAAGAGATTCACAGTTTGAGTGCAGTGTCAAAACGCAAGGCACACAAACAGTCACGGGGCATGCCCACTGACAGATTATGCACATTTTATGAATGAATCTTAATCTCAGAGATTATAAAGTGACATTCATACACGCCACAGAAGTCAGGAAACTGTTGTATTTAACCTTTATTTTGATAAATTGTATAAACAGGTAGCTCTTCCCCTGGGCTGCTTGATTAAATACACAATGCAGAGTTAATTGATTCTCCTTTATGTGTTCTCATGTGAGACACAGGCAGAAAGCTTGCTGGCAGATTCAATATGGCTGTGAGCTTTAATGCAGTTTAGGATATATATTAATCTGCTACAACTAGGTGTGTGGGTGTGTATGTATTAGCATATTTGTACATACATATATGAATACATACATTTCTGTTTGTGCACCTTATTAGCAGAGATATTAATAGAAGCAGCTCTGTGAGAGGTGTCAGTGAGATCCATACTCTGCCAGAGGAATTCCCTCGTGTAGACAGCACTGACAGATAACTTGAGGCGTGGAGGCAAAGAATCAGGAAGCAAAAAGTGTTGTTTTTTTTTTTTGGTGGGTCCCCCCCTCTATCTCATTTTCCTCTCTCAGCGTCACAGTTACTGCTTCCCGACACAATTTGCCCGCTCTGGAAACTGTTGGTTTAGGGAAAAAAAACATTGCAGTTGTGCGGTTTATCTTTTGGAATATTTGATATATAACTTCTCCTCAATCTGTCCCCCCTTTTCCCTCCTTCCTCTGTCATCGTGTCCCTTTGAACCTCCATGCCTCTCATCTCTTCTCTTGTGTACCTTCTTCCCCACTGCCACTTGTTTTCTGCATTCTGTCGTGCTCTGCTGTCTCTCCTTTTCCTGGCTCTTGCTGTCTCTCCTTTCTCTCTCTGATTTACCTCTTCTGCCTTCACCTGTCACTCTGACTTCCCCCCTACCTTTTTCCTCCCTCGCCCTCTTCCTTCCTTCTACCACTTCTTAGGTTGGTGATGAAATCTTGGAAATCAATGGTGAGAGCACCAAGGGCATGAAGCATGCGCGAGCCATCGAGCTCATCAAGAGTGGAGGCCGGCGCGTTCATCTGGTGCTCAAGAGGGGTGACGGCTCGGTGCCCGAATATGGTGGGTCAATCTACGAAAATATCCCCTTCTCCCCCATCTTCACACCTTGAGCCAGGGGACACCCAGTGGACGGTGGTGGGTCAAAGGGGAAAGAACTAAATTACCCTGGCCGGACCCTCGACTCATCCCTGGGACAAATCCACCAGGGAGGGTAGACGGCTTTGGTTGGTCTTGGGTCTCTTTCTGGTGGAGGTCACACCTGGGCTTTGGGATTTTTGGGGGAGGGGGGCAGGGGTGGAAGTTGCTCCTGCGGGTGCTGTTGCCCTCTCCTGCTGTCACCTGATCTCAGTTTCCATGTCATTCCGCTGTCACTTTTCACCTTCTGGCCACTGAGCAAAAGCACTCTGCTGGGACTTTACAGAAAGGTGGTGGGTCTGATTTCAGTGCTACATAAAAATAGAAACTGTTTACAGAGTTTGAATGACCAGGGTAGTGAAAAATCAATGTTTTTTGTGGGTAAGAAGTAATATTGATGGGCTCCACTTCCTCATTAAAGGCCTATTTTAGCCTGAGGAGGAAGAGAAGTAGAAATTTTGATCTGTTTCATCCCATGATAAAATGGGACATCTCGCAGCTTTGGATAGGATGTGACACAAACATATTTATGATATTTATTGAAGGTGAATGTAAGCTACTGAACTCTTAAGGGTTTTAAGTGAGACCTGTATTGAGAAGAAAAAGGCAGCCCGATGCCCCTTTTATTTTTTATTTTTTTGCCATTTCGAAGACAGAATCTCGCTATACTGTGCTTGACATTACTCACTAATCCATGGGTTTTATTTGAAAAGCTGTGACAATACGAACTCTCCCTAAACACAATTCAAAATCAAAGTCACTCCAATTACAGACATTTTGTACAGTGATGAAAAGAACAGAGGCATTTTTACAAGTATTTTTGTTCAGTGTACAGAGCCATGAATTGAAGCCACATATTAATGGATAAAAGTCTATTGCTGCATGAACTTGTCAAAAGTGTAAATTGGATTTTTTTTTTCCTTCTATTGTCTATTTTCCATAATATTTATGGAACTTTTTGTTTCTTTCTTCTTTGTTTTGTTTTTTTATCGTATTGACCAGTTTTGATTGATAGTCACAAGTCATCTTTTTCTTTTTGTTACTCTTTTGAGTGGAGATACATTTGCCTGTGTTGAAAGTGCATCAATGTAATTTTCTTTGGGCTAAGAATGTGCTGTCTTTACCTGCACCAATACGACATCATGTGAACTTGTATATTTTTGGATCATTGTTTGTACTTTTTAGTTGGCACAACCTTTGACAGTCTTGCCAGTAATTCTTTTGATTTCTGTCAGCAATGTAAAACTGCTTCATATGCTGTAGTCGTGGGTGTGCAAGTCTCACTGTCTTTATTTTTTGGGTTTGGGTTTCTGCTGCTTCTATGTCCACATCTTTAGGTGTGTGTGTGTGTGTGTGTGTGTGTGTGTGTATGTATGTGTGTGTGTGTGTGTGTGTGTTTGTGTGTGTGTGTGTATTTCCAGGACTTTTCTCTGTAACTGATGGTTTTCACTGAAGGGTTTGGGCAATTTCCTGGACTGTCTTTTTTCTGAATGACTCAATGATCAAATAAACACTTTTTTTTTCATTGAAAAATCAACACAAATTTTCTCCTTTTCTTCCTTCAAGTTGGTTCCAATCTAAACTACTGTGCTCTTCCCTTTTTTTCCTTTTTTTGTGTATCTTCTCCTCTTCCTGTTTTGCGCTGGGCTCTTGTCTTCCTTCAGGGATGGTCGCTCCCCATCTCACTGCATGTATGAGAAATGACAAGATGGGGGAGGCCTCTGTCCTCCAAAATCAGACCACGGTTTGTAACTGTCCTCCGGCTCTCCCTCCCACTCTCTGTCGTTATCTCTTTCTCTCTGTTGCTCTCTCTCTCCATCCTGATGTTTGTGATGTGGCCTCAAATCACCTGTGTCCGTGCTCTACTCCATGCATACAAATCCATTCACCCAAAATGCATCGCCAGTGTCGCCGCTGCCGCAGCTGTTGTTATGGATTCTTCATGCATATGTCTATGCCAGTTGAATTTAACATCTGGGCAATAAGTCAGAAGGTGAAATGCACTAGTGTTAATATGTTTTTGTGTTAACATATTGTTAATTGGTTTAGATATCTACTCTACTCAAGTCCCAGAGAGAACATCATTTTTGGTTATTGCTAGTTTTCTACTGAAGTCAAAGCTCTACTTTATTAAAATGTAGACAGTGAGCTAGAGTTAGTTTTAATCTTACAATAAACAAAGCATTGTTTTGGTTGGTTATGGAGACTAAAGCGATAAAATCAGTGAGAATAGATGTAAAACTGTACAGACCATTTTATTCTTAATGTAAAATGCCACCGAAACCACAGTCTTTCTGCAAGAAGGCAACAGTGCTTGGATCTCATTGTGAGCATTTACAAAGTATCTAAGGCATCATGACAGCGCATGAAAGAGCATGGCTAATCAGTATGGTCAAGCAACATCACCAACATGCAGCACATTGACACTGACTGTAACCAGCCTCCAGTCCAGCCGCCTGACCTGCCAAGTCCCATCCTGCTCCAGAGGTGACCCCAGGTATACCTGGGAACAGGTTTGTTGCGGGTAACAAATCTCCTCAGGATATGGCTGCTTCACAGTTGTGTCACTACCTTTTATTCTTATGTGTTAGCTACACTAATGTTTTTCCATTGGCTGTTGCTGTGCCATCTAACAACTTGCCATCTTCTCTGGCATTAACATCAGAATGGCTTCCATTGGAAATGTTCTCGGCTTCATGTCTGAGTGATCCAGCATTGTGTTAGTTAGGAGCTGTTAGTCTACATGTCTGTTTGATCCCACTGCCCTCGTCTGTATGTTACGCTGTGTTGCAGACGGCAGCCCCCACGACAGCAGCACAGCCAACCCAACCTCAGGGTTACAAAACGCTGCGGAAGTGAGCACCCTGCCCCCAACCAACGCACCATCGGAGTCCAGCTACCCACCAGAACCCCACCAACCATCCCGGAGCAAGAAGGAGCCGAGCCACACCTCCAGAGGCGCCGGCAAACAGCACCATTCAAACCACCGCCACCGCTCCCCTCACAAGAAAACCAGCACCGGAAAACACAAGGGGAGGAAGTCCACGGGGAAGGACGTGTCAAAGCTGTTCAGAAAGAAGGGTGACAAGGGAAGTGACGGCCACCGCCACCACTCCGGCGGACACCACCGGAGCCGCCACCGCTCGCCCGACAGGAGGCACGGCAGGTCGCGCAGTGCAGAGAACACCCTGAGTGGCCGACACGGGGGGCACCGCCACGGCCGCTCCCCGGACAGACGCCACGGTCACCACTCGTCCTCTCACCACCGCCACCGCTCCCCCTACCGCTCTCCTCACCGCTCGCCTCACCGCCACAGGTCCCCCCACCGCTCTCGGCACCACTCCCCCAACAGACGCCACGCCCACTCCCCAGACCCCTACCGCGGGTACGCCTCCCCCGAGAGGCCGACCCGCGTCGACGAGAAGACCAGCGGACTGGAGGCCGTATTGAAGGAGCCGCCCAAGACTCCTGAACCCAGCCTCCCTCTTGAGGACACCATCCTCCGTGAGCCCCCGGCCCTGGACCGCCTGAACCGGGAGGTCACTCTCCCGCCGCTGCGCAGGGAGGAGCGCCTGTACGGGGAGGACAGCCTGCTGAAGAGAGCCTCCTCCATGGAGAGAGCCTACAGGGGGGACAGCCTCCTGAGAGACCTGGCATCCCGGGGCCAGAGAGATGCCTACAGAGACGTCACACTGCCCAGAGTGCGCACCCCGGAGTCAGACTCAGCCTACAAGCGGTACAGCTCGCTGCTGAGGGGGCGCTCAGCCGAGAGGATGGAGGGGGACGGGCGCTACGCCAGCCGAGGTAGCTCCCCCGAGCCGCACTACCGAGCCCGCAGCCTGGGACGAGACATCTCCCCGATCAGGACCCACAGAAGATACGACTCGGAGGACGAAGAGGATGATGACAACTTCGTAGCGGCTCAGGTGAGAGAGTACTACAGCACGCTCAAGGCCAACGCCGGTCACTCGTCCAAGCCCACGATCCCTGAGCCCAAGAAGACCTACAAGGATAACCCCAAAGACCTGAGCATCTGATTGGACAGCTGTCAGCCAATCACAGCGACCACCCACACAGCACCTCAAGTACTCACTCCCATCACCACCTGGTCCTACAAATAATGCACCCACACCTGATCACACACACACACACACTAAAACAGATGCACACACATTATGTAACAATGTTGAGTTACTAACAAGACAGTGATTCCTAAATGACTTTGAAAACTGTTTTTTTTTTCTTTTTTTAATTGTATGTTTTTTTTTCCTTTTGTTTTCTCGTTTTTGGTTAAGCATTCTACATTTACAGTAACTCAGACTTTTCCAGAAAATGTAAAACCATAAAAAACAAAGATGTGCCTAACAGTTCCATTAATGAGCGACATTTTGTTTTTGATTTGATATGTGGCAGGCGCTTTGTGCCGCACTGTCAGATGATGAAATGTATGTACTTTTCCACAAAGATCCCATGGAAGTACCATGCACCTGGATCACTGTAACCGGTGCTCACAATGATGCTGTGCATGTCTTTACCGGTTTCAATGTCTCTTTCTCTCACTCTGTCTCTCTCTCTCCTGCCTTCACTCTCTCTCTCTCTCTGTCTCTCTCTCTCCCCAGTGCCACTGTTTTTTAGACATTTGACCAGACTATAGCACAAGCCTGCATTTGTTTGTATATTTTTGACAGTTTGCAGTATGTGTACATTCAGAGGTGATCATTTTAAATGAATGAAGGGGAAATTAAAAGTTAAACGATGATGATGATGTTAAAAATAAAATAATATATTCAACAAATGAACACATGTATGTGTGGGGTTTTTTTTTTAAGTCGATCTCTTTGGTTATCACAACCATTAATATCATTTGACTTTCATGGCAGTTGTAGTAATACAAATGAAAGAGATTTTGGGTGGCAGGTAGAAAGTGTCCCAAATGTCTGAGTAGCACTTAGCTCTCATCATTCGGACAAACAAAAGACAAAAGAGCGAAGAGGCTGACATTGTTATCTCAGGCCTCCCAAAAGTATGTGTGTGGAAGTAAAGCCTTTGAAGAAAAGTAAAGCAAAGAGCTTCCATTCTTTTCATAACATCAAAGCCTGGATAGGACAGTCTTAAAAAATGTTACTCCACTCCTTCTCTCACTGCTTACTTTGATTTGTGTTTCATCTATGCCCCTTTTCTCTTGCTGTCCTCTATAGTCCCTCTTTTCCTCATCTTACTCCTCTTTCTGCATCCTCCTGCGCTCCTAGCTGAAAGATTTTTCGTTTGACAGAGAAAAGACAGCGGGGAGGCTGTGTCCCCATTTCAGGGCAGTGACAGCGGTAGGTGGATGATGACATTGGGGAGGGCTGTCTCTTGTTTTGCCCCCCCCCCCAGAAACAGCATTGGAGTAGATGAGTACAACAGCGGAGAACAGAGCGGTCACTCCTGGTGACCTGTGAATACCAGCAGGGATTCACTACTGCTGAAAAATGAAATATTTTGTCTGGCAGTTGCTTGTTGTTGATGTTATACAGAAAGATGAGGCACAGCATGAGATGTTGCTGAATTCACTCCAAGATACAGGAGAAAACTGCATTTTAATCCCTTTAACTCCACATAACATTTGCCGGCATACGGTTTTAAAATACTGGCACTTCAATATCCAAGGTGGCATGAAAGGCTACTACAGTTGTATAACGCCTGTTTATGTTATCTAGTGACTGAACCTTCCTCGCACCCTCTTTCAGATGCATGCATGTCCACTTAGACATGCAGAGAACTGTGAAGAGTTTCTGAGCTTACATCATATGAGGTTTCTGCTAGTTGCTACAGCACATGCCAAGGTACTTAATACCATATGTTCAAAAGTGTGCATTCAAGATTACCCTGTGGACACAATCTGTGCAGCTCATAAGAGGAAATAAGAAGCAGAGATGAAGCGTCACGATCAAACAGTAATATATCAGAGCTTTTTCTGGCCCACTTTTGCTACTATTCAAAAGGGCCTCAATGCATTACACTGCTTTTGATGCAATGATCTGAAAGTGTTTTTACACAGCTACATTTATGAGACTGCCTTCCTGTTAGTACAAGGAGAATGGACTTTTTCAAGTGCTCAGAAAGAGTTTTATTGAAAATAGTTTTTAATATTTTCAATAAAACTATTTAACAACCCATATAGCAAATGTAGCAATATAACTCCTGTTTTTTTTTTTTAACCATGTAAGATGGGCCTTATTAATTGCAGTCTACAAAGAGACATAGAGGAGATATTTGTATCCTGCAAACCCTACTACTTTCTCTCCTCTCTCACAGTGAAGGGAAAGCAGTACCTAAATAATGGATGTAATCCACTTTCCAGCACCGATACACTCTCCTCCCCTCTCTTTAAATCGCTCCCTCTTTATCAGGACACACTCCACTCCTTCTCATCAAATGCAGCAACACAGCTCCATGTTTTATTGCTGGTGCAACCCCAGAAATGATTAACAACCCATATCTGGTGACAATTTATCATGTCAGTGCCAGGCTGGAGGGAGAGGCGGTAATGAAATGTCCAATAACAACATAACTACAGCCCAGCACAACGACAGCCTGCCAGGTCAAGCCTCCATTCTCCCACCAACCCGGCTCCAGGTGCTCTCACTGCGACCTTGGAGACCTTCTGCTTCCTCATTGCCATGGAAACACCAAAGTAAGGGGGCTCTCTGCTCAAGCAGACTGGAGCAGACGAGTTGTAGATGCGCAAACAAGGCTGAGGGAGAAAAGTAAATGAAAAGACAACAAGAGTGCTGGGCTATTTTTGGCTGTGTGCTCAGGATTTCAAGATGCTTTCACTCAAGAGAGGAAAAAAAGTTTCTAATTTTCAAGTTACTTTTCTCACAGAGGGTTTAGCATCCTTTATAACAAGCCTGCTGTGGTTTCCACTGCTGTCATGTTATTGACATCCACGCTACTGTCATGTAGTGGTTGCTCTTTGTCCTAATACTGTATCTGTCTCATGCTCAGCTGTGCATGGAAATCCACCAACTGGAGAGGGAGGTGTGGTGCAAGTATATGCTGTGGTTGTTCAAAGGGCATTTCGTGCAATACGAGTTTTTCGTATGGTAACTATAGCAGTAACCTAATCAACAGGATATGGTCTATGTTAATGTATATCATATTATTTGAGGCTTTTGTGGTGAATGGTTCTGTTTAGCAGTTAAATGTCTTCGGCTTCTCACAGTTGTCACTAATCGATCAGCAGATGTTAGAGAGAAATCCACAGACTCAGTATCATAATAAGCTCAGTTAGTTTTAATTAAACTGATCTTTTCATCCTTTTGCTAATTTGAAAAAAACTTTAAACTTAAACTTGACTACAGCCTGAGCAGCTGGTAGTTTTATATATATATATATAAAATGGCTGACACACAATACTCTTTCAGGATTAGAGGATTTATATTCATTTTTATTCGTATTTGTACCCAGTGTACCACTAATTAGCTAATAATAGCATGAAAAGAACCTTAACTAACATGTGAGTATAGTAAACATACTTGACAAACCTCAGCTTCACTGCTAACATTAGCCATATTATCATGTTTGATGTTAGCATTTCAACTCAAAGCACTTTTGTGTCTATGTACAACCGCTAGCATACCTAGTCAACACCAAATGGTAGACAGACATAGTTAGCAACTAGCTGTTGAACAAAGTGCAGCATGTAGCAGCTAAACAGTACAATGTTTTCCTAGTGGAAGCCAAAAGAAGAGTGACTAGTAGACATAATTCATAAAGTAGTCAGTGACACATCTCCAGATGAATGGTTGTACCATGTTACACCATGGACATGTGAATAGGCTCATTTTTGCTAATGTTTGCTGCATCAGTGTTTCAGCTAATGCTAATAGCTTCATTCACAGCAAAGATTCTGGCTTGTGACACCGGGAGAAGCACACGTGCAGCTAATAACATGTTAGGATTGCTGTCCTCAAGTGTAGAAATAAGCCTTAACAGCGAGCCAACATGCACGATACCAGGACCCTGAAACAGATGCAGTGAAATGGAAGGTAGCCAACATGATTTAGATTACTTACAGCTGTGCTTTTCCTGCTGTCACGTCAAAATATCCTCAGTGAAATCAAGCATGCTGATGCAGTTTTAAATGTTCTGTAAATGAGACTTTAAACAATAATATAGCACCAAACAACTATTTTATTTTACAACCTCCTGTTTGTGTGTATTGTATTCTGAGTGTCTCTGTATTAAATTTTGATAACCGGTCAGAGAAAGTGGAATGTTTTGAGTTTGAGTCACTCCAGTTACACCATCCCAACGTTTAAATTCAAAGGCTCCGCCCATACGCAAGGTGTCACTGCAGTCAGTAGTCACTGTTCAGGTCAAAGAAGAAACCACGTTTTAATCTTAACTCTTAGCACCAGACAAAGATGAGATGAGACCAGAGCACAGGCTGGCTTACTATGGGGGCAACTAGCTGAAAATCCAGTGAGGCCAGTGGACATTTGTGGACAGCAGAGAAATCCAACAGCATCGCAGTTGGCCAGTGGACTGTCAAAACATGCCTTTATTTTGTTTTTGTGGCTAAAGTCCAAGGCTAAATTTGGAGCCAATACTTGTGTTTACCAAGATGGAGAAATGAACCAGCTGCTAAAGGCTCCAGCTTGACTCAGAACTGTTTTTCTTCTCTTCCATGTGTAAGTAACTTAATGCTACATAATATTACATGTCTCTTTTTATTAGTGACCAATGATAAATTTATCTGACTTGTTACCAACATTGTGAATTAGTTTGGCAAATGTTGCTATAGCTAGCTGGCTAATTGACAATATTGCTCTGGAGCATATCAAGGCAAAGTTGCGGGCTAAAGGTTGAGGGAAGTCTTTTTTTTTTTTGGCTCTCATGTAAAGAGGGTAACTTATCTCTGTTGTGCCGCTTATTATGTGTGAAGCGACCACTTTCACTTGGCTCCATTGAACCTTGGTGGTGGGTTGTGGGCGGCCTGAGGTGTGGCTGAAGAAGTACTCCCTCTGGTCTGGGATGGTGGGGTCTAGTGCGACATCTAGTGGAGGTGATGATCATTTACAGAACCTTTAAGGAGAGAAATAAGGTTCAAAAGAAAAGAAGAAAAAGTGAATCAAAGATGGTGCCCTGAGTGAATTGTATCATAAATTTCACTTCAAACTCTGAAATTTGACTTCCAGCATGTATCAGAAGCAAGTCAGGTGGAGTAGCAGGCTTTCACTGGCAGATTAATGAGCAAAAGATGACTTGTGGATCGATTGATTCCACAGGTGGCTTCATCAGGGCAGTGTTAATGTCCCCACAATAACCACTGTAGCCACTCCTTGCACACTGAACTTTTACCTGTCCCAGAGGTGTTGGTCCTTGCTGTCCTCCTCTTCTGAAATGTATGCATGTCTGACAGATAAAGACAAAAAGCCCCCACTTGTGCTGTGTGAGGTGTGCAGATTCAAGTGTCTACCTTCTCATCAGGTTTCACAGCGAAATCCCTCATCCCGTATCATGCATGTGGTGCTCTTGATCACAGTCAAATTGTACACCTCACAGTAACAATGATCCACTTTCTAGAGTGACTAATCCACAGGAAACAGCCCCCTGAAAGCTCTATCAGACTGAACGGATAAAATAGTTATACTGTCATAAGAAATGCATGTGGAAATGTCAGCTTTGCCTGTTGCACTGTTGAATGATTAATTTCGAATTTTGTGCAAGGCCATTTGGTCATGATTATTCCAAAGAGTAAGTACTATTCAGACCATCCAAGTTTTTTCATTCAAATCCTCCTTTGTAACATGTTGCAAACTGCAGTCAACAAAATATAAAAGAAAAAAAAACTGTAGAAATTCATTAGTTTTTTTTTTATTAATTTAGGCAGTGTACTCTTTTTCCTTTGTTACTTAATTTGGAAGACTTGTTGGGCTGTGATTTCTCACTGGGTGGCTGCTGCTTCTTTGTGCAGAGCAGATGGCAGTGGTTGAAGGATTTAATAGACAAGGGGATGGTGAAATATGTAGATCACAAAGAAATGTAATGAGACCAACTGATGAGAAGTGGCACAGAGGAGGAGAATGTCACAATCCAAGTGAAGGTTACCCCTGCAATGGTATAGTTCTCAACAAAATGGAAGGATCTCATGGGTATACACATCAGGGATAAGAGAACGATCTCACCAAGAGACCCTCTGCATTGCATCCAGACCTGAAGACTGAGAAAATTAATGGAAAGTCAAGTGGCAACACACTGTCAACCATTGGTTTGTGAACTGCTGTTTTGAATCCTCAAATGTGTCATTTGGCTGTTGCCCAATCATGAGGTAGCTATGCCCTAATTCATCCCCTGCTTTATGGTCTATTTCCCTCTAAAAGGGACCATCATTTTAAAAATAAACATCATATTGTATTGAAGACATGAAACTAGAGACTGAGACCATAAACTCATTAGGAAAACATTTACTGAGCTAGTAAGTCAAGTGAGAATTAGTGAACATTTTCACATAGACTTCTGTACAAATGAACTTCTTGCCACCAGTAGAGTTACCCCCTGGTGGCCATTAGAGAGAATGCAGGTTCAAGGCTCTTCAGCACTGGCTTCACTTTTTAGCCCCGTAGTCTACATCCACTTTTATATGTAGTCTATGGGGGAAACAAACTGCGATGAGGAAGAACATGTGTACAGCCAGGACACAAAAAGCCCCAAGCCTCAGCTCAGTAGGGACATCAAGGTCAGGTCCTTCTGTTTTGTTCCACTGGTGCTGGATGTGACAGAAATAATCTGTCACCTACGTCAAGTAGTACTGATGAGCATCTGCCCAACAGGTTAGTGCCCTCACGTTATCAAGAGTGTAATCAGAGATGGCCGTCTGTGTAGTTCACACTGTGTGTCTGTGTTGTCATCAAACTCAAAGAGGAAATCTGTCATGTGCTCAGCTCAGGTCTAAAGACAAACAAGCTTCAAAGCTCTTTCAGCATTATTTTCTTTATAGATTTGAAATTGTCAGGTTAAATATTGATACTCTGATGTTGCTTCAAAGGAGTCGGGGTGGGGGGGAGGAGTGTTATTTTGGCATCATACAAAAGGAGATGTTTTTAACTGGGTAAGTAATTTGGAAAAGAGACAAAAAGACATCAGATAATGAATGTAACCAATCATCACTTTTACTACATGTAGCAAAGTAAGTAGTCCTAGTGATGTAATGCTTTTAAATTTCATTTATTAGTTTTTTAGAGTTATATAGAAACAGTAGGTTGTGGTTCCTTGATATTAACAATAGACAATACAATTAATTTTACAATCTTGTTGTAGACTAGATTTATAAATGCAGGTTTAGAAGCCTCTTAAAAAACATCTTTTGCGTGTATACATATATACTTCTATGTATACAGTGAATACTTTAGTAGTCAGACAAAACCTTATTATATATATATATATATATATATAATAATAACCTGACATATTTCTGAACCTGTGTCATACATATTTATAGTTGACAAAGGGGATGTAATTGACACCCAAAATGTTAATGATTCAACTACAAAAAAAGAAAAGAAATTGAATCATATGGATTCACATATTGGACCTGTCAACACACATTTCATATATGTGCATCATGTAATTATGCATGAATGGTACTTTGTTTTGATTAAATGTATATTATACATTATCTATTTTGGCTTTGCTGCCTTCTATACTGCTCATATGTTCATAAACCAATGAACTTTGCTTTGACTGTTGATTAAACTGGAAAGCAGTGGAATGCTGATTAGTTAAGTTAGACATCTTTTTTCAATCTGTATCACTCATTATGGAGAGACACAAGTTCTTTAACTTTTCATTTGCTATTGTAATTCAGTCACAGTAGAAACAGAATTATAAACATGATTGATTGATAAGTTTAACAAAATCCTAATGGACCCACCACCAGCACTGGCACACAGCAGTAATGTGATTGGTAAAATGTGGCAGGAGTGCCTTTGGCTCACAGGTGTTTGAGCAATGGATGGTGGTTGTAAACAGTAGTGAGCACTGCAGTAGACAGCTGCTGCTGCTGCTCCAGGCTGCTCAGGGATGTAACAAAATATTTGGTCCACTGGTTGTGATAGATGCTGGCCTGTGGTAACATAGCCACTGGGTGTCTTGGTAATGTGATGCTGTTAAAGAAGCCTCTTCCTTGATTTACTGGCCGTTCAGTAAAAGAGGGCTGTGTGGACTGATGCTTCTGTAATTGGTCCCTTGACTGAAAGAGAGACTCTGATTGGCTGAACAGTAAAGAGAGTAAAAAGCTCTCTAGTTTGAACTGGCTGATGCAGAGGACTCAGCTGAAGGGTTCATCATCACCATCCCAAGTGGGTGAGTGCTTGTTCTTTTCCCTTTTTTTTCTTTTTTTTTAATGATGAAGAGGCAGAAGAGGAGGGATTTGATACTGGGCTCCCAGAATACCTCTGCCACACCTAAAAGACAGAGCAGGAGAGAAGTAACTGGTTTAGGGACAGAAACCAGAAAACCAAAAAGATTCAAATACCACTGTACAGGTTATCCTAGGTAAGACACTGCACTAAATTTGGTTGTTCTGTTAACTTTAGATTATTACTAATGTCAGGTGAATATTAAAATGCTTGTTTTCCATGTCATCGTTAACACTGATGACTTAACACAGGTGATAACAAGCAGTCTTCTTCTTCTGGCAATCAGAGCATGGCTGATTAGCTGAATAAATTAAATACTGACTTGTTAACATCTTGTGTTGCCATCCCATTGCTCATGAAATGTTGTCAGGATTTCTGTTATATAATTGAGTGAGCTGTTGAGAGGACAAACAGTAATACCCTCTTCCACTTCCTTATGATTTCCACTCAATCCTCTAATAAAGCAAATATTCATACACATAGTGTGTTGTTACTGTATGTTTCATGTTATAAACATCATATTATTGATGAACACAATGGTTTTGATATGCGAAGTGTAGTTGTCATGACAGGCAATACAGCTGATGCAGGAAATTATGGAACTGGCTTGTGAAATTGGATATTTGGTTGTTGTAAGATACTGTGGGAAGAGTTTAACCTTTAAAAAAAAAATAGAAGCTGTTGTCTTGAGTACAAAAATGGAAAGGTCTCATCTTATCACATTTACGAAGGAAATGCAGGACATGTCAAATGCTGATATTTCGACTTGATTAGTTACAGTGAAGAGCTGGCAGGTGGAGGTTAAGGCAGGGCTGCTTGATGTTTTAGAGGTGGCTGATCTGAACCACGAGGTAACCTGAGGAAAAGCTTTCTTGGTCTTTGGCTCTTTGTCTTTGTCCAAGAAATACAGACACTGGACATTAGGATAAAACAAAGAAGATACTGTCTAAGAGCATGTGCCTATGTGTCCGCAGCACAGTGTTGATGGGGGCATATCAGATAATGAGTGTCCCACAGTGTCATCTGGTGGCAGGTTTAAGACATCACATGCTCCCTCCCCAGCATCATCACTGTCAGCATAGCTACAGCTTGGATTGCCTTGAAGCTGTGACAGTTCACAGATTCAACAGGCCACTTCCTGTTTCAGACATACTGTCACCTCCTGAGCCATAACTCACAAGCTGGAGTGTGACTGGCGCTCTAAAATGAGAGCAATCTGCGTTTTCCGCCCCCATTCTCCAATATAAAACAGCAAGTTTCCTGCCAAGGTGTCATACATTCAACAGCTGAGGCCAAGGACTCTGTCAGAGAGAGATCAATATGTCAGGAAGGGAATTTTTGTGTGTGTGTTTATGTGTTTGTCACGGTCAGGGTCAGAAGGAGATGATGGTCTGGAGCTTCTTTGTTCATGGTATTGATTCAGTCTGGCAGAGAGTGAACTGATGTCACATAGCACCACGCTGGCACAGGATTTGTGATGTTGTGGTAAAATGCTCTCTTCTGCTGCTTCAATGAAAGAGGTGAATTGGTTTACACAGTGACATGTACATATCTGTGTGTGAGGTTAATTTTGAAGTATTTATCTAAGTAAGAGACATACTTCTTTAGACATGTTTTATTCTCACACTCCAACCTGAGATTTGGAGTAAGCACTAAACTTTTGAGTGCTTTATTTTGTTATACTGGAGATGAGTGGGTAACTCTTATCAGTGAGGTTAAGCACACTTAGTTTCTTTTGTTGTTGGCTTCCCTGTGCACTACTAGACACACATTCACCTATGGCAAAAGGTTTTATGAGGCCGGTGAGACTAACAAATGATTTAGTGAGCAATATAAAAAGTCATGGGCCCTGTATTCATTGTTTACTGCATGAGAAAGAATGACTCATATCCCACCCTATACACTGTACGCCTGCCTGACAAGCAAATGCACACACAAACAACACATGGTTTACTTTCAAGTTGAGTTATTGCCTGACCACTGCATGGTGTGTTTTTCATAGGCCTTTATGCATTACTACTTCAAAGTACCAATTCATCTATAGCATGGTGGTGTTAAAGAGAGGCTGCAGGGGCAAGACACAGAGTCATCAGCAAAACCCAGAACAGAAATATGCTGAGCCAACACAAGTTAAGTGTTTTCTCATGGCCCTTTTTCCTCATCTTTTAATAGCAGCTGCTCTCTAATAACCATACTGTAGGGACTGCACATGCTATAGTTAACAAAGATTTGTGTTGAGCGACAGATTCTATTAGGGAGAACCATACAACACAATGAGGTTATGTTGCTATGTGCATTCCACACATAGTTAAGAAAACATAAAGCCATTGTTGAAATTGTCAGACTTAATTCAGTCCCAAAGGTGTCACTCTGGCATATTAACAAAGCCGCAACACCATCTAATGTACACAACCTGAATTGCCTTTGCAGGGCATGGCATGCACACACACACACACACACACACACACAGTCAATCACCACCTCGAGGGGGACTTGCAAGGATATCCACAGCATACTAATAAACCTCCAGTCAGCCAAGAAAAACACAATTCAGATATACATCTGTGTTTTGACCTTACCATTGGCCTGTAGCAGAAAACAAAGTACAAATAATGAAAGGTACATTTGGAATAAACATTTCTTACAAACAATAGCTTTCATGTGTGGCCCGATTATTGTCGACATGCCAGAGCTGTGGAGAGCTAGATTTTTTTTTTTGAGTGATAGTCCTATAGTGGCACCAAACAATCCTGAGATTTTGTGCGTGCTTTCTGTTTTAGGGCTTCTTCTTTGTTTTATTAGAACAAAGGCTGTTTGGCCTTCTAAACATCCGGGTATGCAAAAATGGTCATGACAAAAACTCAGGCTCCACTAGGTGGAGTGCTACAGCTGTTACTCCTTCTCAGTCTGCAAAATTTTATATTTGATATTGTTTGTGTGTAATTATGATAGTGGTTTTGGTATAGAAAATACCCCATGCAGGCTGACATTAAGCACAAATATATTTAATCCTGCATCACAATCTTGCCCAGTTGAGCAGCAGCAGCATAATGAGCTGTAAACACAGCACTTTTGTAATTGTGAATTTGTTAAAAGGAGTTACCCATTACACATCCAACAGATACAGAGCAGAAACATTTGCATTCATTTGAATTTGTCTTTGTATCCACCTATATTCATTTTTCATACCAGCTCTTTTTTGGTCTCCACCAACTCCTGAGGGAAATATCTTGCTATTTAGCTGCTAAATGCGTCACTGTCTTCACCAACTACTCCCTAACTTTGTCTGACGTTTGGTTGTGAGGAGTAAGCATTCTGTGGGTTTATCATGGCACTTAATTTTGTTGTTTGCTTGCTTCATCTGCAAATGATGCTGATGAGAGCAATCACTGAAAAGATTTTAAAATGCAGAGCTGTAGGTAACTGCAGAGATGGGTGTTTCTTATTCCTGGGTTTGTCAACATGACAAACTGTTCACATGACATATAGTTATTTGCTGATATGGAAATATTGATTAGTGCAGCTTAACATAGAAAACATATAAATTCCAATCAGCTCTCCACTCAGTATATTACATTTGGAAAATAGGAATAATTCTTAAACAGGTGGCTGATGATTGTGTATTCATGGGTGTGACTAAACACTGATGTTTATGCTGCGTATGGTTGATTTGATTTGCATGAAAATGATTGAATGAATTATAATATTCTGGCCTTCACAGTTATCCAGTGAAGGACTGAAGGAATATCTTTTGGAGGATTGGCTTTCATGCTGCCAGAGATGAGGAGAAGAAAAAGAGAAGAAAGAACAAAAACAACAAAACAAACACCCTATACCCAACCCAACCACCTACCTACACCGAAAAAGGCCATAAAAAAAGATATATTACTACAGTGTTAGTTAATTGTAAATGCATACCAAAAAAGCTGAGTAGGGAATACCCACAGCATACTCAGGCCCCAAAGGAAACCAAGAAAAGTCACCAAGAGGGACTGATAATAAATGAACAGGGGAATACAAGCAGTCTGTTAATTATAGAAAATCAGAGTAAGCATGGGGTACATGTCTCTCAGGACAGACACCTGAATAGATGCATTTGTATCTATGTAAAATAACCCGTTGGCTACAACCACGCTGAACAGGAGAGCCAAGTGACATGGTCAGAGTCAGAAGGAGATGACCAGAGCAGACCAGCATAGCATGGGCAATCATGGGCAACTTATGTCCCAAGTATTTACTCTGTACCACTGAAAGATCTTCAGAACTTGTGCACTTTGGAGCAAGACCAGAAGTCCCCCGAAAAACATTTGTCACATTTAGGGAAAACAGAGGGGCTGATTTTATTCAGCTTGTATGAGATGAAGTCTTATAATAACTAAATAATCGTTAATTCTACTTTTCCAAGGAAAATCTTTCCTATTTTTCCTCCTTTTAAAGATGGTGACCAACTATGTTATTACATGGTTGGAGGTGAGAGCTAGAGACGAGCTTTCATTGAGCCATGCTGCCTCGGTAAGATGTCAGCTGGAGCTAAACAGCCTTGCAAGTTTCTTCCCTGTAGCTAGTGTGAAAAGTGACTATGAGGGTGACTGCATTTATCTTGAACTGATTAAAAGGCACAAGACAAAAATCTTTTAATCACTGCAGCTTTAAATGAATGTATGGTTTGGAATGAGTGGCAGATATTACCAAAGCACCAGGTACGACCCGAGTGAATCAATTCATTCTCAAGGAAAGAAGCAGTTTTGATTTCTCAAGGAAGAATAGATAAAGTAAGGAAAGTTTACAGGGAAGATACTGACATTCCTCATTAATCATGCCCTCCTTTCCTGACTCTGCAGCCATCAAGAATATCTTCAATCACTGAGATTTATGAGCTCAGTGTCGCAAGCAGCACAATCCATTTGAATATCCTTGAATACATTATGTGTGGTGTTTCTTTCTATGTATTTGGGAGAGGAGGCCAAAATGGCCAATAGCCAGTTGACCTCTTGGTTTCTCCATTTCTCTTTCTGTGTGAGATAAACAGAGGAGTTGAATTATGACCAGAATTATTATCAATACTAAATAGACTGTCAGAAGCCCCATAAAAATACATGAGACGTCCACATTTACTGATATGTTTATCATTATTATGAGCCTGTTTTATCACCTTAGACTCCACCATAGTCTCTGTGGTCTATTTATGACTAATTGTACATGGGGAATCCTTGCAGTGGTGTTGTGGAGGCACAGTAATAAAGCACACAGCAGGGTGACATAAAAACAACCATGGGAGAAAAGATAAATTTAATATTTTAGGCCACTTTAGGGGCTAAAATATGGCTGGTTATTGCTACAAAGTAAAATCTGTTGTTGTGTAGTGGAAGATAAGTCCTGGTCTATTTCCGTAACAGTATTTAGTGTCACAGGAAGACAGACTTGTGTTAAAGTGATGGAAGATAACTGGAAAAAGAGGGTGGGGGTGGGGGGTGAGGGGTG
>CM076649.1:14707737-14723945 GCA_038496675.1 Rachycentron canadum | reverse complement strand
GGGGTGAGGGGTGAGGGGTGAGGGTGGGGGGGTGGGTGGGGAGTCTTTGACCATAAATTGTGACTGATCTCTTTCAGTTGGGAAATATTAAAAAGTACAAAGACAGGAAGATCAAACAGGAGTGTTTCCTGCTTCTGTTTACAAGTTTGTGTAGCTCGACCCAAACATCTTTGATTCATACAACGTCTTTTTGAGCAATGAAACTTAATAAGTGATGACGTAGATCTGGACTGAGGCACAAGTGTTGGACAAGAGTCAGTGTGTGTCAAGTGCTGAGCCATGCCGACGGCCCCGGTGGGTGTGTGTGTGGATCTGTGTTCCTTCCATGAATTCTTTTCTGCTCCAATTTGCATCCTCTGATGGTGAGTGCGAGTACGCATGTGTGTGTGCAGGATCTGACGTCTAACCACCAAAGGGATGAATGAAGATGCAAGGCGTGTGTGAGCTACGCCAGGAGGGAAAAGGTGACCCTTCCCTCCTTCCTCCATCCAACCAGACCCATTACTAACACCTTTACCACACCCAATGCAGGGCTGGTGATTAGCAGGACAGGGCTGTGTCTGGACACAACATGGGATGTCTCATACATGAAGCAGCCGGATGGGTTGTGTTGAATGAACATGGACTTCCCAGGGAGTCTGACATGCATCCTGGAAGGACACATGGAGGCAGAAGACCAGGGGAGTGGGGAGTAAATGAAATAGAGTATGGGGTAAATTATAACTCCTGACCCCAAGAAGAGAAAGCTACCATGTAGAATCCTTCATGAATTATCTTTTTTGGCTATAATTAAACTGATAAATAAAAGTAATAAAAGAGCTGAGCTGTTTCCTCGACTGAGACTGAGGGGCATGGCTGACCTGCAATCTCAAGGAAGTGACAGCTCCCTGAGCAGCATGACACAGTACATAGTAAAACTTGGTCACACAGCAAGACTAAAGACGCAAACCACGCCAGTTCTGTGGGAAAATGGCACAGAGCATGCTCCATGACCCCTAGTGACCTGCCTCCCCACAGTCTGGCAGGGACTTCTCTGTGGAAAGACCCCAGAGGATGCTCCACTGCTTTGTCCTGCTGTGTATGAAAAAAATTAAAATCACAAGGAAAATCTCAGTCTCACTTTTCTCTCTTTTTCTCACACAGTGTTCTCGTCAGAGAGATGAAGTTCTTTAGTTTGTTTAACTTACAGTTGAAGATTTTGTATGTTTGAGATCATGTGTATGATATGTAGATCCTTTTTCCAGCCATAGTTGTCTTGTAGTCAGAGAGCATTGTGTTTATTTGTCCAAGCTTGTGTGTGCGAGTGTGTGTGTGTGAGCACCAAACATACATACAGTTCTGTTTAAATAAACTCTCAGTGACACTTCCCAGACTCACAGAGTGAATCCTCAGATCTTAAAGCAACGCGTACAAGGCTGCGTCAGCCTGAGCTTTTCCCTCTAGTACTTCTCACTGATGACGTAAGGGGCCTGCCAACACTCTCTGCTGTAACGTCAGGAGTTTACAACTGCACTCTGAGTCTGAGACAAGTCCAGCATTAGCATGATGTCACTGCATTTACGGTAGCTGGTCATGTTATTATTGGAGCTACTATTGCACTTGAGGGATATTTTACTATGTTCTATCTGGGGATTGACTCAGACCATCCAAGTC
The DNA here is from genome assembly GCA_038496675.1 of Rachycentron canadum. Taxonomy (NCBI): domain Eukaryota; kingdom Metazoa; phylum Chordata; class Actinopteri; order Carangiformes; family Rachycentridae; genus Rachycentron; species Rachycentron canadum. The sequence continues at coordinate 14,722,292 of CM076649.1, read as the reverse complement.
CATTTTGCTTTCTGATGGGACATACAGTATAAGGAGCTGACTTATTATTGTTTTTAAAGTTAATGAACTGATGCATTTGTGTTTAGGAATTTAATGTAGATGTAGGCATTACAACTACTCATTTGTGCAGATGCACTGCAACTTTACAAATACATTGTCTTAGTCCAGCTTTCCCTATATACACACACATTCATCTCGCTGTTGTATATTTAGGTTAGCGATTCCTCAGCCCCCCTGCCTGACCTTCTAGCTGACCTCTGTCTGGCAGTGATGATGTCAGACATGGGGGTCACCATGGGTTATCATGGTCAGCTATCAAAGCAGTTTTGGGGCCTTGAGTGTTTGAACATTCCCATCAGCCTGACAGTAGTCAAATAAGCCCCTGCAAGCTGACTCAGCTTCCTCCTACACACAGACACAGACATCTGGTGTAAACATCTGACTTAACACAAGAACATGGAAGTGGAGTGTGTGTGTGTGTGTGTGTATGTGTGTGTGCAGTGAGTCTACACTCAACAACATTTGACCTTTAACCTTGATGGTCTGTAACTCCAATGCAAAGGCTCTGTAAATGTAAATGAGGTCTCTGTAGAGTTAATGATGTTTTCCAGGAGCCCTCTCTCAGATGTTTACCAGCTCTGTAGCCTGCTTGGTAAACCTGTAGATGGCTGATGGGAGTGAAGGTTCAGGTTTCTCAGGGCCATCTCAGGGGTCTCTGAATTTTCTAATGCTATCATTTACTAAACACCACAGTCATGTTTAGCTATTTAGCATTGCTTCATCTGTGCAAGATGTTGCAGCAGACGAGTTGCAGGTTACATATCAAAGAGCAACATAATAAGGTAGCTACAGCCTTAGAGAGTTGTTTAACAGCTGCACGGATGCAATTTATGAGCTGATGGTTTCATTCATGCCTTCCTTAAAATGGACTTTCCCACCACAAACTTGTTTTTTCATTCTATTAGGTGACAAAAATTATCAACACTGATTGGATTTCGATCAAACTTCACTTAGTTGATTGAAATCACCAATATACGAATGCAATTATTAATAAATGAATGGATTCATGATCTGAAATTTAAATTGTGTGTGTGAGTATGAGGTCATTCTTGGCCTTGGAACACTAGTATCACAAAATAATCTTTACACAGTTTGCACTCAATATCGTTTTCCAAACATTTGAACCACATCTCACAATCTTTGCCAGTAATCAGTTGCAATGGTGTTGGTTTAGTTGTCATCCCATGACCTAAGTGTGACAGAAAATGCAGGTTGAAAGCTCCAGAAAAGGCTTTTGTTTGTGTTTTGAATAAGCAGGAATTGTGTCTAACATCAGAATATGAAATCTTTTTCCTGTTACTATAATTTCACCACATTTCAGTGATGCAAGACTGTTCATTTGTAGCTTTTGGTCCAATTCATGATGTCTGATCCCACGAATGATCACCTCACAAGTACTAGCACAGTTGTTTCAGGTCCTCGTCTTTTCATCCTCCACAAAACTGGCAGGAAAGGTGGGACAGAGAAGAGGGGAAAAAAAGAGGGAGAAACAAAGACCGTCTCATTCCTCTCCCCTTAATTAGGTGGCAGAGTGTTTTAATGAAGGCACATTCCCTGGATACTGAAGGTATCAGTTTGGTACGATGAGACAAGAAGCACAAGCCATAGGGGGTGAGTGGGAGGTTATGTGTGTGTGTGTGTGTGTGTGTGGGCAGGAGGATCTGAAGCTTTGTGAGAATGAAGACAGAGACATAGTGAGTCAGGAGGAGACAGTAGAGGCAGAGACGTGATCAGAGTGAGAACTCTGGGTGAATTTGCAGGGAAGATGCTGCAGAATTATTTTCTTCTCTTAATCTTCCTCTCTCTCTCTCTCTCTCTCTTTCTCTCCCACCCTTCTTCTCTGCTTTTCTGTTTTTGTTGTGTGGACTCATCTTTCTGTGTTATAGTTTCTCCAGGATCAAAATGCAAATGTCTGATAACTGCTACCCTCCCTAGTTGACTTTTAAACACATGGATGATCTTATTTCTTCTGGGCCTCATAAAACGACACCTGCTATGTGTTGGGCATATGGTGTGAACACTTGGCTCTTATTTTCAGACATAATGTATGAAAACGTGTGACGAAAGCAGGACCTCACTGAGAAGCTCTTTGAAGCAGTGACAGATCTGTCTATAAATCTCCAATTTGTTCAGTCTTAGGCTCAGCCAGTGTTTCCTCGTCACCAGACACTCCCAGATTCTTTTGTCAGTTTTCTTTTTTTTTTTTTAATGACAACACTGTGCACTTTTTCTAAGAAATTTTTTTAAGAAAATAAAATGTATGTCATGTGTGGAATGAGGAGGTTGCAATGAGGTGAAATTGCTTCTTCAAACTGACCGGTTTCTCACAGCAGCTCTCTCTGACCCTGGCTTATCTAGATGCCCCCCTCCTCTCATTCTGCCCCTCTCATTCGCTCTCTCTTGGTGGCCTTGTCTTGTCAACCACAGCCAGGCAGACCCAGTAAATCGCCAATTCCCCATTATAGGCCAGGTTTCTGGTTTCTCATCATCCAGTCTGCCTGGCTTCCTTATCAGCCTACAAAGCTTTTCATCTGCCTCTCTGGTCCTCTGCCACGCCACCAGATTCTCGTTTAGCCTCCCACCCCAGGAGCGAAGCTGTTTAGAGGAATTATCTTTCATCTTTGTGGGTGGACATTTAGATCTGAGTAGAAATAATGTCAGAGAGTGGCGGTTAGACATACACACATGAGAATAAATTGGGCTGAAAAGTTTTCCTGATATTCACTTCTAAATCTTGTTTGCAAGCCCCTTTTCTCCATCAGTCATTCTACATGATTAGAAATTTACAAATATCCTAAAAAAGCTCTCCACATTTTTGAGGTTACACCCAGTGTGTTTGTGTTTGTGCAAAGGGTTGAGGTTAGTATAACTGTTGCACCCACTACACATTGGGCTTCAGAAGTGTTTAGTGATGAGATCCAGATTTTAGACACAGCTAATCTGAAGATTTGATCCCAGGCTTTGTGAGGAGAAAATCTGTAGGACTGCTGGACTCTTGTACTGGCACTGCACTACAGAGCGTACAAACGATGCTTGGGACTTAGAGTCTTGCCTTAGTGTTTGGACCTGGTGACTAGGACCTGCTGCTGGTGGAGACAAAAGGCCTCGGCTTTGGCCCTCATCTGCCCCCAACTGAGGGACTCTGTGGGCATTAATTCTCCTCTGTCAACCCCTGTCAACCCCTGCTCATTACACCACTTACTGGGAAACCTCTGGTGTATACCTCGGCACAAAAATGGGACAATACCTTTGTGGAATGCGAAATAACAACAATGTACTGTGGGAATATCACACAGGGCAGAGAAAGGAGGAGGAATGTTCATTAGAAATAAGAGCTTTGCAATGTGCTTCCTGCCAGTGTTGAAAACGTGTGGTGACTTTTTTACTTATTATTTCTTTTACGTTGAGGTTTTCTACTGAAAGGTTGCATGGTGATAGGTGTGGTCTGTAGTGAACACTTTTCTAGCCAGGGTTGCTCTACAAAGCAATATATCACAATGCACAATGTTATGTGTGTACAATATGTGTCACTTTGTCAATGCATGATATGTTTTATTTTTTGATGGTCCTGCCAAGATAAGACATCCTGTTCATGCCCCAACCAGTCAACAACTCGGTCTGTTCTATTACAAGGCACTGTCACACTACACAATACTACCTGTCTGCTCCATAAGCAGCAATTCACTTAAACCTGAGCTGCAGGGGTGGCACATGCCAAAAGGTACCCTCCCGCACATTCAGAAGAACAAGAAAATTACTGCTTGTGTAACTGTTTGTCATTTAATAACACAAATAGTCTCCCAAATAGCGACTTTCTCCTTCACCCTGCTCCTCCACTGCCTTCATATCCTGACCCAAAATATTTATATCAAAGACTGAACAGAACATTTCCAGTTCGTTTCTGTCTATGAGCCCAAGCTGTGCCTGCATGTTCACAACACTTATGCCTGCCTGTGTGTGCTCAAGCTGCTTGCTGCAGAATTCATGCAAGGTGCCTCTGTCCATGGCTGAGATTGGAGGCCGTATTTGTGGCTTTGAATCTGAGTCTGGGGAATGAAGGGTGAACTCTGGTCTGACCCCTCTCTTTCTCCCTCCCTCTCTCCTCCTTTTTACTCCTGGTCGAATGCTCCCCACAAGATGCAGTTGGTCTGTGAGGTCATGACTCCTCCAGCAGAACTGTAAATAAATCTACTCTTAACACTCACTCATCCCATCTCTATCTTTCTGTTTTTCCCACTCTTATCAGTCCAACTCTTTCTTCAGGAACACATCTTTCTCCCTTTCTTGCTGATTTTTTTCTGGCAAGTTGTGAACAAGCCTGCAAAATACAGTTTTACACTCTTAAAATGTGGATATCACTGAGATAAACTGAGGTAATGACATGAAGTGGGCTTCATTAATACAATACATCTATTCATTACACAGACATGAATATAACTTTAACTAGTACAGAAATTCTCACCTCTCTGTGTAGTTGAACCTGTAAAGATGTGGGTGAATGACACTGCTGTCTTTGCCAACACACTAAGCATTGAACATTAATGTAAGAAATTAAACTCCCAGAGTAACCATCCTCTACATAAACCACTGCTTTTTGTACAGATATTCTTATGTGCTACAGTTCAAAATGCTAGTCTCTCAAAGTTAGCTTCAGTTATTATGTATTGGTATAATGATGAGTAGTGAATGGTGACCATGGTCAAGGACATTAAAACATTATCTTCTCTCCGTGGCCTGGTGAAGAGAACAACATGTATATGCCTGCAATTGCATATATCTTGTATGAACTTCTTTTTCTCCTGCAATGAGGCCAATGTACAGCATTACAAAACCCACCACCACTGACCTTGGGCTTCAGTTCAAGCATGTGTCACATGCCTCCACCTATGGTAGTGAAAGCCAGATTCTACTGATGAAAACTGCTCTAACACAATGCAGCAGACCCGACTGAAGCCAGGAAGGAAGAATTAGCAACACATCCTCCACACGAAAGCCCTGGCTCAGGTCGTCGTATGGTACACGTAACATATCCGTTTATTCAATTAAGCCTGGTTAATTTATCACAGGGCTTCATGTTCTTTTCCACACTCTTTGGCTCACTAAAATTCAGGCATGTTTGCTCACGTGGCCCACCAATGACGATGGAGAGGTTAACTTGATTCCTCAGACAAAGGTGTTATGAAATTAAAGCATGACGGCAATGGACAGTTTCAAGATTGGCCAGTATTTAATGTGCTCTTTTGACCTCATCGAGGATGTTCTTGCTGAGTGTTGCAGACAGATAAAATGCATTGGTGGTTTGTGGTTGGCTGACTGCAGCTCTTCTGGCACAGTTTAAATCCTGTGTCTCCTCTGCACTCTCACAGAGAGAAGCACAGCTGTGGTCATGCTTCCAATAGAACATGAAAGGATAAGCCCAATTAAAACATCTTAATTACAAAAATAGACGCAGCCGTCCTGAAATGGGGATAAAATAATGGAGTTCATCACAAAGTCATTCAGCCATTGCATGAGGACAATTGCAAGCACCAATGACTGTCCTAAAAGATTAAAAGGTTGGATTTCTGTTGAGTTTCTATTTCTTTGAGCATCAGCATTTGAACCCTTTTTGTGGTTTAGACCATATTTGCAAACACATGCAAACAGCACACAGACGAACCAGTCTCTGAATCACAAATGTACCCAAGTATTTTTGAGGGAATTAGGACTTTCCGTTAAAGAAAGGTTTTGATAATGACAAATTAGCAACCCACTGTTATTTTGAAGCTGAAGAGAGCTCCATGGAGTGTTGAGCCTATCACAAGCAAACCATCTTGGGTTTGTAAAACTGAAGCGAGGGGTTGAGTCCAGATCTGGTTGATTAACACCAGACCATAACAAACAACACTTTCATGAGTCTACTGTACTACCCCTTTCACATGCCTTACGTTTTTTTTTTTTTTTTTGCGTGAATCAGTCCGGTTTCAACTGAACACATCCCAAGATTGTCTGTTTAGTAATTTCTTTGTTTTTGTGTAATGTGTTTAACATTATATCTTTTAATGAATTGGTAACAGAGCTGCAAATGTATAATGTGATATTTCCAAGTAACATCATTGAAGATTATGTGGGGGAGGTGTGGGTTGATAAATGAGGGCAGATGCAGAGATGAATAGGAAACAGGAAAAGGAGAATCTAGACTATTTAGTCTATTCCATAGTTTCCCAAGGACTCATTGATAACACTGAGCACTACTGCAGAAACCACAGCATTACTGGCAAAAGGGCTACAAGTTAATGTTGTCCACAATGTATGTATGTGTGTATGTGTGTGTTTTCATGTATCCTTGTTGACTTTTTACATTTTTTTGAATCACATAGCCTTGGTCATTAGCAGACTGACGATTGATCATTGTAGAATTACTTTCTTGACTAACATGATAAAATACTCAACTTTACTTGATATTCATGACTGGGGACTTGGTGGCACTCAGTAGAGAGTATACCTAGACAAAGGTCAAACAATCCTAAGAAAGTGATTACAAAATTGCCAGCACTGCCCCTTTAACCAGTTCTGCATCAAATTGTAATAGGTTCTTCCCTGGCTGATCCCCCATCCATCAAAACAAGTTTGGCGCAAATCGTATAAGTACCTTTTGATAACAAATACACAGACATAGACACTCAACTAACTTTACTTTACTTTACTAAATGTTTGCTCTTGATGGAAATTCTTGAGTCTCTGTTGGGTATTTGTATACCCAACAGAGACTCAAGAATTGACTTGTCTTGCTTGACTTGCAGCAGGGACACGCCTCTCGCTCGACCAATCACTGTTAGAGAAATAAAACCATCTTTAGTCATAATTCCTACCACCATCAGAGGGATGTGTCACTTGAATGTAAACATATGTTCTTCCTCTGCGTCCGTAATGACTGACTGTCATTTTCCTTGGGCAGACAGTCTCCGAGTTTGATTTGTCAGACAGTGACAGATGACAGCAGGCAGGGTGTTCATCCACACATAACTATAAACATAGCAAAATGAAAGAATAATGAACATTACTTCTTGTGCATTGTAAGACTGTTAGTTATAATTGTTTATCATTATTGGACATGTAGTTATGCAATGCCTCAACACCAAGTTATGGTAAGAAAATATGCTTTTATGAAGGGCTAATCTGACACAGGGACCAATACATTGTGGCATTAAAATCATTCCTCACATGACCACAGAAGACTGGTTGTTAGGAAAAAGCAAGTGTAGTTTATTTTAAGTGCTGTGAACAAATGCCTTTTTTCTTGTGAGAACATTTACAGTTTACCTCCTCAATAATTAAAGGGGAACTCTGAGAATTTTAGACAGAAATGTGTTCAACAATTTTGGGAAGAACAAAACAACAGCTGAGTAAAGCTTTCAGTGACAACTGTCAATAGTAGTTCAATAGAAGCAGATTACCATTGTTTCTCTAACCTCAAGCTGCTCTGGGATGTGGCTAGCAAACTATGCTTTCTGTGCTCTTGTGGATCTTCAGTAGTAACACAAGAAATGTGATGCAGCTCACATTGTTTCTGTTGTTCCATGGAAAAGCCACAGCATAAAATATGTCCTTGTTGACTTGTTGGCTGCAAATAATTCTGGAATTATAGACTGATTGTAAGAAGAAGAAAAATATCATTTGTCAACCAATGCTGGGTGTATTTGGTCTTTGGTTTTCTTTCACACACTCACTGAGCACTTGATTAAGAATTTGATAATGATTTGAGCCTTGATGAATCTGCTGTTCTCCTGAGATTTTCAGGCAGTCTCTAGAGTTTTTACTCAGAAAGGTTAAAGAAAAATTGAAAAAATATATATCAATTTAATATTGTGAAAATGCTTTGTTGATGACGGGAGAATGGCCAGACTGGTTGTAGAAGAAAGTCTATTCTAACTCCAATAGCAGCTATGTACAACTGTGGTGAGGAAAAAAAGCATCTCAGACTGAACAACACTTACAACAGCAGAAGACCACATTGGGTTTCATAAATCTGAGGCTCCAGTGGGCAAACCCTCCAAAACTGGACAGTGGAAGAAGGAGAAACGTAGCCTGGACTGGCAGCAGATGATACTCATAAATGATAGTCATAAATTTGTGTCAACAGCATAAATCCATGAACCTAACCCACATTGTGTCAACTGTCCAGGTTGATGGTGGTGGTGTAATGGTGTAGGGAATATTGTCTTTGGTCCCTTTTGTCAGTTGTCAGTCTGCAGCATTCATTGGTATTCCCAATACCAATGAATGTGTTAACTATCTTCTAATGGCTATATCCAGCATGATACTGCACCATGTCACAAAAACAAAGTCATATCAAACTGGTTTCATGAACATGACAATGAGGTCAGTGTCCTTTCCAGTAGCCAGATCTGAGTCCAACAGAAAACTTTTGGGATGTGGTAGAAGAGCAGATTGAGTGTGCAGCTGAAGAAATGATGTGATACAACCATGTCAACATGGAGCATCAAATTTTCCATCATTTTGTGGAAATTATATGATATGAAGAACTAAGACTGTTTTGAAAAACACTCTTTTATTAGCATAACATTTTAAGTGCTCAGCAAAGGAAATATATTCAACATTCAATATTGACATAAAACCAAGTAACTGAAATAAATTAATGCTTTAGAAAGGCCAAACTCCCTCCTAATCTTTCTAAATATCACTGCTTGAGTTATTCTACTCTATCATCTTGAACAAATCAATGTCCAATCACCCACAGAAATTGAATTGTGTTTCCTCCCTTTGCTGTTTATTGGCCTTGTCTTAAAAATTATGATGTTTGCGTTCCTGTACTTTATATTGTTCCTGATGGAAATCAGAAAAAAATTAATGCAGCTACTTTATTTACTCAGTACTCCCAGAGAAATGGGCAGCATTTGAGAATCACTTATTTGGAGCCTGTCCCAAGCTGATGCTGAAGCCTGTTGTATCCCACATATCTAGTATTATTTCCTTTCTAAGGAACCAGTTGTGTGGAATTATTTTCTTCATTTCCCTAGTCTCCCTCCTATTATTTTAATTGCATCCTGCTTACCACCCATTCATTTTCCTCCCTTATTTTCCTCCTTTCCTTGTCAGCTGATTTTATTTATTGTATTTACATGTGTACAGTAACCCTAGTTTTAGGGCACATTAACTTTTCTAAGATCCAAAACAGTGGAAGTCAAGAAGGCAGTTGCATATAAACAGTTTCAGGCAAACAAGCATATGCCATCATCAATCTCCATTCTCAAGATACGTATAAAAATCCACAGTAAATGAGTACTGTAATTGGGCAGTAAATCCTTGTGTTGTATGTCAGTTGGTAGAGCTTTGCACAAACTTATGGTTTTGTTTCAGATTCTGTTTCCTGTAGATCTTCCCCTGCATGTAAGAGCAGTCAAAGCAGAGGTGTGAGGGGAGATGGTCGGTCCCTGTGAGTCTTCCATTTTCTTACTACAGCGCTTTGAATAACAATAAGTGTTTTGGGCCCTAGGTTATAGGTTACAGATTCCAACAAAACCAGTCATATTATGTATCAATATAGTCAAACCTCTTCAGTAATCAAAGGGGTTTCTGGGTCTGTGAGGGAAGTACAACCATCTTTCATCGCTTAGCAGAGTCTCTAGGGAGGCTGTACTTGGGCACAGCAATGCTTTAAACAAAATGCTAATGTGAGCATGCTAACATGCTCTTAAAGGCAATATTATCATGATGATATTTGACTGGTATAATATCTACTATGTTCACCATCTTAGTTTTGCATTAGCACTTATCACAAAAAACAGCAAATGATGGCGCAGCCATTCAGTCATACACTGAAGTCATGGATAAAATTAAGATAAATCTGAAAGTGGCTGTAGTTGTAAAGTCACAGGATCATCAAATATTACAAATCATCTTAAGGAGACCTGGCAATGCATCCAATGAATGAGACATTTAGTTCGTGACAAATATTTAGTGACAAATATTAATCATGATGCTGCTTAATAAGTGGGATTTATCCTCTGGGCACCATGGAGGACAAAGGTTAATATGGTATGTAGAAACACTATGAAGCTCAAGTCTCTTGTTGTAAAGAACCTCTCCAAAGACTGGACTTCAGTAAGTAAATGTTCTTTTTTTTCTTCTCGTCTAGTGTATCTCTAATCTGTAATACATCAAACATCGACATTCACATCTCTCTGCAGTGATACAACCTATTGTGTCCCCTTCATTACTATAATGTGTAATGTGGTGTTCTAGTGTGACGAACTATATAACTCAGCTCTTCTCCACTACGTTCATCTCTTCATTCAGAGCTTTCTTAGAAACACTGCCACTGAAACATTAATGTTGTTGTGTCTCCTCTATCTCTCTCTCTCTCTCACACAAACACACATCCTTCTCATACACACACAGACACACTATCGCTCTGAGAATGACAACACACCTAATCATAGTAGAAATGAGACCTTTGAGGATTAAAACCTAGGTTTAACTAACTTTATTTGCCACATTAAGAGTTTGTTTTTTGTGTTTGCCCAACATTTTTGCCTCAGGACATTCTGACTGTCTCTGTAGATGTGTACATTATCTCTCTGCTCACAGAAAATCAGACATTACATTTCAAAAATTCTTCCAAGAAGATCATGATACTCCTGAACATAAAGAGGCGCCATTTACTTGCTTGTTTTATTTGGAGCACATCTGGACTTCTCATAGATTACACATCTCGTATGTGACCAGAGCTGGAAATGATTTGTTCACCGGCAGTGCTGTCACTTCTGCCAAGAGGCAAGGGGGCGGGTGGGCATGGAGCTGGGGGTGGGGTGGTGGACGGGGGCACTGGGTGATGATTCCTGTGAAAGGATATGGTGAGTATACAGAGTTCCTCTGGCTTTAAGATTTGAGTATGTAGTAGTATGATACTTAGTTGTGTTTGAAGATGTAATCTCCCATTTGATTGCCATTGAGCGGGCAGGATGGGAGGGTGCCGGTCCCTGCTCCCCTGGGCTACCACATCCAACCCATATCAGGGTCAGGCGGACTCTCTTATAAACACTGATTAACACTGGAAATGGCTGCCCACTGAACAACTGATGCTGAAAAGATCCAGCAGGATGGAGTGACACTATAGAGGACAAACCTAAAGTGATATTGAACTCCATTTCCGGGACCTGTCTTGATTTAGAAATATTTTACATTTATATCTGATCTAAATTGTCTTAAATTTCAGTTTTATTACAATAAAATTACTTTCTCCAGCTTTATCTCTTCTAACTCTGGTTAGTTTCATTAGCCCATCATTAAAAAATATACTGTTATATATTTTTCACATCATCAGTCTGCATATTTTGACTGTGCTTATCAGCATCTAAAACAGATGCCACAGGTTCACAGGGCACTACTGGCCTGATTTCAGCAGCGTTTTGCAGTTTTATTGAAAATTAAGTATGAGATGTGTGGTTTCATCTGGCAATGTTCATTGTTTTTCATATTCTCCTGTTTAAACATAATGATTCATACTTGTAGTGTTAGATCTCAGAAAAACAACATAGCTATTTTGCTGTTACAGGCCACAAAATTGCATGTAAAATGATCACAGAAAAAAAGAGAGATCATTATTCTCATTAATAGAACATTTTGAATAATTGTCAATGTTACTTCCTATAAGAAATGTGGTGAAACAAATGAGGGAGAAAGCTTTTAAATGAACATTTGAAAACTGCAATTAAAACATTATCTGTGGCAGCGCCAGTGTCACTATACATGTTGGTGTGGCTGCCCCTCAACAACAAAACATTAGAAAAAACATCACAATACATCCATCACCACTAATTTAACAGACTCTCATTGAATGCATTGATGTCTGAGGGTAGCATGGCAAGCTGGGTAATCTTAGGAGAGGGACTTGGGCTGGCTCATAACTGCTCTTTACCCTGCAGGGCACTTAGTGGCCGCTTTATCAGATAAAAACAAAAACTGAAGGAATCATCAGGTTAAAAGCTTTATACTAATGAGATGGAAATTATGTAATTAGGTTCATCTGTTGTTGATTTGATGGTCCAGTCCTGGGGTGGAGCCATTTGTGCTCTGTGGGGTGTACTGGAGTGGAGTTTGCCTCCATTGGTGAGGGATGAAAACCTGCAACCGACTGTGCTGCAGTTCTAAATGTACAATTGTGATTAGTCAAATTCCTGGTTTTCTGCTAAGCTATATAACATGATTATCAACTGGTGTTGAACAGTACTTCATGAGATCTTTATAGGACACTGTCCAGTGAGTTAGAATCTATTTTATCACTGATGCGCAACACAGCAGTTTCTCCTCCAGCAGCTCAAGCCTCCCTCAGATTCCCTGACTTGGCAAGCAGATCAGAAGTAATAACAAATAGTGCTTTTTTTCATGGGAGTGTTGTTTTGTGAAGCCAACTAAGGAACAAGTGACATCATGTTTATGCCTCTGCCATTTTAATATCTTACAATTGCATGTTGTCTTTATTGAAATACACCAAATTTCAACAGTGCTGAAGGAATTTGGTCATGCAGTTATACTGAGTGCAGCTTTTTGTAAGCTGCAATTCTTTTCGTTGTGGTTTTGAAGAAATTCTCAGTTTAAGTGCTACAAAATGACTGTGTTTATAATTCTGGACTTAAGATTCAGGTTTTGCTATTGTGCGGTTTAAAATGAATATATAGAGAGGCTGTTGGATTCAAGGATTCACTGAAATGACCGTGATTGTTAATAAAATGTATCGAGAGTGGCAAGCAATCGGCAGATAAGTCGACTTGACAAATGCCCTTTTGTTGTGAGCTCATCTGTTCACTAGCCTCTGTTAATTGTCACTTAACAGTTGCCTGCTCCTATAAGAATAGACCAACTTTTTTATAAATGTACTGGGGGGTATATATTTTTTTTAACAAACATGACATTTAAATGCACTATGAAACTGTTGGTACTTGTGTTACAGAAAGATTTTGATGCAGGGCAGTGCAGATCAGTGAATCAAAAATATGCCCCTTAACCTCCACATTCATGGCTTTGTTGGACAGTTATCACAGAGTACATTTGTGGGCCTCCTGTTTAAAACATTGAATATGATATCAATCCCCTTATATAACATAACATAGTTTAACATTTTAAATGTTTTCAAGTTTGTGGTCATGCATTAGAAATAATGGGAGTAAGAGTCATGGTAAAGCATATACATAAATTGGCTGGTAAATATGCTTTTGCATTTGCCGGAGGCTTCCATCCAAGCCAATCGCACAGCTGGATGAATCTTGCAAAAACAATATGCATTATTGTTTGCATTTAGTGCTTATTTTTAAACAAAATCTGCTCTCCGGCATTGCAGGAATGACTAAATGAAATCCTTAATGCAGGGCTGATGCATAGTATTTCTAAATTTCTAATTTCTATAGGAATTGAAATCCCTGGAGAGAAATGCTACTTGTCCTGCCAGATAGAATTTCCACCCTTTTGCCCTCTTCTACTTTAACTCTTCCTTCCACTTTGATTCTTTCCTGTTCTCTTCTCATCACAAACTGAAACTTCCCAGAGTACACTCAGTATCTGACGTGAAGATTAGGAAAACCCTTGTTGTTGGCCATTGTCCTGAACCTTATCACTGAGCTACTGAAACATTCGATAATCTCACATAAAGAGATCGGGCTGTTCCTGGAGCTTCCTGGAGGTTAAACACTCATCGTATTCCCTGAGCACCAACACCCATGACTCCCCATCTTGTAACTACTAAAGATGGGTCATTAGGTCAAATGTGCAGAAAGCATGAAGGATTAAAAAAGGAAGGAAAGAGGAAACAACAGCCCACAATAGTGAAACCTGAGAGGTGACTGTGATCATCCATTTGCCATTGCTTTTTCAAAAGGTATAATTCTGAGCAAAAGGACTTTCTCATACATAAAAAAAGATGCTAATAGCCATGGGTGCAACCCATAAAACCTTTTTATGGGTCGATTTAATTCTGTCCACAGCAGGATGACAAAATTAATGAATTCTTTGTTGAAGTCCATACAGTATATGAATCCACTTTATTTGTGCCTGTCCTCTTTCCTGAGGCCATGTAGAGAGGAGAACAGTTGCAGATGGCTTGTTTCAGGAAACCATGGGCCCAAGAGGGATCCCTCTCTGCTACACTCTACACACTGTTATGCTATGGGAATGACAGAAAATACAATATTAGTATTTGTTAATAGTTTTTACTGACAATCATTATTCCAGTGACTGAACAATTTCAAATTGCCATTGATGAATATTATATCAAAGCTGCTTCATATCACTATAAACAACCACCATTTTTGGAATCTGTGAATGAAGAAGGAATTGTAAGAGAAGGTTTGAATGAAAGTTGCTCACTGAGTGCATGAGTCAAAATGTTTTCCAGCATCTGCATTGCATGCTCTACTGCATATGTGTAGCAGCATTACTTTGTTGGCTTTGCCTGCATGTTCCCAATCATCTGCTCATGGACTTTACATTGGGGTGGGGGG
>CM076649.1:14653704-14707357 GCA_038496675.1 Rachycentron canadum | reverse complement strand
GGGGGGGGGGGGGGTAATGCCATGGACATAAAAGTTACTTTTCATTAATGTACCATTAATAGATTGCAGATTCATAGTACAAAGAGTAATAACTGACCTTGTGTGCTGTTTGAGGTGTAGAGATTTTGCAGTACCACAAGTGGCCACTGGAACAAACTAGTAGCATTGATGTATCCAGTTTTCTTTATATGTCAATAGTGTCAGCTGATCATTTACCAGATCTGAGCAGGAATTGTCCAACCATGTCTGAGCAGCTGAAGGACCGGCCTGTCAAGGTCTGAAAATTATTCCATGCGCCATGCTAAATCAATGTTTATTGGGCTCTACCAACAGCAATATTTGGTGTTCAAAGAGTTTGTGTAGATTTTTAAGGTTATGTCTTTGGTTAGCCTTTCCAAAATCACACACCCAAAAACAAGAGCATAAAGAGTTGATTTAAGTATGTTTCATGATGTCAACATGAGGTGGCAACATTAGTAAGCCCTGCATTACTAGGTAACAATACAATAGTAGCATTGCTTCCCAGGCCAAGAGCATATCATTAACTAACTACATCAGACAGGGAGGTTGAATGTTTAGAAAAAGCCCTGCCCAGAAAGGGAACACACATTGTGTGGGAATAGAGTTTAGAGTTCCAGCCAACAAAACCCAGTACAGTGTTAAATGAAAGATCAAAGTCATCAGTAAGTCCAAGGCCATTTTGACAGTGGCTTTGGAAGGAAGCCAGAGTAGCTTCACAAATGTATTTTATCTCACTTGTGAACTGTGAAGTTTTCTGTGGATTGGTTTGAGTGAGCAATCTTGACGAAATTCACTGCTCATGTTTTGCCAGCTACTCAGACCAGTTGTGTTTCTTTCTCTGAGTGAGACGTTATTAAAACCCAGCTGTGGAGACTTGCCAACTTGCCATTTTACACTGATTAAAATCCAGCCTATATTTGACCACTTTTTGGGCGATTGTCTTCTGCCTCTCTGGAGGGGTTGAAACTTTTCATTTTCATACGGTGGTAATATTTTCAGATGAAGTATGCTCTTTTTACTGACTAATGTCAAAAACAGAGCCTTGGTCCTCCTACACAGGCAACAATGCAGCTTTCTGCCTCCACAAACTCAGTGGAATCACATGCTGCTTTAAACTTTTAGCATTGTTTTTGTGTCAAAGTTGGCATTCCTGTAATATTAAAACATTCTTGTACAACACTGACCTGAAAGGATGTGATTAACAATGAGGTGCCGCAAGAGAGGGATGTGAAGTTTTCCACCATTTTAGCTCACTCACACTACTTTGACTCCTCCATGCCTTGAAAACACAAGATGTTATGTTTGTTCTTCAGTCATTTTTTACACATAATAGGAGCTTTGATATATATTTCATCTACTTTCAAAGCCTCCCAGATTGTAATCTAAGCCTCAGTGACTTGGATAAGGACGCTTTATTTGTTGCTCAAAGGCAGAGGTCAGTTCTTATTACAGGTATATCATGTGTGAAGACGCTGTATATGCATCAAAAGGAAAATCACATTTTTCAAAATGTCTGGATTTGATCACACTCATGTGGATCACTACAAAAACAAGAGGTATTTTATAACAACACTGTTGAGGTTAGATTACCATCCAAACATTCGACCAGAGATGTGACAGAGCATTAAAATCCCACGGGTGACTCAAATAAGGCGAGAACAAACCCTCAACTAATGTGTGATGATGTGACCTCAGTCGTGGGATGCCAACGCTGGATTCAGCCTGGATTGAAATTGAACCTCAGGGTGACCCGGGTGGGAGTAAATGTGAAAAACATGACAGAAAGAGCAGAGTAGAGTAAATGTGAGCAAAGCTGATCTCTTTGGTTTTCTTGTGTCTGCAGACTTGTGCATAGAGAAGCATGAAGCATGAAACTCCAGAGATATCACTGACAGAGCCTCAACATATTCCTTAAACTGTGTGGACAGCAGAACTACACAGGCCTTATCAAAATCAACAGAAATACATTTTATTCTAGAGTAAGAACATCGACATGTGGTAAAACATTGTAAAAGTGTAAAAGTTTCATTGTACAAGTGTGTTGACTCATAATGATATAATGTAATATATTATCTACCTTATCCTGTTTCATTCATAGACTCCTCCATAGTCTCCCTCTTTCCTGGGGATGTGATCTAAAGGAATCCAAGTCATCTGACATGGGATATTTCCTGTACATCTGAAGCCATTCATTCCTAAACAGGAATTTACATGGAAGTAGATGCACGGTGTGGTTTGAATAGCCAAAGGCTCATGAACAGCAAGGAGAGCGTGACACATTTCTCTTATCACAACAATTTTTTCAGCACAAGTCTTTCTTTTCAGTGCTGGCGTTGATTGTTGGGCTGTCCAACAAGGGCTTGAATGCAGCATAAAGAGTTTTTACTAAATAATGAAAAATGTCTTGATCCATGTCACTGAGCATCAAATCAGCCCATCTGCTGGCCAGTGGTGATACGTCCACATGCTGTCAGAGCTGTTACTTTTTCTGTTGTCTTGCAACACAAACACAGTCAACTTCCCCTATTGTTTAACATGACATTCATGACAATTCAATTCAGGGTAATGTAATGCAGATTTTATGTCAATACATTAATATGGTGAGATATCATGGTTGTTGTTTTCTTTTTCATCTAAAACACAGTAGATTTTTAAGTCAAATCAAATCATCTGTTTATATTGAAAAGCTATGCTCTATTTTTTACTGACATTGTTCTCATATTGTTGGGCTTGCAGATGTTATGTCCTCAAACAATGTATGTTCCAACATGGGATAAAAAAAATCATTTAAAATACACTTTACCTCAGTTTCTTCTCCCAGAGTCCCAGAGTCAGACCATGTCTCATGGTGGTTGAAATGATCTGATAGCATCTTGCAGCATCTATCTAGCTGTATTAACTTGACTGCAGATATGATGGTAGTTATTTTGGAGTTTTAGTTTTCATGCCTGGGAGGATTTCATTTGAATGATGGTCAGATTTGTTTAATTTGTAAAGTTGCATGTATGATCAAGAATGAACAAACTGGATATACAAAGCTGGTATGCTCAGTTTGAGAAAATCTTGCATTGATTATGGACATGCCACAGATGACGATCTGCTTATGGAGTCAATAAGATGAGGCCAAACATCTAACATCAAATTGCTCTCTATGTTTAAACAACAGTTTGCATTTGAAAGCCTGCATTGCTTGGTTGTTGTATACTTCCTGCATTTAGTAGGTTTTCATTATTATAGTATAGCATATACTATATTGTATTGTTTTGAGTTTTATAAGAAGGTTCCTTTGGTTCTTCAATATTGTGAAAAATGGCATCTATTCCTGGTTCTCTGGGCTAACACATCAACCAATCTTTTATAAATTTAAACAATAATAATTTCTAACCAGAATAGTTTCAAAGATACTTTAATCACATCAAAAATATACACATAGTGGTTTTATAAACAGCATTTGACCTGTCTAACTTTTTAAAATAAAATTTACAATATTATAACATTTTTATAATAGTAGCATTGATTACTTCAAAGATTCTCATTCATTCTTTAGTTTGAATTCATTTGTGCTCTATTAGACTTCTATAGGATGTAAAGCAGCCCTGACACAGATTCCTGTGTGTTTAAAGACATTTTTGGATTTCCACAGCACATACTGTATGCTGTCAGTCAAAGCCATTACAGTCATTACCATTCACCCTGCTGTGTTAAAACCTTAATACAATTATTGATTCATAAAATCAGATTTGGTGAAAAATCATTTATTTGTTAAGTGATAATCCTAAATAGCTTCTGAAAGATTAGATTGAGACAGACAGTGAAACCCAACCAATGAAACGAAACCCTCTGGCTACACTCATAGCAATGGAAATAATCCAGGTGACACTTTTGAAGTCAGTTCTCCAGTCATTGCAGGCTGCACAGCATGGGTAACCTCAATATTAGTTTAAAATTTTGTCTCCTGGAATAAGCATGCATCTCAGCCCACCTGATGATAGAAGATTTCCGTCTGCTGCTGAAGACATAGTCAGCTCTTATTGAAAAAAAACAAAAACAAAACACTTTTGTAGTAACAACCTTCTTGTTATTGCAGGGTTTCCCTGTGGTAAAGATTTCCCCCTCCCATCCAGCTGGGGTCCTGGTGCACACTGCTGCGCGCCTGTCAGCTCTCTGGCTCCTCTTGGTCCCAGACGACCCATTTACACAGTGTCCCTGCCAGCGGGACCTGGGCCAACCTATTCTACAAGCCCTGACAGCCACAAAATAGAGTCCTTGACCCAGAACACTACAAAATATGACAAAGGGGTAGATGGAGCAGAGGAGAAACAGGTCTAACAGTACAGTGATGTGTGGTTGAGGATGTAAAGATCCCAGCTCCTTAACTAAAACTGCGCCTACACATCTTAGCTCAAGTGTCTCTCCACAGGCTACAAAACATTTATTTTCACATTGCCACCTGCCTTTGTTTTTCATTTTCACATCCAATGACTAAATCCAATGCACAGAGACAATATCGTATTGGGGAATTTCACATGTTCAACACGTATGGGGACCAACACGTGGTGTGAAAGCACATGTGTTTTGGATCAACACATGGGTTCTCATATCTGAGTTCACCAATACTGTTACTGCATGAAACACCAGAACTGAAACAACCCGAGGATCACGCCTGTCGTATATAATGAGGAATTTTAAATAAATGTGTTTTTAGTGATCGTCTTACTCTCTCCCACACACCCCCTTGTTCCCTTTTTTTTTTCTAGAGTCACTCCAGCTGTGCTGCGTCCACACAAAATGTCAGGTGGTTAAAGGGTGTCACGATATCTTCTCTTGCAGCAGAGAGTGATTAGGTCATTGAGATGTCCTTTTGCTGAGATGCCAAGTGAGCTGATTGGGGGAACGTGCTGGGGCCCGGGCTAAGCCTGCAAACTGACAACATCAGGACTGTGAGAAAAAAGATCACTACTATACAACATCAAACAAAGAGTGGTTCAGTGTGGGAGAGGTGGATTGAACACTACAGCACCACAAGTAATCTTTGCCCCTAACGATGCCCTTCACCCTTCAACAACACCAACTGCAGCACCTGCCCTCCACCTCAACACAATCATGTTATGAAATAATATATGTCTTTCCACAAAGAGTTCGTGAAGGCAGAATGACTTACTTAGTCTACTCTTCTGTAAACAAAGGATTTCTTGGAAGTCCTGAGTCCTTTTTGGAATTTAGAGGGCCAAAGTTTGGGTCCTTAGTGTTTGGCATATATTATGTAACATTGGTATCCAGGCTACATTGAATTACACCTCTCCTGACTTCTTACTCCTCCTCTCTTCAATCTGGGGTCTGATTAATTTGGTTTTTGGCATGAAGTCTATTGTTGCTATTCCACAGAAAGCCAGAGAATCTGGGAAGTATTCTGATTCTGGAGGGACCCGCTGACAGCTGCTGTACTAGTTGGGCAGAGTCCAGACCCCTATCTTGTGGTCTGTGAAAGCTCCTCCAAAGCCCTAATTGCACTTAAGATGCTGAGCATTGTTTTTGCTTTGCTCTCACCCAACATAAACTTGCCAGAACTATCCCAAAAGCAGACTCCAAAGTACTCAGTGCCTGCTTTCTGCTTCACCAATTAAAAGAGTAAGGGCATGTGACATAGCTTGATGTTTAAACACGTGTTAGCCCATCTGTATGTGTTGATGTGTGGTTGTACGTGTATGCCTGCAGGTCTAAGAGAGCCATGCGTCTGGATGTTTACCCAATTACTGCTGGAAGTCCAAGTGGTCCCATGCTGAAAGACGTAATATGTGAGCAGCCACAGCAATCATATGTTGTCTCCTAGGTAAACATTTGCTGCAGGACTCACTTGTTTCAAGAACAAGTATTATTAACAAATACACACATCCAAAGTAGGAATAAGGAAACCACCTCGTAGGAGTGATGCAAAGTATAGCATTGCGTTACAAAGTAGTCTTAATGTACAATACTGAAATGAAGACAACCCAGCTGTTCAGCTTGTTGTGCTGTGCAGAGAACAAATGGTCTAAGGTCAGTTTTAGAGAGATGGTTTTCTCATTTCAGATATCAGAAACAAAACTGTGCCAATGAAATTGCAGGAATATATTTGCCAGGCCAGGCCTTTTTTTTCCCTAAAAACTATGAACGTGACATTTCTAGTGATTTAACAAAACACATGGCACAATATAATTACAGCACACATGATGTGTCAGATTTTCTTTTCTTGCTATGCTAGCATCAATGCCCTTAGTTGCCCCTTGTTTGTGATTAAAATGCAAATTCTCCAGTAATGTATCTCTTATGTCTTCCACTCCAGTGAATTTAGTTTTCCTCTAATCATTTACTCTTCAACATTTGATCTACAACATCATATCACAACTGGCTTCAAGTGGCTAAATGATCGGTACGTTGTAGAATACGCTACTTGCTTCCTTTGCAACTCACTGCACATGGATACTGCCTTGTTATGAAGACAAATTCACTGGTTCAAGAAAGTCTTTTGGGGTGGGGGCCGAGGGAGAGACAGGGTAAAATGAGATTTTGAAAGCTCCACAATTAAAGTGCATCTCTTTGAAATCCCAGGCCAGGCTTGGCTACTTCATTCAAGCTTTCCGCTCCCTATCGGCCTATGATCTAATCTGGAGGGGAAGTGAAGTTTACTCTACTGATGGCTGCTCTCAACGATGCTGCCTGCACACAACTCAGGAAGAGTGACTCTGATGACCTCAGTGACCATCCAATGAGAACACACACAGACACATGCCCACAGTATGGTGACTGCTCCATTGAGAATCATTGAAAAAGGTCAGTTCACTGGGGATTGTGGTCATACACTGGAGTTTATGGTGGAGAAGTAGCTTTTTAAAGCATTCTCATTGCCACATGTTGGTACTGGCTTCATGGAGTCAAACAGCCATTCATTGAGAAACTTGAAATAGTAATTCTTACCTTGAAATGAGGGGTACCAGTAACAACTATACAGCAACTGTGACAACACATTAAAGAGTGCATGGTTCACTTAAAGTTGTAGTCACTGCACATCAAAACACAGCCAAGGGCCAATTTTGCCCTACTCTTTTTACTTACCTGTAACCCCTTTGCTGTAAAAATGTTTTATGGAGAGTTCTGGGAACAGGGACTAATTGTAAATGAAAGGTTATATTTAAACAGGCTTGTGACCTACAGCTGCCCGTGTTTCTACACTTCAGCTTCTACCCGGGGGAAGAGTTTCCAAATAACAGGGGAGCATAGGAAGAAAACCAGCTTCCATGCAAAGGTTATCAGATATGGGAGTTCTTCTCAGAGATTACATAGGCTATTCCTACCTCAAGTGTATGTAATTCATTACAACTAGTGATCTAACATGCTAACATTTTACTGACCCCTAAGAACATACCTAATTAGTTCCATTATAATGGAAAATGTTATAACTACTACAAAGTGCAGGGTGGCCCGTGGATGTTTAGTAAATTATGAGGTTTTGTGAACAGCAAAAGTCACAATTGAAAGAGCTGCTGTGAAATGCATTAAAATGCATTAAAATGATTGGCAACACAGTAGGCGAGCACATGTAATGACCATAATGGCAGAGGTGACAAAACTCTTTGGCCTGTTTTTGCTCAGTACCGATTAGCCTCTGTAATGGCAGTGCGTGTTGATTATACACAACTGTCCGGTCAGGTGCCGGCTGTTAGCATTTATCACTCAGCATGAAAATGCTGGTGATCTTTATGCCTTGCAAAATGTCCTTTAATTCCTTTAGTTCCAGGCTTTGCAATCTCATGTGGAAAATCTCTCTTTCAAGGATCACTGAGACAGATGTCAATTCTTGAAACACGCAGCTTACTGGAGAATCTCTCGTTATGTTTAAATGTTTGAGTATAACATCAGAATACTGATACCATTTTATTATGTGTTTTTAATGTCATAACCTCCCAACCTGTCAGTGTAAGTTATGCTCCATCTCAGTTATCAGTTGTAAAAATGTTTTGGCTAAGTACTATCAAAAAGAGCAAGACCACATTTTGTGAGCAATGTTTTCTTCATTTGTCAGACTATGAGTTTGAGAGTACGCACAATCTTATCTTTAAGATAATACTTACAACGTGTGTTTGCCAGTGCATACTCTTAATGTGTTGCCATTAGACTATATCCAATCTTTTGTACTTTCAGACCTACATATTGCAGACTATGCCAGCAAGCACTGTTTTGATGGTGGGAAAGCAATTTCGAATCCATTGCCTTGTGGTCATCATTAACCTCTTGGCTATAGATACAGTGTGTCTGTGTATGTCCATCTCATTCATCCAGTTAGTACATCAACCCAAAGGTAATTATCAACTCACCACCCATCCAGATTGCAATTTTAAATGTTTCTACATTGGAGGAGAGTAAATGTTTTAACCACTGAGCTACATACTGTACAGACTGGTACAGTCTACTGCTGCCGACGTAGGGGCATAAAGTGTTGCGATGAGGGAAATATCTGATCTGACAGTGGTTGTATTTATGTCTCCCATCGCTCCACAACTTTACACCTACTTTTTTTCCTTATAAATAACTTCGAAAACTGCCAACCTTCAGGTGAATTAGTATTATCCTATTTCTATAAAAAAATAAGTAACCAAAATGTGTTTGCTCAGTGATAAAATACATATTATGTTTTCTGTACTGTGTTGAAATAGCAAGAGACTTCAGCCATCTTTGATTTTACAGTGAAAGTATAGGATATAGTGCATATAACTTCTGGAAAGTGATGTGATGGACCGACGGGGCTGGAGCTAGCTGCTTAGCATACTAACTTCAGTAGAAGTAAAGAATTATAGAAATAGCTTTGCTTTCCACCACTGGCTCTTGGTGTGTAAAGGACTGAAGTTTGATGCTGAACTCACAACGTTTCTCTCGACTTATAAGTTGCTTTTAATACTAATGTAGGATATACAGCAACAGAAATACAGCAAATAGCTTCTTTGAGTGGCCATGAGGTGTGAAATGCCATGTCAAGATAGATCAAACCTGTGTGGTCTAAAACTGGATCTCTCTAATATCGGCCTACATTGTCTAATGTAGCCATTCTCATCTTTAAGCAGTTTATCATTGTAAAAGTAGGGCTGATATAGTTGGAGTAGCTAATGTACAGGGGTAATCAATAACATTAACTAAGGGCTACATTTCATTTAGGTGAGCCATTTCCAGGCTCATTTATTGTGTATGGCCACTCACTAACCTGGCTTACTCAGACACTTAATAGGAACTGAGATGTGGTTAACAGTAGTAGTTGAGCCTGTGCATTTCCTGTTATGCCAAGTCTAAATGTCTGCTGCAAATTGGTCTTTTATTCTAAGACATCACTCAGTTTGGTAAGTCATGTTTCCATTGTGTCCTGGTACTATAAAAGATATTAATACTGAATTTTTGATACAAATATTGTTATTTTTAACATAACGAATTTCTTGTCATTTTTCTATTAATTTGTTGTTAGTGCAGTGAGCACTAAGCGAGAATTTTTTCAGTTGATACATAAACTTGTCAGTCCTCTGGACAAACTGTATTGACAACACCTTTCTAAACTAGCACCAACCTCCTGTGTGTGTCTTACAATTTCTTGGTAGACTATTTATTGGCAGACAGAAACTGATAATAAATAAATAATCAATAAATCTCCAGTGAACTAATATTAGATGATTTATCATTGTAGCTCTACTCAGTACCTATTTGGAATATACAAGAAAAAAACTACAAAACACGTTGTGTATCTTCTCTGTAATTATGTATTATGTATTGTGTGTGTGGGGGTGTGTGTGTGTGTGTGTTTGGGAAGATTTGCTTGAATGAGGCACAAGGCAGGCTAGATCTCCCGCTCTTTGATCCTCCCCATAACAAAGGCACCCAAAGACTTCCATACAGCATGTAGCATTGTTCTGCTGAGGAGACTATAGCTCATAAAATCATTACCATTATCCCAACACAATGCCTTTTACAGCACCTACTTAAGACCTCAAATCACTACTGTATATGGCTACACAGCGTGCCAGTTTGCATTTTGTCACTGTCTCTGTGATCCCGTGAACTATAGTATAGAAGTATACAGCTATGCCTACATTATCTCTCCTGTGGCCCCAGGGCAAGCATTTCCTTTATGGGTCCTGAACCACTGTCATGGTCATCAAAGTGCCCACCCTCTCAAACTTAATTTACCCAAAGCTATTGAAATTAGACAATGTGTGTGCGATTTGTGTGTCAAATTGCATAACAGTGTGTACAAATCACCCCATGCATCTATGTACTTAATTAAGTCAGTTTTTTGGCACACTTTATGGTTATTGCTTAGTCACAGATCACATCATGTCCCCCACGGTGGACGTATGTTACCACCCTTGTTACAGCAGCATATAACGGGAGTGGCTTCACTGTAGCACAAGTGTACCTTGCCTGGCTGATCCCGCCCCTAGTTGGGGAGAGAGCTGGTGCACATCGGAGCCCATCACAGTTGACTGTTTGAGCAGCAGTATGCATGTTCGTCAGGGACTCCGCGACGCGCTCATGTCCCAGCAGTGTACTTCACCGCCCAGAGACCATCTACTAAAGAGCCGAGGATAATAAAATTGGATGAGGCAGGAAAGTGGGGGCGGAAAACCCGGAGTGACCGGAGGAATACAGTATTACTACAGGACTGCAGGCTGCCGCACTCCTCTGAACGTGGACAATCATGCATGTGCTCTTCTGGGGCTTGGGGTTCCTACTTTTCCCTGATTTCTTAAATGTAGTCGCATCTACAGGGAGATTGCTTCTGAATTCAAGCACAGGTAAAGTATGCCGCTCTGACAACCCTCGCGTTTTTTCCTCATGGACTTATTTTCTAACACGGGGGTGGGGGTGGTGGTGGTGGGGGCACGGAATGAATGAGTTTTGAATTCAGCCAAGCACATGACTTGCAGCGCTTTCTAGATTCCTAAAGTTCACTGACTTTCATTTCCTTGCAATGCTGTAAAACCATTCCCCCCAAGAAAGTGGGCATTGATATCTAAAGCTTAATATTTCGATTAACTCATCTGGGCTCTGATAATTACTAACGCCATTGGACTGATACTTGGACCTTATTATTATTATTATTACTGCTACTATCATTATTGTGTCTCTTCCCCAGTAAAAGAGGAGGTCGGCGTTTATGAGATTGTGACACCGGTGCGAGTGAATGAAGCCGGTGACAAGTTTCCAACAAGTGTGCACTTCAAGAGGAAAAGACGAAGTTTGGACGAGGGCACCGGCAACACTACGGATCACTGGGCCTCGCCAAATATCCACTACAGGATATCTGCTTTCGGACAGAACTATCACCTCAACCTCACGCTGGATTCGGGATTTATCGCACCTTTCTACACTGTGACAATACTTGGAGTACCCCGAGGAGATAACATAACGGATTTTGCAACGGATGGGGCGGTGGAGGAGGAGGAGGAGGAGGACACGGAGTTAAGGCACTGCTTCTATAAAGGACATGTAAATGCACAAGCAGAACACGCCGCGGTCATCAGTTTGTGCTCCGGACTGGTGAGTTTTTACGCACGGGTACACCAGCCATGCATGTGATGACTTTACGACCGGGTGATTTACTTTTCCACCATGGTATTTAGGGGCCATAATTGCTTACACAAAGTTTGAAAGGCTGCCCCACAATTGCCTCAAAAAAGATGTATTTTTTTTTTTGAAAGATTTTTTTTCTTTAAGTTTGGCAGACTTGCGCACCACCTGTATTATATGTTGTTAGTGCAAATATCGAACTTCAAAACTACACAATTGCGCCTTTAAACACGAACTACAGAACTACGCCTAAAAGCGCCAAAGTAATATTGATATTTCGGACACAGTTAAGTGAGTCTGCTTTGCAAAACATTTTTAGGAAAACGACAACACAAACTTCAACAAGTCCATGTTTGTGTTAGGCTTCTGTGGTGTGAGCCCTCCAGAGCCAAAAGAGATAAATCGCTAAATAACTGTGCTGACTCGGGAGGATCCCAAGTCCATTGCCTACAGTCAAGTTTAATGAGCACTACATCTTACTTCCATGCCTCCCTCTGGTCTCCTGGTAGTCGGTTACGTCTTTACGCACGCTCGTACAGCGGGAGTACGAGTGGGTACTGACGTCATCACGAATTGGCCCCACTCCCTGTCTTGCTGAAGCATGAGTTTTGGACTGGAGCAAAAGTGTTGTCTGAGTTTAGACATGGAAACCACAGTGGAGGGACAGTTATGAGTAAGGGCCCAGTTTCTTACCAAATGACAAATCACATTCAAATGTTTTAAAGCCCCTGGTTTAGGAAGCTTACATTTATAGACCATATCTTATTATTTATTGAATAGCACTGAGGGAGCGTTTTTTGTCAAACAGACTGTGCTGCTAGTGGCCATGATTTCATTTTATTCCTGTACAGCTGAAGAGAATGTGACAAAGCGTGCATACCTTTTGCATTGCAAAATCAAAGTCCAGGTCCTAACCTGGTAATAGGAATAGTGTCTTGGCTCAAGCGAATGTTAAGCAGGGAGTTTTATTTGAGCCCTCTCGCTGAAGAGCAGTCCACCATTTAATGTATTACTGGGGATTGTAACAGTGACAGATATAATTGTGCCAAGCTTGTATCAGCCTCCAGGGCTGCCATGATGACTCACAGCTGATGAGCAACAGGTCAAATGCGCTGGGCTTGTCATTTGCCTTATCTGGATCATCACAGACTTCCAAAGTAGCCATTCACTCTAAACGTTCCATGTGAAATACATACAACAAGGCATTTCAGTTTGCTTGCCAAGAATATGAAGTCTCACTGTTTTTGCTGATAGGCATCACAGGTCTCACTATTATCCTTTTCTCCCATTTTGGGCCCATTCTTACATGCATGCAAATTCACTTATTTTACCTTTTTCTGAAATCCTTTGACTCTAAGCATTGCTTACCTTGTCTAATGAGTAGTAAATGAGCCACATTCCATTATTGTTTGCCGTAAATATTTTTCTTAAGTTAAACATATATTTCATCGGAGTGGTATGGCAGCACGCTGATTTCTAAAAAGCTCTTTGAACTATATATTCCCTTAGGTCCTGTCTGTGTAGGTTTCTCCACATTTGCTTATGTTGATAAGTTGAAAATAGATGGATGGATGAAGACTAATTGCTATGCATTTTTTCTGCCTTTTAGCTTGGCACTTTCAGGTCTCCAGAGGGGGAGTATTTTGTGGAGCCCCTACATAGCTATCAAGGAGAACACTATGAAGAGGAACACACAAAACCTCACATTGTTTACAGGAAGAGTGCACCCAAGAAAGAGACGTCTGGGGAGAACTCAGCTTGTGACACTTCAGGTATGGTGTGTTATATGATCGGTATGCATCCATGCAATTTAGCAGACAAGGTCCCTACAAATATATATAGAGAACATAAACAAAGTAACTGTGATACTTCTTCACATAGGCTTGCAAACACAAACACATTTATGCACAAGTACTGTATGTGCAACCAATGTCGACTGAGACTGCATCACTGAGGTGGTCAAGCCAAAGTAGCTGACAGCAGTATCTGCTCCAGTCAGCCCTCACACAGTGTCCTCTTTCTACCCAGGGACCTCCCAGAGGCAATGTGTGTAAAACAATGTGTATATGGTTGGTTCATATAAGTGGCTGAATGTTGGGATACATTTGGATTGTGAGTAGAGTGTACGTTTTGTGTGTCTGTATATGCATACATTAGGTGACCCTAAAATTGGTTCCCACAGCTGTAAGAAGGCGTAATCATTGCATCCTCCCAAAGTCACCCCTATCAGCTACAACAGGAACAGATTATGTAATAGTAACTGGCCATGGCTATTATAGTAATCGTACCATAATACAGTGGAATTATTTTTAGCTTATCTGGTTAAAACAGGCAAAATCTTTCAGTGTGTATGGACATGGAGGTAGATTTTGATTAGAGCTCTTCAATAAAAAGCAATACAAATGGAGACTAAAAACAATGATCAAATCTTAAAAGGAGAAATTATAGTTGTAAAATTATATACTACAGTTAACCACGCAACTGTTCTGTACTGTTTATTGGAAAAATGGCACTATATAATTTGGATATTTTTCGCATGAGTAGGTTAGAAATGGAATGACTGAATTAAAGCAAAGGACTGGTGTGAAACTATCTCGCTTCACACATTATGTCATAGCCTTCACAGCCAAGAGCCTGCAACTGCAGCACAGTAGTGAGGAAGCTTTCCAACTCACACACACACAGGAAAAATCATTTGGAAGTTCACCCTTGTATCATCACATCTCAGTTTACTGGCGGAACTTCCTGTTGACTCTTGTACTTCCTCTCTCTCTTTGATAAGAAAGTTGGGTAGACCCACTGCCATGAACATGCTGTGTAAATTGTATAATAGCAAAGTGATGCCAACGTGAACTGTCAAATAATCAAAACTAAGAAAACACTGATGCATTGCTGGTGGTCCAGAACGGGTGATCTGCATGTGCTGAGAAAACAAAAAAAGGCTGGCATTCAGCAGTTTTGTTGCCATGTCATGATTAAAATCAGACTTAATTCCCCTCAGTTTGAGAAGTCTATCTGCCCAGTTCTTGGGCTTCCTTCTTTTGGTATGTGCGCTCCATTTTTTTATGGCTGGGTGCCAGGTTTACCTAGCCTGAACTCTTTGCCCTCTTCTCTCCCCTCTTCTGAAAGAGGAGGGAGAGAGAAAAAAGCCACTCTAGGCCGTATTCATTTGTCAACCCACTCTTTGAGCAACAATAAACAAAAGGGAGAAGGAGGCAACAACATATTAACAATACCCACTTTCAGACGTCCAACTCACCTCATGCATCTCCATATTTAAAGACATAAACCACAACTTTAGCTTAACTGTAAACATATCCTCACAACAAACCCTGATTTATACCTTGAATGTATTTCCATATAGCCCTGCATCTTTGTTTATTTACACATGCTCCATTCTTTCTGGCTTCTCTCTCTAGGACACAAACACAGACATAAGAGGCACAAGCTGAAGAGAAGGCCAGCTGCTGGGATGACCGCTGTGTCCAATGCAGCCCCTGTCAGTGCTGGTATATTCAGTGACGTGGAGTCATTGAGGTCTGACCTGGCCAGCAATGTTTTACTCAGATCAGAGAGTGGCAGTGTTAGCGCTATACCATCAAATAATAGCAGTGGTGACTCAGGACCTCACAGGAGATCAAAACGCTTCCTCTCCTACCCGCGCTTTGTTGAAGTCATGCTGGTTGCCGACAGCAAAATGGTGGAGCATCATGGCAGCAACCTACAGCACTACATACTTACTTTAATGTCTATAGTAAGTTCTCTTCTAAAATGGCTTCACAACTGCTCATAAAGATTTTCTAGTTGGTGGAAGTGTTTGGCTGGGAGATGAAAGTATGCTTCCAAGCTCGTATGTCTTCATTTTTGCACACACATGAACAGAGAGTAGCTGCTTATGTGCATATAGGTGTACTAAATATATATACCTGTTCCCCTTTGCTGTTTGTGCTACAAGTTAGTCAGGCAGCCTGTGGAGGTGGGCCATGGGAGGGAAAAGGGCAGCCTAGGGCAGGGGTAAACACCACTTTCAAACGTCCAGCAGCTTGAGGGAGAGCTTGTCTGACAGCTTTGATGAATGTTAAAAAATAAGCTCAGGTATGTCACATAGGCCGCATACTCTCGGCCACTCCAAATACCAGTTTCCACAGGCGTCTGGGGCCTACAGTCCTCAGGGGGAGACTAAGATGACCTATATTCTGTTCTTGGCAAAGGCTGCCTTCTCTGCAGGGGTGTAAGCCATTATCAACTTGATCTTCCAATCAACCAAATTCCCCTTTACTCGCTTGAAACTGTAACAAGGAAGTTGTTACATATTGAAACCAGTCTTCATTCAAAATGTTTTCACTCAGAGGTTTGAGGTTATGTGTGGTTTCCTTTATTTAGGTGTCCTCCATCTACAAGGACCCCAGCATTGGCAACCTGATTAACATTGTGATTGTGAAGTTAGTCATAATAAGTAACGAGCTGGTAAGAGTACTGCAATTTACTTTAATCCCCATGCTTGTCAACAAGTATGTGATGTACATTCTTATCAATGAAATGACCCAAATGTAATGTACAAAAATCTTTTTGTATATTTCTCAGGATGGTCCAGTCATTTCATTTAATGCACAGACCACTTTAAAGAACTTCTGCATTTGGCAGCAGAGCCAGAACATCCTGGATGATAACCACCATTCCCATCATGACACTGCCATCCTCATCACCAGGTGTGAGAAAAATAAAATGTTTTGCTGATTTCAGGTCCTTTAAATGCCCAGTGAACCAAATGACACTATTACAACAATTAGAGATTTTCTTTGCAAATCTGTGCATCAAAGACTTAGATCAAATGGGGTCCAGATGTCTGATAAAAGGCACTGCTTTTTAAAAATGAACCTAAATAAGGAGAATAGCCTGAAGGTTGGCAAAGTCTACTTTTGTTTAGTGCCATTGACCCAGTATGTCTGTCTTTGCCACAGGCAGGACATCTGCAGGGCAAGGGATAAGTGTGACACCTTAGGTAAGTGTAATGTTTTGTTAAATGGGTTGATAGACTGACGGGTTGATGATAATAATGATTCTGATGGAAAATGATGACTAAGATATTCATCTGGAAAACTGAAATAAGCCTGTTGTTATTTAGGACTTGCAGAGTTGGGCACAGTGTGTGATCCATACAGGAGCTGCAGCATCAGTGAGGACAATGGACTCAGCACTGCCTTCACCATTGCCCATGAACTTGGTCATGTGTAAGTACAGTACAGCATATCACCACCAATTGTTTGGCTCAAGTACTGTCATCACTCCTCCTCAGTGAAAGTTTTGGCTTCAGTGAGACATTAGTAGAGCCTCAAAGGTCTTCTGAGAATCCAAAAATCTCCTACCAGCAAATAGAGATCAAGGTATCTTGCGTATTTGGACCACACACCACTTGTGCATTCCTCCTTCTTTTCTTAGTAATTTCTGATGCTTTTGTTTGTATCTGATCACATCTCTCATTATTTTGCCCACCTTTAATTTTGAGAGAAAACAGCCTGT
This sequence comes from Rachycentron canadum, assembly GCA_038496675.1. Lineage (NCBI taxonomy): Eukaryota > Metazoa > Chordata > Actinopteri > Carangiformes > Rachycentridae > Rachycentron > Rachycentron canadum. Next base: position 14,690,230 of record CM076649.1, on the reverse strand, counting down.
AATTCAATTCTCATAATTTAAGTGAAACCACTGGTTGTTGACCACTGACCTTCAGTAAACTCTGCATTGTCCAAGCCAAGCAGAACTGTTAAAGACCTTAACAGCTTTCATCATCTCTAACAACTCTCATCTCTAACTCTCTAACCACTAAACTGCTGAATTCCATGTTTATCCACACAAAGTGTTGACAACATGCTTGGCAATTGCTTAGCCCCAGAAGTCGGTGTTATATAGTTCCTGTCAGGGGGCAGCTGAGCAGTTGTGGGGAGTGTAGTGCTGTAAGTTTCCCCCACCAATTTGTTATGTATCTGCCATACTGACAGTGGAGTTTTTACTAACCTGTGCATTTTTGTTGCAAACAATAAACAGGATTATTATAAGAAAAAGTAAAAAAAGCATTTTTATCTGATTTCAACCTGTTTTTTTCTGTTTTCTCTGCTAGGTTCAACATGCCACATGATGACAGTAACAAATGTAAGGAGGATGGCGTTAAGATTCAGCAACATGTGATGGCTCCCACACTCAACTACAACACAAACCCTTGGATGTGGTCCAAGTGTAGCAGGAAGTACATCACAGAGTTCCTCGAGTATGTCATATTCTTTTCTTCAGCATTATTCAAAAAAAAAAAAATGCATGGCCATTAGATCATGAAGATGATGATTTTCTGCTGTTCTGGAGACATCACTGAACAACTCCAACAGCCTAGAATGAAATATGATCTGCCAACCACTAAGATCAAGTAAACACAACTTTGAAAGCTCCGGGCCAAATATCCTTTAAAGCTGCTGTATTATTGTGAATCTATCAAAAGTATTTTTCCATAAACATACAAACATACATACTGTCTGCAGTTTCTCCACTTTTAGTAGCAACAGCCAAAGTTTTAAGTCATAAATGCAAATAAACTGTCATCATTTTTCAGGGCTGTTGCAGCCTGTAGTTTCTTCTCTTCCAAAGGCTCCTCAACCCATTGAGAAAAACCAGGGAACAACTTCTGTAGGGAAGAGTAAATTTGGAACCTTTCCAAATTCCCTTTCCATACCCCCAATATGCACAGTTTTCCATTTATCGCCCAACTCCTGACATCAACACCACTTATTACATAATGCTGACTGAATATAAACACAAACCTGTCAAGGCACAGTGTAAGGAGTTTGTTCAGTAGGGGTTCTAGATATGTACAGAAAATTGACCTCTCCGGTTGTACTGAGTGTGTTTTCTGTCTGTGTCTCTTGTTTTTCTCTTTTTTCTTTAAGTCATTTTATTTTTATTTCTTAATAGCACAGGATATGGTGAATGCTTGCTTGACGAGCCGGTTTCTAGGCCATACAGTCTCTCGCAGCAGCTGCCTGGACGGATATACAATGTCAATAAACAGTGTGAATTGATATTTGGGCCAGGAACACAGGTGTGCCCTTATATGGTAAGTGGAGTCAACGTGTGAAGCTAAACTGTCATGTTGCATGTGTGGCTCTCTGAGGGAAGCCTTTCGTGTTATGATCATGTGCTGCAGAGGCCCTCAGCCAAATTTGAAGCCTTTGAAGTCACTACCTGTATTAGCAACATATTGATATTCCCCTCAGAAAACAAGCAAATGAATATGTAAGACATGATATATCTCAGCAGCTATAAATTCTGTCAGTAATTTCTTAAAGCGTGACTAAGACTTAAAATGTAATCAGGCTAAAATTAATCACATCACACCTTTGAGCGATTGTATATTGTTTCTCCAAATTATGCGTGACACATGACACTGAAATGGTTTTGCTTTTCCTCTTCACTTTTTCTGCCCAGACTGAAAGGGCATGCAAGCAGCTGGTTGACAAACACCTAGCAAATGAGATGGCTGATACAGCAAATTACTGAATGGAGTCTAATGTTTGATAATATGTGATAAATTGGAATCTCTGCCAACTTGACTCCACATCTACAGTGAAGTTATTTAACATGACATGTGCCCTGGCTTTCTTTTGTTTCCTGGACTCTCAGGGTTAAAGCTTGTGGTGGTGTTTACTCCTGCACACTAATGTGTGTATATCTGTGTATGTGTGTGTGTGTGTGTTTGTTTGCGTATTTATTAGACTCAGTGTCGGAGGCTGTGGTGCACCAGTCCAGAGGGTGCCCAGCAGGGTTGCAGGACCCAGCACATGCCATGGGCAGATGGCACTGACTGCTCCCCGGGAAAAGTAAGTTTCATGTGGAAATGAAAACAGATGATTAGACAGAGATGTTGTCTTTAGGAGCACTGCGAAGTAAAAAGCCAAAAGGAAATTTTATTTTAATAAAAAAGCTCCAGAAGTTAGTGCATTGCATTTTATTAGCGCAAAAGTCTGGACTGAATAAGTAAAATGGAAAAACTCGTGAAGTGTTTTAATACTTTGTGGGAACGCCATGTTTTAATCTGTTACATTAGGGTTTAATACTCATATGGTTCTGCATTATGATCTGACAATACTCACTGCATTTCCTTATGTTGATCTTTCATCATTTCCAGCGACTCATGACCATCAAATTGTTCACAGACGTTTTAACTCACATTGCAAAACGACAAAAGAAAACAAGTTCCCTAACATTTATCGTTTACCGCTTGCTATTGACACGTGTAAACCTTAGTAATTACACATGGCTGGCATGTAAGTAGGTGGTGTGAAGTTGTGAATGATAGTTGCTTTCTAGGCAACTGACTTAGTTTAGCTTTTAATTAGTACCTTCTCATCAACCCCTCGCTTCCTGCCGCTAAGACTGAGAGGACATGAAAGCGACAAAGTCCAAAGATGCACACACATGTTGAAACCTTTTTGTGTTTACACATGCCATACCAGAGCGCACCACACTGAAAACACTTACGTTGGAATCTGTTTGTTGAACAGTGTAAGGTTATCCTCCTGTTATGAGTTGAGATATATTTATTGACTTTGCGTGTGACATTTTCTTGTCTTCTGTCCAGCCAGAGCCAGCCATGAAATGTCTGTTTCAGTTACTCTTTTTCCATTTGCTTCTCTGTATAATTTCTCCCAGATTAGCATCAAAGCATGGGAGACCAGATAGATGTGTTGCCAGTTTCTTGGATAAGATTTCATGTGCTCACTGTCTGTTCATGTGTCTTTTTTTGACTTTTACTTAGTCTTACTCCTCAATATTTCTCTCCTTTATTTGCCTCAAAATTTCCCCTCACTCTCCCACTGTAGCATTGCAAACATGGCCTGTGCATAGCCAAAGAGCACGATGCCACACCTGTGGAGGGGGCATGGGGAGTTTGGAGCCCTTTTGGTACCTGTTCGCGGACATGTGGTGGAGGCATCAAGATCGCTGTGCGCGAATGCAACCGACCCGTGTGAGCAGTCCTTCTCTTTGTAGTCATGCATGCCCAGTGGACCTTGTCTCCATCTTAGCTGCCAAAGTCAGTGTTGCATAGATCAGTCTTCCTTATGGGAATTCTTTCCATAGTTAATGTTCATCAAGCTCTCAGAAAGCAGATCTTCCAGGATTGTTTCCTGCTAAATGCAGAGATCACGGCCTCTTCTTGAATGTTGCCTTTCATCCTGGTTTAATCGACTGATAGAAAAGAATGAGCTTGGTAAAGCATCCACTTAAAATATTTACTAAATTAGACCAAGGATTGTCCACTTACCTCTTTGATTTCATCCGCAGGCCCAGGAACGGAGGAATGTATTGTGTTGGTCGCCGGATGAAGTTTCGTTCCTGTAACTCTGAGCCCTGCTCCAAGCAGAAGAAGGACTTCAGGGAGGAGCAGTGTGCTGCTTTTGATGGCAGGCACTTCAACATCAACGGTCTACCTCCTAATGTTCGCTGGGTGCCCAAATATAGCGGAAGTGAGAGTCTCCTTTTGTTAGTGTCTGGCATTTAGCCAACGCCTTCTGTCAGCCCCTGTTTTGCTCATGATAAATATGAGTTTTGCATTGATTTGTATTGGTATTAAGAATTTGTCTTTCTCTCGCATCCTCTTTCAGTCTTGATGAAGGACAGGTGTAAGCTGTTCTGCAGGGTGGCAGGCAGCACGGCCTACTATCAGCTCAGGGACAGGGTCATTGATGGCACGCCGTGTGGACCTGATACCAATGACATCTGTGTCCAGGGCCTGTGCAGGGTGAGCCTCCTAATAGTTATTGACTTCAGAACATTCAGCTACAAGGTTCAAAATCATATATAGTAGAGTGGATATAATCTTTTCTGCCTCCTTACAGCAAATATTTTCAAAAAGCTATTCAATCCTTTGCCAAACCAGACTGTGTTTTTGCCCCTCACCCCTGTGACAGATTTAGTTTGAAAGCTTGATCACTAACACACCATACACATCAATGTGCTTCTTGAAAGGAGTGGGTTGCTCTGTGTACAATATGAACCACACACAGTGTTTTGGTTAGATTGTGGTTTAGTAAGTTTGCCTTCTAGCCTTGGCAAGTGGATTTTGATCTGTGCTGCTGCACTAAAGCTAAACTCTTCATCCTTGGTTGAAAATCAAAAATGTCTCTCACTACAACCATTTACAAGCAGAACAGCTCGTGCCATTTCTAGTGCGGTTTTTTGGGGGAAATCTATTTCAGATGGCTGTCAGTGATATGGGTGTAACTCAATAAGTTTTATTTTAAGGGTCAGTGGGTTTGATGTTTTCCTTCATGATCAACATATAATGAAGAAATAAAGAAGTCAATGCCATGTGGGAGATCATTTATGTCACATGAAAACCTACCATTGTAATGTGCTGTGATTTTGGTTGCCCTTTTTCTCACTCTTCTTTCTCACTGTTATCCTTCTTCCCATCATCTTTCTTGCTTTTCAAACTTCTCCGCCACTTTCCGTCATCTTGTTGCTTTCCTACAACTACTACTTACTTAACTGCCATCATTTTCTTTTTTTAATATTTTATCTACCCTTCCCTTTACCTCTTTACTGAGTAGCAAGCAGGCTGTGACCATGTATTGAACTCTAAAGCCAGGAGGGACAAATGTGGGGTTTGTGGAGGTGACAACTCTTCCTGCAAAACTGTGGCAGGCACCTTCAACATTGTTCGCTATGGTAAGCGCCTGCCCTGTACCTCTGATTCACTTTCAGCACCACAACTTTAGCTGTGGTATATGATTAATTGAAACACGCTGCTCATTCCATTTGCAGGCTATAATGAAGTAGTGCGAATACCCAGTGGTGCTACAAATATAGATGTGCGTCAACACAGCTACTCAGGGAAACCGGATGATGACAACTACCTCGGTAAGACATCCAACATTTTGTTTTGTTGAAAACACCTCTTCTTTGACCTGCATGTTTGGGGTCTCCCTGTGTGAATGACAGTGTTCAGTCTTTTAGTTTTCAGCAAGGTCAGGTAGCTTTTGTGTTTTTTGTGTGTGCATACAATAGGTGTGTTTTTTGCCATGAGCATGCTAACACTTGAGCTCAGATATCCCTCAGGGATATGTGTGTCTACATGTCTTGTTATTGTTGTTTTCCTTTAATTCTCTGAGTGTGTTTGTTTGTATGATTAAATGCAAACCTTTGAACATAGTTTCTCAAATGTCATCCTCTATTGTGTGTGTGTATTTGTATGTATTTGTGTATGGATATAGTCATTAGAGGCCCAAAGTGGGGACGATTTTCCCGGAATGAGGGCCACTCTCCACGCTCATATTAGTGCAATGTGTGAAATGGTGAGGAAAGTAAAGGCAGGAAATTAGCTCCATAATCGCATTAGGGTGAATGAGTGCAGTAGACTGGCTGTTGAACAGAACAGGATGCCCCTGGATGGGACTTCTCCAGGAACAGAGGATTATGTTACCCCAATAAGGCTTTACTGCTGCCTGCTGCACGTGCCTTACTGTAAATGAAAATCTTAGCCACAGTGTTGCTAAGCTGCTCCGTCACATGCTTGTTATTGTTGTGCTTATGTTGGCTAGTTAGTATCACTTTCATTTTCTTTCATTCTTTTCTGCAGCTTCAGGCTTTCTACCAAATAAGCAAAGATAGTTTGCGTCTGTTCCAGTGGGATCAAGCACAGTAAGTGACTGTTGTTTCCTGTCTCCCCGCAGCCATATCAAATAGCCGTGGAGAGTTCCTGCTTAATGGAGAGTTTGTGGTCAGCATGTTCAAAAGGGAAATCAAAGTAGGAAATGCCGTCATCGAGTACAGTGGCTCAGACCATGTCATTGAGAGAATCAACTGTACTGACCGTATCGAAGAGGAGATCATTGTCCAGGTAAAGGGACTTGATGGCTTGGTATGCAATGCAGGAAATGCAAACTTAGACCTGCTTAGAGGCAGTGGCATGAGTAAAACTGACAGTATGAAACTTAAGCGATAAACTAACAGAATATTTTGAATGTAGGAACTTAAAAGCTTAAACAGACTTGATCTCTAAAACTCTTTACTTTGAAAGATATGGACAATATTTGATGTAAAGATCATAATCTTTCTTTCTAATGTGCATCACATTGGTTGCATTTTCTCCCAGGTGCTATCTGTGGGGAACCTTTACAACCCAGATGTCAGGTACTCCTTCAATATCCCTATAGAGGACAAACCTCAGCAGTTCTTCTGGGATGCCTATGGGCCCTGGCAGGAGTGCAACCGTCTGTGCCAAGGTGAGTGGGAGGCACACAGGGTTGGAAGGGTGAGGTGATAGGAGTTTTCAATGATAAATGGTGTGGTGAGGGTAGGGATGGGAAGGAACAGAGAGAGGAGACATGGGAACCACAGAGCCCGAGGCATTAGGGAGAGCAGATGCTCTGGCTAAACTTGACACGCCCATGCTAGACATATAGTATTAGAACAAATGATTAAAGTTCCAGCTCATAGTATGCTGTCGAAGATTACCTTCTTTGGCATGACTGTGGATACGTTGGAGTGTGTGGGTGAGCAGAGGCGGATTGCAGGTAAACTCGAAAACCTGTTCTGTTATGACTCAAACGCTTTGTTTAAGAAACTCTTTCCCCACTTTTTGACACTGCCCTGCTTGAACAACCAACAAAAAATTCCAATGAGAAACCAATGAGTTTACACAGCAGGATAAACAGCTAACATGTAATTCCCTCAGCCCTTTTGATTCTCTGATTTATATGGCTTCTCTGCCAGCCTGGGACACACTAAGCTCTCACAGCACAGCACTGAGCTGCAAAACTTAATAACTTGTGGTACTGATAGAGAATCTATTTCCTGGAGCCACATGAGGTTTAAATCTCTCCTTCCTACAGTACAGTAGGTGCACTGTGATTCAGTGCAGGAGATGTCAATGTGAGAGCCAAGGTGAAGCACACACACACACACACATAGCTGTTAGTATTCATAGCGATGCTATGGTGATATATATTGCGCTTGAGCAAGCTGTTGCATTGACTCAGACAACTACTTGCAGGATCTTACAGAAGCTGAGGTAGTGGAGCCCAGTGGAGTTTTATTTGAGGATGAATTTGTTTTCTTGCCCAAGTCATGAACTGTGTTCTTCCTTGAAAATATCATATCAAAGAGCAACATAGAAAGGGAGAAAAGCTAGTTCATTTTTTAAAGGCCTAAATATGCAACAATTTTGTCAGTATCCTTGAAAATAAAACAGAGAAGATAACAAAAAACACTGCTGTAAGTGCAATCATTCAGTTTTGTTTGATATCTTGTACTGAAGACAGGCAGCTGTCCAAACTTGCATCACTGTGTCTTCATAGGAGAGAGAAAGCGGAAGATTCTCTGTAGCAGAGAGTCAGACAGGGTGGTGGTGTCAGACCAGAGGTGTCACGGCACAACCAGACCCCCTGTCATCACTGAGCCCTGCAACACAGAATGTGAACTCAGGTTTGTTTTACCAATTCAATTTTAATTTTGACCAACCTTTAGTCCCTACGTGAACCCATCAACAAGTGTTTCTCCACTTGGTCATTTAAAAACACAGAGAAAAACGTATCACCCTTGATGCAGGTGGCACGTGGCTCGTAAGAGTGAGTGCACAGCCCAGTGCGGTCTGGGATATCGTACCCTGGAAATATACTGTGCCAAAATCAGCCGCACAGATGGCAAGACCCAGAAGGTTGATGACCGCTACTGCAGTGGTCAGCGCAAACCTGATGACAAGGAAGGTTGTCATGGAGACTGTAACCCGGGAGGCTGGGAGTATTCTCCCTGGTCAGAGGTACGATTGTTGAAAGAGTTGTGGGGCTTTGTGCATGAGCATATCCCACATGTTTGTCAAAGTTTATCATGGGTTGTGTATATGTGTTTACACTTGCTGATGATGAAACGCTTGTACTGCAGTGCTCCAAGAGCTGTGGTGGGGGCACCCGCCGTCGAGGGGCAGTGTGTCGAAAGGCAGCTGAGGCTGGCGGTGATGAGAGCAAATGTAGTCATAGGGACAAGCTGACCGTCCAACCCTGCAATGAATTCCTCTGTCCACAATGGAAGACTGGTGACTGGTCTGAGGTCAGTTCAATTCTTGTTTTATTCTCTCTGCTCTGACAATGAGCCGTCTGATATCTAGTGGTCACATGGAATACGGATAAGTTGAGGCTCTGAATGTTTACATTAAAATGTTTTCACTTTAATATACAATGAAAGAAACACCACCATGGGAGGGATGATTATGTCATCTGTGTAAAGACATATAGTTACATGAAGCTTGTGCATATACATTTATCAGTGAGGATAAACGCATAAACACTGGTGTCTATGTAGCTTGGTTAACTCAGTGTAAAGAGAATAAGACTCTAGTGTAAAAACTGTAGTTTGAAGTCAGCAGTGATCTGGGTCAAATGTAAAAGCCCAGTGCTGATTGTGCATGTCTCAGCTGTGGGAGAGTTACTCCCTTCTGTACACTGCAGTGCACGTTGGGAAATTGGTGATTGCAGGGTAAGATGGTGTTTAACTGTTGTACAGGTTACACATTGTAGAGCAAGGGGCTTGAAAAGCTTTGGGCTGCATTCCAGGAATATTTTAAATCTCCCATGCGGTGCAGCTAAATACAGACATCTACGCTTTACTGTATACACACTGTGTACTCTGTGCTTGCACAAAAATAAACACACTTGCCCTATTTTTCAGTCCCTTGCAGTCACCAATTCATTTTGATAACTGGATATTCTGATTTACACAACACCAAATGTAGCGGATGCATATGTGACTCTAAAATCTGAAATATTTACCCATCAGTGCCTCGTGACATGTGGGAAAGGCTACAAGCACCGTCAGACTTGGTGTCAGTTTGGTGAGGACCGTCTGGACGATCGCTTTTGTGGCTCATCTAAACCTGAGTCGGTGCAGACATGCCAGCAGCAGGAGTGCGCCTCTTGGCAGGTCGGACCCTGGGGACAGGTGAGCCACATCCACTTTTGTATCCTTTATTTCATGTACCCTTTGTGATTAAGGTTATATTAAATAATCAGTTTATATCCCAGAACAAGGGAAGCAGAAAAGAAAGTTTGTGTACATGTACAGTTAGGTCCAGATGATGAAGAACCTCGTGCTGAGATACTTCTCCGAATTCTTTTTAGATGTCTGTGTCCCCAAGAGGGGCACAGATAAGCTACGCTCCTCATTTTCTTTCTTTTGCCTCACACTGAGCACATCCTAAAAAACAAGATCTAGATGATCTAAGCAGACTCTACAAATCTTTGTATAGGTTTATGCATACAAGATATGGTGTCTGTGTGTCTCTGTGTGTGCATGCCCAGCCTCATTTGTGTGTGTGCATAGAGAACTGAACACCCATCCAAAAATGTGAGACATTTTTGTGCCCCCCACCAGAGGATGTGCGCATGTTAAGGTATATTTGAAGTTGTTTAATGAAGCGCGGTCAAATGGTAGTTGAAGTTGCTGCCACACAAGTTTGACCCTGTTTCACTGGAGGCAATGAGGCAGAAGAGAACGCGGGGTAGTACCCTCTGACTTGGCTACAGTGGAAAAAGGACAATGCAATATATATGAGCAAGGACTCCTCATGAATTTGATTTTTGAGTTTCCTATCTACTTGATACTTGGATCTTCACAGACTTTCCAGGGCAGTGGTGGCCTGGTGTACAGTTTTGTGTTTGGGGTTTGCTTTGTTGGCTCAGATGAGCTGTCTGTTTTTTTGCTTGACTGCCATGCCTTTTTCTAGATTTGTTCTTTGGTTCACTGTTGCTAATGTTCCCCACCACTCCTTTTTGCCCCCTATCTGAACCTAGTGCACTACCTCGTGTGGGCCAGGCTACCAGATGCGAGCGGTGAAGTGTGTGGTTGGTTCTTATGGTGCTGTCATGGATGACACTGAATGTAATGCTGCCACCCGACCCACTGACACCCAGGTAAGGAGGCTGTCATATTTCTTCTATTCTCCTTCTCTGTAATGGTTTAGTCTCAATCTGATTCAGACTGTGAGGAGAGAAGAGTGCGTCCACATTCATGCACACTGGCACTCAAAACAGACGCAGATAAACACACATCTTTCATTTCCACCTGGTTTCAATAAAGCTGTGCTGTCTGATATTGTCTGCTCTAGTGGGAAAGACGGAGGGGAAGGGTATAGCAGCCTCACCATCCTCACACAGAGACACACAACTTTAGTTCTGTTTTCTATCTAGCTCTCTTCATTAACTTCAAGTTGGGCAGAAGTCATGTTTGTCTTCTGTGGTATTTACAAGTATTCACTCGTTTGAAGCTGGCTCATATCCTAATTTCAGAAAATCAAACAAACAAAACACAGGCTTAAATAAATCAGAACTTATTTAAGTTGTTTGATGTTCTTCAAATTACGATAAAGTAATGTTTGAAGTAGGTTAGTTGGCCTTCGTCTCCTCCACCCACTAGTAATGCAGAATGAGAAAGTACAATGTTTCACTCGCTCAGGTTTACTTGCACAATCGTTTGTCTAAATCTTTTGTGCATCTGCTAAGTGGTCCTCACGAACACAAAGGGGCACTGAAAAACTAAAGAAACCTATATATGAGCTGAATGAGAGTTTTGTTTGGTCAGCATGGGGCATAAACCCATTTCAGAGGGCTGAACATGCAGACTCAGGATGAGGCCCCCCTCTTGTCGAAGCGACTCTTAATTCCGGTGCCTGGGCCGGCAGAGTCAGTGACCCTGAAGCAGTCGCCCCACCTCGTTGTGATTCTAACCAGCCAGCCATGAAGTGGGCCACCAGGCCGCCTGTCCCACCACAACCAGCCACCAGGCAAGGCTTAGAAAATGAGGGACAGAGAGATGGATGGAGGTCTTTCTGAGTACAAGGAGGAGAGAGGTGGAGGCAAGAGATGCTTTGCTTGAAGCGTCCTGGATTGCGATTGGAAAAAGGCTGAACAGTTATGAACACTGCTTGGGATCATTATATGATTTTTAAAAGCTCTAAAGCTGCATTATATAAACATTTAAAATGTGACTGACATGATGTACATAGAGCTACTTTAAGTGCTGCCATGAGGCCTATTTGTTTCTGTTAGGTAGAGGAGTGTGGAATGTGGAGCCTGCTCAGATCCTGTGCGACCTGATCAAGGCCTTCATTCCTAGGGACTAGGGGTCAGAGGGCACCAGAGGGCATGGGGGGGAAAAGAGTTAAGGGCGGAAGGTGAGGGACAAGGGGGTGGATTAGGGGTGGAGTTTACAACCACGCCAGCATGGGCATTGGAGCCCTGAATACCACTCCACTATGACCTGTTATGACAGGGATCAGGGCTTTATGCTGAGTGGCTTACTGCCACAATCCATAGTTTGAACTGACGGGGCGGACCCTGTTAATGTTGTTTTGGTAAAGTAGGGGGAAAGGGTTGATGGGAAACACAACTGCTCTCAAACGTAGAGCTGAAGGAATATAGTTTAAGTTGTTGACGACTGTCCCATGTCAGAGGAGCTATCTCTGATATTCATGGTATTTTGTGGTCAGGGACAAATGTTGTTACAGTATATTCATTTTGTTAATCACTGCATGAACGGGTGTATGTGTCCTCCCTTCCACAGGACTGTGAACTGGCGCAGTGTCCCAGCAGCCACCCTGTTCCCCCAGGAACTAAAGTCCCCTCCCACCAGGGCCACAAAACCCAGTGGCGGTTTGGTTCTTGGACTCAGGTTAGTTGTCCTGTCATATCTTGAATCCATCTGTCTTTTTGTTGGTTTTCAGTTTTTTAACCTTACTTGTCTGCACACCAGTGTACTGCCAGTTGTGGTAAAGGGACACGGATGCGCTATGTGAGTTGCCGTGACAACCAGGGTGGTGTGGCAGAGGAGTCGGCGTGCGCCCACCTACCAAAGCCCCCTGCCAGAGAGGTGTGCTCAGCAGTGGCCTGTGGACAGTGGAAAGTGCTGGAATGGACAGTGGTAAGAAAACCACTTATCACGGTCATTTATTCAGTTTATCTGACCCAGTTAGCTCAACATTACAATCTTAAATGTGTATAAGATCAGCCAATGTTGTAGAGGGCAGCTTCAAATACGTGGCGTTTTCTGTTGAATCATTAAGCATTTCCCCTCAGACCTACATCTGATACCACTGATACCGCTGTTGATTAACCAGAATTATGCCATCAATAATACCATCCAGATGTTTTTCCTCCGGCAAGATTTATTTATTTTTTTTATTTTTCACCTACGCAGACAATTTGTGTCTGCACACACCATGTAGATGTTTGTGTGAGCAGGGATGTGTAGACGGGGGGGGCGGTTGGACGGCAAGGTCTGGAGGAAGGCTGGAATAAGGCTAGAGAGGCAGTACATGTCTTTCTATGGTTGTGCAAACAAGTGTTTGTTTGAAATCATTGTTGTGAGGACATTTCAATATAGTGAGGAAGTTCAAACTGGTCCTTACAACTTCAGTCAACTGTTGGAAGGTCAAGACTGGGTTTAGACTTGGGTTAAGGTTAAGGAAAGGACTTACAACTACAGAAATGCCAACAGATGAGTGTGTGTTTGTGTTTAAAAGAGAGAACTTCAGTGAGGCAAGTTTCTGGAGCTGGGAGATGCAAGGGGCTGCAGTGAGGGGCTGCAGTCTTGTTTACAGATGTTTCTCATCAGAGTCCTGGTGATACAGTACAGCCAGACTGCAGGTCTGGTCACCATACACACATGTACACACACACATGCATGCACACCCACACATATACCACCAAGCCAAAGACACTCATTGACCCTTGGAAAGGAAATAGTTCATCCCAAGGCCAAAACAGATTTCCCAGCAACACACACACACACACACATATGCAATTTAGTAATCCAAAGCAAAAGTTATCTCACTCTTGTGTCAGAACAGTCTAATATGAAAGCTCTTTGTTATTGTCTTGAGGGTCTGTACAGCCTACAGTATGTTATCCAACAGCCTCATTTGGTGCCACATCATCTACACTTTATATATGTAAAACCTTCTTACAGTATCTATAATCATGTGAAATCCAAAACATTGTGACAGAGCAGTGTAAACCTCAGGGCAGTGTAATCCCAGGCTTGGTTTCAGAGTAGAAAGCTGTTACATAAGTATAAAATATCACCTTATGCAAGACAGAGCGTGAGCTCTGCAAGGGAGGAGCTAAGGGAGATACCATTAGCACTAGTTGGAAGAACTACCTTGTGTTTTTTTTCCTTAAAAGAAAGTTGTGTACCTGTGTCCTTTAGGGAGTACTAAACCCATGACAATTTGCAGCATGCCACGTTTGAATGGAATGAGAGCTGTGTTGGCATCCTCAACACCAAGTCAAACGTTCAGCTTGGTGTAGGAGCCTGGTTGGGATGTGCCTTGTCATTGTTTTTGCCTGTAAGATTTCTGAGCAGTGTTTTCAGATGAGCTGAGGAGGGGAGCGCTTCACCTGAAGTGGCATCAGGTTCCATCTGTATGTAGTTAACATTGTTCTGATTTGCGCCTCTGGTTTTGGCCTTCAGCAAGCTGTGGGAAGGTTTCTCATTTGAGCTTCAAACAGCTGTAAATATTATCAACACCTGCAGAAAAAATAATGGAATGAACACGATATAAGGAAAGATCTTAAAGAGAAGGTAAAGGGTATGTTTGTTTGCATATGAATAGGTATTTGCAGTTATACTCATGTCTTGTCATTTCATGTGTGTTTTCAGTGCTCAGTAACCTGTGGCCAGGGAAAGACAACACGGCAGGTACTGTGCGTCATCAGTGACCAAGAAGTGAATGCTAGTGAGTGTGACCCAGACGATCGTCCCAGCACAGAGCAGGACTGCGCTATGTCCCAATGCCCGTCCCGCTCTAGTGAGTCCCGACCTTTGCCGTCCTCACCAAACACCAGTGCCAGGAACAACCTGCCCCGTAGCCAATCACACCAATGGCGGACTGGACCCTGGGGCGCGGTGAGGGTGCTGTTTTTTAATGATAATGTCAAAAATAACTTTGACCTTTACATAATTCTGGGAAATAATCGAAGCTATTTCTGAAGACTCTTCCTTCCTCTGTCCTGAGGATGTGTATTTTAATAGCAGCAGACACTCACTCATTTGACATTGAGTCGTCTCAACTATTGTTTTCTGAATGTCTGAGTGTGTGCTGTGTTTACATGGTATCTACTGTATACTATGTGTATTTAACCCACCACTTTGCAGCTGGGGTTTCACAATTGTCTGCATTTACAGGTCACTATGTCAAGATAGATAGGTGACCTTGTCTAGATGCTAAATGAGACATATAGACAGACAATCTGTTTGTGAGAACCATTTTTTGACAGTGCACACTCTTCTCTCTCTGTAACAACAGTGCTCCAGCACATGTGCAGGAGGCTTCCAGCGGCGTGTAGTAGTGTGCCAGGATGAGAACGGCTACCCTGCCAACAGCTGTGAGGATCGCAGCCGGCCCAATGAGCAACGATCCTGTGAGTCAGGGCCATGTCCACAGTGGATCTATGGCAACTGGGGCGAGGTAAGACAGACACCACTTTACTGCACATGAGATTACAGTTAACCATCACTCTTGAGTTCAAGACAGACAGAGACAGATACTTGTCTAGTTTAGAGAGAAAATTGTAAACTCTCCGAGGCTAATTTGCATTTTAATAATTACTTTGACTGACGTAGATGTTGCTCAGTGTGGAGGTTCCAATAAACATTAGAAATCATTGTACCTTTGTTTTAATGTGAAAAAATGGCCCCAATTTTTTCTTTATACTAGAAAACCTGTTCACCATAGCTATCTGTAAAACACAACCTCTCTTGCTGTCTTCAGTGCACCAAGCCATGTGGAGGTGGGATAAAGACGAGGCTGGTGGTGTGTCAGCGTCCAAATGGCGAGCGTTTCAATGATCTGAGCTGCGAGATCCATGACAAGCCACCAGATCGTGAGCAGTGCAATACTCAGCCTTGCCCGTCTAGTCCCCACTGGAGCACAGACCCATGGAGCTCGGTACGCTCATAAAAAATACTCTATATCTTGTTTTTCAGCCTCACATTTTTTCAAATACCTGTAGTCTTACTCTTACATGAAAAGTCTTAAAGGGACAGGATGCCTATAGTGCTTTTGCACTGAAGAAAATACAACCTCCTTCTCTACTTGTACTTTTAACCCCCTCCCCTTCCTGCACCCTCTCCGGTGCCTGCAATCGGTCAATGTTTTTTCAAGACATTCGGAAAGTCAATTTCTGTTGCACTTAAATGGCAAAGATGCACTCATTTGCAATATGCCAAAAAGTACAACATTACAAAATGCTTCAGTGACAGCTGTGACCATAAGAACATTTTTTCTCAGTCGTAGTTACCATAAAACTGTTGATGAGCCTTGTACTAGTATTTGAAAAATTCAGGATCACTTTGTATCACAATCAAAGTTAGTTTTGTAAAATATTGTTTTTAAAGATAATTTATTAAGATATTTTTCCTTTTTATCTTTTGTATATAGCATTAACTTTAAAAAGTGATTTATTTTGTGTCTTAGCTCTTTGTATTCGCACATTTAGCCAATCGTTGTTCATATGCAAATGCTGATGAATGTTTTTGTATATCAGGAATATACAGTACGATGCCTTGTTCTTTTATTATCCAAAGAATGGCCCATAATCTCCAAATATGTGGTGCTACACAATATAGTTTGGTGTTCTGTTTTGAACATTAACACACCAACTTACATAGGACTGTATATGGGCTGTGTACTATATATACATCTTTGTACTATATACATCCTTGAAATGGCTATTGTATAAGAATTCAATTTGTCTCAAGGCACATGTGGTTTTATAGAAAAGTTACTAATTTTATTTTGACGCTTTATTTTACAGTTTACGCATTTACCCTCTGTTATGAAACAGCAGCAACAGTGGTGTTTCCCCAAAATGACATTGATATTGAAGCATGAAAATGCTGACTCAAAAGTTCTTGAAACGTCCAGTATCAGTAGTAAACACCAACAAACAGCAGCTCCAGTAGCACTGTAAAATAAAGTGTCTCACAGAGTTTGTGGTAATTAGAACTAATAGCCATTGTATTCCAGTTTGGCAGAGGGTTTTGACCCAGATTTCTTTAGTGTGGCCAAAACAATAGGTTTAAAGCTCTCTGCTCCAAAGGTGCTTGATATGAGTGTATTTATATTGTGTTAGTTAATGTTTGCTTTGTACAGTAAGTACTTGGAGTTGCTAAATATGCTATGCTCAACAATACCTCACTTGGAACAAAACACAACTCAACTAGCCATTAAACTATGATAATCTACACTACAGTGGTGCTTTGGCCAAACAAGGGAGATATAAGATATAAATATCAAAAATAAACCATCACATTTTTAGGTCGGTTAGGTGTTTATTGGGGCACATTGCATTTATATGCTGCCTTTTCTGTATGTTTTATTTCTTTCCATGAGCAGTTAGTGGATTGATCAGATTGATCAGCTAAATGCAAAGTGTTGAAACAATGTTGAATTGTCTTTGAATGTCCATCAAACAACTTGCTTGACCTTTAAGAGAATGGGCTGTTAAAATGTCGTACTTTGAACACATGACACCTGTGACCACAGGGGAAGTTAATAGTGTTTTGTATCCAGAGCTCTTACTCTGAGCCAACCTAATGTGTCTACCTCAGTCTCTGTTATGATTGCCCCCCTGCCGTATCTTTCTCTCCCTTGAACTGGAGGGATTTTGGCTGGCTAAGATTAAGCATGAGTTGTTGAGGCTATCCAGTGCAGTTGATGGCCCTAAACACAGATCCAGGGTGTGTATCATCTTCCCACCTTGTTGCTTACCATTCTTAGGAGGACAGTGAAAACTGATCCAGAATCTGTGGTTAGGGGCAACATTTGGCTGCAGCCCACCCAGTTGACTCTTCCTGGTCATAAATGTCTGTACTGACATCACACCTTATTTTAAGGGCCTGTTAACACAGCAGTGAGTCCATTTTTACCACACATCATTTACTAATGAGAGCTATCGTTTGTAATGACTCCCACATGTGTGACTGTAAAGCAACATACAGTCAAATCTAGGCAGAATCGGTGAAAGTAGGACACGGTATTAACAGTATGCACATCCCATTACTAGTTTCATTTTTCAGTCTTAGCAGTTTAACTCCTTATGGTCAACCTCTTGATGCAAATAGCAGTACAGCATGAACCTTATATCAACAGGCTCTTGAAATAAGTATATTGTATGTCTCATTCACAAATGGCAGTATTAGTCTGTGTTTCAAGATTTCTGTATATTTATGTAATTACTTGTATTTATTGTTACTTCATTATAATGTTATGTCAATATTTAATTTTTTTATGGATTTGTTGGATTTCTGTTCATTTCCAGAAAAGGTTACGATTAAAGTGAAGTAGAGGTACCATCAAAGGCTTTTTTCATTCTTATTTGAGCAAAACCTGTTCGTGACATGCAGTGAACAGGCCCCAGTCACAGAAAACTGGTTGTCAAAAAACTGAGATAACAAACACCAACCTACTAACAACACTCATCCTATACTGAAATGTTTAATTCAGGATCACCAATTTTAGCTTTACGGTAATTACAGTGTGTTTGCGGAAGAGGAAATGTCCTATATTATTTAGTGTTTTAACTTTGACTTTGGATACTAGATTTAAAAAGAGAGGCCTGGCAAATAGCTTAGAACACATTCCTCCCCACCAGTCTTTTCAATGGGCTGTTTTTCCTGAATGAAAATGCACAAATCACTGAGCAATATCCTTGTTATTTTATGTGGTCAGGGCCTCTGCTGACCTCTTTGAGCGACCCTGCTTTTACCGTCTGTGTCAGGAGTTCAAAGCTCTTTTCATCAAGGTAAATCTTTGTCCTGGGTGACAATGCCTCAGTATACCTCCCATCTCATTTACTGTGTTCATTCACTCTTAATGCCTACCCTGGCGGCTTTTTCTGGGACGCCTGGTGACGCGTGCTTGGCTGTGAAGTTACCAGCGCCCTTTGCCCCTTTCTGTCAGGCCCCTCTACTCTGGTCTAATGCAGGTTGATGACAGTGTACCAATGTGGGGGCCAGTGACAGTGACTCGAATAAGGGAGGCTTTCAGCAAGACAATGCAGTGGTGTATTGATGGGTCAAGGGTCCCGTTTGATCTGGGGAGGGGCCCCTTCCTGATCCATCCCATCAGCACAGACAGACTTCTGGGAAATTGCCTGTGATCCAGGGATAAAAAAAAACTAAAACAAAACAAAAAAAAGCAGTTTAATAGGATTCCCAAACATTGTACTGACAATGGGAAGTGGTGTATTTAGAGGAGGGGTTAATTTCACATAGACCAGAACTTTGCCTGTCTGGGTTTTGTAAATAAAAAGTTGTATTTGAATTATGCATTTTGTTTCTGAGACTCTGAGAATTAATGAATCATGAACGCCATATAAAATTAATTTCAGTCTGATCAGATTGACATTGTCAACACTGCATATGGCATTATTTGATGTCAATAAAATCATGCTGACTTGACATGGTGATGAAGTCGGAAATTTAGGGTCATGTGTCTGCAAACGATGATGTTTGTATTAGTGCACTGCTCTGGATAATTACAGAATCCCAGAGAACTTGTGGGCAGAGTTAATGAACCCTGCACGGGGAGAGTGGGGGGTTCATGTACTGATAAAACACATGGTGTTTTAATTTGGCCTGTTTGTACTGATTCCCACGTATTCTGAGAGCATGTCAGCACAATACAACAGCAGGAAAACCCTAATACAAATGTATAAAACTTTAGGGAATAACCTGACATTTGAACAGAAGACCTCCTTGACTGTTTTCCTTTAATTATTTGAATCTTGCCCTGTGATGACACACTCACTCTCCACAGTTGAACTAGAACAAATGTTTTAACATATATTATCTTCATTTCAGTCAATGAAATAATAAAACTAATGCTTCTTGTTCGTCAGTGGTGGCATTTGATATTCTGACATTAGCAGTGAATTATTACAACCATAAAGTCAGTCTGCCACTATGTGTCACAATTCACCATGGAGGTGCTAGCCCACCTTTCACAGAAAAGGCAAATAATAAACAGTCAGTTTTATTGAAATGCAAGCACACCACTATCCAAGAATCACACAAAGTTGACATGAGTAGTTTTCTTTATTTTTTCAACAAGAGCATAACTAAACACACTTTTTTGTCTTTATTGATTGAATAAATGAACAAATTACTCACAAAACGTAATTTAAGTTATAACAAAACAAACTGGTGAGTAAGCATTTTATTAGACACTCCTTTCATGAGCCCCCTCTACCCTTCCTTCTCCCAGAATGAGGTGAGAGGTCACAGCATGTTCCCGTCTCGTACAGTCCCTTGCTGGTCAGGACAGCACCACACGCTGGGCCACGTACTCATTCAACTCTGAGCCTGTCGCTTCCCATCCATCCCCACATGCAACGCCCCCTTTGATTATCCGAGCACAGTCCAGCCCCTCTCCACTCCCTCCTGTAATTCTGCGGTGCGTGTGTGTGTGTGTCTGACTGTCACATTGAGTTAGACTTTCAGTAGCTCGGTGAACCCGGAGGTGAATCAAAGTGCTACCGGGGTGATAGGGCACGCTTTGCCATTAGACTAGCAGCCCACGTGGAACTAGATCTATTTGCTTGCATTTGTTTTCTTTTTTCTTCTTTTTTTTTTGCTTTTTTTTTTTGATGCACAAAGTGATCGACATACCTAACTTGTTTTAAATTACTGCTGTGCTGTTAACAATTTCTTCTTTTCGTGCAGATTCAATTAAGCCTGACATTTAACAAAACATGTGCATTATAAATCCCATTAATACTGTTTGACCTGAACAATGCTGGGAAAAAAAATCCACCCACTGAATTTCAGTTTTTACACAAAACATACCTTTCTATTTAACTCCTTCTTTCCTCTGATTCTTGTAGTGCTCGGCCTCCTGTGGAAAAGGGTTCAAGTCCCGTAAGGTGAGCTGTGTGACCGGATCAGGCCGTCCACTCCCGGAGGAAAACTGCCAGCACCTGTCCCCGAAACCCAGCAAGCAGAGGCGCTGCCGGGGTGTACGGTGCCCCAAGTGGAAAACTGGCAACTGGGGAGAGGTAGGACTCTCTGACCCTGCTATAAAACACTTCTCTACCGCGCTTGTTCTTACACATGCTAGACTTGTGGCCTGTTTTTTTTTTCTCTCATTCCACTTTAATGCTTATCAGGTTTCGGGGAAGTACATGCATATGTGTGAAAACATCTGCAGCTAAACCCGACTGTATTTATGCACCATGCCAGGCCACTAAGGCAGGGTGCTTTTACGCATCAGGTCTGAGCTAGTTTAGTGTTATTGCTGCATGTGTGACACCACAGTACAGTAAGTAGGACAACAGGAAGGATGTGTACCCCTCTTTGATCTGAGGTCCAGCCAGCGTAAGTCTACCCCTCTCATCTCCATATTTTCTCTTCCTCTGGCCATCACTTTCTCTCCTTTCTGTCCCTTTTATCCTTCCTCTCCCTGTTGCTCTTTTCCTCTGCTTATTCTTTCAAGCCCCCTTACTCCTTCACTTTTTTTCTCTCGATCTTCTGCCTCCCCAATGGAAACCACATGTTGGTCTTGTCTTTGAAAGCCAATTCACCAACGTCATCATTGCCACTCACACAGTGCACCTGGGCTGCTGGAGAGATTGCCTTGTCTTTATTCCTATTTTGTTTACCTCATTTTACTCTGTGTTTTTCCTTTTTTTCTCTCGCTCTTTATTCTCATGACTCGTTTCTATTAATTCACATCAATGGCCAAGAGTCTAAGCACAGAGCCACATATGCACTCTATACGTCAGAGAGGATGTGTGTCTGCTCAAAACAGCTGTGCAGTGGGACACATGCCAGGAGAAACTTAGACTCTACACAAATCTCTCAGATAAGTACAGCATGAATACCCATGGTGCAACAGGCTGCTTAGTGGTTCACCTGCTAAGATGTCAGGACAGATAATACACAGTGAAACATGTTGCATTGTGTCACATATTAAAGGGCACACTCATGTTGTAAATTCGTGTAACAGATTGATGTGTGTACAGATTCAGGTAGAAATCTCAAGGTATGGTTCCATTCCAGTCATTTGATCTCCCCTCTGCTCATCATCTGGATATGTTTATCATTTCCTGCTCTTTAAACTCATGCGCCGTAGCTGTATGATGGTGGTCCTACTTGTGCTCATGTACACACGCAAACATGGACTTCAGATCTATTTACATTTACCATGATCATGTATTTACTTGATTTGCTTGTTATGTAGATCGCCAGCAATCGCCAGTAGCATCTGTTTGCAAAGACCAAAAGATAAAAAATAAGTGAGTGTAAAATATATTTCTCAAAAACAGTAATCCAATGATTTAAAGGTAAAAACGAAACACGCATGCATTGTTCATATCATGTGCTTATTTCTTGCGTGGGTGAGACCAACAGCTGAACCATCTAGTCACAAGATAAAACGGGTTCTTCATCCCCCTCTCATCGTTTGTGCTCTCCACAGAGATGTGTTCAAGTTACAGCTGAAAAGACACTTTCATTAATAACATCACGGCAACACTCTGAGAAATCCGTCTACTTTCTAGGCTCCAGCTTCAGATTTCTTCACAAAATATTTGAATCGCTATTAAAGTTACATGAGAACACGGTGCTTTGGTCTCAGGGCCTTAATAATGTCATTAGGCTTTTTTTAAGTAATGAAAAGTCCATTAAAGAATCCTGAAGGCAAAAACAGAAAAACATTTACACTTACATGAAGCATCTTATTCCGTATCAGCGAGATAAACGTAGTGCATCAGTAAATCTACGGCCAGATACATTTTAATAGAAAAGAAATGTAAAACAAAAGTTTATATATTTTATTACTTAAACGATAAAGCGAATCACAGCACATAGAAATGGAGCCGATGAAAGAGAAAGTGGGAAGTTACTTAAGGCACGTTGTGGTTATAACCTCACGGGGATATAACGGGGACTTATCCGCTTCCATACGCAATAATACCAGATAATAACAAAGTCCTACCTGTCCCACCGTCAGTGCTCAGCATCGTGTGGCGACGGGGTCCAGCAGCGGGAGGTGTTCTGCCAGGTTGGAGACCGACGGAGCTCGGTGGAGAGCGGCTGCTCCCAGCGCTCCAGACCGGCGTCCAGTCAAAGCTGCCGGGTCGCCGACTGTCCCTCCCGCTACCGGTGGAAAGAAGGAGACTGGCAGACGGTGAGCGGAGGGAGGGAGGGAGGGAGGGGGGTGTTCGTTTTGTCTTCTCCGGTCATGCCTCAGTCGGAGACACTGCTGTGAGGAGGTCAGAGGGGAAGGGAGGAAAGGAGAGGAGGCGAGGTGGTGCAAGCCCCTGATGAAAATCAGATGATCAGGAATTTCCTTTTCTTTTTTCTAACGATGCCTGGTTGGGAAGAAGGATAGTTTTAATGTCCTGAAGCTTATTGCTTAATTAACTCGTAGTCTTGCAAGCAGGAAATGTAAATGATTAATTATACAAACTAGCCGACATGTTGCTACTTAACAGTCAGATTAAAGGCCCAGCAGTCAGCACTGAGGGAGCTTGTCCTACATGAGCCTTTTTCTGGAGCTGTTTTGGTTCTTTCTCAGAATGACTGAATTCTTGAAACATCTCTGTGTATTTCTTTATGTATGCTTTACACCAATCAGGGTTAAGGAGCATTTGACTCCCAAGTGTTGACAGTGGTCGAGCTGTTTGCTCATTTTTCCAGCCCAATGTTAATTTAACTCAGACACAGAACATCCCGATGAATGTTTTATTCCAAACTTTTTCTGACAATACCTAAGATTTGATTGTTTGCTTAGTTAGTGAAAAATATTTAACGTTATTGATAAATGAGCAGGAAACCACATTTTTGGGGACTTTAGTGTTATTTACATATATGAATAGTAAAAAGGACAGCCAGTTGTAGTCTGTATGAATATGATTATCTATTGTCTGCTTCGACTTTGATAGTGTTTAAAGTGTTGTTGCTGATTATAAGGTTGCAGTCGTACCTGGTCTATATTTAGTGGGTGCATTCCTGCTGAGGAATATTCAGCAATTTTGTGTAGGCCAGAGGGTACAGATTCTTGTTGAGTGCTGGGATTATTAGAACAGGCAGCTGCAGCAGGGGTTTTCTTTTTTACTGTGTTCAAGTGATGTAGAATCTGGGTCACTGATCAGCATGAAATGTCTTTTCTGAAAGCAGAGTCTAATTAGTCTGCAGAAGTGTTTGCTGCTCCCTGCTTGGGTGTCCGAATTAACAGCTGGACGTAATTATAGCAGTTCGCCTGGCAGGAATTAACATGTCTATGTGTTTGATGCACTTACACTGACTTCCCATAGCCTAGCCTGTTGCTACAGGCTTAACCTACCTGTTAAATGACGTGTTTTACCGATAACTACCTGGTCTACCACCAAGACTAAAACATACTAGCACTTGAATTCCCATCATGCAGTGCAGGCTCATTCCTCAACTGTACAACAGCACAGCACAACTAATAACAGCAGTTACCAGTTTCAGTTGTTTGACAGTGTTCAGTGCATTAAGAGTGATGAAGACCAGCTGGAATTGGCTGTAGTTGCAACACACAGAGTGTTTCTGTGTTTCTGCAAGTGAAAGCCTCACTGAGCCCATCCTGAAATGTACAGTCCATGAGTTATACTAGAGATTTAAATGTCGAAACAGTTGAGCTACTTCATGGACCTGTAGATATGTAGTAGACATTGTAATAGTGGTTCTCTGGCAACTTCTAGTTAGTAAGTAAATGTCATTTTCATAGCAACAAGATTTTAAAAACCCAACACAGGTGGATTCAGTGACTCAGGAGCCTGACAAAGTCAAGTATATGTTTCATCCTCAATCTTTATGCTAAAGCTTTCAAAGTACTAGTTGTACTGCAAAACATATCATGCATATTTATGCTTTTACCTGCAGTTAGAGGAGGAGATATCAGTCTCATACCTGTATGTACAAAGCTCCAGCACGGAGGTGATTATCTTATCTCAGCTACTAGCACCTTTAAAGTTAAATATTTTTATGTGTTGTATCTTGTTCAGTTCATCACATAACACAAATATGAAAGCAAGAAGTTGTGGTTTTGTGGGTTACATGCTCTAGCAATATTTTGCCTTTGTGGAGTCAGCCTAGCTGTTTCCCCTTGTTTCCCATTTTGATGCTAAATCAAGCTAAACTAAGATAATTGTCTTTTATCTTCCTACTTAAAGGACAGACGGATAATGTTGAACTAGCCCTTTAAATCAAACCCTTGTTTGGTTAGGGAGAACACAAGAGCTTACTGATAAAACAATAGACCAACATTTTCTTTGTGTTGCTGTGACCTGTGTTTATTGTCCTAAATTGGTTAACTAGGTTCCAACCTGTCCAATCTGGGTTTAAAACTGAGCTGTATTTTTAAAAGGTGTATTTGATTATTATATCCTTATTAGTGGAAACCTCCTCACCCATAAACTGTGTTCTTTTCGGTGACAGAGTAACAAGTCCAGGGCCCAGGTTGTTGGAGCTCTTCCACAAGAAGCTCTGTGGAGCAAATAGGATATAGTGTACATATTTGGTCTTTCATCACGGCCATTGTTTAATCTCTTGTCAGGACTTGGCCATGTCTCCAGCTCAGGTTCCTCTATTCAACAGCACAGTGCTCTCATCTCTTCGGCCGGTCTGACATCAGTCCTCCAGTGCACCATGTTGTGAAGGTCCTGCTTTAACAAGAAGACACATATCTCAGACTTGCTGTTCCAACATAGATTTTTTTTTTATTGTTTATTGTTTTTTTATTGTTTGTCAGCTACATATGCACATACAAAGTTGGGTCCACTTCAATAAAATAAAACTAAAATTAACACCAGTTTAATTCCATATATAATATAGAATTGTTTTCACGTTTCTCCTAAAGTTTGGCATGTTGATTATGATTATGACTATGATTTGGCATCAATGTAAAATACCTGTCTCCGTCTTGTCTCCACCACAGTGTAGTAAGTCATGTGGATCGGGCCACAGACGACGGGCCCTGCAGTGTGTGGACCACAAACAGCAGGAGGTCCATGAGATGTACTGTGTCAACCAGCTCAGACCTCCACACATAGAGAGCTGCAACACCCACGCCTGCGAATTCATCTGGATCACAGGGGAATGGACTGAGGTGAGAGCCAAAGAGACAGCGTGTCATCTACCTGATGTGGTCCCTCTAAAGGCTTTGAGAGCTTAATTGTAAAAGTCAGTTTGCATTGAAAAGGCAAAACTTAATTCTTCAAAAGGACGTTCATTAATGTAAATCACCACCTTTGGATCCAATGATGTGGAAATGACAGAAATCACCCATGTTTCCTCTGAGAAATACCGTTCATGCCGGTGATTTATTCTCTCCGCTAGTGTTCAGTCAGCTGTGGCCAGGGCTACCGCCAGCGTCTGATCTCCTGCAGCGAGGTGCATGTGGAGAATGACAACTATGAGTATGGCCATCAGTCTTTGTCCAACTGCCCCGGGACCCCTCCTGGGAGCTATATGCCTTGTAATTTGGAGCTATGCCCAGTGCCACAGGAGTGGAGGGTTGGAATCTGGGGACCGGTCAGTGAGTTTGTGTTTCTAAATGTTTCTAAAACAGAATTTCATCAAGATGGGACAAGATGTTTGTTGTCTGAGTTTCCTAAAATGGTAGTTGTTTAAAAAAAAAAAAAAGCATTTTTTAGTTGTGATTTATCAAAAACTGATTTTAATACATGAACATTTCTTTTTTAGTTTTAATTTATTTACACACAGCCTTTATACACATGAGGTTTCATGGTTTTGCATAAATGAGGCTAGATTGCCCAAAATTAAAATCAACCTGGGTCAAAACCAAATGAGTCTTGACATCACGAAAATATACATGGACATAGAATTTCTTGAAATGGCCACTTTGAAGTATGAAAACTGCTGATAGACTGTCATCCACAAGTTTTATTTTCACACTGTCATGGTTCTCTTCCTCCCCTCCAGTGTTCAACGAGCTGTGATGATGGAGTAATGGAGAGGTCGGTGCAGTGTGTGTCAGCACATGGTCAGGAAAGCAATAGGTGTTCTCTCGACGCCAAGCCAGAAGCCAGACAAGTCTGCAGAAATCCAAGCTGTGAGTACTGCGAGGAAAACTGCTGCTCTGTAACATAGGTCAAGGCTACCGGGGTTACGTGCAGGCCAGCTGAATGCATCTCAAATTCCAGCATGAGATATTGCTTGACTTGATCCAGTCATCTCTGAGATTCAGTGAAATATTTATGATCCTAGTCTAACATCAAAGATTTACTGCCCAGTGTATTTACTTCCCTACGGTAGGATGGGACATCAAAGAGTGAGTGGCTTTTGGTTTTCTTTGATTCGATGCAGCGATTTGCCACACTTCACTTAACTGCTGAATTTTTTGTGTGCTTATGTGTGCGTAGGCATGTGTGTGTATATACAGTCTGAATGCCTTCTCTGTGCTGAATCGCTTTCAAAAAACACTAGTGTATTTATTTCTACTTTCTTTTGGTGTCTTCAAGGCCATTTGCCTTCCAGCTGTCAAGAGGTCCAGAGCACGAACGGCCCCCTTCCAGACAGCGAACACTTCCTCAATATTCAGGGAAAAGCACTCAAGGTAAGATCACCTTATCTCACAAAGCGCATTTTATGAAGCCATGAAAACATTAAATACAAACATTGCATCAAGCAGTGGCGAGGAACAATTAAAGAGGTCTTCACACCTTGTCTTTTGTCATTTGAAATGACTTGCTGCACTGTTTGTGTAAAAGTCTGTGTGTTTGAAACTTGTGTTGATGCATACTCTTGGCACCTTGATGTACAAGGTTGAAAACAGCACCTCTCATAAAGTAGAAATAGTGAAAATATTTTGACTGCTGTTAAAATCACCTTGAAGAACCGACTAGCTCAGGTCATTTTTGGGGATTTATTCAATTTATTTCATTATTTCCTCACTACTACATAATTGCCCTGCTTTTCTTAATGTCCACTTCCTCTCTACTTTTGCCAATGTTTTTTCTCACCTCCATCCCTTTCCCTGACCCTCGCTTCCCCACTCTGCCTTCATCTGGTCTCCCACATCTACTTCCCCTGTTACTCCTCCTCTGCCTTTTTCTCCTCAGGTGTACTGTGCAGGAATGCAGACAGAGAGTCCGCAGGAGTACATCACCTTGATGATGGGAGAAGGAGAGAATTTTTCTGAGATCTTTGGCTTCAGGTAAACAGCTTACAGGATAACAATAAGAACAGCCTGTTTCGTCACAAAAATAAAAGTGACTCTTGTACTGCTTGTACTACTTGTACTGTCTCTAAATAAAGAAATTCCATGAAAATATAAAGTTGAGTTGCTGAGTGCTTGTGTGTGTCTTCCCCAGGCTAAATGACCCCACCCAGTGCCCAGCCAACGGCTCGAGAAAAGAAGACTGTGACTGTCGGAAAGACTACACCACTGCTGGCATCACCACCTTCTCCAAAGTCCGTCTGGACATTAGCAAGATGAACATCATCAGTAAGTGGCCAATACACATACAACCAGCAGATTACACACACAAACACAGACCTGCAATAGCTGTGCCAATATTAAATTTAAATTATTCTCCAATAAGAACTTCCTTTGCCATTTCATTATGTCCGTGCTCATGAGGGTTAATGAGATCAAGATGTCTTCAAGATTTATTTAAGAAGCACACAATTACAAGGCTTGAGGGGATTAAGTGTAGAGGAGATGGAATTATACTGATATTACTATTAGACTGACCCTAAAACTAAGGCCTTAGAGTAAGTTAACTGACATGGTCATTGTGACAGATGTTCCTCTAAATTCTTATAGCAACAGATTTCAAGATACAAATTTTCAAGAATGGTAACCACATCATACTTAATGAGTTTGTTGTTTTATGTTTTTTTTTTTTATTAGCTACAGACTGGCAGTTTGCCTCCACCCGTGAAGGCAAAAGTGTTGCATTTGCCACAGCTGGAGACTGCTACAGCGCCGCCCATTGTCCACAGGTGAGAATGACAGCAGTTGTTCATCTTATGACAATAACCTTTTTCGTAGCATACTGCTGACTTGTCATAGCAGGACAATAACATTAAAGATAGCTAAGTCTGTTCTATTAAGATGTCCCATTGAGTAGAAATGCATGATTCCAGGCTCTTGCAGCAGAAGTACTGTCTTTTATACCACCCATCCCTTTAAACCTGAATATGTGCCCAGTCAGTTTCCCAAAATACCACACTTCACTTGCTTTTAATTGACTTTAATTAATATTAAATGAATTATTTATGAAACATTCAGCACCATGGCCATTCTTTGACATCTATGATCTGTGTGCTACTTACATAGCTAATTCCACCAAGCTAATAAAGTTAAATAAAACTGACATTACAATCAGAATTTTGACAATTTTGTGTAATTTTTTGCCGCCTAATTCATTTTGTTCTCACTGCATTTTGAAAACACTCTAAAGTGAATATTTGAACTGACTTCATCCCCATCCCCAGGTCCTTTAATGCTTTTATGTCCATCTATGTGAATCAGACACTTAAATGTTTTCCTATCAAAGAATAGATTTTGGCATCTTCTAATAGATCTTTAAATACAGTGATTACCTTTTTATATTCCTTCTCTCTGGCTCTTTCCCTCTGCTTTTAGGGCCGGTTCAGGATCAACCTCTCAGGCACAGGTCTTAAGGTGGCTGAGGACACCGCGTGGATCACTCAGGGCAACTATGCAGTGGCTGATGTACAAAAATCACAGGTACTAGCAAATAATGTTATATATCCCGGGAAAACGCTCCAAATAACAGCAAACTTTGGCTCTGTGGATTTTGATTTCAAATACCATGAAAAAATGTGAAGAATGATTATTTTATTGATCCATGATGATTTTTGGTGAGGTATTGGACACCTAGTTAAACAATTTAAAGTGACATTGAAATTTATGGTAATGTACCTATTTTAGAATTATTCAGCAATATCCAGCAACTATTTTATATTGTACTCTCCAGTTAAACCTGTTTGTCTCTTTTTGCTGCAGCCTCACTGTCTCCATTCTTCCTGTTGCTCTTATATCCCATTCTCCCCTCCACTCTTTCTCCACTCTGCTGGTCTTCTAGGCTCCAGAGCTATGAGTGGGCATAGTCCCAAGTGGGTTCTGTATTCCCAGCTCTACTTCTCATAAACTTGCTGAGAAAGGACCTTTATTGGGCAGCTGCTCTCTCAAGTGCCCCCCCCTTTACCCACTCTCTGCTTTTGAAATGGAGATCAAGCTGAAGAGTGCTTTTTGGCAAGGTGAAAACAGGAGGCAGAGAAGAAAAGCGTTCACAGTCTGATATCCTTGGCCAGCCGGCCCATTCTGGGCACTCCAGGCAGTTTAAATGAAGCCAGGTTGTGACAGTGGGATGAGGAGAGCACTCCAGAGGAAATCAGACAAACCACTCACTGCACGCTGTGGCTTTCATGTCATGGGATAGTGCTTTTGGTGTGCTCATCTGATGCAATTTCTTTTTTGTTTCTAGATGTTGGTATGAAACTGCCCAATATGCCGTATGCAAATTGTGCCAGTGAAGTGCTAGTGATTAATTAGCTTGTATTTCTCCACTCGCTGCTGAGAGTGATTACCTGACTACAACCTGCCTGGAGGGTCTCAGTCTTTGTGTTGTGCCTTTTTAAAAAGAAAAAGGAATTCCAGTGGTGCCAAAATCGCTCTGCCACAGATACTTTCAAAGAGCAAGAGCACTTGAAGTGGCAGAACCCAGTCCTATGCTATTTTTTTTTTTAAACTGATCCATTAAACTGACCTGTGTTTTACACTGACAGATCAGATTAGTGAAAAAAATGCTTGAAAAAGGTTTCTTCATTAGAAAAACAAAAAACAAAACAAAAACAAGTAAGCTGTGGACCTGAACATATATTGACTTTTATGTAATATCTGTATCTCTATATTACCAAACATGCTAAAGTTTAGTGAGGCTGCAACAGTTTCATGTAACTCTTGTAATTCCTCTTCTGTCCGTAGGATGGTAGCAGAGTGTCAGGAATATGTGGAGGCTACTGTGGTAAATGTACACCGTCCTCTGGCTCCAGTCTGCCTGTAACACTGGAACAGACCTAATACCATCCAACAGGTTTGTGATGCATTTTAAATACACAATAAACAACAACTCACTTTCATTTTAAAAAAGGCACAATCTGTAATTCAAATTAGGACAAGAGTTCAGTCCCAGTACTAAAATTCAAAACGTGCCACAAAGAATAC
This sequence comes from Rachycentron canadum, assembly GCA_038496675.1. Lineage (NCBI taxonomy): Eukaryota > Metazoa > Chordata > Actinopteri > Carangiformes > Rachycentridae > Rachycentron > Rachycentron canadum. Next base: position 14,659,620 of record CM076649.1, on the reverse strand, counting down.
TCAAACCTTTTGGTCCAACCTGATTTTCATCATTGTGCTTGTGTGTAACAGGCACAGACAGAGTGTATACATGTTGCGCACCCACCAGTGAAGGCACATATAGGGCTACTCTCTTGATAATGTGCCCTTAAAATAACAGTGAAACGCTGAGCCACTGACTTTAGACAAGGTTTTTGTCAGTCAATTGTGCAATTTCTGCCTCATGATAGCACATTTAAACAATGTGGATGCTACATGGGAAAATGACAGTTGCACTGGCCTGAAATAAGCAAAGTTACCTGTGTTTTGCTGAGTGTAACATCGGGCTCATATGGTTAAAAATTAAAACTTTTTTCAGATGTATTTCACATAATTACTGACAAGAAAAACTTGTGTGTTTTTAAGTTTTTAAGTGATCTAGTGTCATCTTTTTTCTTCATATATTCCCATCATCTCAGCAGTCTTCATCAGGTGCTCATCGTGTCAACACATCCTTCCTCTTTGGTGCTACAGCCAATATAGAGAATAAATCCATCCTTCCCATGACCTCTTTTATGTGTGTATAATGTAAATAGGTATGGTGTAAGTACTGTACATATCAGGATGAAATGTCTTATTTATTGTACTCTGCATTTATTTTTGTATTGTAATTTAACTGTTTTGTTGTCAATAGCGAACACCGCACATTTGCCATTTATCAGACTTTTCTTTTCTCCAGAATGTGCCTCCCATTTTGGACATTTGGACTTTATAGTACTGTTACACTTGAGTTCATGTGTTACAGCCACACTGTTTATAATCAGTGAGGTGTCTCCAATCAGTGGGTCTTCTTTTCTTAAAAATCATCACTTCAGGTGAGATTTCTGTACATATGCACGGGTGCTAGAGTCCTGTACTACACTGTGTTCTATTAAGCAGCTCTTGTAACCTTTTTTTGTTTCAGTGAAGTACAAATTTTTATTTTGAATGTATTACTTAGTCAGGCATTGCCTTAGTGCATTACATTAGTCAAGTGGGCTTTCATAAGCTATGGGCACCTGTTGTTGTAAATTCAGCCTTTAGTCCAGCTGTGGAAGTGCTGACAGTGGCCAGTACCACCTGCACCCTTCAAATCTCAGTTTACTTCTGAGGTGTATTTGTAGCCAATCACAGTCAAAAACCCACTGGGTAATGTCCAGGCTGCTCCGTCTGCATCTCTCCAGCTGCTAACTGCAGCTGCAGATCCTCGTCAAGCTGGATGGGAGAGAGGAGAATGCAGGCTCATAAACTGTTGTATATTCTCACTGAGGTGGTGCAGGGTCAGCTGCCACAGTCTCACACTGCAGGAAGAAGCCAGCTGTTGCTTTCATGACAACCACACCTGCATTCGTTAAATACATCCATATTGATACTGTAATTCGAAGGGGGTTTATTAATGTGAAAAAGTTCATTTTCATTTAATTTAGTAGAAATTTTCAGGTGAAATAGTTTTTTGCCAATGAATGATGGGTAATGAATGAGTATACACTCATTTCAGTAAAATGTGATCCACACATCAGCATCATAGGCAAAACATCTAGACTAGTCTTGTGTGTGTGTGTGTGTGTGTGTGTGTGTGTGTGTGTGTGTGTGTGTGTGTGTGCGCGCGCACTGCACACACACATCACCGGGACAAGGTTGGAGGTTACAAGAACCGGAGAGATTATGCTGCCAGACATCTGAGAGGCCTTAATTCCTCTGTATATCTCTCAGGTAGTGTGCAGTGACCAGGGAGAAACATTAGCCTTTTCGCTTTTACTGAGCAGACAGGTTATCTTATCTGAGGCAACTTGAAAGTATTCAGAAAACAGAGACTTCACCTCAGGCCAGTAAAATTCCAGCAGATACTTCAGAGGTATAATGCACTGGTCCGTCCCTGGAGACACCTCTCAAACTGCTGAGCACAGCCCCCGCAGCATGATTTCTGTCTAGATGCTGCCTGTAAACCATTGCCTCCTGTACCTCATGTTCTTCTCTTCATCTTTGTTTTTAAGAACCTGTCCAAACTGTACATAATAATACTCTTGTTCATTGTGACAATATCAGGGTACTTTTGAATTTGTGTATATGTATGTTTTTTCATCTCTTTAACCAGTGTTATACAGTTTTGTGAGTTATTCTTTGAAAGACACATGAAGAATAGAGAAATGCTAGAAGAAGACACAAGAAGAAACTATTATTTTCATTTGTAAAGCCTTTGCAAACACAGTGGGTATTTAGAGTACATACTATATGTACAACTGATTAAGAAGCCATATTTGCTTTCATAAGCTGTTTTGTATGATGCTATTTCATTGCCATACCTGATGATGTGCACACTTAAGGAAAAGGGAATTTCACACAGTTTTAATCTGCAACAAAACAAATATGAAATGGTTTCTAAAAACATGGGGATGTAAACCTTTTGTGTCTTATTGATAGTCACAAATGAAAAATGCGCCTTCACTCATTGTGAATGTCAGACTATAGTTCAGTCCACAGTTTTCTCAGGTGTCATACAGCAAATGAAGGGATTACTATGATATTTAAGTGAATTTATATATTATTTTTCATATTTTCCACATGTCTATCGGGTAACTGAACATGTATTGTTGAATTTTAACTATGTAAAGTGTCTTTACATATTCTTTATTTTATATGCTATATTTATTTAACATAGGCTTTGACCATAAAAGACTATGAATTTTATGCAGTATTACCATAAAATGAACCTTATGGCAACACATTTCCTGTTTTGTGAATACATTTATTTATATCTATATCATATTTGCATAGATAGTATAAGCAGATGTTGGTGTTGCCATATGAAAAGCACGATTTATGTATGTGAGATCTGACAAAGCAATAATAAGGAAATAAAATGCCTGACACATACCATGCCCACCTGTCTGCTTCTCACATTAATATATCACTTTGAGCCCAGTTTGTCCTTGATGTACAGTATAATTCACCTGTAGCACTAGCTGCAAAAATCATCATAGTCTGGTTAATGTTCAAACTATAACTGTTGTGTGTTGGATTTAGTGGCATCTAGTGGTGATGGGTAGTGCAGAATAGTGAGCTCTTTGTATAAAGTGCTCATTGTAGGCTAAAATACAACAATTCTTAGTTTTAAATAAATACACTAATAAAAACGTATTTCTTAATATTCAACTCCATTTCTGCCAATATACCCCCCTAAATCCTACACACTAGCCCTTTAATTATGACTACACATCTCCCACTATCATAACTGGCTTGTGACCTGACAGATGTGTTCTATGGAACTAATCTAGTTTCTGTCTGTGCTCATAATGTTGAATTATCAGGCCATCTACCAGGTGCCAGCACTGGTCCTCCTAAATAAATAGAACTCACTGCTGATCAGGTTTCAGCAGCATCGTTATCGTTGACAGATCTATGAACTTGTTCCAAACCTTGGAAATGACTTTGCATTTAAATGACTGCACACCTCAGAAACACTGACTAACTTACACGAGCTTCCACGATCTGTATTTCATGTTGTTTTTGTAATCTCCGGTGAACTTTACAGCAATAGGTACCAATGAGTTATTTAAGGATCAACTCCTCAAACATCTGTTAACAGTTTGAGTAAACCGCTGTTTAAAACAGTGCCTGTCATACAGGGTATAAGCACAAGTGAGAAAAGGAAAGAGTGGGAAGGAGGGTTGGCGAGGTAGGAGCTTTCAGCAGCTCTGGAGAGCTTGTCTAATCTTCAGAACATGATTCAGAAGTAGATTTGCAAACATCCCAGGGGTCAGCATAGAGAGAATCTCACTTCCTTTTTCATTCTCACACATATTTGAAAGCCATGAGATGTCTCCTCCACTGAGTAGACAGATGACAGCAGCGTGTCAGCAGGTTTGTATTACATCAGATATTCCTGAAAAAGAACTGACAGACTTATAAGGAAAGCTTCTTTCCTGAGCAGATGTAGCCAAAATGTAATCTAAAGAGCTCTGCCAAGCTGCTCATAAATAGTTGCATCACTCTTGAAAATTATGATGAACTCCTCCAAGTGTGTGTTTAATGTTACAAAGACAAGTCACTTCTAGCTGTGAGACTCTATCTATTCCTCACACTCCAGGTTTTTGGCAGCATATTTCTGAGAAGAACCCAAGCTGATTCATCATGTGAGAACCACTGAACCACAGTTTGGAGGGAGTACTGCAGTAATTACAAGAGATAAAATCATACAAGTAATGCATCAGTTGTTGAACTTTTGCATCTTTATTACGTATTTTCACATATCTATAATTTTTGTATATGTGTGTTTGTTGAGGCATGTGTGTACATGTGCGTATGTGTCATTAGCACATGCACTCAGGCTGTGCAGGTAGTAGAAACCTATCACAACTATACATGACACCTCAGAGGTATGTGTCTTAACTTAAGACTTTTAATTAATATTTTAATTTACATTAATCTCTGTCAGTGCTTGTATAATCTATCTTTATTTATCAATCTCTTTTCCCTTTTATGCAAATACTTCGTTGTTTTTATTTATTTGACTCATGCTCTTATCTCCTAATTACCAAATAATATGATGAGAAAAGATTGTGTTGTTGTTATGAAATCCTGATTTCATAACCATGGTTTTCTAATAATTACTATGTCTGGATCTTGTAATTATTTGATAGCATTTTGTAATCATGAGATGGAAATACTTACTAGATAAGATCTCCCTTATTGTTTCTTTGGCAAATGCAATGTGTTTCCATACACTGATTATCCAGTTGTGATTATACACAGTGAGTTGCTTGTGAGTTTCTAAACTTTATGGCCTTAATTTGTTTCCATACACAGCCACTCACTTACATTTTAAAAAATATTCACACACGTATAAATGTCACATGGCAGACATGTCATATGTCATATGTCATATGAATGATCACAGAATTTCTCACCAACATTGACTGTGTCTGTAACTCAGGCTAAACTCTAGTTTCTACACTAGCGGTGCAATCAAAGCAGCATCCTTGTTGGTATTCTTCCTAGGCCTGCAGTTTTTTACTCTGCTTGTCTGTGTGCTTAAAAGTGATCTTTAGCACATTGCAGCTAAATGGTGCCAACAACTGCCAAAATTTGCTTCATTCTCAGTGTGGTCTAAAAGTCCACTGCTATGTGTCCCTATTAGAGCCTATGGGTACTGTTATTATAAAGTGAGAAAAAGGAAAGGGGAATTATGTGCTTTTAATAGTGCAAGAGGTTTTCAGAGAGTGTGGACACAGAAAAGGGAATATTTGACACCAGTCCTACAAAAAATAACTCTGCAAGCTGATACAGGGGGGTATCGGATTTTGAGGAAAATGATGAATATAATTCTTGTGACAAATACCATAAACAAACACATGTACTTACTCAAACAAATCAACTGGGGCCTACTTCTTGGTGCACCTCTGTGTCTATATCACGGTGAGTATAGTATCAGGTTATTCTGAGTCTTTCCCAGAGGGATTATACCTGTGACCTAAGCAGCTGTAGGCTTTTGGCTGTACTAGACGTTCCCAACACTTCTGAACGTCATGTCCTCCACCTTGCAAGCAACTGCTCATTGAACCCAAATCAGCCCTGACAGACCTCTGCAGGTCTAAAGTTTATTGGCAAGATATTTGAGATAATGCAACATAAAATGCGAAGCATTGGAAATCCTGGAGCAAGCTTTAATGAAGACAGTTTTTTTCCACAATGGCTGTAGAAAAAAAAAAGGCTCAATATCAGCTCATTACACTTACACTCACTGCATCATGCTGACTGCATGCTACAACCAAAAAAGGAACTTTTCATGGCTTCCAACAATTTTTGCATTGCTCTTTGAAATAGCGTGCAAGCTATGTTTGATTCTGCCAACAGTGTTTAGACACTTAACTTAAGACTTAATGAGGGGATTTTTAAAGTCGTGCGTCCCCAGCCCCCCCC